>CM042691.1:160389181-160989181 GCA_023614405.1 Avena insularis | reverse complement strand
ATGTTCCCTGCCATGTCGCCCATCCTGTTCGGTGCAATTTGCCGGCGTGCTGCCCCTGGGCCGACAGATCTGGTCACCCCGCGTGCGCCACTGCCGTTGTTGACCGAATTGCCTGCCGCCATGTTATGTCCTTGTTCAATCTCCCCCTCCCCCGTGTTTGATGTTGATGATCGTTCGTGTTTCATTCAGATGAGTTCATCAGTGAGCGAGAGCGGGCTGTTTTTTTAGGACTCATCATCATCGGACGATTCAAACGTTGACGAGTTGCTCCAGGACAACGACGCCGAGCAGCTGGCCATCGTCCTCGCCGTCAAGAAGATCGAGGATAGGTGAAAGATGTTGAACATGCAGTGCGGATCAGTGCCCGGTCGGATCAAGATCCCGCACAACCGTTGGCAAGGCCACTACTCGCTCATCCAAGATCACTTCGCGAGGTACCCCCCACATCTCTTTCGTAGAAGGTTTTGAATGCGGCAAAATTTGTTCGTCAAAATTGTACAAGCTTGCGAGGCCAACTCCACATAATTTCAGCGCCGTAGAGATGCCACTGGGCAGCTAGGGTTTAGCCTGTACCAAAAAATCTTGGCAGCTATGCGTGTGCTAGCATATGGCGTGCCCGCAGATTATTATGATGAGTATCTTCACATTGGTGAGGGCACAACCATTGAATCTGTCTAGCGGTTTGTCAAGCTTGTCATTCGGCCGTTTGACGAGGAGTATATTCGAGCTCCCAACGAAGAAGTTACAAGAAGGTTGATAGATATGAATGAAAGGAGGGGTTGGTCGGGCATGCTTGGCAGTTTGGATTGCATGCACTAGAAGTGGAAGAATTTTTCAAAAGCTTGGCAATGGCAATATTGCGGTAAAAGTCACGACCTAACCATTGTGTTTGAAGCCGTAGCATGTGAAGACCTGTGGATTTGACATTGTTTTTTTGAATTGCCGAGATCACTGAATGACATCAATATCTTGCATCGATCACATCTATTTTTAAGACTTGTCAATGAAAATGCACCGGCTTGCAATTACATAGTCATGAAGCATGACTACACGATGAGTTACTATCTAGCTGATGGCATATATCCTGATTAGGAAACTTTAGTGAAGATAATTCATGATTCTCAAACAAGAAAAGAGGCTGAATTTTTCAAGGCACAAGAGGCAGCCCGAAAGGACATTGAGAGAACTTTTGGTGTTTGCAAACTAGATTTGCAATTGTGCGAGGCTCTATATGCTTTTGGGACATAAAACCCTCAAGAATATCATGCCATGTTGTGTCATTCTTCATAACATAATCACCGAGGACGAGAGAGGGTTAGACTTGGAGTGCTCTAAGACAATGTTGGGAGCCGAGTGAAGCCACAAAGGAACCCCGATCGCTTTTAAGCTTTTCTTGATTCCTACAAAACTATTGAACATGAGGGCATCCATGGGTAGCTCCAACGAGATCTAATGGAGCACCACTGGGCTAGTCATGGCCGCCAATGATCAATTTTTTTTTGTTCCATTTGTATCCGTGTGACAAAAACATTTATTTGGCCTATGTGTGAACTATTGTTTATTTATTTCATTGGAACAATCATTGTAATTTTATTTGCATAATCTTGTAACGTGGATGATAATTTGATTCGAACTATTTGTTATACTTTTTATTGAATCAATTTAGATATGATTTAGCTTGTGAAATAGTTGAAATGGGCTTTATCGCTTGGAAACAACCGCATAAGCAACCCATGAATTCTAAACGGTAAAAGAAGTTTTCCATTGACTATAAACGGATTTTATGGTTCGCGGGCTTACAGTCGCGGTTAGAGATGCTTTTAGGCCAACCGATGCACGGGGTAGCGTCCCGGAGGCCGGAGTGCAACCTCACGGGTGCATCGCCATTTCAGCAGTGGTTGAATGTAACCCTCCTCGTCGTCGTTGCTGAAGGCGCCGCTTTCACTTTACATTCCTCTGCTCTGTATAGTCGTCAACAGTTCTGCTACCTCTCCCGGTCCCTCCCGGGTCGTGGAGTACAAGAGAGCATCAATGATGTTCGGAGTGGTGGAATTGGCGGCGCCATAGCACCATCGTGGGGATAGTGAGTCTCTTCCATGTGGAACCCGCTGGCCAGGTGGGACGCGCGGAGGGTGTTCGACGAATTGACTCGGCGAGTGAGTGGCGTTCTGAATTTGAGACTAGCTTGACTACGTGCGCTGCCTCAGTCGGCGTCTAGGTAGCAACAGGTAATTTAATGCCGGTCCTTTTTCTTTAGTTATACATTGAAAGATACGCGTTTCATTTGATTTTGACCCTGCCACCATGCACCTTTGTCAGAGATGGCCTAGTCAACCCTTTCTAGGTCCAATATTGCTGCCCAACTGAAAACTCCAGATGTCAAATAGCCAAGTACTACGCCTGATATGGACCGAGAACCACATTTTACAGCCTCCTTTCTTATTTCGTCTGTCTGTGCATATTTTCCACACTGAATAGACCTGGCTATTTTGTCATTAATCAAGCAACACTACCAGCTAAATATGACCTAGAAAATTTCTCTATGGCCTAGCACACTATTGACCCGCAAGCAAAACTTTTCCTTGGCCTGCATATATTGTTCACTTAGGACGGAGGGAGTATATCCATTATCTAGGAAGAAATATCCATCGAATGGGGAGCGCAAGCAAGTGGAGGTCCGTGTTCCCGTCTTCCTTTGTTTTACTACTCCCCTTTCCTGATCAATCTTGTATATCCAACTGCAAATTCTCATATGCAAGAGACACACTCCGCTCCAGGAGAATCTCTTAATTCTACCCAGATCTTTGCTCTCAAAAACTGCCATCTTCAAGTTGGGTTTCGACTGTCCATTCCAGCAGGATTATTCTCAGTATTTCAATTTTGGCATCTGTTTCACTAAATCATTGCCCTGTCCTCGTGATTATTTACCATTTTGGCAACCTGATTTTGATTGTGATTCCTCATCTGTCAGCCTCTCAGAGAATGGCACACTACATATATCCACTGCGACATGAAGCCGGACAATGTACTTGTTGATGCAGAGTTCTGTCCTAAGATTGCAGACTTCGGTATGGCGAAGCTTCTTGGTGGAGATTTCAGCAGGGCCCTAACAACAATGCAAGGGAACACCAGAGTGGATCTCAGAGTTGCCGATCACACATAAGGCTGATGTCTACAGTTATAGAGTGATGCTTCTTGAAAAGTTGAAATCATACCAGGGCGAAGGAATGTGGAGAAAATTAAGGAAGGGAAGTTTTACTTACTTTCCCACATTTGCTGCAGTCAAGGTGCATGAAGAAGACGTAATTTACCTATCGTATAGTAGATTGGGACGTGATGCAGATGTGGAGCAGCTTAGCAGAGTTTGCAGAGTTGCATGCTGGTGCATTCAAGATGCTGAAGATCATAGGCCAGTTATGGGGCAAGTTGTTCAGATGCTAGATTATGTTCTCGGTGTCGATGTTCCTCCCATTCCAAGGTCACTGCAGAATTTTGTGGGCATGGATGATTGAAGTCGCTACACAGACTTATATAGTCTCTGAAAGACTAAAAGCCTTTATCTGTTTGTCCAAATGTAGAATCAAGTATTCAACGTTCAGCAGCAACATCCGGTGCCTGCTCTTGCTGCTAGCATGTTCGGGAATTTCAGCTGCTAGAGAGGGAGTAAGAGGGTTGGACAGAGTTGTGAGTAGTTAGTGCTGGTGTTGTTTTTCGGTTTTCTAGGAGTTTGGTTTCCCCCATATCTTACACGATCAGGTACCTCTTATAATTTAACTTGCTACCTTCTACAAAAATATGTTACACCATTGGCATACTCGAACAAAAAGGTTTCGGAGCTTACACTTCTAAATTGTTTTACTATCCTTATAGAATTGTGATATCCAGACCAGGGGCGGCGCGTAGTGGAGGCCATACTGGGCCATGGCCCACCCTTATATCTCAATTTCCTTTAGGATTTTATGATAAATTGGCCCACTAATATCAATTGGCCCAGTCTACATTGAGCCGGCCCATCCTTTGTTTGCTGTCACGCTCCGCCACTGATCCAGACTCCGGTGGCAGGACGACTGGACGACAGTTTGCCCGTTCATCTTCTAACTATTAAGAACTAAAAATATTTATATATTTATAGAATTGCAAAAGTGTTCTATCTAGTAGATTCATTTACTGCACCCCAGACCTGCAGTGTTGGCACAAACTACAAACTTAACTATCCTGATGTCTGAAGCAGTGGGTTCCATGGTTTCCACATTAGAAAAAAAATATTCTTTGCAGAATATAAGGATCACAATTAGTCCTGAAAAAATATTATTTGCAGAACAAGGATCACAATTAGTCCTGTGTGGAAGTTGCTTGTCAGTATGGTTGTAGATTCTTCGCTAGCGACACCAAAGACTGAACAGTATGGCTGTAGATTCTCACTTGTTAACGACACAAAGTAGTGTACTGTAGGATGTAATCTGGAATGTCCAGACCAGATAAATCCTATATCAACTTTCACAATGTAACTCCAAAACGAAAATTGAGTAGCTTCTAACATAAACCCCATGTGTTTTTGTTACAACTAGCATAAAGAAGCTTTGTCCGCTAGTTTGCAAGATTTTATTTGCTCGGACTTCAGTCTGACTCTTTCAGAGTCTTATCTTGGAGCTTCGATGCATCCATTTCGTCCATGGTGTCAGCCTCCTGTTGCTTGCTTCCAACGCATCATCAGTTCACGTAGTCCTCTATGGTCTCGCCGACAGGCCAGACTCCACATAGCCATCAGTCCTTGAATCCGATGAGCTTCTACCACCTTAGAAACTGAAACTTCTCTCTCTTGCAGTTGCAGGGGAGTAGTCTATGCTGCGCAGCCAGTCGTCGGCGATGTAGCGGTAAGCCGCCTCCGTCAAGTGGACGCCATCCCAGAACAGACGAGCAGACGGCTTCTCACATAGGTAAGAATCGTCGTCGCCGCAGTAAAGTTTCCCTGGCCCTCCGCAACAGATGGCAAGAACATCTTCAAACCCTGCAGAATGACAGCCATCTTGTGCCAACATCCTATAGAAAATAGCTCTGAAAGTGAAACATTCACTGTACTACGATGCTTACCAAACTTGCGAGGCGACTCCACCATCTCCATGATGTGGCCAAACAAGTCGGCGTAGACGATGGTGGCGTTCGGGTGCTTGCCCCGGAGCTTCTCTAGGGCCTCCTGCAGCAGCAAGTTGTGGTGCATCCCTATACTGTTGTAATCCTCCAGGCAACCGGTGGTGGAGTTGAGTGCAGCTGGGTCGGCGTCGGAAAACATGGCGAGAACTGGCGGCGTGCATCCTGACGGGATCATTCCGGGAACCACGAAGCTCGTCCCCCCGTGCTCGATCAGCCTCTGTTACCATTGCCATAGCTAGATATCATTAGGGAAAATTTGCTACATGACGCCGTTATTTTCTGTCGTTTGCCGAAACACTGCACTAACCTCTATGCAATGCAGTACATGGTTGATTTGTGGAGTACCTGGATGGCCGTGGAGATGGTGCCGATGACATCTGGAACAAACAACATGATCTCTTGCACGGTCTTGATGGGGAACGAGAAGTGGTAGTCGTTGACCCCGAATTCGCCGACGAAGAAGAGGGATCTGCCGAAGAATTCCTCGCACTCTGCAGAGCAATTGTACAGTAGTACATATCAATTTCCTGCACACTCTGCAGGTATGCACATTTGCTTGGCTTGACTTGGAAATTAACGACCTTGGGTAGTGTGGCAGAGCGAAGGCTTGAGCGATTCGAACCACTCCAGCTGTACGCCCAAGCTGACGTTGAGAGGCAACTTGCCGTCGGGGAAGAAAGCGACGTCGAGAGTTGTGGCGCTCCCGACTGCGAAATTGGCGCCTCGGCGGAAGCTCCCGTTATACGCAAGGGACGGCGGGACGAGCGGCACGCCCAGGTGCTGAGCTGCGAGCGGAGCAATTGACCACATCACATCATCGGTCTCGCAGATCACGAGGAAAATGGAGAATTTTTTTTCAGGGAAATGGCAGTTGAGGACTGTGTATGTGATTGAGTAATACCGATGAAGTCGATGATGAGGCGGCCGTCGGAGTTGCGGCCGGTGGGTCGGCCGAAGGAGGTGCAGCCATAGGGAGTGCGCGTGACGGGGTTGGGGATGCCGTTCTCGGCGAAGACCACGGGGTTGTTGCCGGTGTCGGCTAAGGAGTCGCCGAAGCTGAAGATGGAGTCGTAGCGGCGGGCGGAGAGGGAGAGGCCGCCCAGGGATGAGGAGGGGATCAGTGCCCATGTCCATCCCAGGTTTCCGAGGAGGAGGAGCGCGACGGTGCGCAGCAGCTTGCTCATCTTGGTGTGTCGGCAAGGGGATGGCCGGATGGACACGCTCGCAGGGATCGCGATTCAGCCGGGGCCCCGGGATGGCGTCCACATGGTGCTTCGCTTTCGCGTACGACCCTGAGTATCAGCGGTGGATTAAGGATTCGATTTGATATTGACCTGCTACCAAACATGCCAAGAATGATCAGACGACACCATGACAGCCATTAGAAGAAGGCGCAGCTGCTTCAGTACAATTAAGCATGTGCAAACCCTGTTTAACTGGTTTGGTCGGTTTGAATTAGTTCAAAAATTTGTACTAAATCTAAAGTTTGGATTTCACTCGTGAAAGAAAATGAACTAGAGTATAGCTGGCTGGTTTGTTCGGTTTGGCCGGTTTTAATTTCTGCACACGCTTAAATACAATGTTTTTTTAAGGAATGCTTCAGCACAATGTTTCAGTACTGTGCTATTCTATTTTCCTATTGATGCTTCGTTTAGGGCATCCCTGATGTGCAAAAAAGCACTTCTTAATGCATATGTGGCATTCTCTAAAGTTTACATTATATATTATAGAGAAAATAAACATGTTTTCAAGGCTAAGGTGCACCTCAAGCTTATGGAGAAAATGTCTTTATAATGAACTCTTCGGCTGTTGTCACGGCACTTTTCTAATCAGATATTTGTGCATTCCGATTTACTATCGAGGCTTACAAATGCTGAGTGGAAAGCTGTCGAGGAAAGATTACAGATACGTTTGAGTAGTTGGAAAGACAAACTTCTCTCTATAGGGGGAAGATTGGTGCTCATCAACTCAGTCCTTAGTAATATGGTTTTGTTTATGCTTTCCTTTTTCCAAATACCAAAAGGGGTCTTAAAAAGGTTGGATTACTTCCGATCAAGATTCTTTTGGCAGGGAGATAATGAGAAAAAGAAGTATAGACTGGCTAAATGGAGTGTTTTGTGTAGACCCAAAGAACAGGGTGGGCTAAGTATTTATAATCTACAGGTTAAGAATACAGCCCTCCTTAGTAAATGGCTCTACAAGTTATTAAATGAGGAAGGGATTTGGCAAACTATTATTAAAAGAAAGTATATTGGTTCAAAGGCATTGTCCCAAATGGTTTGGAAACCTGGTGACTCTCACTTTTGGGCTGGTCTGATGGCGTCAAAAATTTTTTACGCTTTGGGACTTTCTCTATTAATAATGGGACGCAGATAAGGTTCTGAGAGGATAAATGGCTAGATAATGCTTCCCTTCGAGAACAATATCCTTCGTTATATTCTATTGTTCGTTATAAGGAGAAAACGGTTGCCACAATGTTCGAATCATTCCCGCCAAATGTAACGTTTAGAAGGGATCTAATTGGTTCTAGACTTGACTCTTGGATCATGTTGCTACATCGTCTGGCACATGTACAACTGTCGGACGAGCCAGATGAATTCCGATGGAATCTAACTAAGAACGGGTCCTTTTCTGTTAGCTCTTTGTATAATGCTTTAATCCAGCCGACTATTCCAGCGGTAGATAATAGGATGATCTGAAAGATGAAGATACCCCTCAAAAATAAAAAAAATGTGTTTGGTATCTTCGTCGTGGGATTATTCTTACAAAAGACAACCTTATTAAGCGGAATTGGCATGGAAATCCTGGGTGTGCGTTCTGTCACCATAATAAGACAATCAAACACCTGTTTTTCCAATGTAGTTTTGTTCGGTCTATATGGTCAATCATCCAAGCAGCTTCTGGCTTGTATCCACCACGTAGTATTGTCAACATTTTTGAGAATTGGTTACATGGTATTGATAACAAGTACAAAAACCTACTTAGAGTCAGAGCGATAGCCATTATATGGTCGCTATGGACAGTGGCGGAGCTTGAAAGAAAATCATGGGCGGGCAAAACTAAAGCACAACAAAAAAAATACAATTATAAACCATATACTTCGGTAGGTAATACTCAATACCATTGGTTAAGCAAATCATAAATATATGATAGGTATACACACATGAATTTGAAGAGGCGCCGATGCCCTTTTTGGCCTGAAGGTTCATAGATTTGTAGCTGGGGTTGCATCGGACACAACATCAAATACCCTCGGTGCATCCTGGGTCTCACTGCAAGAATTCAATACCTCGAAATGTAACAGATTAATTTGACTGTTATGCATCTTCATTGTGTGACTACTGCTGATGAAATTCAAGTAAGGGCAAAGGTGGATTTTTTAGGACTGACTGGTCTTCCTCAACTTTATTTGCATCGTCTCTTTTTCTTTTATAAAAACCAAATCAATTATTCTCTGACTATCTTTGTCCATGGTATCCTACCTAAATTACATATGTAAACAAGAATGGCTTGGATTATTCATGTAGTCGTGTTACCAAATTACAAGGAAATTGGTACTGAAGTCTCAAAGAGAATTAAGTTGCAATGATGTTGCCGTGGATTCAGTACTGCGTGGATTGATTTGGGAAAAGATAATTAAGTTACTTATCACTTGTGCTGTTGTGCCGTGCCTATTTGCCTGATAAAACTTGCAGTAGCGATGCAGCGGTGGGTTTGCACTTTGCACCTTGCAGCAGGAAAATCAAAGAAGACCTTGTGGACTGGGTTGCCGCCTTGCTGGCTTGCCGGTCTGCCGGTCGCCGGACGGATTGCCGCTTAGGGTTGGGGCTTGGGCCAGGGCGCCCTAGCCGACTTCCCGTGGCTGTTGGAGGCCGCCGCTTGACGGACTGAAGCTCTCCTCCAGTACGGCAGTAAAACTCTACCTTGCCGCCCGATCTCCGCGGCTCACGGAGTCAGGAAAACTAGCGTCATCCCGGGAATTGGATATGTGTCGCTGACGACCGGGAACGGCCACGCAAGAACGTGAAATTCGGCAACAGTCTTGAGTTGATAACTGCACTGGGTTGGGTTACTATGGGCTTTACACATGCGGTATATGTATAAAATTGTTTTTGCCCTCACTAAGATCCGCGAGTGGCTATGACTATGTAGAAATAATAAGGTTTTTAATGATATAAACTGTTCTCTTCGGCAGGTTCTCTACAAGTGTACTCATACCCTTCAGGCTCGCGATCTCTTTCTGGAGGTGTGTACGCGGCTGAAGAATATGGCACGGGACTTTTTTACCAGACATGGATGACAGCATAATCTTCGGATAGACCTACCCCATGCACCCTAGGCGCTATTATAATTTCTCAGTTTGATATGTAATTCGCCTATATTTTCATTTTATGTTTAGACCATGTGGATTGGTGTCGACTGTGTGCATCTTTATGCAGAGGCCGGGTATAAGTTACTGATAAGTAATAAAGGCGCCCTTTATCGAAAAAAAATAAAGAATAGAAATATAATTCTTCCTCTCTCTTGTTTTTTGTTTTTTTTTGCATGGAGCAATATAATAAGCTATATAAATCCTACCATATGACAAGAGTTGACATTATATATTATGGTATTTTTTATAAGTCATAAGGGTCATACCTTTGAGAAAAGTTAACCTTCAACATTACGAATGCCCTTAGGGCGGTACTAGGCATCCCCGTGACAAAAACTTCTGATCACCCGGTGGACAGCCTTATAGGTATTCGTTCTGGTTTTGTTTAAAACATCCTTTTTTTTATAAAAGTCCTACTTTGGTAGCATTGTAACAAAAAATAGTTTGTCCACAAAACACAAAAGAAAAAGGTTGGCTTCATCGGAGACCTTGTTGGAGACCTGGTAGCAAAAAGTTTATGTTATTATAGCAAAACCGACTTCACCAGGAACATCGATGGGGACTATCGTCGGAGGTCTCGTAGCCAAAAATGTATACTATTGTCACAAAACTACAGACATTTATAGCAAAAATAAATGTGTTATTGTCGGAAAAACGACTTCATCGGAGACATCACTGGAGACCTTATGACAAATAAATTGTGCTACTATAGAAAGAAAACAAATTATATTATTGTAGCATTAGAGTAGCAAAAAATGTGCTATTATAGCAAAAAAACAACTTTCGCCCGATACTCTCGCCGAAGATCTCGTAGCAAAAAAAATACAATATTATGGCAAAAACACATAATGGTTGTAGCTAAAAAATATGCTATCTTAGCATCGTAGGAAGAAATATGCTGGCAGCCCCCGTCCATGGCTCATGTCACTAGTTGGTTCTGAATAGGTCTCTCTTACCTTTCTATAATAGATAAAAATTGTCTCGTGTCTCTATAGAAAATTTTAGTGCAAGTTTTGCTGCCGCTTAACTCCACCATACCATGTAGGCGAGGGTAACTGAATTCTAAGTATCGCAAGTACGCACTTTTGTACTCACCGCTCTCTTTTTCTTCTATGGGAAACTTTGGCCCATCAGCCGGTATGTGATCGACGACGTTACAAGGATACCCTTTCGGCTTGGCCTGGGCAGAGTTACGGACGTCACTTGGTTATCTTCAACCCTCTTAGGCCCATTTCTATTATTTTATTCAGACTCAAATGCTATCCTATTTCATTATGGTTTGTATATCCGTATTGTATCCACTTGTATTATTGGCTTATTGGAGTCGTTGTTGTATATATATGCGTGTTGTAGGTTATATCATGAAATGTTGTAATGGTATTAATTTGTTTCCCATCCGCACGCAAGTGTTTGGTGGTTGTCTTTAGATTATTTCTATATGGATTTTGACGGGATTGCTGAGGACGTCACAACGAGTGACCTACTACGATACATTTAGTTTTCGGTTGCTACAAAGAGGTACTTACTAAATTTGTTTTGTGAAGCAAATGTATCTAGACTTGTTTTAGTACTACGATGCATTTAGAACTAATGCATTGAATGAAAAGACTCATTGAATCATGTTGAAAAATGTACTATTACTAATTAGGTGTAGTTTACATAGGAACGAAATATATCAAATAAGAAGAAAAATCTCGGAACAAATGTCCAATAAACTTTCACATAATATATTCTACCTATAAGCTTTCCTATAATCTTAGTTGTGCTCGTAATGGCCTAAATATCTATAAATTAATGTGATACTAGTTATGAGAAAAATAAATACGACAACACCAAACAAATCTAGCAGCGCAAATGTTTGGATCATTCTTCTAGTTGCAATAATTGCAGAACTAGAATAAGATGAAACATAACACACATATACAGCTAAGTCACCAATTTTTTGCAGCAAAGTTTTCATGAAGGGTAGTACGCCGTTGTGTCGACCTTGATGACTAGAGGTTGTGACAAGGATTGCATCCTGCATGTCGGGTCCATAAAATTCAGGCCAGAACAACGGCAGACGGACGACGGCAAGCCTATATCACGCAGAAAGCCATGGATCACCAAGGTGACAAATCGTCGTTGTGCACGAACATACTATGACTTAGCAGAATGTATATATCGAACGGAATCATTAGAAAAATACTACAGTACTACTCATATTAGTTGACTTAAAATTATCTAAATTTAGCTATTTAATATATAGGTTCATCTAAATTTTAAAAAATTCAAGTTAACAAATATGGGTCGGAGGGAGTAACTTATTAGGCGTAGGCCTCACCTGTCAACAACCCAAAGTTAGGGATACTGCAGGGTTCAGGTGAATATTTATAAAATAATACATTTTTTTAATATTTTTGAATCTATTACATGTTTTTTAGATTTTATAAAAATAGCACTTTGTCTGGCCAGCTGATTGAGTGTCGGCATATGGGACAGCTGTGGCCGCGTCGGCCAATTGGCCCGGAGCAGACTGAGTGCCCTAATCAGCTTGGGACAGGCCGAGTGCCCTAGCCTGGCTGCTGCAACCTGCTAGCTGCTACTAGTAGTACAAGGAGCGTGGCTAATTCATTGATTGCCATCCATCGCCGTGTTAGCTTCTAGCTGCTACTAAGCCCTTTCACAATGGAAGGTCTCTTAGCATATTTTTATAGGCAAAATAAATGCTTAAGAGACAACCTTTCCAATGGATTATCTCTTAGGTGGTGTCTCTTAGAGGTGTTGCATTTATTAGCAATTGGGATCACAATTGCATGTCAATAGTGTAGCTTGTTTGTGGCACGAAAGTAATACTACATGGCTATCTTTGATACACACAAGGATATATAGTTTTGAACTTAACAATCTCCATACCAAAATAGTGATGCATTACATATAAATATATAGGAAAATATAATTCCGCCGTATGCATCAATTCATGAAAATAAACTATTTTGAACCAAACTTTGCCCAAATGTAAGAAACTTAGCAGAGCATCAGGTGGTTGAGTATACATCATCCTGTAATATGTGACAATGTAGTAAGACCTGCATATAAATCAGGATATGTGCAGATGGCATATGAATCTAGTAAAATCAGGCAATATTAATTAAAATATTACCCCTAAATACTAACACTAGTGAAGCACAATGCAGCTAATTTTTTTTAAATAATACATTTTTTTATTCAATTTCACAAATAATACATGAAATCCAAAAATTGCAAATCTAACGGACCGTCGTCCGTTGAAAAGACGAAGGTGGTGGTTCGTCTTTTGAAAAGACGAAGGGGTGGTTCGTCCATTCAAAAGACGAACGTACGTGTGAATGAACCTGTCCCAGTCACCACGTTCGTCTTTTGAACGGATGAACCACCCCCTTCATCTTTTCAAAAGACGAACCACCACCTTCGTCTTTTCAACGGACGACGGTCCGTTAGATTTACAATTTTTTGATTTCGTGTATTATTTGTGAAATTGAATAAAAAAATGTATTATTTAAAAAAAATTAGCCAAAATGCACATCCAGTTTGATGTTTTTGCAGTGACAATCGCACTTGAGCGGGGATGAAAAATACCAGGTTGCTCTATCACGTAAAGGATTGAATATCAACATGCAACATTAAGCTAATCAAGATTAATACCATTGATTCGTTGGTCTGCCGGTGGAGGAGCTACCAGCAGCGGCGGAGCTGAAATGCGCTGGTGCCGGTGGCCAAACTGATGGCCTTGGGGCTTTCTCCTGGCTTCCGTCCATGGCTGCACTTGCAGCGGGCTTCTTCCCTGATTCAGATGGAGGGGCGGCGGCATAGGGAAGGGGGCCGTCAGGCCGACCACAGAAGAGAGGCGATGGAGGAGGCCGACAGAGGTAGCATGACGTAGGTGCTGGTGGTGGAGAGTAGGGCAGCGCCGGCGACGGCCTGAGCTTGCTGGTCGCTCGGCTGCTCACGGTAGAAGAGGAAAAGGGAATAGGAGGAAAGAGCCGCACGGGATCGCTATAAATTGATTGCGCTGTCTCGGAAGAAGGGCTAAGAGCCGTTTCTTCGCTAACATACAGCTTCCCTCTCTCTCTTCTTTAACTATTATGCCACATCAGCGCATGGACTAGGATACGGTGTCAAAATACGGCCATTGTCAAAGGCCTAATAGTACACATCCTAGTCCGGCCAGGGGGTCTAGTCGGTCTGGCAACAGGCTAGGGCAATTGGCTTGCTCCACACAAATTGGTCCAATCAGCTTCGTCCAAGCCGATAAAGTGTTAGTTTTGTAAAATTTAAAAAACGTGTAATAGATCTAAAAAATATTAAAAAAAGGTATTATTTTAAAAAAATCACAGGGTTCAGCACGTCAGAGAATCCCAGTCTCGCACGCTCGGAGAGCTTGGTCTCATTTTCAGAAGAAACAAATTTGGTCGTGCCAATTCCAGGTACAAGAACTCTGATCATTGTGCAAGACATACCACCATACATTATTTTCTTCATGGAGGTTTTTCTTACGGGCATACTTCTTTTGAGAGAGAAGGTGCATATACCCCCCCATACTTGCTTCAGAAATATTTGAGAACAGACAGAGACAAGTAATTTCTAGCAAAAAAGATGTTCAGAGATCAGACGGCAGTTCTTGTTGCTTAGATATCAGCAGTGAGCAGGTGCTGCATAAACAACGATTTCCAGTTCCACACGACAAGGCGTTACAATTTCGTAACACGTAATCTTAACACAAAAGAATCGTACTAGTAGAAAGTACCGTCAAAACACAGAACTCTCCGTGCTCCTACCCCTTGCAAAGGCGAAAAAAAGTAGATACTTCAGAGAGCTCAGGGAGCTGCAGACGAGCTTTCTGCCTTGCTCCGAGGTTCCCCCACGGGAGTTGACGCCTCCGTCGAAGGCCGCGTTCCGGTGTCATTCCTGCCAACCTCTTCGAGCATCCTCACCATGTCCAACATCTTAGGCCGCCGTTCTGGGGTCCTTGAGACGCATGCCATCGCGATCTGGAGCATCTCCACCATCTCCTCCTCGATGTTAGGGTACCTCATCAGCTCACCGTCGAATACTTCGGCCGTCCACTCCTCCCGGACAACGGACTGCACCCACCTGACAAGGTGAACAACCTCATTGCCTCCGCCAGTTATCTGGACGGGTGACTTGCCGGTGAGTAGCTCGAGTATGAAGACACCGAAGCTGTAGACATCAGAACACTGCGTTGATTTCCTTGTGTCGGTGATCTCAGGTGCACAGTATCCCAGAGAACGGGACCTTGCGGTTATCGGGTTCATCAGTGATGCCAACCCGAGGTCAGAGATGCAGCCATATTGCTGGCTGTTGAGGAAGACATTTGAGGCCTTGATATTGCCATGGACGAATTTCCCGTTGTTCTGGGTGTGAATGTGTGCAATCCCTCTTGCTGCACCCAGGGCTATCCTTACTCTGGTTTCCCAATCCAATGGTGTTCTGTCCAGGCCCCTCTTCCCTGCATAGGAGACAAATAACAGGATTATGAGATGCATCTGATATTCAATTTTGGATATCAACATATGCAAATGGCTGATCTTGGGAACTGATCTCAGGTAAAATTATCAGCATGACTGTCACGAGCTCATAACATAATTAATACCTGCTTCTGGATTTAACATAATATTCATAAATCTGAAATGATTGTGGACAAACACGGTTTGCAAACCTAAATAATTACAACCCACTGTTTGCAGACTGAAAACATCTTTGTTAGGCAGGGGCTGGGTGTAAACTCGATGCAGCTGCATCACTTTGATGCGATGTTTGAGTAACAAACTTCCTTTATCGGGAAAAAAACTGTTCTAGACTGAAAGCATCTAGTACTATTATCTTTCTCAATCACAAGACTGAGGCATCTAACGGTGGACGTCTGGTCCTGATTCTGATAATGAAATGGTGGATGACTATGACAGTGAACAACAGCGCTAACAATTTTCAAAAAATTCACCAAATGAGCTAGACAAAATTAGCCTCCAAGCTAGTGACAAAGGTCAACCACTATTAGATGCATTTAATCTTCCAAAACATTTTCTCCATTTACCATTTTCTTGTGCCTGTCCCTATCATTAATTTCGATTGTTGCAAAATCCTTGGTGCATCAGACTAGCATGTTAAATACTACTAGTATGCAATGTGAAAATCTGAATTCAAAGACTTTGGTAATTCCCATGCTCACATATCTATGAAACTGATTCCCGTGATACTGTAATGGCCTTGACATGACTACTTCACCATACAGGCATATACACAAAGCATGCCATGCGAACTAGAAATAAACTGGCCGCTCACGGTTTGAATACAGATGCAAACATTGCAAGTCAATGCAGCTAAGCATGATATGGACACTTAATACTAAGTGGCTAGATCTAAGAATACACAAAATTTTAATTTATAACGGAAAACCAAGATTGAGAATTTTTGTAAAAGGCATCCAATATCAATTAAGTAGTATAAGAAAATCGAATATGCTACTCTTAGTGGACCAAAACAGTAAGCTCTTTAGAGAAGGAAATTACTTCCAAGTATTCAAGCAGGACAAAAAAAAGAGGGGGCAATAGTCTTTCTTTGACAAAAGGCATGCTCAGGTAAAAGATAAATAATAATAAGACAGCACCATAACTTGACAGTCACCATTAATAGCAGCAACAGTAGGGACCTACAGCGCTGCACTAATAATTCCATCATTGCTTATCCAAATTTGTCAACCCTGCTATGAAATCCTATAAAGTTAACAGAACTTTTGTGAGCTATAAACAAGCTGTTCACTAACGTCAGATCTCCCTATAATTTCAGTATCACCGCTATAAATCACCTTCTTTCTAAATCCTAAAATAGACATTTCTTCAGTATCACTTCACTCTTGGGGAGGGGAGGGACCAATCTAATCTTCTCGGCACCATTTCCAATTTTATCAGATGTCCCTGACGGGACCACTCTCATTATCATCACCGTTAGTACAGTTCTACTACTGCATTTATCAAACAACTAAAAAATCCAAATTAATTAGCATTAAAACAGGGAAGATGACATGAAGATGACATGTACACAAGCAGTAGTAATAGTAAAGTAAGAAGCATACCATGAAGCATGTTGGATACACTTCCCCTGCTGTAGTAATCGTACACAAGCAGCTTCTCGTCCTTGGAGTAGTAGTACGCCCGGAGCTCCGCCACATTGTCGTGCCGAATCCGCCCAATGAGCTCCATCTGCTGCTCGAAGTCGCGGCGGCCCGCGCTGACCTCCTTGAGCCTCTTCACCACCACCGTCGTCGCGTCCTCCAGCAGCGCCCGGTACGCCGTGCCGAACGCTCCCTTCCCGAGAACCTCGGCGGAGGCGTGGAGAAGGTCCTCCAGATCGAACGCCAGTGACGGCCCCTCGAAGAACACCAGCCTGTTGCCGTCCCCGGCCTTGCCCGTCACCGCCTTGGACTCGGGCGACTCCCTCCCCTTCTTCTCCCCGCCCTTCTTCCCGGAGACCACCCGGTCCCCCTCCTCGCCGCCCCGCCTGTTGCAGAATGCTATGAGGAGCACCGCGACGACCGCGAACAGCAGGACACACCCGCCGACGACAATGGCGAGAATGACCGCCTCACTGAGCCGCGGCCGTTTCTTGGACGGCGTGGCGGCTGCCGGCGGGGAAAGCGCTGGTGACAGTGGCGCCGACCGCGTCATAGTGTTCCCGGCGAAGGACGCGTCGGGGAACCTCAGCAAGGAGTTGGGCACGGGGCCGTCCAGGTGGTTGTTGGAGAGGTTGAGGAACTGGAGCGCCGGGAGGCCGAGGTCCGGGACGCGGCCGGAGAGGGAGTTGTTGGAGAGGTTGAGCGCGAGGAGCTGCGTGAGGTTGGAGAGCTCCCCGGGCACGGTCCCGTTGAAGGCATTGAAGGAGAGGTCGAGCACCAGCAGGCTCCGCAGGCGCGCGAGCCCGGGGGGCACGGCGCCGGAGAAGGCGTTGAGCTGGAGGTGGAGCCCCGTGAGGGCGCCGAGGGCGAGCAGCTCGTCGGGGAAGGCGCCAGAGAGGCTGTTGGCGCGGAGGCTGAGCACCTGGAGCGCGGTGAGGCGGCCGAGCGTGCGGCGCGGCACGGGGCCCGAGAGGGCGAGCCCCGGGAGGCGCAGCGCGACGACGCGGGAGCCGTCGGCGCTGCAGGTGACCCCCGTCCAGTTGCCGCAGACGGGGCGGGTGGGGGCCCAGTTGATGCGCGCGCTGCGGCCGCCGCCCACCCCGGCGAGGAAGTCGAGCAGCGCCGCCCTGTCGGCGTCCGGCTCGGGCGCGGCCAGTGCGGCGCAGAGCAGCAGGAGCGCGGCTAGGCGGAGCAGCATGGTGCTGCCCCGCGTGCGCGTGGGGTGGATGTGGTGGTTCAAGTTCAGGCTGGCTGTGCTGCTGCTGCTGATTGGATCTGAGTAATGGCAGACGCGGAGTGGAAGGGAAGTGAAGGGTGGCTGGCTTGCTGCTGCGCTTGCTTGGCTCGGGGAAGCGTGTCTGTTGTGCGAGCGAGGCGAGGGGAGGGGGGAGGGTTGGAGCTACGCAGCCAGTCCAGTAGGGGGCGTGTGTAGATCGTGGATTGGTGGTGTTTGTGCTGGATTTGTGGGAGCTGCATGTGCGTGCGGAGTGGTGGTGGAGTGGGGGCTAGCTAGGGGCTAGCTAGGGAGCGGCGGGGCGAGGCGAGGAAGCCTCCGTCGCGCCTCGGGTGGTGTCGGTCAGACGGTCACCGTGCGCCACGCGATTGTGCGCGCTGGCACGAGAAGGGGGGATTCGATGTTTTTGCGCTGCGCTTGTGGCACAGCCGCGCAGGGGAGGCAGGGGGAAACGCTTCCTGATCGTTCGTGCAGTCACGGGAAAACCTAGGGCCTGTTTGGCTGCGCGAGGAGGACAAGGGAGAAGGAGGTTCCTCCCTCCACCGGACCAACGCAAAACCACGACACAAGATTTGTTTCTATCTACATAGGTCGGTCTATAAAAAAAATGGTCACGGTCCGGCAAGTCCGAGCTAGCAGCCTGATGCATTTTGACCGTCCCCGCCCACTGTCAACGTTTGACGACCTCACTCTAATGGCGACGGAACGTTGGCAATCAACGCCGCCGGCTTCCCACGAGGCCTGTGTCTCCCGCCCTTGCTGGCTCATGTTGTTTTCCGCGTGTGCATTCCTGCCCACGCCCAAAAACATCCAGGGCCCAGCCAGCCGTTCCCGCCATGGCCGCGCTCTATAAAAGATGGTCGTTGTCCGGTGATGAACTTTAGTCGTAGCATCAACAAGCGCCACCAAAAAGACACCTGCAAACATCAGTCATGCATCGCTGTAAGATCGCCAACTGGACGAAGATTAGGGAGATGTGTCGCAACCGCTTCCCTCAACTGCCTTGCGCGAGATCCGCCACGGGGCGGCCATGACGACGCTGAAGTCGGTCGCCATGGAGGCCATGAAGGTCGCTGTGTGTGCGCTTCGCCAGGTCACAACGACCCGCAAGGCGGAGGAAACGATGGAGCGTGAGGACAACATGGAGGCGGCGGCGGCGGAGGTGGACCGCGTGGGGATGCCTCCGAGGTGGCGGCGCTTGGGCGATCGTCGATCGGGGCGAGACGAAGGTGGATGAGGAGGAGGAGGACAGCATGGCCGAGACCGAGGCGATGGTCATCGCGCTAGAGAGGAGAGACGGGCAGGATGTCGGCTCCAGCTGGCCTCCGGCGAGGCTGGCCAGCTGGGAGAGATCGCAACATAGGGCTGCGGCGAAAGACTGTGTCCGACACGAGGCGCAGGAGCGTCGTGCGGCGGAATAGCAGTTAGCGGGGTCGGTGGTGGTGCTCGTCAGGGAAGTGGTTGTTGGAGATATGCCCTAGAGACAATAATAAAAGTAGTTATTATTATAGCTTTGTGTTTATGATAAATGTTTACATTCATGCTATAATAGTATTAACCGAAAACATTAATACTTGTGTGATTTGAAAACTAAATTAGAGTCTCTAGTAAAACCTCTTTATAATACTAGCTTGTTGGTTGATAGATGATCATGGTTTCCTGATCATGAACATTGGGATGTTATTAACAACAAGATCATATCATTAGGAGAATAGTGTGATGGACATACTCCTATAGATAAGCGTAGCATAAAGATCAAGTCATTTTAATAGTTCGTTTGCTATAAGCTTTCTGATACATAGTAACCTAATTCCTTCGACCATGAGATCATGCTAATCACCATTACTGGAAGGATGCTTTGATGACATCAAACACCACACCGTAACTGGGTGGCTACAAAGGTGACATTGAGTATTTGGAAAGTATGTGTTGAGGCACATGGATAAAGAGTGGGATTTGTCCATCCATATGACAGATAGATATACTCTGGGCCCTCTCGGTGGAATGTCATCCAATTAGCTTGCAAGCATGTGACTGGCTCGCAAGGGATCACATATCACGGGAACGAGAAAATAGTACTTATCGGTAACGAGGTTGAACTAGGTATGTAGAGATACCGGCAATCAGACCTCGGATAAGTAAACTATCGCGAGACAAAGGAAAGTTGGTATCGTATGTAAGTGGTTCATTCGATCGCAAAGTAATCGTAGAAATATGTGGGAGCCATACGAATTTCCATATTCCTCTATTGGTTATTGATCTGAGAAGAGTCTCGGTCATGTCTGCATAATTCACGAACCGTAGGGAGACACACTTAAGGATTCGATGTTGTTTAGTAGATATGGAATGTAAGTAGGGAGACCGAATGTTGTTCAGAGTCTCAGATGGGATCCGGGATATCACGAGGAGATCCGAAATGGTTCGGAGAATAAGATTCATATAAGGAAAGTCCAATTCCGAAGTTCGGGAATGATTCTGGTGTTCTCACCGGAATGTTCTAGAAGGGTCTAGAAGGTTCACCGGACCGAAATGGTAAGGGTGCATGAATGTATCATGACTAAGTGGAATGTTTGCATCATGTCCTAGGTCAAAGGTATATGCAAATAAAGAGTAAAATCAAACTCCAAATTGAAATTCAAAAGACAAGTTTGAAAAGTCAAACTGGGACAATGTATCGTGGTGGAGGAATGAAAAAATCCTTCTTTCCCTCCACCATAAGCCAACTAGGAGAGGGAGTTGGGGAAGGATTCAAACTCCTCTCTCCCAAGCTGCCCTCTCTCTTATAAATAGAGGGGAGGGGCTGCCCCTCTAAACACAACACCACCACCACCCTGCCGCCGCGCCGCCGCCGGCCACGCCTCCTCCTCTCCGGCCCTCTAAACCCTAGATCACCGGAAACCCTAATTCTTCACCATAACCCACTTCGGCTTAGGAGAAGCCCTGCGGGATCTTGCCTCTACTTCCGACACCACGCTGTCATGCTGCCGAATCGCGAGGGGAGAACTATAACCTCCGCTGTCTGCTGGAACAAGGGAGAGGAAGGTCTTCATCGAATCGAACGGTGACCGATCATGAAGCGCTAAGCCGAACGCCGGAAGGATCGTCTACGCGATCTCGAGATCGGCAAGTGTACGACTACATCACCCACGAGAATCTGCTCTCGTTAACCGCTTTGGAATCTTCGAGGATGAGTACTCTAATCGACTCGTTGCTACAATTTAATAGATAGATCTTGGCTTGTTTGTGTTCATGCGATAGAATTTTTTTGTTTTCCATGCCACGAACCCCTTCAGTGGCGGCGGGGGAGCACACCGACTAGGCTGTAAAGGACCACTAGGTGGTCGAGTTGGAGAAGGTGCTGGCCCTCCGGGAGGCATAACACTAGAGGGCAGCGTTCGAGGTGGCGGATCTTGGTTCCCTCGTTGACCACCATCGTAATCTCGCTGTCGGCCTGCGCCAACAGCGCACAATCTAGGCGTGACGGGCGGCATCGGTATCCCTTTGGGCATGTAGTCACGCCTCACCCTCCCTCTTGATGACCATTAGTTGTGGCCCCCTCTCTTGCATTGTCGAATGCGCGTGACAACTCTATGACATGGTCTATGATGGCCTCGTTTGTCTCGCGGATGGCGGCACGAGCCACATGCCCACGTGCATTCTCAAAGAAGGAGAGGAGGATCCCCTAATCAACATGATCCTCGTCGTCATTCTCCTTCTCCCCTCTTCCTTCTCCGGCGCGTGGGCAGTCGGATCTAGTAGCTAGGGTGGGTAGCATTCGCGCGTAACCTGGGACATCTCAGACCAAGCAGTCTGGAGGTTGCTAGAAGACATGCGTGTGTGTGGGCATTCCCCTTGCGCACCTTGGTCCTTTTGTAGCTCAGCGACTGCCTATGAGCGAAAGGAAAGGGGCGCGCATGGGAAACACGGACAGGAGGCTACTCGACGGGACCTGCCGCGGCAGAGCCGCGCTTAGGAAAGATACCCCCCCCCCTGCGCGCACGCAAATATGTCGCTTATTGTGTTTAGGCCACAACCCAAAAGGACATCATGTCCATTTGTGTCCACCCAGCGATCCAAACAGATCAAAACAGACTGGTTGGTGTCTTGTTTACGACGTCCCATTGAAGATGCCCATAGTACCTATTTGTTTTTCAAAAAAACACCAAGTATGAGACATGGAGTCATTGATTGCACTGATGGTCATTTGAGAGTGTCCTGATAGCAATCCTTATTAGTCGAGCTCATTTGTTAGGGTTGAGTTGACAAAATATGTGTGGACACTATGGTAAGGTGGAGGTGGTGCCCACCTATCATCTCTCTTCTCTTATTCATCTTATTGGTCATCTTCTTCATTCTCGAAGAATGGGGAAACACATGAGGGGCACGGGCTAGGACGATGTCGACGAAGCCCAAGTCGATGTTGATTGTGTTTTCTTATTGCATTGCACTGCCCTCGTGATGGAGGGGCTTCACACCAGGTAGATAGCGGGTTGTGACGCCCATTGACCTCCAAGATCCGGGCATGGTTGGACTAGCGGGATCCATCGTGATGGCATGCTCAAGCTAAAATAGAATGTCAGCATCGGCATATTAGGTGTCTATGATGCTCCTGGTGCAACTAATCGGACTATGTCGACTTGGTTATCTTGCCACAATAACAAACTTGCTGATGGCGATTTTTTCAGGGCTAGATAAGGAGGCCTCCATTGCTCAATTGCTTGGCAAGGTTGGTCTAGGAGAGCAATGGACTAGCTAAGCACAATTATAGGGGCTTGGAGTGGTCTCTGGTGTGGTGTCTGATGACCCACAAGTATAGGGGATCGCAACAGTCTTCGCGGGTAGTATTACCCAATTTATTGATTCGACACAAGGGGAGCCAAAGAATACTTGCAAGCCTTAACAACTGAGTTGTCAATTCAGCTACACCTGAAAATAGTTCTTCCTCACAGAATTTTATCAGTAGCAACAGTTTGTAGTAGCAACAGCAAAGCAATAGCAACAGTGAAATAGTAGCAATATTAACAGTAACGGTAATAGTAGGATTCGAGAGCGGTAGGCATAGGGATGGATGGACGGGCGTTGCATGAATGAGTCTAAACATGTAACTTCATGATCTAGGGCATTGCAGATAAATAATAACAAGCATCCAAGTACTAAACAATCCTAGGCATGTGCTCCAAATATAGTCATACGTGCTCGCAATGAGAACTTTCACAACATCTTCTTACATCCCGCAAGTGGCGGCAGGCCTCTAGGGAACTACTGGAAATTAAGGTGCTCATTTTAATAGAGCACCATAGCAAAGCATTAACACTCCGTGAACACATGTGATCCTCACGCCACAACCATCCCCTCCGGTTGTCCCAATTATTGTCACTTTGGGGCCTTTGGATCCAGACAATGATATGTGTACACAACTTGCAGATAAGATCACAGACAATACTATCATAATGATTCAATAATAAGTTTAGATATGAGATCATGGCACTCGGGCCCTAGTGACAAGCATTAAGGAAAACAAGTTGCAACAAAGTCAAATAGCACTAATAGAGATACTAGGCACTATGCCCTAACAGATCTTATTCAATTACATGATAGAACTCATCCAATCCCTACCATCCCCAAGCCTACAACGGGGGATTACTCACTCATGGACGAGGGAAACATCGGTGTTTGATGGAGATGCGTTGGTGATGACGATGGCGATGATCCTCTCCAAATTCCCTGTCCCGCAAGGGTGCTAGAACGGAGTTTCTGGATCCGAATCTTGGTTTCTGGTGGCGGCGGAGGAGCGGAACTCTTTCTGGAAAACTATCGAACCCCCCTTGGTTTTGAGGTCGAAAGGCAACTTATAGGCGCAAAGGGAGGCCGAGGAGGTGCCTGGGGAGGCTGCACCCCCTCCAGGCGTGGCCAGTGGTGGGTCTGGGGCCCCCAGGCCTCCTCTCCGTCTCTTCTTCTGACTTCGTGGATCTTCTGGTAAAATATAATTTTTTGGCATATTTTCCGGAATTTTTCCTGATAGTTCATTTTCTGCACAAAAACAAGACACCAAGGTAATTTTGAAAACAAATCAGTGTTAGTTGTATCCAAATCACACAAGTTTAGAGAAGAAACAATAGCAAAGTGTTTAAGAAAGTAGATATGTTTTGGACGTATCAACTCCCCCCAAGCTTAGCTTATTGCTTGTCCTCAAGCAATTTAGTTGAAAACTGAGTGCGATAAAAGAACTTTCACGAACACTTTGCTTCATATGATGTAATATATTCTCAGCACGGGAGTAGATGCTTAGACAATTCATAATAAGAAGTATGCAACTAAGTCTACTCAATAGTCATTGCAAGCTATGAAGAGAAACCAACTCAATAATAATAAGTAGCATGAAACATAAACATAAGCAACATTGCAATGCTCATAATAAGGTATGATAGAGTGGTATCTCGCTTGCCTTTGTTTGAAGAGCACAATCTAAATGCCAAGGCACCTCTAAAGTTGACATGAAGACTAGAAGTAAAGATATCAGAGATACAAGCATCAAAGTCAGGACATAATTAACCAAGTTTTGGAACAAACACAAGAATGACAACTATGCTCTCAAGAAGGTGCTCATAGAATAAGTGGTGACTCAACAAGGTTGTGAAAACGGTTTTGTGAAGGTTTGAAAAGCTTCCCAATGTTGAAAGGAATGTACTCATTAGCTTTGAGATCTCATTGCCCCTATCATAGGCATCTTCATGTGGTTAGGGTGAAAGTGAGGTCCACTCTGAATCATATGCTTGATAGACCATAGAATGGAAATCCCAAGTCCCTTGAGTACGAGGGTCGCTCCGCATGCTACTCAACTTTAGTCACCTGAAAGTTCTTGTCATTGTAAATACATGCATATCATCGAGAACCGCCAACGGGGTACCCCTTGCACATGGTACAGGAGCTTTCCCATAACCAAAATGACAAGGCAAGCAAACAAAGAGCATCTCAGCAATCTTTTTATTTACCATATGCATAGATTTTTATTGAGGACGCTTCATAGATGCTCATTATGGTGATGCTGCAAGTTTCCACCATGATTAAGCATGGCTTAGGCTAGCGGTCCAGGCGTTTGTCTAACACAATGTATAAACTCCATGAGCTCAAAACCTCCCCTTTTATTTCACATCGTCGACATTCGTAAACAAAAGAGCAAAGAATCAACTAGATGAGATATCCAACAGGTGTTGAAAGCGTTCCCCGTGACCGCACGGTTCTGCTGACTCCCAGCATATAATAAGCAAGCATATAACTTTCATGGACTAGTCACAATGGTTCAGGATTATTAAGCGCAAGGAATAAAGTGTTCCATCGAGTTCGTGAGAGCTTTACTAACTAACTTTCTCAAAACAGACAAACATTTTATTTTGGAAGAAAACACGGCATATGGAATATGCACTAAAATAGCAAATGATGCTAATAGGTAGGTATGGTGGACACAGCTGGCAATATTGGTTTTGGGGAGTTGGAAGCACAAGTAGAGCACATACTCAGTGCAAGTGAAGGCTAGCAATAGAGAGGGAGCGACAAACAATAATTGTCATAATCATGCTTGCAACAACACATGACTAATTATGGCATGAAAGTGATACAAGAACTCTGAGGCAAAATAAATCATCGAGGCTTACTGACTATTGATTAGTCATATGCATGCATGAGCATGTGCCAAGTCGATTCACATGAACAATCAGAGGAGGATACCACAATGTCATACCAAAGTATGAATAAAACAATGCAAGCAAACATTCATATGACATGCTACAAACTATTAGCAAGCTGGAGCTAATCATAGACAAGCAAGAACTACTAAGCATCCATAATGACATACACCTTACACAAATATGCTAAGCATGCTCACAATGATGAGTATATGTACAAAAATGAAACAAATAGAGTTCGTTACCAGCCTCTTACAACACCTCGAGTTGTCTTAATCTTCATTATTGCCCTTCACTTGTGTGACTTGAATATTAACATGAAACCAAAATCCACTTTGGACGGCTGAACCCTGCAAAGAACTCACAAAACCAAAGAAGAACAACAAATATTTTTAGTGTTTTCGTTTTTTTAGAAACAAGCAAACAAAGAAAAACCAAACAAAAACAAAGCAAACCAAACAAAGCAAAATATTTTTGGATTTTTATTTTAAGGCAAACCAAGTAAAGAAACAAACCAAGAGAAACAACGAAAATATTTTTGGCATTTTTGGGTTTTTAGAAAGAAGCAACAAAAACCAAAAAGAAAGCAAAACAATGAATGTACAAAGAACCGACCGAACATGATATATAAATGAGTGTGATGTCGGTATACCTCCTCCTAAGCTTAGGCTTTTGGCCTAAGTGGGGCTCAATCCCATGGTGCCCAAGTAGATGCACCTCTGTAGTATGTCGAGGAAGCTCCCTCGTCCTGGTACGAGCTTGAGGCCTCCCCTGTGTAATACGCAGGGGGGTCGTATGATGGTGCTTCCTCCTGATAGTGCCCATGGAAGTTAAGAGAGCGCAGATTGTCATCCATCTCCACCTTCAAGCGTGACCAAGGTCCCTGAGAAATACTGAACAAAGTGGTTTGGGGTAGAGGGATCTCTCTCTCTCTTCCCCGTGTGTAAACAACATTCTATAAACCAAGTTCTCAAGAGTAGATCTAGTGGTGACAAAGTGGTGCGCCTTCATGGCAGCAAGATCAAGCCTCTGAGGAGCCAAAATTGTATCATGTGGATCAACAAGAATGTCCAAGGCAGCAACAATACGAGTAGCAATAATTCCCCCATAAATGGGTCCCCTAGCAGCTAAACGACGAGCAATGAGAGAACCAAGATTATATTTATCCTCATTGTTGAGCGCAACAGCTAAGAAGGCCAATTGATAGTTGGAAATATTACTGGTATTCTCCCTACCAAGAACATTGGTGGCAAGATAGTAGGCAAAATACTTGATGGCTGGAAGTTGAATGTTCTTTATCTTCCCTCGCTGAGCTCTACGGTCATCATCATTGGTTATTCCTCAGTAAAGCTCCAACAAATTGACGGGTAGAGCTTGTATCTTCTTTGATGATCCATTTGTACCAAGTCCCAGGGCCTTGCAATTTTTTTTCAAAGTCATAGAATGAGCCCTACCATAAATTTTGAAAGACACAGAAGGCTTGAACATGCTGTTAGTAAAGGAGAAACTCTCCACAAATGTTTTAGTAAGCAAAGCATATTGTGCACTCTCATCCTGCATGTAACTTGTTAGTCCAGCCCTCTGCACCAAAGTCATAAAATCATTAAGAATCCCAACAACTTGCAAGAAAGTTTGGCAAGGAAAGGTGGAGGGGTGCGCATCCCCTTCATTTCCCTCGTCACCAAATTGCGGAGTGATGAGATCCTCATTGTATGAGGGTCTAGTACTGGTAGATGACCTTGGAAGCCTTGTCTTTCTAGGTGCATCACTCTCAAATATATCACCAAATGCGTGGTGGTCCATGACTTCACTTTTCGGAAATTTTAAACAACCATCAAACCAAGTGATTTCTAAGTTGATAAATGATGAGCAACTACTATAGGAACTTGCTAGAGGACTACACATGTATCAAAACAAAGCTTCTAAGCATAGAACAAGCATGCAATCTCAAACAACCTGTCACCTATAACAGCAAAATAGTCAAGATACAATCTACCAATCACAAATCTAATTAGACAAGTGGAGGAGGCACGTACCAAAGAGCAATCCCTCCAAAAATCAGCACTTGAGATGGGCTGAACAAGGAGATCGAAAATCACGAGCGAGAACAACAAGAACTCGAGCTTGAGCAAGTTTTCCGGTGTTTTTCGGGAGAGAGAAAGAATATGGCTTTGAGGATGCAGCCTAGAGGGGCCTAGGTGGGCCAGACCCCCAGGCGCCGCCACCTGGTAGGACGCGCCTACCACAGGTGTGGTGGCCTGGGGTGGCCCCCTGGGTCAACTCAGGTGCCTCTCTGCCCCTTTTTCGAGGAAAAATTTATTTTGAATTTTCTGGGATTTTTGGGAAACTTTATTTTTGGACAATTTTCAGGGTATGAAAATTGATTTTCTCGCAGAAACAGTTTTTTCAAAAGAAGCAAAAGCAAACCAAAATCCAAACCACAGCAGCTCTAAGAAACTCAAACAAGCAAACAACTAGCAAAACTAAAGCTAAAGCAAAGACTAGGAATGAGAAAAGTAAAAGAAAGCAAGTATAACCATAGAGGAAACATTAATTTGTTCATTAAAATCCTTTTGTTAACAAGGTTGATCAAGTCTTGTTACCAAAACAATCTTATATGAAACAAAACTTTGCATTCCATAAGGTGATTATGTTACCTCATACTTAATAGCAATGGTCCCAATCATAATAGTTTCAAAATTTTCTTGTGGAATGGGACAATATATCTCTCCAACCTTGATGCTCTCAATATTTTCAATGGAATTCAGACAATAGCTTTTAACAACCTTCTTGTGGAAATAGACAGTGTGCTCTTTGTCATTAATATTGAATGTTACTTTTCCTTGATTGCAATTGATGACAGCACTTGCATTATTAAGAAAAGGTCTCCCAAGAGTAATAGACATATTATCATCTTCATGTATTTCAAGCACAACAAAATCAGTTAAAACCATGCAATTATGAGCAACTTGAACACATATACCAACAGGAATAATAGTTGATTTATCAGCCATTTGCAAAGATATATCAGTTGGTATCAACTTTTCTAGCTGGAGTCTCTTGTAGAGAGAAAAAAGGCATAACACTAACTCCAGCTCCCAAATCACATAAATCAGTTCTAACATAATTGTTCTTAATAGAGCAAGGAATAGTTGGTATACCTGGATCACCAAGTTTCTTTGGAACCTTACCATTGAAGGAATAATTAGGAAGTAGAGTAGAAATCTCCTCATTAGGAATATTCCTTTTATTAGAGACAATATCCTTCATATAATTTGAATAAGGAGGCAACTTAATAGCATCAGTCAAAGGAATTTGTAAGAATAAAGGTTTCATCCACTCACAAAACTTGTTGTAGTGTTCTTCCTCCTTTGACTTGTGTTTCTTACCTGGAAAAGGCATGGGTTTTTGCACCCAAGGTTCTCTCTTTTTACCATGTTTATTAGCAATAAAATCTTCCTTTGTGTACCTAGTGTTCTTAGTGTGCTTCTCAGGTTCTTCCTCACCTTCCTCCTTACCAGGAGACTTATTTTTATCATTACCACTCTCAGTTTCAGCAGCAGAGACAAATATACTATTAGGATCTACAGTAGGTTCAAGTGGTTCCTCAACTATCTTATGTTTCTTTTTCTTTCTCTTACGAGGACTACCACTATCTTCACCTTGTTGGGAATCCTGCTCTATTCTTTTAGGGTGTCCTTCAGGATATAAAGGATCTTGAGTAGCTATACCACTCCTAGTTCTAATTCCATAAGCATGTTTATCTCCTGAAGCATTAACTAGCATATCCTTTTGTACCTTAGCAAGTTGATCAAGTTGGGTTTGAACCATTTGAAAGTGTTTACAAAGCATTTTAATATTATTAGAAGTTATTTCCACAATATCTTTCAACTCATGGATAGCTCTAGAGTTTTCCAATAAATGATTCTGAACTTTTTTATTAAAATGACCTTGTTTTACAATAAAAATGTCAAGTTCCTCTAAACATTGATCAGGACGCTTACCATAAGGGATATCACCTTCATCAAAGTGTTGGAGAGAGTGTACCTCAATAGTAGATGAGTGGGGAATTGGCTTACATAATTCTTCTATAGGAGGTAGATTCTTCACATCTTCAGCTCTAATACCTTTCTCCTTAAGACACTTCTTAGCTTCCTTCATCACTTCATCATTTAATGCATTAACTCCCCTCTTCTTTGTTGTTGGTGCTGGAATTGGTTTAGGAACAACTGGTTCAGGAGTAATAAGCTCAGGTGCATTCAGCTCAGTTGAAGTCCAATCATCATAATTCTTGCTTATTTTAGCCATTAATTCTTCAACATCTGTAGGAGTTCTTTTCCTGAAAACACAATCAGCAAAGCTATCTAGGTAGGTCCTAGAATCATCAGTTAGTCCATTATAATAAATATCAAGAAGCTCATTCTTAGGTAATGGACATCCAGGATGTGCATGAATCAAGGCACAGAACCTTGTCCATGACTTAGAAAAATTCTCTTCTTCTCCCTGTTTAAAATCAAAAAGTCTATGCAAAGCAGCATGCCTAGCACTGGGAGAAAAATATTTTTAGAAGAAAGAAGCAATCAAGCAATCAGGGCTATCAATGGAACCAGGAGGTAATCTATTAAACCAAGCCCTAGATTCTCCTTTTAGTGAAAAAAGGGAAGATCTTAGTAACAAAGTATTTGCGCATCTTAAAATCATCAGAGAATAAAGCACTCATAGTAGAAATTTCATTCATATGAGCCACAACACTCTCATTTTCAGTCCCACAAAAAGGTTCTTTCTCAACAATATCTAAATAAGATAAATCAAGAGAGAAATCATAGTCTTCATCTTTAATATCTATGGGAGAAGTGGCAAACTTAGGATCAGAGGACAACTTAGGCATAATAGTACGTCTAGCAAGGAGACTCTTAATAGCACTAGTACCATGTGTGTTTCGGCACTCTTCAACAAAATTATCAGTGAACTCAATGTAACCATCATTAATATCATAACTCTCACTAGCCTCAGGTGAGCTAACAGGTGTAACAGTGTCTTCACTAGGAGTTTCGGTATTTCCTAGACTAGCTATAGTAGCATCTAGAAAAGGACCTAATGAACCACTCGCATCAAGCACAGTAGAAGTAACATTACGAGCATCAAAAGCAGTTTCAGACTCTGCAGTAGTAGCAGTGTGTGTAGCATCTGTATGTGGTGGTGGTGGTGGTGTGACAAGCTTACTTATAACAGACGGTGAATCAAGAGCAGCAGAGGTATTTAGGACTATACCTCTTCTTGTAGTGGATGGTAAAATAGGGAACTTTCCATCAGGAGACTTCCCCATGATGAAAGGAGTAGCAGTGAATAATAATAGATCCAAGTGAACTTACAAATAAAGTTATGCTCCCCGGCAACAGCGCCAGAAAATAGTCTTGATAACCCACAAGTATAGGGGATCACAACAGTCTTCGCAAGTTGTATTACCCAATTTATTGATTCGACACAAGGGGAGCCAAAGAATACTTGCAAGCCTTAACAACTGAGTTGTCAATTCAGCTGCACCTGGAAATAGTTCTTGCTCACAAAAGTTTATCAGTAGCAACAGCAAAGCAACAATAACAGTGAAACAGTAGCAATAGTAACAGTAATGGTAACAATAGGATTTGAGTGCGGTAGGGATAGAGATGGATGGACGGGCGTTGCATGGATGAGTCTAAACATGTAACTTCAAGATCTAAGGCATTGCAGATAAATAATAACAAGCATCCAAGTACTAAACAATCCTAGGCATGTGCTTCAAATATAGTCATACATGCTCGCAATGAGAACTTTCACAACATATTTTGTCCAGCCAACCCGTGGCAGCGGGGCCTCTAGGGAACTACTGGCAATTAAGATGCTCCTTTTAATAGAGCACCGGAGCAAAGTATTAACACTCCGTGAACACATGTGATCCTCACATCACAACCATCCCCTCCGGTTGTCCCAATTATTGTCACTTTGGGGCCTTTGGATCCGAACAATGATATGTGTACACAACTTGCAGATAAGATCATAAACAATACTATCATAATGATTCAATAATAAGTTCAGATCTGAGATCATGGCACTCGGGCCCTAGTGACAAGCATTAAGCACAACAAGTTGCAACAAAGTCAAATAGCACTAATACAGATACTAGGCACTATGCCCCTAACAGATCTTATTCGATTACATGATAGAACTCATCCAATCCCTACCATCCCCAAGCCTACAGCGGGGGATTACTCACTCATGGATGAGGGAAACATCGATGGTTGATAGAGATGCGTTGGTGATGACGATGACGATGATCCTCTCCAAATTCTCCGTCCCGGCAGGGTGCCAGAACGGAGTTTCTGGATCCGAATCTTGGTTTCTGGTGGCGATGGTGGAGCGGAACTCTTTCTGGAAAACTATCAACCCCCCCTCGTTTTTTAGGTCAAAAGGCAACTTATAGGCGCAGAGGGAGGCCGAGGAGGTGCCTGGGGAGGCTGCACCCCTTCCAGGCGCGGCTAGTGGTGGGCCTGCGCCTAGGGTGAGTCTGGGCCCCCCAGGCCTCCTCTCCGTCTCTTATTCTGGCTCTGTCGATCTTCTAGTGAAATATAATTTTTTGCCTATTTTTCGGGATTTTTCCTGATAGTTCATTTTCTGCACAAAAACAAGACACCAAGGTAATTTTGCTGAAAACAACGTTAGTCCGTGTTAGTTGTATCCAAATCACATAAATTTAGAGGAGAAACAATAGCAAAATGTTCGAGAAATTAGATACGTTTTGGACGTATCAGTGTACACTAGGAATATCTAGTCGTCGACTAGTATGCTAGAGGTGACAAGAAGGGAGGCGTGCCTTAAACAGTGGAAAGGAGGCAGGATCTCGAACAACGGCAGAGGCTCGGCCAGTGGCAGAATAAGGTAGAGGATATGCCGAGTTCATGACGTTGGCGGACCCGTGAGAGATGATTAGGAAGTAGAAGAGATGGGGAAAGAAACTTGGGGCTAATAGGTGGGCCCTTGAGGGAATATGGCCTAGAGGCAACAATAAATGTTACTATTATTTATTTCCGAGTTTATTATTATGTTTATATACTTATGTTAAAACTATTATGGATATTGAGTATGAGATCCAAATGAAGACCCACGTGTAGAGAGATAAACACCAAGTTCTTCCTAGCACCGCCTCTAGGACTAGCTCATTTGTCGTTTGATGATTATGTTTTTTTGATCATGACATAGTCATTGTAAGAAGGATGCCAACGATATTGAGAGCATATTGTTTGTAGAACAATGATGTTGAACTGACTGAAGCGGGGATGATCCTGGGTACCCCAGAGTTGGTGACTGGATGATTCAATAGAAAACACAAATAGAGGAAAGTCATAACTAAATTCATAGAGAAGAAATCAACAAATGAGAAAGAGACATGAAAAAAGCAAGCAATATCTAGCCTAGGTCGACTTAGGCACGACCTAGGACGGCATACAAATATTTAGGCCGACATAGGAATGTTCTAAGCCGGCATACGTGCCCCTAGGCCGACATACATATTCTTGGGCCGACTTCACCTCATCTCGTTCTAGGCAGCTCTCCACTTCCTCCTCCTAGGCCGACATACAGATATTTAAGCCGACATAGGCATGTTCTAAGCCGACATACGTGCCCCCAGGCCAACATACATATTCTTGGGCCGACTTCACCTCATCTCGTTCTAGGCAGCTCTCCACTTCCTCCTCCTAGGCCGACATAGTCCCTAGGCTGGGCCAACATTTCCCCTCACCCGACTGGATGGCATGGAGAATATATTGGGTGGGTCGGCATATCCCTCAATCCGGCTAGCCCACCTCATTTCCACTCCTCTAGGACGGCATCCCCAACCCCGACTGGGTCGAATCTCGGTCGGGCTCCTTGCTCCAACATCTTCAGGCCGACTTAGGCCCTCCTAGAACGAGTTATCATAGATGTAGGCTAACTACTGTTGGAAAATAACAGAGGGGAAGTGCGTCGAAGAATTACCGTAGGATAACTTTTACCGAAAAGATACATCCAAAAAGTTGTGTCGGAACCACCATCGGAAAACTGCGATTGAGAAGGCGCGTCGATATCGAGAAAGGGAGAAATTTAAAAACAAAAATGACCCAAAGTTAAAAAGAGCTTAAAAAATATTATCAAAGACGTAGGCTAACTGCATGCGAATAACGACGGCGAGGAAGTGCGACGAAGAATTACCGTAGGCGCGTTGTAATTACGTCGGGAAACGAAGAAGTAAAAAGATGAAAATGACCTGAAGTTAAAAAGAGGTAAAAATTGCCGTACACGTAGGGTAACTACCGTCGAAAAATGGTGGCGGGAAATGCACCGAAGAATTACCGTCTGGTGACAAAAATTACTGTGGTATGTGTTGTAGCTGATAGTTCATCTGTTTTTTTGCCGCTGGATCCAAGTCTAACGATAGATACACTATGCAGCACCGTTGATGCACGCTTTACCGTTCATGTGAACATTTGGTGAGACCTAGGCGTGTGAGAGGCCGGCAATCCCACGCGCTTTTAATTATAGGTAAAAGGTTAATTTACCTATAATTTAGAACTAGATTTGGTTACACATTATGGCTGCTTAGGATTTGGTGAAATCGTTTCATATCGGGAATTTATTCGTCGGGTTTGTTGGCACGAACAGAAAGGATTCCTGGTGTGGTGGGTATGGTATTCCGTTTCCCTAGTTTATGAATGAGAGCGCTGGTGGAAGATGCCAAGAAGGCAAGAACTAACATGCTCGTTTCGTCCTCCGGTGATTCGATCACGCTAGCAAAACCGTTGTTCAAACAAAAGCTGCATTACAATATTTCAGTTAACCATGTGAAAGTGGCGTTCTTTAACATGCCCAACCGCTGCCCTAACGTGCATGCCTTCTTTTTAAAAAGTCAAAAGCGCGGCATTGGCCCTAGCTACCAATTCTGAAGCCAAGTACGACTGACAACGTTTACAAAGCAGTAGACGAGAGTAATATCCACATCAAGAAACAGAGGCAGTAGTAGACGAGCTGTGGTTTTTCTTGTCTTCGGAACCGGGCCGGCGGGAAAAGGCGAGCCGGGACGAATTCCCATGGATGGATTCCGAACCTGAAAAGGACGGGAGTGGCCATGATTGCAGCTGCCTTGCTTTCGCTTTTCCTTTTTGTCAGATCTGCCAGACAAGTTTGAACATCCCAAGCTACCAGAAGAGTATGGGCACCGCCATTGGCGTCGTGGCGAGAGAGCAATCATGTCAACGCGCGGAATCAAACAAAAAGGTTACTACAGTACCTTACCTAATTGCTTTTCTACGGGCTTCAAACTAAAGAGACGCACACACACGTCTTGACTTTAGCTTGATGGGACGCATCATTGCTGATCTGCCACTAATTTGTAGGAGAAACAATTAGGAAAGCATCATTACGGTTTGTAGGAGAAGCAATTAGGAAAGCAATCATTATGTGGGCGTTAGTCTATGGTAGTAGTGATCTGTACTGTACCAACTGCCGCGCGCCGGTGGTTGGTTCCGTGTACATGGAGGATTGGAGGCGATGCGTGTGTGCACGTTAGCACGTGCAAGACGATTGAACTAATTTCAAAACCCTGGATTCCTTATTTTTATGTTTTCAATTAAATTATTCACAACATTTTATAAGAAAAAATATAAAAATTAGAGTGAAGCCATCAAACTAGCGACAACTCGCTTATCTTACAACACCGACGAAGGAATTCCATGAACAGGACCAACATCCTAACATGACGCCAACGTGTATTATCCAAAAACCAAAAGACTCAATAAGTCGTCCAACAGCGAGCAAACGATACAACTGTTACGACAGACCCTCGGCACCAGCAATACACGCTGGAGAGAAGTCTGATTAAATGGAAACCAGTCGAGGCCAAATCGGGATCGACTAAATTGATTTTTTTCTCTCTGCAAACAATTATGGGGTTTGAGACTTGTTTTGGACTCTTGTAGAACGCTAGTTTTGCTCTCTTTTTAGAAACTTGACAGTTTTCAGAAGTTAGGAGGGAGTTGTCTCTTTCCACAGAAGATCCTGCAACGAAGTAAACAATCACCTGTAGTACCATCTCTCTTGTTTCTCAAATACTCCCTCCGTTTTAAAATATAAGATGTTTTACGTTTGTGAAAAAAATGTATTCAGACTGGAGTGAACCTACACACTAAAAAAAGTCTAGATACATTCTTTTTATAAACCTAAAACATCTTATATTCTTTTGAAACGGAGGGAGTACTAGATTTAAGGATGCGTCTTGGCGCTCGGCCTCGTTGAATTTGAGCCATTTTAGTGATTAGATGTGAACGAAAAATAAGAACATGTTTGGGGCCGCAGTTTGTTGTGCGCCGCCCATTGTCAACACCTGAATTTTTAATCCCAGATGCCTGTTATGTCATACATCGCAATCCTAGGATTACCATTTTTGCGAGACATAACAGATTTGGATATCACATTACATCATCCATTACAAACCATACATAAGGTCTTATATAAATAAGGATCTCATGGTCCAGTTCTTAATACATTTCAAGCAGCGGAATAACGTAATAATAACGGTAGAGTAGGCGAAGCTCCATCTTCGGGGTCACAGGCAATGCTGACGATAGGAGATGATCCTAGTTGTCGTAACCTTCCTGCGGTCCATCATCCTGATACTCCTCTTCATAGTATGGCCACGGGAATAGCCAGGAACAAAGCCATGAGTACTCTTTGATCTGACTGATCAAAGTGGGTTGAAGTTCTATGCTAGCCAAAAATCCTTCACTCACTAATTCCATTCGGAAATCCTCCATCTCTTTGTGCAGACTTGGTTGCTCCTTCAAAATCGTGGAGTTCAAGCGGCACGGCAATCTGCTAAGGGCATCTGCTACCACCTTGGCTTTACCGGGGTGATAGTGAATGTCCAGGTCATAATCCTTGATTAGCTCAATCCATCTTCTATGTCTCATATTCAGCTCCTTCTGCGTGAATATATACTTCAGGCTCTTGTGATCTGAATAAATCTCACAATGGTTTTCCATCAGGTATACCTCCATGTCTTCAGGGCTAGAACTACGAATGCGAGCTCGATGTCATGTGTTGGATAGTTTTGTTCATACTGTTTCAGTTGTCGAGATAGATAAGATATAAATTTGCCTTCTTGCATTAGCACACATCCGAGACCGGTCTTGGATGCGTCACAATATACGTCAAAGGGCTTCGTGATATCCGGCATGATTAAGATTGGTGCTGAAATCAATCTTCTCTTGAGTTCTTGAAAACTCGTTTCACATTTGTCCGTCCATTCAAACTTCTTGTCCTTCTTCAGCAATTGGGTCATGGGTCTGGCGATACTCGAGAATCCTTCTACGAACTTGCGATAGTATCCCGCCAATTCGAGAAATGCACAAACTTGGGTTTGAGTGGTTGGGGCTTGCCAATCTTCGACATCTTTCACCTTTGCAGGGTCAACGACAATTCCTCCGGCTGATACAATGTGGCCGAGGAATCCTACCTCCTGTAACCAGAATTCACATTTGCTAAACTTGGCATACAACTGATGCTCTCTAAGGGTTCCAAGAATGGTCCTTAGGTGTAGCTCATGTTCTTCTTCTGATTTGGAATAAATCAGAATGTCGTCAATGAAAACAACGACAAACTTATCTAGGAAGTCCATAAAAATCTTATTCATGAGATTCATGAAATAAGCGGGGGCATTGGTTAATCCAAAAGACATGACAGTATACTCGTATAATGCATATCTGGTGGTAAAGGCAGTCTTTGGAATTTCCTCTGCGCGAATCTTGAGTTGATGATAGCCAGTTCTAAGATCAATCTTAGAAAACACCTTGGCACCGGTCAACTGGTCAAACAGATCTTCTATCTTGGGCAATGGGTACTTGTTTCTTGATGGTGACATCATTCAACTTCCGATAATCCGTACACAAACGGTTACCTCCATCTTTCTTGTCCACGAACAAGACAGGTGATCTCCATGGTGAAGCACTTGGTTTAATCAATCCAATTTCCAGCATGGCATCCAGTTGCTTTTTCAGTTCTGCTAGTTCGGACGAGTTCATACTATATGGTATCTGGGCTATGGGTCCTGTTCCAGGGATTAGTTCAATGATAAACTCGATATCCCGATCTGGGGGCATACCGGGCAAAACATCTGAAAATACATCGGGGTATTCACAGACTATCCGGACTTGGTCAATGGTAAGTTGGGATATACTCTTGTTGCACTTGAATTGACGAGGTAAGGTTTCCGATACATGCTCGACTGATATTCCGGCTGTACTGGTCATGGTTATGGATTTCTTGGCACAGTCAATTAATCCTTTATGTTTGGACATCCAATCCATTCCTAGTACTACTTTCAAACCTTTAGTTCCGAGTACTATCAGATTAGCATAAAAATATATGCCATGAATTCGGATAGGGACGGCTTTGCAAATTTGCCTAGCTTTGGTGGTTGAACCGGGGATTTGAACAATCATAACATGCTTCAGTTTGGTAGGTTGAATCTTACTAGTGCATGCAAATTCTTTGGTGACAAATGAATGCGATGCACCAGAATCAAACAACACTCTAGCAAGTACTGAATTAACAGAAAACATACCCAACACGACACCTGGTGCTTCCTGGGCTTCTTCAGCATGCATGAGAAAAAGACGGCCGTTGCGGTTGAGAGAGTTCCCTGGGGCAAACCTTCTTCCGGGCTGAACATGACGCTGCTGCTGAGATGGGACATTTGCATTAGGGGCTGCGACATTCTTCTTGGGGCACTCATTGGAGTAGTGACCCTTATTTCCACAGTCATAACAAGTCACTTGCGACTTGTCCTTTGCTGCAATAGGCACAACATTGCTTCTAGTCCCCGGGGCTGCCCTGGTGTTGGTGGCAACATTGTTGTTGTTATACTTGGGTGGTGCATGGTTGAAATTGCCAGAGTTGCCGGGGTTGTTGTGATTTCCTCCGGGCCTTGAGTTTCCACGGTTGGGATAGGTCGAACGGTTCATCGGGGGTCTGTTGGTTCTCGGGGCAAATCCTGGAGATGGGTTAGGACGATACTTTGGGGTCTGGTGGGTTCCTGGTTGATGCATCACGCGACTCTTGCGGTTCTCATTGGCTTGGTTGATCTTTCCTTCCATTTGAATGGCAGAGTCGACTAGAGCTTTAATAACAACAAAGGGGATATTGACTAACATAGTCTGCATCTCATCATGCAAACCATTCAAGAATCTTTCTTTCTTCTTGGCTTCAGTGTCGATCTCATCCGTGGCATACCTAGATAATGACAAGAATTTGTCACGGTATTCCACTACGATCATCCTTCCTTGCTTCAGTTCTCTGAATTCATCTCTCATCCTCTTAATCAAACCCGGTGGCACATGGGTTCTGCTGAACTTGACCTTGAATTCCTCCTAGGTCATCATCTGTCCTCCGGTCATTGTACCTAACGCTGTTCCTGCGCTCTTGCATCTCTGGCTAGATAGTGGGTGGCGAACAGAACTTTCTCGTTAGCGTCCACTCCGGCGACTTCCAGGTTGTTTTCCATGGTTTGTAGCGAATCATCTGCATCTAGGGGCTCTTCTGACTTAGTGAAAACAGGTGGGTTGGTGTTCTGGAAATTCTTGAGCTTAGATCCGTGGTTGTCCTGATTTCCTTGGCCTTGGTTGTTGTTGGCCATCTGAGCTATCTGCTGAAGGGTGACTAGGTTGGCTTGACGTTCTGCTCTTTCAGCTTCGCGGTCGGAAACCAACATTTGCAGGATCTGCAACATCGGGTCCGGGGATGAACCACTTCCTCCGCGAGGCATCTGAAGATTGAGATAGATCATGAGAAAAGAGGGACATTTCTAAGGGTCCGGGACTTTGAAAAGTTTTTAAAGGTTGACTCGGATTTTCTAGCACCTTGCTTTTCATTCATTCATTCATAGCACACTGAAAGGATCGTATGGGCACCTAGAGGGGGGGTGAATAGGTGCTACTTCAAATTTTCTTCTTTTTCAAATTAAGGTTTGAAAATAAGGTAAATTCTCTAGATAATGCAACTAAGGTGAATTTACCTATATGATAATTATGCAAGAGCTACCACAACACAAAGTAGGAACAAGTAAGTAAAGTGCGGTAAAGGATAGAAGTAACCAAAGTGGTGGACGCGGAGACACAAGGATTTGTTTCCCGTAGTTCCTTCCTTTTGAGGGGAAGTACGTCTACGTTTGGAGAGGGGGTGGTTTCAAACACCAACGCCACGAAAGGCCTCCCTTGTTCTCCGATGAATCTCACCCCAACGGGATCGATTCACCTTCCACTATATCGGCAACCTTCAAGGTGGAAGCCGGCACCTTGTTTGGGGCACACATCCATAACTTAATCGGAGGCTCCCAAATACAAGCAAGCTGTCAAAGCAATCAAAGACAAGCTTGTAAGAACCAAAACAAGAACTAGGGTTTCCAAGAAAACACTAGAACAAAGGGGCTCTCAATGAAATGAGGGGGAAATGAAGATCTCTTTTGGTGAAGTAGTAGATCGGGGTCTCCTCCTTCGATTCCCCAAAGATCAAAGACTTTGGGTGGTGGAATGAGGAGATCTTGAAGATTGGGTGGCTCCAATGGTGGTCTTGACTTTAATGTGGCCGAGCATCTTGTCCCAAGGTAGGTGGAGGGATATTTATACCCCTCCAAGAAATCTAGCCGTTGGAGCCTTTAATGCAGCGGTAGTACCGCAAGTTCAAGCGATACTACCGGAGAACTCCGGTACTAGCTCACCTGGTACGGGACCTGGTACCGGACGACCATCATTCAAACTTCATAATCCCTGGCCACAGCGGTACTACCATTGATGCTACCGTAAAGCGGTAGTATTGCAAACGGCAACCGGTACTACCGGATGTGAAGTGGAATCAGTAGTTTAGACGAAAAAACTCTCTATCACGCCAGGTAGTAAAATGCGGTACTACCGCATTTTACTACCTAAACGAACAACTTTTTCCAATGTACAAAGTCTACGCCTGTCATGCGGTACTAAAATGCGGTACTACCGCATTTTAGTACCGGAGCAGGCAGAAGCTTTTGACAAGTGGTCAAAAAGCTACTATCGCGCTAGGTACTAAAATGCGGTACTACCGCTTTTTAGTACCTAGCCCGGCAGAGGCTTTTTGACAGTTAGTCTAAACCTTCTGTCGCATCCGGTAGCAAAAAGCGGTGCTACCGCTTTTTGGTACCACGCCAGGCAGACAGTTTTTGAACATTGCAAATCATTTTCAATGCACCTGCGACACACTTGGCAAATTATTAGTCCGATATGTGTGTTGTTATAAAACACCAAAATCACTAGGGATAGAAAATTCTCTTTCAATCTCCCCCTTTTTGGTGTTTGATGACAACAAACATTTTGCAGGGAAATCTAGTGATGACAAGATATAGATGGGGCTCCCCCTAGATAGGTAGAAACAAGCCCCATACTCTCTAACAAGCTACCTGGGAGTAGAAGTCGCACATACCTTTGCTAAATAACATGTGATGACCAATATTGATTAGAAATGGGAAGGTCGTCACATAGAGTGGATCCAAATGAGAATAGCCATATTACACACAAGATGGATCCGTACGATAACCACATAGTCTCACCATACATAGCACAAATAGTTAGTTCACACATAGTACGTCACACATAATAAGAGGCAAGCAAATAAAGTTCACAAGCGAATAAAAATCAATGGCAAGAACGAGCTTGTGACTTTTCCCTCGCAAATCCTGCATACCTAATGTGCAACTTCTCCCCCTTTGGCATCAAGACACCAAAAAGGGACAAGAGCAACACTAACGTCCCGGAGATCACTCGTCATCATCATCAACCCAGTCTTCCCATGCATCATCATGAGGTGGCGGGGCACGGAAGGAGGAGGTGGCATCATCTTCCTAGTGGCTGTGCTTGGAGATCCATTGGTCTTCTGGGGTAATGTTGTTCTCGGAGCCCTTGGAGACGGTGAAGCCTTGAGCGTCCATCATTTCCTTCTGACGAGCACATGACTTCTTGGCATAGACATGGGCCTCATACATGCGTTTCTGATTGTCCACTTGGAAGCAGAATATCTTCTTGAGTTTGGCCTCAAACCTCTTGGCCCAAGATGGCTGAGCCGACTGGCGACGTGAGACCACAAAGGTAGCATCCTGCTGCGCATCAGCAGCATCACCGGATTCCTCCACAACAGGGTTACCATCCTCATCAACAATCTGACCATCGGCATTGCGTGGTTTGAGATGGGTCTTGATCAACAAATTCTTGTGGCGGTGGGTGGCAAGACGAAGATAAGGCAGGTCTCGGGCAATCACAGGGCACTTGCGAATAATGAGAGCCATGATGTACGGAGCAAAAGGAGGCACCCTCCTTTGAAAAGTGGCATAGACCATTTCATTCCAAATGACATCCATCACATCCATAGGTAGGCCAGAGTCACGGTGGTGATAGGTGGACATCATAATATCTACCATGAAGGCATGTATCTCATCAACATTCCCAGCACGAGGGGCGACGGTCTCATGAAAGATGCGATGCAAGATGTCATATGTAGGGAGGAGCCCTTTGATCTTTCCAGGGATGTCGCGCCCCCGGATGTACAGCGGTGCAAGAACATCCTTTTTCATGGGACGATCATTCTCGTGGCACCGAAAGCCAACGGGAGTGTCTTTGCCACGGTCTTCGTAACTGAGAATAGCCCCAAACTCAGCCAACGTTGCTTGCTTTACAACACCCTCGGTCATCCAGGTGAGAGTCCGAGTCTGATTCTTGGCAAAGTGAACGGTTGCATAGAACTGAGCAATGAGCATTGGATCATAGTTGCACCAGAACTCCATAATGGGAAGCAAGCCAATGTTGGTGCAAATGTCAAGGGCCTCACCAAAGTAGTTCAGGTTCTTCCTCACATGATTCATCTCGATCCATTTTTGAGGAACCACAATTTTGTCATCTTTCATGAGGATCTCATGGAACACTCGCTCCTGGAAATCCGCAAAGAAGAGGCTACCTTCCCGAGTATGAGAGCGAGATGTCCCATATGGACTGACAACCCGCAGGTCATGGAATTCTGTCTCAGACAAATCAGACAGCAGCTTTGGCCCAGATGGCCTGGAATTGTGGCTCTTGCGAGGACCGGAGGGAGGAGGAGGTGGGGGAGCCCTACTACGACCAGCACTTTGCTTGACCCCCCACCCCGACGACCACGTGTTGTTTGCAATTTCAGACGGGCACTAGGTTGAGGCATGACCTCCTCTTTGACTCAGTCTCTGATTCTGAGTCATAGTCCTCGATCTCATAGCGAGCTTTGGAGCGTTTGCACGATCCCCGGGAACCCCCTGCACCTGTGAAAGAATGAGGGAGATAGCATAGGGGTAAGGGCACAAGAACCTGAGACAAATAGAGGATGGAACTCTTGGTGTTTTTTTAAAAAAAAATTTGCTGCTAGTACAGGGCGGTAGTACCGGATCTGCACTGGCGGTAGTACCCCCAAGCGGTAGTACCGGAAAAAGATTCCCGGTACTACCGGCCAGCATTTCTGATCTTGATCTGAACTAGAAATCCATGTACGGGCAGTAAATTTGTTGTAAAACATGATTTCCATCGGACAAAGTGGTAGATCTGGTAAATAGCACACGATACAACCTCAAGAATACGTGTTTTAACCAAGAATCAAAGTTACCCTAGATTCAATGGAGAAAACAAGTGAGAAGATGAGGAGGGCGGTAGTACCGGTGTCCATGGCGGTGGAGAAGAAGGAGGAGCCCGCGGGGAGGCCGGATCCGGTGTGGATCCGGGAGAAGGAGAGAAGGGCAGGGCTCCTGCGGCGTCCTCTTGCTCCTGCGGTGGCGCTGGTGAAGAGTGGGGACGAGGGATGAATGAGGCACTGAGGGGTGCCTCTCCCACGTCTCCAATCTTAACCGACATGCACAAGCGGTAGTACCGGAGCCAAGGGCGGTAGTACCGCTATGCGGTAGTACCGAAAATACCAACCGGTAGTACCGCACCTGGGAAGTTTCCAGACAGGACCCTGAAAACTGAACCAGACGCGGTAGTACCGCTAGCAATTGCCGGTAGTACCGTTTGGCGATAGTACCGCTTATGAGACCCGGTAGTACCGTAACCATCAGGACAGAGTGCCAAGATACATAAGATGAAAGGTTCTTGTGCAGAGTAGATAAGTTTTGTTGGGGAATAAGAAGGGTATGGGTTTAGAGAGTCACACGGATATGGGCCAATGCACTCAAAAATTACTAAAAACATATGGAGAGCCAAATGTGAGTGCACGACCGAAAGAACAAAACCAACAAGAGGGTGACAAACATGAGTAAGAACCAATACAAAAGTGACAAACACGAGTAAGCACATCAACCTCTCTATTGAGAGGGGGCGGTGGCCTAGGCCACCATGTTTGAGTATACTTGGCTTGGCACCACGAAGATATATCTTGGGTCCATTACCGAAACTCATCATTTAGCTCACATATCACAAAATGATATTAAGATGAATGATTTTGTTTTACTGTGCGCATAATGGGGGGAGGGATGGTCCAATCAATTAGGACCTCACTCCCCCTATGTTCATGCCTACACCTAAACCAAATATGGGTTGAGAATTAGGTGAGAGTGCAAGATAATCAAGTCAAGCTCCTTGAATCTACGATATTTAGTTCATTCCTCAAGTAGCAAAATCTTGCTTCATCAAGTGGCTTCATGAAGATGTCGGCAAGTTGATCTTTGGTTGATACATATGATATAACAATATCACCTCGAGCAACATGATCTCTAATGAAGTGATGTCGAATCTCAATATGCTTTGTCCTTGTGTGATCCACCGGTTTGTAAGCAATCTTGATGGAACTTCCATTGTCACATAGAAGAGGCAGTTTGTCTCAATGGACACTATATTCCTTTAAAGTTTGCCTCATCCATAGCAATTGAGTGCAAGCACTAGCGGCAGCAACATACTCGGCTTCGGTGGTGGAGAGAGATATACAATTTTGCTTCTTAGAAGACCAACATACCAAGGACCTACCAAGGAATTGGCAAGCCCTGGATGTTGACTTTCTATCATCCTTGTCCCCCGCCCAATCCGAATCCGTGTATCCACAAAGAGCAAATGTTGAGCCTCGAGGATACCAAAGACCATAAAATAGGGTATGAACTAAATATCAAAAGATTCTCTTGACCGCCATTAAATAGCTTTCCTTAGGAGCCGCTTGATATCTTGCACACACACCTACACTCAACACAATATCGGGTCTAGATGCACAAAGGTAAAGCAAAGAACCGATCATAGACCGGTATACCTTTTGATCCACACCTTTACCATTTGGATTTTGTTCTAGATGAGTCTTTGTAGCCATGGGAGTAGGAGCTCCATTTAAATCTTGCATATTGAATCTCTTGAGCATATCTTGAGTATACTTGGCTTGATTGAAGAATGTCCCTCCTCTAACTTGCTTGATCTCAAAGCCAAGAAATACTCTCAACTCTCCCATCAAAGACATCTGGAACCTACTAGTCATAAGCTTTGAGAATTCATCATTAAAAGCTTTGTTAGATGAGCCAAAGATAATATCATCAACATATATTTGGCATACAAAAAGCTCCCCGTTGACCCTCTTAGTAAAAAGAGTGGGATCGATTTTCCCAACCTCAAAGCCACGGTCAAATAATAACTCTCTAAGGTGCTCATACCACGTGCGTGGGGCTTGCTTGAGCCCATAGAGCGCCTTATCAAGTTTGTAGACATGGTTTGGGAAGTTGGGGTCCTCAAATCCCGACGGTTGCTTAACATATACCAATTCATTTAATGGACCATAAAGAAATGCACTTTCTACATCCATTTGTTGCAACTTAAAGTTATGATGTGCCGCATAAGCAAGAAGGATACGAATGGACTCAAGACGATCCACGGGTGCATATGTCTCTCCATAGTCAATGCCTTCAATTTGAGAGAACCCTTGTGCAACCAATCTAGCCTTGTTCCTTACTATGATTCCATGCTCATCTTGCTTGTTCTTGAATATCCACTTTGTTCCAATAACATTGCGGCAATCCTTTGGCTTCTCTACTAACTTCCACACTTTGTTTCTCTCAAAGTTGTTGAGTTCTTTGTGCATAGCTTCTAACCAATCTGAATCTTCAAGAGCTTCCCGCACTTTCTTTGGTTCAATCATGGAGATGTGTGCTTGGTGTTCACTGAACCTCTTCAATTGTGCTCTTGTGGAAATACCTTTCCTTAGATCACCAACCACATTTTGTAGAGAGTGGTCTCTTAATTCCAACATTCTTTCCTTTCTAGATTCACGACGAGCGTGGATCTCCGTGTTGTTTCTTGGAGGACCCTCTTCATCATTTTGATCCTTGTCTTGACCATCATCTTGACCTTGATCATCATTAGAATCATCCTCTTCATTGGGAGGCAAGGATTGACCTTGGTCTTGATCAAGTGCTCTTCTAGCGTCATTTTGAGCTTGTCTCAAAACAGTTTATATGGATCGTCCTTGACAAATTGACTTGGCACCACTTGACAACCCGTTGAACGGACCAAGCACCCTTTGACTAGAGTTGTCACATTGATCATCATGTTGAGGGTTCACATCTTGTCTTTGGCTTGAGCCAATGTCCTCTTCGGTGGATGGAGTATGTTGAGGTTGTGAAGATGAGGGCTCCACTTGAGTGGAGCATAGTTCTTCTCGATCCGCCATAAGGGGTTCCTCAACGGGGCGGATATATCCCACACCCATTCTTCCTATGGCATCCTGAGGCATTTCATCATCTGCATCACAAGCATCAACACGCCCCCCTTGGGGACCATCATATTCTTCGAAGGTCACACTACAAGATTCTATGACGGCTCCGGAGAGCTTATCATAGATTCTATAAGTGTGAGATTCGAGACCATAGCCAACAAAAATACCCTCTAATGCTTTAGACTCGAATTTAGACAAACGAACACCTTTTATGAGATAGAAACACTTACAACCGAACACCCAGAAGTAAGATATGTTGGGCTTGTTACCGGTAAGTATTTCATATGGAGTCTTGTTGATTTCTTTGCGGAGGTAGAGCCTGTTTGAAGCATGGCAAGTTGTGGAGATGGCTTCGGCCCAGAAGTTGTATGGAGATTTAAACTCCGCCAACATGGTCCTAGCCATCTCAATAAGTGTCTGGTTCTTCCTTTCAGCCACACCATTTTGTTGAGGGGTGTATGTAGCGGAATATTGATGTTTAATCCCCTCATCACTAAGGAAATCATTCAAGGTGTAGTTCTTGAACTCGGTGCCGTTGTCACTTCTTATAATCAGCACGAGAACATTGTATTGCCGTTGAACCAAGTTGATGAAGTCGATAAAAGTCTTTTGAGTCTCACTCTTCAACTTGAAGAAATAAACCCAAGAGTATCTTGAAAAGTCGTCAACAATCACTAAACAATATTTCTTCCCACCAAGACTTGCATGAGATGGAGGACCAAATAGGTCCACATGGAGAAGTTCCAAGATCTTGGTAGACTTGATTCGGTTGTTAGGCTTGTGAGGAGCGTCATGCATCTTCCCTGGAACACATGCCCTGCAAACACGATCTTTGGCAAAGGAACCATTTTCTTTTAGTCCCACAATATGGCCCTCTTTATGGAGACTTTGCAAAGTTATCATATTGACGTGGGCTAGTCGGCGATGCCATAGCCAACCCACATCGGCCTTTCCGAATAAGCACATCGGACCTGTAGTGGTTTTCTCCGAAAAGTCCACCACATACAAGTCATGTTCGACGTGCCCAACAAAAGCGACCTTGAGAGACTTGCTCCACAAGAGGACCACAATATCAACATCAATAAAGACGGCAAAGCCCATCTTTCCAAGAGCAAGGGCTAAAAGTAGGTTGTCCAAGGGTCTCAACAAGCATGACGTTCACGAGTGTAATGTCGTGAGCAACCACAACCTTGCCGAAACCCATTACCTTAGATTTTGATTTGTCGGCATATGTCACGGTGATTTGATCATCATTTGGCTTTAACTCCTTGACAATAGACGAGCTTCCGGTCATATGACATGTGCAACCACTATCAAGCACCCACTTTGACCCTCCGGAAGCATAAGTCTACAAAAGATCAAGCTAATTTTTAGGTACCCATTTTTCAATGGGTCCTCTTTTGTTAGCAACAAGGGTCTTGGGAACCCAAATAGACCAAGCAATGTAACCATCATAAGGGCCAACATATTGTGCATAAAAATCACCATGCTAATCACGCATTAGAACATAGTGAGGGTTAGCACTTCCCGCAAAGTCATCATGAGACATAGTTTTACCACTTGTGGTCTTACTCTCCACAATGGTCTTGTTGGTCTCTTGTGCGGGCTTGGCCTTCTTCTTCTTATTGTTCTTCTTCTTAGTTTTGTTTAAAGCCTCTAGCTCAATCATATGTTCATGCCCAAGTTTAGATCTTACATCTAGAAGCTCTTGAGTATGTGGGAGTTGATCTAAGATGTTCCCAAAATGTAGCTTAGCATCACCTTCTAGGTTAGTCATAAACTCATCAAAGGCAATTAATTCCTTTTTAACATCAAGAGACATTTCATCATTATCTAAGTGAGTAGAGCGGGATGATGAGGATACCTCCGTTCCTCTTGCCATAAGGCAAGTGACGTTCTTGGTGGAAGAGTTCTCATTTGGAGAATCGAAGAGTGAGAATGTCGGAGTAGAGGTGGTGGCTAGAGGAGCCACACCATGAGAAGTTTCTTCTTCCTCATCTTCATTGTCGGAGGAGTATTCTTCATGAGTGATCAAGACAATTTCTCCCGACTTCTTGTTGACGGGATTCTTTTTGATGAAAGGTTTCTTGTAATGTGCCTTGAGAGTCTTCTTTAACACAAGCTTACCACCATGATCTTCTCTCTTCTCATAGGGGCAGCTTGCCACAAAGTGATAGCGGTCACCACAATTGAAGCAAGTTCTCAACCTAGTGGTATTCTATCTTTTCCTATTTGGATTGCTTCTTCGTTGCATTTCCATCTTGGCCTTGGCGGGGTTCTTCCAAAAATTCTTTGCATAGAAAGCCATATATTGACCATGAGCAATCTTGACTTCATCGGGATGGTCCATGGAGAGTCCTTCATCACTATCATCTTCATCCCCAAGGTCCACAACTTTGGCCTTCAAAGCAACATTGACCACATTGTTCATACCAAGGGCACGAGCACTGGCATCTTTGGCATTCTTGGCGGCAACCTTGAAAGCGGCCATATCTTGCATAACTTCATTTGAGGTCATGAGATGGTAGTTGTGTCTTCCTTGAAGGCTCTTCAAGTCGGTGGGCTCAAAAGGCATGAGTGCACTCACATATTTCCTTTTTATCCATGCATCATCCACATGTGAGGCACCCACATTTCTAAAAGCGGTGGCAGTGGTCTTGAGCCTTCGATACATGTCTTCGTGATCTTCACCTTCTTTCATGTAGAAGCCGGCTTCATTGCTTAGAGCATCATATCGGTTCCTCCTCATACTCTCATTTCCAACAAACAACACAGTGAGAGCATCCCAAGCTTCCTTGGCAATGCTAAAGTGCTCAATGTGTGGATAGTCCTTTGTCCCCAAACCTTGTTGAATCATATGCAAAGCAGTGGCATTGAGTTGACTATTGACAACCTCTCTTTTTGTCAATTTGTTTGGATCCCCAATAAAGAGTCCATGCTCGATGATGTTCCATAGTTCAATGCAAGAGCCGCGCACATGAGTTCTCATTAGTGATTGCCATTGAGCAAAAGTAGCCGACTCTTCGAGCTTAGGTGGGTCACCCCTATTATACACATTAGGGTGTGGGATGGGAGGATCGGGAGTGTACCAAGAATCACGGTGCTCACCCTTTCCCCCATCAAGTTGTGTGGAGGAATTAGCGTTGTCTGGTTTACCCCCCACCATCATACCCTCGGGGGATACTGACGTATTCCCCTTAGGTAAAATGGATGGTTGATCCTCTTGAGAAGATGGGGGTGATGAGCCTTCTTTGTCTTTAAGAAGTTGCTCTAGCATCTTCTTGACTTTGTTGACCAAGGAAGAGCTCAATATTGTTTCCAAGTTTTTGAGATCTTCCATGGTCACCGTGGTGGGCTCACCATCACCATCCCCTTCGCGGCTACCCATATTCTCTTAGGCGGTAAAGCCCAAATAAAGAGCCGAGGCTCTGATACCAATTGAAAGGATCGTATGGGCACCTAGAGGGGGTGAATAGGTGCTACTTCAATTTTTCTTCTTTTTCAAATTAAGGTTTAACAATAAGGTAAATTCTCTAGATAATGCAACTAAGGTGAATTTACCTATATGACAATTATGCAAGAGCTACCACAACACAAAGTAGGAACAAGTAAGTAAAGTGCGGTAAAGGATAGAAGTAACCAAAGTGGTGGACGCAGAGACACAAGGATTTGTTTCCCGTAGTTCCTTCCTTTTGAGGGGAAGTACGTCTACGTTTGGAGAGGGGGTGGTTTCAAACCACCAGCATACGAAAGGCCTCCCTTGTTCTCCGATGAATCTCACCCCAACGGGATCGATTCACCTTCCACTATATCGGCAACCTTCAAGGTGGAAGCCGGCACCTTTACAAGTTTGGGGCACACATCCACAACTTAATCGGAGGCTCCCAAATACAAGCAAGCTGTCAAAGCAATCAAAGACAAGCTTGTAAGAACCAAAACAAGAACAGGGTTTCCAAGAAAACACTAGAACAAAGGGGCCCTTAATGAAATGAGGGGGAGATGAAGATCTCTTTTGGTGAAGTAGTAGATCAGGGCCTCCTCCTTCGATTCCCCAAAGATCAAAGACTTTGGGTGGTGGAATGAGGAGATCTTGAAGATTGGGTGGCTCCAATGGTGGTCTTAACTTTAATGTGTCTGAGAATCTTGTCCCAAGGTAGGTGGAGGGGTATTTATACCCCTCCAAGAAATCTGGCCGTTGGAGCCTTTAATGCAGCGGTAGTACCGCAAGTTCAAGCAGTACTACCGGAGAACTCCGGTACTACCGGACCTGGTACCAGACCTGGTACCGGACGACCATCATTCAAACTTCATAATCCCTGGCCACAGTGGTACTACCATTGATGCAACCGTAAAGCGGTAGTACCGCAAATGGCAACCGGTACTACCGGACATGAAGTGGAATCAGTAGTTTAGACGAAAAAACTCTCTGTCACGCTAGGTAGTAAAATGCGGTACTACCGCATTTTACTACCTAGGCAGACAAAAGCTTTTTGCCAATGTACAAAAGTCTCTGCCCTGTGCGGTACTACAGCATTTTAGTACCGGAGCAGGCAGAAGCTTTTGACAAGTGGTCAAAAAGCTACTGTCGCGCTAGGTACTAAAATGCGGTACTACCGCTTTTTAGTACCTATCCCGGCAGAGGATTTTTGACACTTAGTCAAAACCTTCTGTCGCATCTGGTAGCAAAAAGCGGTACTACCGCTTTTTGGTACCGCGCCAGGCAGATAGTTTTTGAACATTGCAAATCATTTTCAATGCACCTGGTACACACTTGGCAAATCATTATTCCGATATGTGTGTTGTTATAAAACACCAAAATCGCTAGGGATAGCAAATGCTCTTTCACACACGATACAACACACACCACAACAAAGGAAAACAGATGGTTTTAAGAACCATTCTGGAAACTACGATACAGTGGGACCGAATACAACTCGCTAACGCTAGTGCTCAAGTGCTACTACTCCTCGGAGTCGACGTAATCGTCATCCTCATCATCGTCATCGATGAAGGCGAAGTCATCCTCATCGGTGAAGAAGTCCATGGCCTGATCCTCCAGAAAGTCATCATCATCGCTGAGATAGGAGTAGGGATCTCCACGAAGATCCTTGGAATTCTCCCTTTCCTTCAACTGCATGTATCTCTCATGGATGGTCTCCTCCAAATCCTAGATACGGTGGCGAAGACGGGCAATGATGCACTCCTTCTTGTCGAGCTGACAGCGAAGAGACTTGTGATCCTTCGCTAGCATGGCGATGGTCTGATCCTTCGTCTTGACGATGGCAGACTTATGGTTGGAGTAGTCACGGGCATTGTCTAACTCCTGTTGACGATCATACATCATGAAGCTAAGGTGGTCCAACTGAGTCTTCAGCTCGGGGTGATGTGGGGCTTCCAGTGGCTGTCCCATAGCATCACGCCTTGGGTAAAACTCAAAGCGAGTACCCTTGATCTGATTGATACTCTGCCCATATAGACGGGCAAGAGCTTCCTGCATGGCCCTGGCAAGTCCATCTAGCCAGTTGTTCTCTCTTAAGGTAAACTGAATTCCCTCTGCAGTGGGAGGTTCAATCTTTCCTCTGAGACTTGCAACAACTAGCAACTTCAGATCTTCTCCTCCTTGATCATTGAGCTGAGCTCCGAAGAACTCGGGGTGCGGACGCTCCAAAAGTTCCGAAAGTTGGTCCAAGTCACGCTCAAAGATGAGTTCTCCTCCATTACCCAACTGATAAAACTTGTTGTACTTCACGTCCATCTATAAGAATATAGGATGAGTAAGTTAGTAGAGTGATCAAGTGTGTCAAATTTTATATATTTTTGCAAGAGTTTTTGGAGGAACATGATTTTTTTTAAAGAATCAAAGTGATAAGAATGGGAATAAGTTTTTGTAAATACTCACTTCCTTGGTTTTGAAACTAAGTTTTTGATTCAAACGTCCATTCTAACTAGGGTCTCCTATGGTCAGAATGGCTCTCATACCAACTTGTCAACACCCGGATTTTTAATCCCAGATGCCTGTTATGCCATACATCGCAATCCCAGGATTACTATTTTTGCGAGACATAACAGATTTGGATATCACAGTACATCATCCATTACAAACCATACATAAGGTCTTACGCAAATAAGGATCTCATGATCTAGTTCTTAATACATTTAAAGCAGCAGAATAACATAATAATAACGGTAGCGTAGGCGAAGATCCATCTTCGGGGTCACAGGCAATGCTGACGATGGGAGATGATCCTAGTTGTCGTAACCTTCCTGCGGTTCATCATCCTGATAGTCCTCTTCATAGTCTGGCCACGGGAATAGCCAGGAACAAAGCCATGAGTACTCTTTAAGTACTCGCAAACTAATAGTAACAGGTAAGGGGTTTTTTGTAGTAGGACTCTAAGCTCTAGGGTTGTTTTGCAAAAAGCCAGATTTACCTCTACTAAGTTCAGAAGCAAAGAAAGCTAGTTGAAGTTTTATAACACCTAAGTGGGAACTTGAATTTCATATCACAACCCTATTGTGGTCAAGTCATAGTCTCAATAAATTTCATAAGTCATTTCGAAAACATCTGACGGCGGAACAGTATGGACACTCCAACTGTCCATAACCGCGGACGTGTCTATTCGAATAGTTTGACACTCTGCAGAGATTGTACAATTTCACCACAACATTCGATACATCCGTCAGGAACAAATCCTGAATTCACCATACTTAGTATGCGGATAATCAATCCTAACCTTTCAATTACACGCCCTAGTATAGGCACCTCTCCTGTGAGTTTGGCCTCCCAACCATGACCAACTGTCATCTTGGGTACTGCACATGTGGACAATCTTCACAAGGTAGCCTCAGCTCAGACCTTGGTCGCGAGGGAACCCATACTAAGGTATATAAGTTTCCAGTCAAGCCCTACCCAATTTTCGGGTATTGTGGTTGTACTGTAAAATTGGAATGGTATCGCATCCAGACAACCATCAGTTTTATAAAGGGCTAAGGCTCATGCCTTAACATTTTTATCATCAAAATCATCTGGTGTTCGAGAACACATGTCAAAACATTTTAGTAGAATGACTCATCATTCTAAGGTTTTCATAACTAGTTTCACCAAGTATTCCCATCTAAAGTTTTATCAAGTTTTATGCTTAGCACTAGCATCTACAAGTGGTGGTAAGTACTAACGATGGGTAGTAAACAAGTGGGGATTTGCTAAGTTCAAACTCCTGCCTTAGGATGACATCCAGATTATCTAACTTAGGCCAAATTTAATGCTCTTTATGCAACCTTCTATTTTTGTTTCTAGTATCTACAATTCACTATGTAAATTCTAAGAGAGAGAGCTTTGATAAAGAAATAAAGCTTAAAGCTTGCAAGTAAAAGCTAGGATGGTTTAACCAATGGTATAAGCTTTGCTAAGTTAATAGATTGCATAGATAAGGTAACTTGCAAGTGTTAGCTTGCTAATTCAACCAGTGGTATTAGGCTTGCACAAGTACCAGTATAAGCTTGCCTTGAGCAGAGCAGTGGTTAAAGTTCTCCTCGGCATCTTCCTCGTATTATCCTCCTTCCTCCTTGTATCCTTGGTCGGTACTAGCGTCTATAAATAAATACGAGGTACACAATCACCAAACAATACTTAAATACTTTCAATCTTCACACAAGGGTGTACCATAGATGATCTAGCATCATCACTTACATTACAAGATTAAGGCATTTGTCTTATTCATTTTAATTTGAGAAAAGTAATTTCTACTCATTGAAAAACTAATTAAGATTTAATATTCTCCAAACCAAACATGGGATCATGTTGACACATGTCATCACCACATATTTCAATATATGGGAATGTGATTTAAAGTGGTGACACAATTTAATAAGGTTTAACCTTTTATTTTAAATAAATAAACTGACTAGAAATGCCTATGTGGCATTCTTTTATTACTTGAACATTATTCCTGTAGTGAAACCCATATGTTTTTATATATTTTGAAAGGTATGATCAAACGTGATTTTGAGAGTTGGAATCAACTCAAAAGCTCTTATGGTTGAAATTTGAAAAATGTTTGAATGCAGAAAAGCTTCTGACTTGTTATTTTTACCAAGGTTGATCTACAGATCCAAATGGTATGAATCCAACGGGCTTGGATTAAGCTTTTCAGTACCTTTCTAACAAAATTGGTTTCATGCAATTTGGTTCATTAAATCGAGTTGGGTTGATTTTTGAAACTAGGTACAGAACTGTGTTTGCAATAAATGGAAAAATCTAAATTCAAACGGCTAGGTCGCGCGGGAGAGTTTAATGGGCCGGCCCAGTGTCACTCCGCAGCATGGGGCGCAGCTGACAGGGGGGTTCCACCAATCAGTGGCTCATAATGCGCGAAGCGGTACGGGGCAGTGTGGTTTGCTGGATTAGAAGGGAGATCGACGGCCGAGGGTCGTCATCGACGATGAACATGTCACCGGCGATCTCGAACCCTAACGGCTCGGTGGGGGTGCACAGGGGGCATACCAGGGCTCTAGCGACGACGGCGAGGCGGGCAAACGAACGAGTGGTCGACGGCGAGGTCAGGGACGGTTGAGGCAGCTCCGGGGGTGGTCGAAGTCAACGGCCCCCTTATCCTCCAGAGGCGGCCTGCTCCGGCGCAATTCCGGCGAGCTGCTGCTCCTCGTGCTCTGGCTCGAGGGTGGAACGATCAGTGAGGTAAGGGGAGTGGTATGGTGTGCTGAAAATGGCTGGGGGTGGCCTCCTTTTATAGGCTCGACAGCAAGACCGAGAGGGATGGGCAGGCGACGATGACGACATGGCTACGGGCTGCTAGAGGCATGGCTGAGGGTGGTGATCGACGTGCGGTCTCCTGGCGGTGCTCTAGAGCTTAAATGCGTGCGTAGGGGTGGTGGCAATCGGTCGGGAACGTGCGATGCTCTGCGAGGTAGAGGCGGCTAACTCCGCGGCGCGCGGTGGCTACGGGGTATGGGGCGGCGAACGGGGGTGTCTGGCGTGTTCCTGGGATCATGGCGAAGCGGTGGGCACGGGCTGCGGTCGAGGGGCGACGTGTGCACACGTGCCGGGTGCGACGCTCTGGGGCGGGCTCGGCATGTCGCAGTGACACTGGGCGCGCAGCGTTCCTGGTGGTCCACGGCTTGCACTGGCTTGGGGAGGGGACAGTGGGCGGTGGTGAGGTGCTGGCTACCTCCCAGACAAGGTGGGCAAGGCTAGGGTGGCTGCTATCTGGCCGGTGACAATGGGGTGGCATGGTGAGGCTCGGCCTGCTCACCATTGATGGCAAGGCAAGCTCACAGTGGTGCTAGATGTTTATAATTGAGCTAGATGATCTACTAAAGACTAGTTGCAACCAGAGAGGGAACAAGTTAGGCCAAATTTACTGCACACTATAGTGTTTGTGATTTGTTTGATTTGAATCTGCAAGGTGTTTGATGAAATGGCCGCAAGAAACTTACTTTTGAATTTTGAAAAGATTTTTGGTGGGTGTGCTAGGCATGTGCTGGGGATTCTGTGGGTGCTTGGGTTTTGAAAATTGAGCTGGTTTGAGTGGTTTTTGAAATAGTGGGATCTTCCCATATGAGATAGATTCAATTTTAAACTATCATTTAAACCTAGCATTTGAATGTTTTTGAAAGATCACAAAGTGGGCCTTGGTACCTCATTATGAGTACTAACAAGGTGTGCAAAGATCCACAAATGTTTCTGTTAAGTTTTGAGTGCTTGGAATATCCAAAGTAGGCATGGTAGTTAATTTTGCCAAAGTGACCATTCACTTCATTTGTTTATTTTGAGTTGTTTGTCTTTGGGAAAAGTTTGGGGATTGTTCAGATGGTGTTTAATTCACCTAAGAATCATTTTACAAGCAAAGAAACACAGAAACATGGCAATTCAAAAGAATCCAAATTTCAAATACACATACATATGAATGCTTTCATATTTTTAGATAAGAAAGTTTTTGTTAACCCTAAATTTAATCATTAGAGTTTGATGATCCATGTTTAATATTTTTGGGATGTTACAAACCTCCCCCTTAAAGAAAATCTTGTCCCGAGATTTGAGAAAGGATGAAAAAGATTACCTAGGATTTGAAGAGATCGGGAAACTCTGTCCTGATGTGATCTTCGTGCTCCTAGGTAGCTTCTTCTTCCGTGTGGTTGCTCCACTGGATCTTGTGAAACTTGATGCTTAGGGTCCTGGTGGTTCTGAAAGCTTCTTCCAAAATACAGATGGGTACTTCAGGATAGGTTAGGTCATTGTTGATATCTATGGTCCGATGATCAATGTTCTTGAACACTTCAGACTTCTCCGGAACTTCGAGGCATTTGCGAAGTAATGAGATATGGAACACATTGTGCACGACTGACATCTCTTCGGGCAGTTCCAATTGATACCACACTTCTCCTCGACGGTTTAGGATCTTGAAGGGTCCGATATATCTGGGGGCTAACTTTCCCTTGAGCTGGAAACGCTGCATTCCTTTCAATGGCGACACTTTCAAATACACAAAATCTCCGATGTTAAAAGCGAGGTCTCGACGTCTCTTGTCGGCGTAACTCTTCTGCTTTGACTGGGCGGTCTTGAGGTGCTCACGAATCTTGTGAACTTTCTCTTCTGCTTCTCGTAGGATGTCGGGTCCAAAAATCTGACTCTCTCCTACTTCCGACCAGTTCAAAGGGGTGCGACACTTTCTTCCATACATGAATTCAAATGGGGCCATTTGCAGACTAGCTTGATAACTGTTGTTGTACGAAAATTCTGCGAAAGGCAGACGGTCTTCACATTTGGATCCATACTCTAACACACATGCTCTCAACATATCTTCGAGTATCTGATTTACTCGCTCCATTTGTCCATCGGTCTGAGGGTGATAAGCTGTGCTGAAATCTAGTCGGGTTCCTAAACCTTCTTGGACCTTCTTCCAAAATATCGAGGTAAACTGAGTTCCTCGATCGGATACGATGTTCTTGGGGACTCCGTGCAAACTGATGATTCTAGCGATGTATAACTCCGCTAGCTTCGAACTCTGATATGTGGTCTTAACTAGTAAGAAATGGGCGACTTTGGACAATCTGTCAACTATGACCTAGATAGAGTCATTTCCCCTACTAGAAGTAGGCAATCCGGTGATAAAGTCCATTCCAACGGAATCCCATTTCCATTCCAGAATTTGTAGAGGTTGCAACAATCCTGCGGGTCTTTGATGTCCCGCCTTGACTCTCTGACATATATCACACTTGGCGATATAGCTTCCGATTTGTCTCTTCATCTTATGCCAGCAAAATTGTTCTTTCAAATCCTGATACATCTTCGTTCCTCCGGGGTGGATAGAATAAAGAGTATCATGAGCTTCCTTCAGAATAAATTCTTTCAACTCTGAATCTGATGGTACACAAAGACGTCCTTCGTACCACATAACTCCTTCTTCGTCTTCGGTGAATCCGGGTACGTTTCATGTACGGATACAATGTTTGATTCCGTCGATACTAGCATTTCCTTTTCGTGCCTCTTTGATCTGACTGATCAAAGTGGGTTGAAGTTCTATGCTAGCCAAAAATCCTTCACCCACTAATTCCATTCGGAAATCCTCCATCTCTTTGTGCAGGCTTGGTTGCTCCTTCAAAATCATGGAGTTCAAGCGGCACGATAATCTACTAAGGGCATCTGCTACCACCTTGGCTTTACCGGGGTGATAGTGAATGTCCAGGTCATAATCCTTGATTAGCTCAATCCATCTTCTCTGTCTCATATTCAAATCCTTCTGCGTGAATATATACTTCAGGCTCTTGCGATATGAATAAATCTCACAACGGTTTCCCATCAGGTAATGCCTCCATGTCTTCAGGGCTAGAACTACGACTACGAGCTCGAGGTCATGGGTTGGATAGTTTTGTTCATACTGTTTCAGTTGTCGAGATAGATAAGATATAAATTTGCCTTCTTGCATTAGCACACATCCGAGACCGGTCTTGGATGCGTCACAATATACGTCAAAGGGCTTCGTGATATCCGGCATGATTAAGATTGGTGCTGAAATCAATCTTCTCTTGAGTTCTTGAACGCTTCACATTTGTCCGTCCATTCAAACTTCTTGTCCTTCTTCAGCAATTGGGCCATGGGTCTGGCGATACTCGAGAATCCTTCTACGAACTTGCGATAGTATCCCGCCAATTCGAGAAATGCACAAACTTGGGTTTGAGTGGTTGGGGCTTGCCAATCTTCGACATCTTTCACCTTTGCAGGGTCAACGACAATTCCTCTGACTGATACAATGTGGCCGAGGAATCCTACCTCCTGTAACCAGAATTTACATTTGCTAAACTTGGCATACAAATGATGCTCTCTAAGGGTTCCAAGAATGGTCCTTAGATGTAGCTCATGTTCTTCTTCGGATTTGGAATAAATCAGAATGTCGTCGATGAAAACAATGACAAACTTATCTAGGAAGTCCATAAAAATCTTATTCATGAGATTCATGAAATAAGCGGGGGCATTGGTTAATCCAAAAGACATGACAATATACTCGTATAATCCATATCTGGTGGTAAAGGTAGTCTTTGGAATTTCCTCTGCGCGAATCTTGAGTTGATGATAGCCAGTTCTAAGATCAATCTTAGAAAACACCTTGGCACCGGTCAACTGGTCAAACAGATCTTCTATCTTGGGCAATGGGTACTTGTTCTTGATGGTGACATCATTCAACTTTCGACAATCTGTACACAAACGGTTACCTCCATCTTTCTTGTCCACGAACAAGACAGGTGATCTCCATGGTGAAGCACTTGGTTTAATCAATCCAATTTCCAGCATGGCATCCAGTTGCTTTTTCAGTTCTGCTAGTTCGGACGAGTTCATACTATATGGTCTCTTGGCTATGGGTCCTGTTCCAGGGATTAGTTCAATGATAAACTCGATATCCCAATCTGGGGGCATACCGGGCAAAACATCTGGAAATACATCGGGGTATTCACAGATTATCCAGACTTGGTCAATTGTAAGTTGGGCTATACACTTGTTGCACTTTAATTGATGAGGTAAGGTTTCCGATACATGCTCGACTGATATTTCGGCTGTACTGGTCATGGTTATGGCTTTCTTGGAACAGTGAATTAATCCTTTATGTTTGGACATCCAATCCATTCCTAGTACTACTTCCAAACCTTTAGTTCCAAGTACTATCAGATTAACATAAAAATCTATGCCATGGATTCGGATAGGGACGACTTTGCAAATTTGCCTAGCTTTGGTGGTTGAACCGGGGATTTGAACAATCTAACATGCTTCAGTTTGGTGGGTTGAATCTTACTAGTGCATGCAAATTCTTCGGTGACAAATGAATGTGATGCACCAGAATCAAACAACACTCTAGCAAGTACTGAAATAATAGAAAACATACCCATCACAACATCTAGTGCTTCCTGGGCTTCTTCAGCATGCATGAGAAAAAGACGGCCGTTGCGGTTGAGAGAGTTCCCTAGGGCAAACCTTCTTCCGGGCTGAACACGACGCTGCTGCTGAGCTGGGGCATTTGCATTGGGGGCTGCGACATTCTTCTTGGGGCACTCATTGGAGTAGTGACCCTTATTTCCATAGTCATAACAAGTCTCTTGCGACTTGTCCTTTGCTGCAACAGTCACAACATTGCTTCCAGTCCTCGAGGCAGTGTTGGTGTTGCTGGCAGCATTGTTGTTGTTATACTTGGGTGGTGCACGGTTGAAATTGCTAGAGTTGCCGGGGTTGTTGTGATTTCCTCCGGGCCTTGAGTTTCCACGGTTGGGATAGGTCGAACGGTTCATCGGGGGTCTGTTGGTTCTCGGGGCAAATCCTGGAGATGGGTTAGGACGATACTTTGGGGTCTGGTGGGTTCCTGGTTGATGCATCACGCGACTCTTGCGGTTCTCATTGGCTTGGTTGATCTTTCCTTCCATTTGAATGGCAGAGTCGACTAGAGCTTTAATAACAACAAAGGGGATATTGACTAACATAGTCTGCATCTCATCATGCAAACCATTCAAGAATCTTTCTTTCTTCTTGGCTTCAGTGTCGATCTCATCCGTGGCATACCTAGATAATGACAAGAATTTGTCACGGTATTCCACTACGATCATCCTTCCTTGCTTCAGTTCTCTGAATTCATCTCTCATCCTCTTAATCAAACCCGGTGGCACATGGGTTCTGCTGAACTTGACCTTGAATTCCTCCCAGGTCATCATCTGTCCTCCGGTCATTGCACGAACATTGTTCCACCATGCTCTTGCATCTCCGGCTAGATAGTGGGTGGCGAACATAACTTTCTCGTTAGCGTCCACTCCGACGACTTCCAGGTTGTTTTCCATGGTTTGTAGCCAATCATCTGCATCTAGGGGCTCTTCTGACTTAGTGAAAACAGGTGGGTTGGTGTTCTGGAAATTCTTGAGCTTAGATCCGTGGTTGTCCTGATTTCCTTGGCCTTGGTTGTTGTTGGCCATCTGAGCTATCTACTGAAGGGTGACTAGGTTGGCTTGACGTTCTGCTCTTTCAACTTCATGGTCAGAAACCAACATTTGCAGGATCTGCAACATCGGGTCAGGAGATGAACCACTTCCTTCGCGAGGCATCTGAAGATTGAGATAGATCATGAGAAAAGAGGGAAATTTCTAAGGGTCCAGGACTTTGAAAAGTTTTTAAAGGTTGACTTGGATTTTCTAGCAACTTGCTTTTCATTCATTCATAGCACACGATACAACACACACCACAACAAAGGAAAACAGATGGTTTTAAGAACCATTCTGGAAACTACGATACAGTGGGACCGAATACAACTCGCTAACGCTAGTGCTCAAGTGCTACTACTCCTCGGAGTCGGTGTAATCGTCATCCTCATCATCGTCATCGATGAAGGCGAAGTCATCCTCATCGGTGAAGAAGTCCATGGCCTGATCCTCCAGAAAGTCATCATCATCGCTGAGATAGGAGTAGGGATCTCCACAAAGATCCTCTTCGGCATTCTCCCTTTCCTCCAACTGCATGTTTCTCTCATGGATAGTCTCCTCCAAATCCGAGATACAGTGGTGAAGACGGGCAATGATGCGCTCCTTCTTGTCGAGCTGACGGCGACGAGACTTGCGATCCTTCGCTAGCATGGCGATGGTCTGATCCTTCGTCTTGACGATGGCGGACTTGTGGTTGGAGTAGTCACGGGCATTGTCTAACTCCTGCTGACGATCATACATCATGAAGCTAAGGTGGTCCAACTGAGTCTTCAGCTCGGGGTGATGTGGGGCTTCTAGTGGCTGTCCCATAGTATCACGCCTTGGGTAAAACTCAAAGCGGGTACCCTTGATCTGATTGATACTCTGCCCACATAGACGGGCAAAAGCTTCCTGCATGGCCCTGGCAAGTCCATCTAGCCAGTTGTTCTCTCTTAAGGTAAACAAAATTCCCTCTGCAGTGGGAGGTTCAATCTTTCCTCTGATACTTGCAACAACTAGCCACTACATATCTTCTCCTCCATGATCATTGAGCTGAGCTCCGAAGAACTCGGGGTGCGGACGCTCCAGAAGTTCCAAAAGCTGGTCCAATCCACGCTCAAAGATGAGTTCTCCTCCATTCCCCAACTGATAAAACTTGCTGTACTTCACATACATCTATAAGAATATAGGACGAGTAAGTTAGTAGAGTGATCAAGTGTGTCAAATTTTATATATTTTTGCAAGAGTTTTTGGAGGAACATGATTTTTTTTGAAAGAATCAAAGTGATAAGAATGGGAATAAGTTTTTGTAAATACTCACTTCCTTGGTTTTGAAACTAAGTTTTTCATTCAAACGTCCATTCTAACTAGGGTCTCCTATGGTTAGGATGGCTCTGATACCAACTTGTCAACACCCGGATTTTTAATCCCAGATGCCTGTTATGCCATACATCGCAATCCCAGGATTACCATTTTTGCGAGACATAACAGATTTGGATATCACAGTACATCATCCATTACAAACCATACATAAGGTCTTACGCAAATAAGGATCTCATGATCTAGTTCTTAATACATTTAAAGCAGCAGAATAACGTAATAATAACGATAGCGTAGGCGAAGATCCATCTTCGGGGTCACAGGCAATGCTGACGATGGGAGATGATCCTAGTTGTCGTAACCTTCCTGCGGTCCATCATCCTGATACTCCTCTTCATAGTCTGGCCACGGGAATAGCCAGGGACAAAGCCATGAGTACTCTTTAAGTACTCGCAAACTAATACTAACAAGTAAGGGGGTTTTTGTAGTAGGACACTAAGCTCTAGGGTTGTTTTGCAAAAAGCCAGATTTACCTCTACTAAGTTCAGAAGCAAAGAAAGCTAGTTGAAGTTTTATAACACCTAAGTGGGAACTTGAATTTCATATCACAACCCTGTTTTGGTCAAGTGAAAGTCTCAATCCATTTCACAAGTCATTTCGAAAACATCTGACAGGGGAACAGTATGGCCACTCCAACTGTCTATAACCACGGACGCGGCTATTCGAATAGTTTGACACTCTGCAGAGATTGTACACTTTCACCATAATATTTGATACATCCGTCAGGAACAACTCCTGAATTCACCATACTCAGTATGCGGATAATCAATCCTAACCTTTCAATTACACGCCCTAGTATAGGCACCTCTCCTATGAGTTTGGCCTCCCAACCATGACCAACTGTCATCTTGGGTACTGCACAGGTGGACAATCTTCACAAGGTAGCCTCAGCTCAGACCTTGGCCGCGAGGGAACCCATACTAAGGTATATAAGTTTACAGTCAAGCCCTACCCAATTTTTGGGTATTGTGGTTGTACGGAAAATTGGAATGGTATCGCATCCAGACAACCATTAGTTTTATAAAGGGCTAAGGCTCATGCCTTAACATTTTTATCATCAAAATCATCTGGTGTTCGAGAACACATGTCAAAAAATTTCAGTAGAATGACTCATCATTCTAAGGTTTTCATAACCAGTTTCACCAAGTATTCCCATCTGAAGTTTTATCAAGTTTTATGCTTAGCACTAGCATCTACAAGTGGTGGTAAGTACTAATGATGGGTAGTAAACAAGTGGGGATTTGCTAAGTTCAAACTCCTGCCTTAGTATGACATCCAGATTATCTAACTTAGGCCAAATTTAATGCTCTTTATGCAACCTTCTATTTTTCTTTCTAGTATCTATAATTCACTATGTAAATTCTAAGAGAGAGAGAGCTTTGATAAAGAAATAAAGCTTAAATCTTGCAAGTAAAAGCTAGGATGGTTTAACCAATGGTATAAGCTTTGCTAAGTTAATAGATTGCATAGATAAGGTAACTTGCAAGTGTTAGCTTGCTAATTCAACTAGTGGTATTAGGCTTGAACAAGTATCAGTATAAGCTTGCCTTGAGCAGAGCAGTGGTTGAAGTTCTCCTCGGCTTCTTCCTCGTAGTATCCTCCTTCCTCCTCGTATCCTTGGTCGGTACTAGCGTCTATAAATAAATACGAGGTACACAATCACCAAACAATACTTAACTATTTTCAATCATCACACAAGGGTGTACCATAGATGATCTAGCATCATCACTTACATTACAAGATTAAGGCATTTGTCTTATTCATTTTAATTTGAGAAAAGTAATTTCTACTCATTGAAAAACTAATTAAGATTTAATATTCTCCAAACCAAACATGGGATCATGTTGACACATGTCATCACCACATATTTCAGTATATGGGAATGTGATTTAAAGTGGTGTCACAATTTAATAAGGTTTAACCTTTTATTTTAAATAAACAAAGTGACTAGAAATGCCTATGTGGCATTCTTTTATTACTTGAACATTATTCTTGTAGTGAAACCCATATGTTTTTATATATTCTGAAAGGTATGATCAAATGTGATTTTTGAGAGTTGGAATCAACTCAAAAGCTCTTATGGTTGAAATTTAAAAAATGTTTGAATGCAAAAAAGCTTCTGACTTGTTATTTTTACCAAGGTTGGTCTACAGATCCAAATGGTTTGAATCCAATGGGCTTGGATTAAGCTTTTCATTACCTTTCTAACAAAATTGGTTTCATACAATTTGGTTCATTAAATCGAGCTGGGTTGATTTTTGAAACTAGGTAAAGAAATGTGTTTGCAATAAATGGAAAAATCTAAATTCAAACGGTCGGGTCGCGCAGGAGAGTTTAATGGGACGGCCCAGTGTCACTCCGCAGCATAGGGCGCAGCTGACAGGGGGGTTCCACCAGTCAGTGGCTCATAACGCGCGAAGCGGTACGGGGCGGTGTGGTTCATTGGATTAGAAGGGGGATCGACGGCTGAGGGTCGTCGTCGACGATGAACATGTCACCGGTGAGCTAGAACCCTAGCGGCTCGGTGGGGGTGCACAGGGGGCATACCAGGGCTCCAGCGACGACGGCGAGGCGGGCAAACGAATGAGTGGTCGACGGTGAGGCCAGGGACGGTCGAGGCAGCTTCGGGGGTGGTCGAAATCAACGACCCCCTTCTCCTCCAGAGGCGGCCTGCTCCGGCGCAATTCCGGCGAGCTGCTGCTCCTCGTGCTCCGGCTCGAGGGTGGAACGGTCAGTGAGGTGAGGGGAGTGGGATGGTGTGCTTCAAATGGCTGGGGGTGGCCTCCTTTTATAGGCTTGGTGACGAGACCGAGAGGGATGGGCAGGCGATGGTGGCGACATAGCTACGGGCTGCTAGAGGCATGGCTGAGGGTGGAGATCGACGCGCGGTCTCCTGGCAATGCTATAGAGCTTAAATGCGTGTGTAGGGGCGGTGGCAATCGGTCGGGAACGTGCGATGCTCTGCGAGGCAGAGGCGGCTAACTCCGCAGCGAGCGGTGGCTACGGGGTACAGGACGGCGAACGGGGGTGTCTGGCGTGTTCCTGGGATCATGGCGAAGCGGTGGGCACGGGCTGCGGTCGAGGGGTGGCTTGTGCACGCGTGCCGAGTGCGGCGCTCTGGGGCGGGCTCGGCATGTCGCAGTGACACTGGGCGCGCGACATTCCAGGTGGTCCACAGCTTGCACTGGCTTGGGGAGGGGACAGTGGGTGGCGGTGAGGTGCTGGCTACCTCCCAGACAAGGTGGGCAAGGCTAGGGTGCTATCTATTCTAATACGACAATGGGGTGGCATGGTGAGGCTCGGCCTGCTCACCATTGATGGCACGGAAAGCTCATAGTGGTGCTAGATGTTTACAATTGAGCTAGATGATCTACTAAAGACTAGTTGCAACCAGAGAGGGAACAAGTTAGGCCAAATTTACTGCACACTATAGTGTTTGTGATTTGTTTGATTTGAATCTGCAAGGTGTTTGATGAAATGGCCGCAAGAAACTTACTTTTGAATTTTGAAAAGATTTTTGGTGGGTGTGCTAGGCATGTGATGGGGATTCTGTGGGTGCTTGGGTTTTAAAAATTGAGCTGGTTTGAGTGGTTTTTAAAATAGTGGGATCTTCCCATATGAGATAGATTCAATTTTAAACTATCATTTAAACCTAGCATTTGAATGTTTTTGAAAGATCACAAAGTGGGCCTTGGTACCTCATTATGAGTACTAACAAGGGGTGCAAAGATCCACAAATGTTTCTGTTAAGTTTTGAGTGCTTGGAATAGCCAAAGTAGGCATGGTAGTTAATTTGGCCAAAGTGACCATTCACTTCATTTGTTTATTTTGAGTTGTTTGTCTTTGGAAAAAATTTGGAAATTGTTTAGATGATGTTTAATTCACCTAAGAATTATTTTACAAGCAAAGAATCACAGAACCATGGCAATTCAAAAGAATCCAAATTTCAAATACACATACATATGAATGCTTTTATATTTTTAGATAAGAAAGTTTTTGTTAACCCTAAATTTAATGATTAGAGTTTGATGATCCATGTTTAATATTTTTAGGATGTTACACCCACCTTCTGCATTTGTAATCGCTGGGCAAGGCCCTATGTAAACCTTCATTACTGCAACATGTCTTACAGTGAGAACCAATGAAAAATGAAAGCTCGATAAAAAAAGGGCATTTGATTAAAAAATCAAAGAACAAGAAATACATTACACATAGCGAGTATTTAGCTTAGTGCAAATCACATTGCTCCTACATACATACGGTTTACACACATGTCACTTCAGGGTAGTTAGGTCCAGTTGGACACTATGTATAGACAACGACAAAGCTTAGAATTCCTACATGTATATATCAGCAGCAAGGAACATAACTGACTATATTGCATAGGTGGTGGAGGGGATGCTCTAGTTCTTGCTAAGTTGCTTAACTTCTCTGCCACCCATCTTCCGCATCAAAAAATCAATAGACTGAGCATTCTGTAAACACTCATAATGAACACAATAAGAATAGCCATAACAGGTGGTGACACAGACCATATCCAAACAATTGGTAGCCATACGGTAGTATAGCAAAGAGGGAATTTGTTACACATTACGAAAACTGAAAGTTTGGCAATAATAAACTGAGATACACTGAAAGTTTAGCACGTGCAAGACGATTGAACTAATTTCCAAATCATGGATTTTTTTATGCCTTTTTATTAGATTATTATTCACAACATCTTATACTCCCTCCGTCCCAAAATAGATGTTTCAAATTTGTCAAAATTTGAATGAATCTAGACACTATTTAATATATAGATTCATCCAAAATTTGAAAAACCCAAGACATCTATTCTTGGACGGAGGGAGTAAGATAAATTACAAAGATTAGATCGAAACCATCAAACTAGTGACAACTCGCTTATCCTACAACACCGATGAAGGGGTCTGATTAAATGGAAACCAATGGAGGCCAAATCGGGATCGACTAAATTGATTTTTTTCTCTCCTCTGCAAACAATTATGGGGTTTGAGACTTGTTTTGGACTCTTGCATAACGTTGCTTTTGCTCTTTTTTTAAGAACTTGACAGTTTTCAGAAATTAGGAGGGGAGTTGTCCCTTTCTACCGAAGATCCTGCAAGGCTGCAACGAAGTAAACAATCACCTGTAGTACCATCTCTCCTGTTTCTCCCGATCTGACCAAATATTCCTTTAAGCTTTAAATCCTGTGCGCCATGGGATGGGGGAGGATACGACGGCACGGCCAGCGGAAGATGGCGTCTAGTGTGTTAAAACGTGCCGTATGTCCGTGTTGTTCGAGAAGAGTATTGAAGATGGCGTACATTGTCTGGTACACTATCCGTACATACGCATCTCGATCCCAATCGTGGATCTTAATTGGCCTACGAGCCACCGCTCCTATCCGTATAGCGCCAAAACGAGTAATAACACTGCTCCTCCTACCCCATATTAGTTAGTTGACTTTATATACATCCAAATTAAAGTCAACTAATATTAAATCGAAGGGAGTAGTAAAATATACTTCCTTCATTTTAAAATATAAGATGTTTCAGTTTTTTGAAACAAATGTATCTAGACTACTTTTAGTATATAGGTTCACTTAGGTTTAAAGTGAATCTACACACTAAAAGAAGTCTAGATATATTTTTTCATAAATCTAAAACATCTTATATTTTGAAATGGAGAGAGTATTCCGTGTCTTCGAATCTAGGAGAAAATTGCATTTTGCTAGTACCATAATTGTTGCTAGGGTTTTAAAAACTACGAGAAAATTGCATTTTGCTAGTACCATAATTGTTGCTAGGGTTTTAAAAACTACCACAATTTCAGAATTTGCAAAAGATACCACTTTTTGTCTAATAGTCGCAAAAAACTATCACTTTTGTGTAACCCTTGTCTTAGCCTCAGTTGATCGTGTTTCTGATAGGTCTGACCTACCTGGGTGCTGACGTGGCATGGAGCATCGGTTTAAGAAACACAAGATAGACTGGTTACATTTTTTACGGTCTTTTTGCAAAAATGTGTGGGACATACCCATGAGGTTATTGTTATATGTTGATCCAAATTCTATAAAGTATAGGCCAACTTCTGACGAGTGGAGCGAGGCCCGTCGCCGGAGGCTTGGGCCGAGTTTAGGGCCTGTGGGTCTGGGGGGACAGCCCCCGGCAGACGCAGGATCGTCGAAGATCTAGGTTTCCACCGATATATAAACCCCTTGTAAGCCGCCGGTTGGGAAGAGTTGCATCTATGAAATCCCCGGCGTTTGTAAACACTCCTCGATATAGTGAAGTTTCGCTGGCTGGCGTCCATGGTTTTTTCCTCTCTTTGTTGAAGAATTTTTTCCACGTTAAATCTGTGTCCCCTTGCTGTGTTTTTCGTTTTCGTTCTTCGTTATCTTCTTGTCGCAATTGTAACAGTTATCCCTAACCTCAGGCCAAGGGGAAGGCCAGGGCGCCGTCACCGGTCACGGGCTGCATCCCCGCTCCGCGCCTTGGTCCGCGATGCCGCTTGACGCGGTCGCATCTGCAGGGAAGGGCGGAGCCTGTTGTCGCCACCATGGCGCGTGCGCTGGACCTCGACCTTAGGAAGCTCCGGCGGCCAGGGCATAGCAACGGGCGGCGGTGGGTGACTTGAGGCTCGCGAGCATGAGCTTGAGGCGTCGACGTCCAGCGGCGCATGGCAAGCACGACGGTGGCATCTGCAGGGCAGGGCGGGAGTGGCGGTTGCAGGGCGGCGAGCGGCAGTTGCAGCAAAAGGAAAAAAGTATAGAATAAAAGAAAATAAAAAACAAACTGTAATTAAAGAATTTTTTCTGTTTATATAAAATAAACTTAAAAATGGGATCATAAAAATGGAGTACAATATATGGAGGTGTACCGGCTTCTCGTGCCATGTCAGCCTGGCTTAAGATGCTCGATTACACCAAAAACGGTATTTTTTGCAGTTTTTTGAATTGTGGCACTCGATTCGTCTTAAAATAGATATCTTAGGTTTTAAAAATTTGGATGAATCTATATATTAAATAGTGTTTAGATTTATTTAAATTTTAACAAATTTGAGATATTTCTTTTAGGACGAAGAGAGTAGTTTTTAAAACCCTAGCCGCAATTGCAGGAGTAGTAAAATGTAATTTTCTTCCGAATCTAGCTCTCTACTCAGATCTTACCGTCTTCGTGAGAGAGAGACGTGTGTCTCGGAAGTCGGAACTATACTTAGGCATGGTTTTTAGAGGTGTCAGTCTCCTGTGTCTCTTTGGTAGGACTCGACAGGGAATGGACCACTCGCTCAGACTCAACAAACCGTGGTTCGTAGCGAAACCGTACTCAACATCGCTCAGCAAGACACCGAATCATCATTTCTCTCTTTGACAGCTGACACGAGCTACAAGTTCGATTAGATTACTCGATTTGCGCTAGTCTCACCGAAATTCTGCAGAATTTTCAAACAGCCTATACCATGCGTAGAGAAGACAGGCTCAACCATCCAAATCCAAAAGACCAAAAGGCGCGACGGATGACGTTGCCGCTCATCCGTTTTTCAAATCGCCCACCATGCGTGTCCCATCAGGCATATCGTTGATCCCTGTCCCCTGCTTTTTTTTTTTTTTTTTTGGCTTTGCCCGCCTGAACCGGGACACCACTTCTGTAATCTCAATCAGCATGGACATTTACCAACTTTTTTTGGCCATGATCGAAGCCACTTGTTTCGTTAGCCTGCCTAACAATCATGCAAATCAACGACTTGGCAGAAGCACAATCCCACACGATCAGTTAGGCAGCCGCGCGGCCTGACAAGCTATTGACAAACCATGTTTCATTTCTGAAGACCTGGGTCCATCACAAATGTCACCTGGTAGTAGCCGAACTACCAGGAAAACCCACGGAGGATTTGCGAAGCAGATTAGCCAAGTGCTTCTACCGTTATCATTCGTAGTATCAATCTGGCAGATATAAGACCAGCTTTAGCTTCCGGCTAAAGTCTGCACTGCGAGTTCAGTCACGCCGGAGCTACGGCGGTGCTGTAATTCCGACCGTCTTTTGCGTCTCCACCGGCGATCCTTGGGCTGTACTACCGGAGACCGAGAGAAGTAAAACCGTCGAAGGGATAGGACAATTGGACCCCTCACGATCCAGAAAGTGAATCAGATGATGACGAAGACGAACCGTGGATCGTTGCTGTGTCGCGCATAGAAAAGGCCAGGCCAGCCAGGATGGGCGACAAGGCAAGCAGGGTTCAGAGGACCTGTCACTGCTAGCCCGTGAAGGCGATGGCAGTCACTTTGGATGCAAACCCGATCTGGGTACGGAGGAAGAAACCACAAGCTTCGTACTCTCAATAATTCGTTGTACCTGGCATGCCTCAATTTCCTTTTACAGTAAAAAGATATTTTTTTACTACAGTAGTATACTAGTAGTACTACTCTTACAGATATTGTACATTCATCACTGACCTTGAAAGACTTCCGATCTTGGATGTTCAAGGCAATGCTTTCGCAGAAGAGCCGAGCCAAACATCGAGTAAACTCATCATTTTTTTTGGAAAAAAAAATATATTTATATCACAAAGATACAAATTACATTCAGTCTATGCAACCACGCATATCCTAGCGACCTTACGTATACACACAACCTAGAAAAAAAACAAGAATTAAAAAAAGTCTTGCTAAAGTGATCTACTACTTGTTACAACAGACCAACCACCACGAAGACAACACCCGAAATCCAACTTTTTCAAAAACGACGCGTAGAAAATAATAATGCATAAGCGTCGTCATCGCCTTGATCATCGATCATAGCTTTTCACCCAGGAGAAAGTTCAAACTCACAAAACAATGCATCCAACAAGGTCATTGCCAGGCGCAACCAACTAAGGCCAAACCTTAGGCTTTCACCCCGTAAGATCCCACCATAATTAGAGAAAAGTTATCAACCCTTTAAAAAGCCCACCAAAAAACATGCATTTTTGGTGGATGTTCCATGAATTTGCCTCGATCGGACCAGTTCTCGTGCCTAGCTTTGTTGGGAGTTCATGACTAAATTTGTTCCAACCTTGCCTCATTTTATGCACTTTCACCTCTCTCAACATGATAACGACACCTAGAGTTTCTAAAAGAATCCGGCTCATGAACTTCTTTTTGTGGGGGTCTGGCTCGTGAACTTTTATTGTTGCAAGAGCACAAAAGTTTTGCGTTTTAATTCATTGATAGAAATGAACTAACGAGTGACCATTCATCTAACCGATCCAAGTACCATCCAAATAAATTGATTATTGGATGTAATAATTTTCAAATTAACTCTTCCCTGTTGGTAAAGCTATAACATGATGTATATTTCGTAGCCTGGAAATTGTTGACAGCTTTACATACTATAAATTTGACAAAACACATTCCATGACGTTGAGTAAAAAAGAACGGAGGTAGCAATATGTGTTGGATTATTAGGCATAATTTTTACGACTAATCTAGAACATAAATCATGACAACAACAGCTATAATTGCGTGAACCTCTAACATATTAGATGTATTGATCAACATGAACAGTAGCAGAACAAATGCATTAATAGCCATAGTGTAGCAATAGATCGAATCACGGTATACGTATTGATCGGTTGTCGATGAAGTCGACGTAGTAAAATTAGGGAAGAGTGATCGAAGCAGACGGCGATAGGCAGCACCGCCTGACTTGTATGAAAGACGATCCGTGATGAAAAACTCGAGCAGTCACACATAGCGCTTTCCAAAAACCTTATTCGCACTCTCCCGTACAGGATCACAAAGGCGAGTGGTTTCGGAGACCTGCTCTCCCGATCGTCGGTGCACGCTGGCAAGCGGGATGGAGTAGACTACGGTGACGGCACAAGCAGAGAGGCTGGCAAAACCCTAGATTGGTTTGGTGTTATATGTTGTCGAAGCCACACAAGCATTTATATAGAGCGGCTTAGAGCATCCCGTATAGGACACGGTGTGGACTAAGCCCACGGCGCGCACGTTGGGTCGGTTACAGATAACCGAGTGACCCGAATCCACTAACTGTTGACACGTCTGTCTAACACGATCGGGTGGGCGGGCGGGCGAGCATAGTCGGAGGAGGAGCGCACGTGTAGATCTTTTATTGTCACTCACTTAGAAAGTGGTGCAACACTTCACCTTATAAATAGTGCAACTCTCTTTTAACTTCCCATGTGAAACTAAACTTTAGCTCTCACTCCACTCCCGCCACACACATATGAGCTGCCACCAACTTGGGTCAAATCACATATGTGCTTCCACGTACATAAGCTTTGAGATTTAGAAAAAAAATCTAAAATAATTTAGCCTATTATTTCTAACAATATGTATAGTTCAATTATTGTCCCCAAGCCCTAAGTAGGGGTTAGCCAGGTACGTAAAAAGGACACCAACTTCAGAAATTGTCCTATTTATTATCCCTTGCTTATTTCTTCTTACATTTTTTCACATATCTAGTTTTGTACTCTAGTTTGACACTATAATAATTCAAACTATAATTCTAATGCATAGAATTCCTCAATATTTAAGTCCACTATTTCAAATAATAGAATTCAGATTCAAATACATAATTTTGAACATGCAAATGACAAATCAGACCACATTGTTCATATAAAATGGAAGAAATCATACTACACAGCACCACAAAATGCCCACAAATGCTCGATAAATGTTCCAATTCCATGCAGTCAATGCAACCAAGCATCGCTAAGAACTCTCTGGCATCACCAATATTTAGTCATCTTGTGGTGTCCTCGACATTAGGTATTCTCAAAGTACTGATCTGCAACCACCACAAGAATAACAACGTTAACAAAAAAACTCCATATACTTTATCATGCTGCTCTCTAAACATTAGGAGCTCGTTTGGATCCCATAATTTGGGACCAAAATAATTTCATGGTAGACTTGTTTGGTTGTTTCGAAATTGGATTCGTCATTTCAACTGGAAATTTTAGGGAGTGGGCACTTGAAATTCAATCGAGATTCCATGTAAAACGTGTTGGGCTATCGCGGGATTGAAACCAACGTTTCAATTAGAAATTCCAACAAATGTGTATGATATGTTAAGTCAATTCTTATTCCTAACCCAGTCATTTATCTATAAATCATTTCATTTCATAATTCTGTGCGAAGCCGAACATGATTCTCATATTGGAATTTCAAATTAGGCAAATAAAATGATGAATTGTTGTCTTAAATGTTTTTCATCATACAGGGGATGGTCTACAAACTAATCTGTCACAAGGTGTATATTCCAAGCAAACCTGTCCCTTGGCACTGTCCGGTTGAAGCAAGCTCGAAGATCAACTAAGGATTGCTCCAGTTCGGATCGTTGGCAGTACCATTTATCAAATCAGGCAACACTGTCTGTCCAAGTTACAACTATGATGGTAAATTACACATAGTACATTACAAACAACTACTCCCTCCGTTTAGAAATATAAGATATTTTAGGTTTGTGAATGAGATGTATCTAGACACCTTTTAGTGTCTAGATTGGTTTGAACCTATACACTAAAACGTGTCTAGATACATCTCTTTCATAAACCTAAAACATCTTATATTTCTAAACGGAGGGAGTACAACCATATAGAACGATTGTATAACAAATACAAATATGCTTCTGATCATAAACATTACAACTTAGATGGCAATTCGACTTCAATTCTAGCAATAGGCATATATATTACGACATCTAGCTGCGGAAGAGGATATATCAAATCAGCCCTGTGCAGAATATATACCACTGTCATCGTCATCCATAATGTTCTGAAATGAAGTCGGAATCGGAGGCAATTCAATGTCGACAACACCTTCCAGCACGCGAACAACTTGCCCCATTGACGGCCTGTGGATCTCGTCATCCTGGATGCACCAGCAAGCAACCCTACATATTACATCCAGCTCCTTTACATTGCCATCCCCTCTAAGCCGACCATCGAGCAAGCACAACACATCTCCTTCATTCACTTTAGCCGCAGCATAAAGAGGGAAGTACCGGTGATTTCCAGACCTCATGTTCCTGGTAGTCCTCCTCCCAGAGATCAATTCTAAAAGCACAACACCAAAGCTGTAGACGTCGGCCTTGTGAGTAATAGCGTGACCATAAACCCACTCTGGTGCCAGATAGCCGATGGTTCCACGGAGAGTGGTCAGCGCTGCATTGATATCCCGTCCGAGCAGCTTGGCCATTCCAAAATCGGCAATTTTGGGGCAGAATTCAGCATCCAGTAGTATGTTCTCGGGCTTGATGTCGCAGTGTATGATGCAGTCCCTGCATTCCTCGTGCAGATAGGCCAAACCTTTGGCGATACCAATGGCAATGCGCCGGCGAAGACGCCAACTCAATGTGCTAGTTGCTTCTGAAAAAAGATGAGAATCCAAAGAACCATTTGGCATATACTCATAGACAAGCAGCCTTTTGGTCCCTTCGGTGCAGAATCCTAAAAGGCGCACAAGATTGGTGTGCTGAATCATCCCAATAGTCTGTACTTCTGCTCGGAATTGCTTATCCCTGTGTCTGAGCCCTTTAAGCCTCTTCACAGCAACAGCACTTGGCCCTGCAACAGTTCCCTTGAAAACACTTCCAAAACCTCCTTCCCCAAGTTTGTCAGAGAAATTTCTTGTAGCTCTCTTGAGCTGTGCATAAGAGTAAACTGAGAGAAAACCTTCCACTTGGGTCTGTCTTAAAGATCTCTTATACAGCCAGAAAAGCACCAGCATGACAAGAAGAGCAACAACTAGTGACCCAATAACCAACATGACAAGCTGTATGTGTTCTCGCCACCCTTTACCATGAGAACCTACACGCATGTAAATCTTGGTGTCAAGAGTGGTATTTCCTAGTGTCAAATTGAGCAACACGTCATACCATATCATGCACCCAGAGTCACGATAGGAATATGCAACGCAGTAGCATTGGCTCAGACAGGCTGCTTTACAGTCTTCACTAGTTTTTTGCCTTGTATTCTGAGGATTGTCAGGAAGCCCCTGCAGGTTGTCTAACAAAATGAACGAGTCGGTCGAGATGCCGCCTTGGCAATCCGAGGGTGTTACTCGAGAGCAGCCACTAACAAAATGCCCAAGCTCCCATTCATTTGGATCGTGTGGGCTGAAGCCATCGATGCATGCACATGTTCCTCTGCTTGTGCAAACACCGAATGCACCGCAACAGAAAGCACTGATTTTGCAGCTGGAAGGATAGCTCCACCGAGGTTCCCAACCAGTAATCGTCGCATTATTTACATACCTCAGCAAACTCACTTGCCCCGTACTCAGTCTCATGAATTCGATATCATTGGGGTTTTCCGGATGATTTAGCTGGACCGAACTGCCTTCTTCCTGCGTTACCATCCCAGCCGGAAAGGTTCCGAAATAGTCATGCCCATCAATTGCCATGACAAATCCCATCTTCCTACTTTGGTCAATCACGAGACTGCAATTATAAGGAGACTTGTACAAAGTAAGCGAGATGTTGTTTCCGGTGGCCATGTCCAATCCTAGCCGTGCTCCAGGTAGCAGTGCATCAGCTGGATGATCAAAGCTCTGCCATATGACCTTAGAATGGTTGCTCTGATCTTCAACAACAAAATCCCCATCGTCAAGGAGAACAGCCACTGCACTATCTGATCCATTTGTTGCTGGACCCGATGTCCAGAGAACAGAACCTAGCTCCTCAATAAATAATTCACCTGCGGCGATGTACAAAGTTGCGTTGGGGAAGCTGGTGATAGGAATTCTGTTCCCCATCCAGAACTTAGCCGGGCGAGTGTCTACCAGGTTCTTGTACTGTATCCCCAAGTAGTGCTTGGTGCCACCTGGGGACGGGGAGAAGAACCCCAGCTCAAATATACCATTCTTGGACACCAAGATTTCGCTGCCCGAGATAGATTGGCCAGGAAGAAGGGTATCCGTTGCAACCACAGCATGACTTCGATCAAATACCAGGACAACGCAGGGGATCAGTGCAGCAAAGAGGATAGAGATAGAACACTTGGAGTTCATCTCTTCAAGTTCTATCTACCTATGAAGGTAGAAGAAGACAAACGCAAGAAATAATCAATAGATACAAAGTTACAAAGGGACACTTTGAAACAAGAGCAAATAATGCATACCTCAAGCAGAGAACCTTCATGCTGCTCTCATTTCCAAGAAATACTCGGCATTCGGCACTCCTGCAGTTTTCAGTATGGTTGGTTGGTGGTTTAGAAACAGGAGACTGAGAGCAACTTGCTTCGGCGACCTTGTATTTAAGATGATCAGGACAGCTAGCTGTCCAAATGGAGGCATGGTGAAACGATGTGTTTTGACCAATCCAGAAGGAAAAATGGTAGCAAATTGTGTTTTGACTTATCAAGAATGAAAATCACCGAAGCTAATGGCGTTTTACCAAACATTCCATTCAACGAGGCATTCAGATACATGCATATGCTGAGTGCGCCCAGGCCATATCCACGCTCTGATAGTGACTTGTAGTTACTTCCGAGTGAGTCGATATTTCTATTTTATTGCCTTAAATCTTTGCTCTTCCCTTTCCTTTTCTTCAGTTATGTACCCCGTGGGCGGAAGAGTCGGTGCCACGGCCCACGGAGAGAAATGGGAAGTCTCTTCAGCTTATAAATATGCTAGTATTATAGTACAACGTCGCTCTCATGGTCCACTGCAATCTTCTTCCGTGCAAGGACATGGCCAACGATAAAGTTGCAATTGATTTAGAGATCACCAATATTGGATGAAGGAACACATCCCTGTGGACAACTTTTTCGGCACAACACCGACGTAGAGATTCACAACCTGCAAAGGAAAACATGTACACCATCTTCTTCCTCCGTTGATCATACGAATGGAAGATCTGAAACAAATCTTCTTTCCAACTTTGCTGCATCCCTACAAGTCTGCAAAACGAGTTCTTGCATGAGAGAGCTTGTGTTTGGGAATAGGAACAAATCTGAAAACATATACAGATCACAATCAGCTACAAGTGACTAGTTTTAGTTAGATCACCGTAAGTTACTAGTTTCCTAGCAGCCTCCTTCGGAAAACAGAATATAAAGCACTGTTAATCTGCTATCACCCTCCATAAGGTTCTGAAACAAATCCGAAAGCTGTAATATATCGGAGGTATCTCAGTGTCCACGACACCTTCCAACATGCGAACAACAAAGCTGGAACATACAGGAGGCATCAGATTGATGGCCTGTCGTTCTCCTCGTCCTGTATGCACCAGCAGGCGATCCTAGAGGTGGCATCCAGCTTCTTCACATTAGCATCTCCTTTCAGCACCATGCAGCAAGCACCGAACCTTCCTTTCATTCGCCTGCCCAGATGCATAGCACTCAGTCCACCACCACCTATGTCAAGTGGTTAACACCTAGCACAGTGACCAAGATTTTATTACTCAGACACATTAATTACAGTAATCTTGTCAGTCATCACTGAGACCAAAATAATTTCTATGTTAACCTTGGATATACTAGTAATTGACAAACTGTACATCATCTTGGCTAATATATAGATAGAAAATCAAACATATCGTAAAAATTACAATTAGAAGGCATAAAGATCATGCTGTAATTCCAAAGAAGTACAACAAATATTAGGCACAAATTCTAGATGGAGTTTACAATCCATAATTCATTAGTGCACACAAATAACCTGAGCCATCAAACATTAAAATGAGCAAATAATTTACCCGATCATGATAAATATTAAAATGATTTTAAAAAGATAATTACAAGAAATTCGAATACCATTTATGGTTTAAAGTACCTTCTGACCTGCATCTCAATCTCTTCTAGTGGGGAATAAAAGTAGAATTGTGTGTCATGCTTCACTTGAAAATTTAGAAGTCAATATCAATCTTTCTTGTACTGATAGGAATCTTGCGTTCTTCTCGAGTTCTTGGCACATACAATAACTGGATAATTTGTTAGAGAAAAAACACTGCGGTTGTCTTTACCATCTTTGACCAGTTTGCATTCTCTTTGTCCCCTTTTGTATACCATAAAAACCAATGAAATACTTTGATGTTCGGTAGCTCCTAGCCATTAGCTGAATGCAAAAGGAACTTCGTGCATTTGTGTAGTTGATTCTGCGGGAAGCAAAACATTATTCTAATTCTCATCCTGTAAATAATAAAGGCTATGGAACCCAAATTTTGAGATGAAGAGAGTTTCAAATGTTGAAAACAACTGAAAGAAAATCCGGCTCTGACAGTACTGATAATAAAAATTAGAAGCCTACCTCTTATAGAATGAATAGGTTCGACTCTTGCTTACATGATTGTTATATATCACAGAATCAGTTGCGGCACTACCAAGCTAGACGTCACACCTTGTGATGTCAGCTACACAGTATATATGTAAGCCAAAAAAACACGAATACAGATTTTGAATCAAAAACATCTGAAGATGTATGACCGTGTAACTGAACCAGCGCTCACCGGTGGAAGCTGTCAGAGAATCAGTGGTGAAGGCACGCATCAAAAGCCGCAATACCACCAAATATGGATGTGTATGAAAGGTAAATGAACCATGCAATAATTGTAAACTGAGATGTCAGATACATCTGCACCATGGCCACCCCACCTAGCTTGCCGACCTCGGTAAGCAACATGGTCAGTATCACCATGTCGGAGGCCTTGACAGCCACCCCAGCTCATCACCGGCAAGCTTGGCAGTTCTAACCTTGACACAACTCACACAATCAGCAGAGACCTCTGCACCATCTCCTCCACAAGGATGCAAGTGACCATGACACAATCATTAATATCAAAGGTAATTGTAAGTGAAAAGACTGATTAGAAGCAGAACAGAGAAAAATATTTGGGGGAGCGAGAAACAGACAGACATATAGAGGCTGATTAATTTGCAGAAAATTAACCTGGAATGTCTGTAAAGATTATACGTCAGTGTGACAGAAGGCCCATTCTGAATTTTGTGTTGAAAAGATCAAGAGTTTAATGACTGTAAACAGCATCATGTGTACAAAAAAAATGGATAACCATACACTCTGATCTTATAGATGCAATTTTAGAGAACATACACTTCATCATTCATCTCTAATCCAATATTTGTCCCTACAAGCAAGTACTGAATTAGTTTTTCATTCCACTTGGACAACAAGATGAAAAATCATTAGATGAACTCCTTAGAAGCATGTCCATGTTCCATCCCATCAACCGTATCTAAAAATAAATTTGTAAAAACAGTTAGCATGAGGCAAAATTGCTTTCCCAGTAAAAATCCAAAGACAGCGCACATGGACAGTTTAGCATTAAGCCCCACCATTTTTCTGTGTACATTGCTAATTTAGTACTCCCTCCGTTTCAAAATATAAGATGTTTTAGATTTGTGAAGGAAATGTATCTAGACACCTTTTAGTGTGTAAATTCGGAGTGAACCTCTTCGAAACTACACACTAAAAGGTGTCTAGATACATTATCTTCACAAAGCTAAAACATTTTATATTATGAAACGGAGGGAGTATTAAGCAGCTGCCATTTTCAGGAAGCACGAAAATTCTTAATGATCCAAGAATTTATACAGTTCGAAGTGACAATGCAAGGCATTACTTCGAGCAACTGGTGGGCATGATCGAAATGCGAAGCCTCAAGAAACCTGCATACGAACAATCCCATTATGAAATTCTCCATAGAAGACCGGAGGTATGTGGTCCACTGATTAACAAAACTAACTCATATATCAAATACAGTATAAATTAGCTGGCCAAGGCTCTATTCATCCTAAAATACTTCAACGCCGCCGCCACCTGCTCCATCCTCTGGCGCGATGAGATCCTGTAGGAGGGGCCGCATGATTAGAGAAGGGGCTAGTCAACCGCTGGATGAAGGAGAGCGAGTCGCTCAGGAGTGGGGAGGGGCGGTCGCACTGCAGCGGGGGAGCCGAGGGGAGCAGAGGGCCTTGACGCCGTGTGCCGCGCCAGGGCGGCATCTGAGCTGGTGAGGAGGCTGAACGTGAACGGTATCACTGCTTCGTGTGTTGTCAAATGGCTCCCACGATTTTTCTACAAATATAACCCTCTGCAGTTCGCCGTCGTCAAAAATATCTCCTTTCGCCGCAAAAGCCAAAAATACCTTGGCGGGAGACCGAAAAGATGACACGTGCTCTATTGTAGGGCAGACACGGTGGAGTGAGGCATCAGTCTGAGACATTCTAACCATCCGAGTTCAAGTCTCCGCACTCGCAATTACTTCTACTACCTTCATACCGGTTTATTATGCTAATATAGAGTTTAAGATAAGAAAAAAGTTTAACCATAAAATTTATCAATAAAACATGAGTATGTGATAAAATTTATACCGTTGGATTAATATTTAAAAGCACTTTCCAATGATATAATTATTGTGACATATGATTCATATTTCGTTGGTCAAATTTATAGTCAAACATATCTTTTAGGCTCCGTGTTAGCCTAATAAATCCATATGAAGGAAGTAGTAAAAACACAACGTTTTGTACTCTTTTCCTTAAAGCCAATCATTGTAGATAATTATAGGGTAGCAGTTTTAGCATTATAGGGCACGCAAATAGTTTTTGGTTTTATAGATGATGTACTGTATTATAGGGCAGCAACTATCTAGCAGATGATCAAAACAAAGGAAATTCACATTCAAACTTCAATTTTAAACTTAGTTCAAACATTGATTTCAAACACTACATAGCAACAAAACAACACTATGCTTGAGCTACTACTACACTGCAACTAGTCCCTGTCGTACTCATCGCTCAAACGGGCGAAATCCGAGCCGGAGGAGTACTCCTTCATCGTCAAGTCAAGGGGCTGGCCTTGTTCGTGGCCTTCTTCTTCTTCTCCTTCGCAGCATAGAAAACCTCCTCCGCACACACGTGCTCGGATGTGCCTCCATGAAACGCTTCATCAGCGCTTCGTCGGACTCGCGGGCGGCGAGCTATCATAGCGCACGGTGTTGCTCCCGCCTGTCCCTATGCGTGAGAATGCACGTCTCCATCATGTTGGCGACGAACTCGACCTCCTGCAGGTTGGCAGCATCGTCAAAGTTGAGCATCAGGCGCGGCTGGCTGGACAGGCCGGACCCCCTACCCAAATCGACCGGGGCCCGACCCAAACGAACAGAAACGGACCATTTGAGGTGACCGTATGAGTCAGCTGAGATGCCCTTATAGGGCATCCATTGGAGTCGTTTCATTCAAGTTGTAGAAAATAGTTGTGACGTTTATATTTTTCGCTTCATCGGTTTATTCTGATATCGTCGTAGAAACATGTATACACAAGAAACACTGCTATCATTTCCTTCAATGTTTCACATTTAAACGATTTCATCTTATCGGAGAAGGAAAAAACGCTAAGGAAATGGCAAGAAAACCGAAACAGAATGAACGGAAAATGAATAGAAAAAACAAAAACGCAAAACATACGGGTGAACAAATAAAAAAGTGTTAAAAACAACACGGAGCTTTAGGGGGAAGACCACCAATGCTTAACAGCAAAATCAAGAACATGTGAAAGAGGAGAAATGGAAGAACAATGTGCTGAAAGAACGCCAATTTTTTTTACATGCTTCCTTGCTCGTCGCTACCACCCGCCGGACGGTAATGGCTTTGCAAGGACGCCCGTAGAAAACCAAATGTTGGTCCTTCCCTAGCCGGTGATCAGGCGAGACTGATCGCTCCAGGAAAGATCATCGGAGGAGGGATGCGACCGAGCACAACCAGTGTACTGTATCATCGTAGGTGGGAGAAGAGAGGGAAGTAACGCACTTGTTTCGGGTCACCGTCGTCGGGGTTGCAGCGCCACCTCCGGGTGTTGTCTGTCTGACCGTGCCTGGCCCAACGCACATGTGGGAACAACCACTTCGGAGTTCGGACCGTGCCTGGAACAACCTTCCGGCGGGTGTAGAGCTCTCCCGCGCTCCAGACACCGATAGCGCGCGCTCCTGGTCGCGGTCGCTGATGGCTGGCCCGACACGGACCGCGCGAGGAAATCTCACGCCTGGCTTCGCAGTAGGCCCGTCTCTCGGTAGAGTGGGGCTCGACTGCGATGAAAACGCAAGATCTCCTAGGTTTCGTCCCACGACCCAAAAACTTCGGGGCGACCTGGATAATAGATTAGGCTAAAACTTCCGGTGACTGATTCTTGTCTGGTCTAACCCGGTTATCAACCGACATTCTCCCCATTAATCGTGGTAGGTGACACGAACGGTGGGTTCGTGCATCCTCCTTTAATGTTCTTTTCTTGTCTTGTCTAACCGAGTCACAACCGACATTCTTCCCTTAATTGTTAGTCTCAACTTTATTCGCTCATTTACATAGGATTGATTAATATATCAAAGTAAGATGTCACAACAATCAGTGAAACGGCCTCAATACTTATAGTACATCCGTCTATTTCTAAATGTCCAACATTCTACTTCCTAAGAATGTTTTATTTTAGCCATCCCCTAATCCCAATATCATACTATTTACGTAAGTTTTTTAGCAAGCTAAAATAGCTTTAAAAAAAGAGTAAACTGAATGGACGGTCCTAATTCTTTCGCCTCACCTTCACTTTGGTCCCTATTCTTTAAAACTGTATGTCTAGGTCCTAAATCTTTGATAAGTGATTTATGCGAGGTCCTATTTTTGTCTGACCACTTTGACCGATCTATTTGGCGCTTTGACAGCTGCCACGTCGATAGTATATTCACAAACACACCCCCTGATTATATTTTACTTGCTACTTGCTATTGGAGAAGCAAAAGCAACGCAACATACCTCATCGCGATCAGGCTGATGGCAGGAGCCCAGCCCGGAGCTGCATGAGGCCCAGCCCACCACCGAGCATCGGACGGAGATCGCTAGCGAGGAGCTGCACGACGACGATGAGACGTGGGCAACATGCTGATGCAGCAAAACGGTGGCGGTGGCAACGGCTGGACCAGCGAGATGACGGTGCATCGGGGAGGCGGCGGTGGCCGGAGCTGCACGAGGCGCAGCTCACCACCGAGTAGAGAACGGCGGTCGCTGGCGAGGAGCTGCACGATGACGACGAGACACAGGCGATGAGGCTGTTCGTGGGCCTCACATGGTCTCCACCGATGGAAGCAAGGTGAACCGCCCCCAGACCATCAGGGTGGGGCCGTACTCGCTCAAGCTGCCCGACGTTGAGTTGCCGGTGTGCTGGGCCATCGTGCATCCCGACTCGGATGAACAGTTCGAGTGGACCGGGTACCTCGCCATCGCCGGCATGGTTCGCGACGCCGAGCTCAGCCTCCGGGTCACGCTTCTCACCCACGGTCACGGCGGCATGCTCCCCGACACGGATGCTGACACCGACAACGTCACCACGATCGTTAATGCGGGCAACGCCAACACCGAGTCGGTCGCTGACTCCTGGACCATGGTCACTGACACCGTACCTCACGCCGGCTTCATGCTCCTCGCCACGGTCGCTGACGCTGAGGCTGACACCACTCTCCCCGGTACCCGTGGTACCCTATGGGAAGCGATCGCTTGGACGGCTACCATGTTCTGTCCGCGGCAGGGGCCATGTTTTAGAAGAAATACAAACGTGAGGGTCTATCTGTAAATATGTAGGCTGGCTAGTATGTTTCCTGGCCCTCACTGCTGACATGGCAACACTAAACGCGGGTCAAACCAATTTAGGACCTGGCGTGAATCACTTATCAAAGATTTAGGACCTAAACGTGCAATTTTAAAAAACTAGGACCAAAATGAATGTGAGTCGAAAGAATTAGGACCGCCAATTCAGTTTACTCTTAAAAAAATTATACTATTATGAAAGGAGTAGATGTAACCGAGATCCATTACATGCAGCGCATCATCGCGTTGGAAACAGTATGGTACCACTGTACTTGAGTACCTTTATTTCTGCGCTTGACACACATCCGGTAGACATGGTCCGGTGCAGAAATCTGCTTGGAAATGCTCGATGATAATGTACGGAGTACAATACATATCTGTTTATGCATCTGATCGAGGCACAGCGTTTCTTGCACCAACCCTGGCGCAATAGGGGTCGACGTCTCGAATGACGTTTTCCTCTGCGAAGTAGCAGGTCGGTCCGGAGCGGAGTGGGTATGCGTTCCTTGCACCACCAACCAAGGTTCTCCTCGTTCTTTTCCTATACGGATCACTGACTTTTCTACAACCGAGACTGACGTGTTCCCTCTTTCTTTACAAACGAGTTGAGCGGACCAGACCAGACCAGAGCAGCACTCCACCATGCAGTGGCGGAGCTTCAGGCCGGCAAGGCCGGGCAGTTGCCCAGGCTCTAGCCAGAATACTACGTATACTCCCTCCGTTTTAGGGCTTAAGGCGTCCTCGTTTTACGTGTTTTTTTTACCAAGAATTACTCTAAATACGTAAAGAGTTTTGGTATAAAACTAGTACCACTAAAAAGTATTTTTCAATACGAATCCAACGATACTAATTATACACAATATAATCAAGATTTTATTGTTCAATTCTTTTGGTCAAACTTTGCTTTGGAAAACGTGTGCGCCTTAAGCCCTGAAACGGAGGTAGTAGTTATTAAAGATGCATACTAGTTAATTAAAAAAATTAGTGGGCAAAGAATCATAGGCATTGTAGTTTGCCTAGGCTACCTAGTTGGGCTAGCTCCGCCACTGCCACCATGCGGTGGGAATTGATGTCCTCGTTCCGAAGTTCAGCAAAAAAATACTACTTCTAGTTAAGCCCTTCTTTGATTTGGAGGAAAATACGGTGGAAATGTGCAGGATTAGGAAATTTTTCAAAGATGGAATGTTTGGGTGCCAAGGTATTATGGTGGTGACTTGCTTTTGAAATTGCCAGCCTACTCCAGTTTACCTTTCGATCACGTATCAACGTTCTCCCTAAACAAAGAACTTGCATTTTCTATGCGTCTTCGTTGTTGCTACACCTGGCAGGTCTAGGTAAGGAAAGTGGCAAGAAATTCTGAAGATGCGAGCCTTCAGGCTGACGGAGACGACGTCAGAGCTGATGAAGCGGCAAGGTCGAAGCGGCAAGCGCTGATGTAAGGCCAGCACACTTTTCTAATCTGCAAGACACGAGGGACACTTTCCCCTCCCACCCCCTCACCTGCTTTGAAAGTCGTGCAGAGGAACCCTGGCCTCTCCCGAGCCCCTCTCGCCGGAGTAGCCGGTGGGAGGCGGCGAAGGAGTTGTGCCTCTGTAGTTGTAGGTTTTAGTAGTCGTAGTAGGTCAAGGTTTTGGCCTTGTGTCGTGTCGTGGCGTTTTGCCGGGAGGTTTCCGTCGGATCCCGCGAGCCAGATCTGGCGAATGACGGCAGTGCTTGTTGTGGTGCTCCGGCAGAAGGAGCTTGATGTGGCGAGGTACGGTGCCTTTGTCTCCTCCACAAATAAGGCTTGTGCATGTGTTGTGTTGCAGTCGTCGCAGCGGTTGCTTTCCCTTTCTCTGGTCGGCCATGGTGGCGGGGGGGGGGGGGGGGGGGGAAGTGAAGGGTTTCGCGGCATAGTAAATCAAAATTTTCTACGGATGCGAACAGAGGGAAAGCCAAGATCTAATCTAGGACATGCAAACAACAAGAGAGATTGGATTAGATCTTCATACCCTTGAAGATTCATACATGAACGTTCATTTAACGTGGGTGATGTAGTCGTACTCGCTTCTCCTCCTCGCGATTCGATCCGATCTAGCACCACAAGTGGCGATGCCTCCGTGAGATGCACACGTGCGGCACCTCGACGTCTCCTCCTTCCTTGGTCCAGCAAGTATGGTGGAGAGATGGGTTGGATCTACAACGCGACGGCGCGGTGCAATTGGTGGAGAATTTCAGCAGGCTTCGCCACAAGCGCCGGGAGGGAGAGGAGGCGTGAGGCGGCTAGGGTTGGAGGGGAAGGTGTGGGGGGTTGGTGCGCCCCCAGCCCTATATATATAGAGGGGTGGGCGCAGCCCTAGCCCCTCCCCCAAGCCAAGGCCAGCGGCCCCAAGGAGGAAGAGTGGGGGGGCAAGGAAACCTCCCTTCTAGAAGCTCTATCTAGAGTTTAAACCTCTCTTGGCCGGCTGGGCCCTATGGGGCCTTGTGCCCCTGGCCCAATGCGGCCAGGGCACTCCCTCATAGGCCCATGCCCCCTCCCGGAAGGTGGGGCCACGTTGGTCTCCTTCCGGAAGGTTCTAGAAGCTTCACAATACCGATTAACCTTAACAATTCCGAACTCCAAAAACTGCACCGCCTTATATGAATCTTATTCTCCGGACCACTCCGAACCTCGTGATGTCCCGGATCCCATCCGAGACTCTGAACAAAAACTCATAAACCAATTATCCAATCTATCCTAGCGTCGAGACACGTTATGTGTGACCGCTGGTTCGAGAATATGCAGACATGATCTTCTATCAATAATCAACAGCGGGGTCTGGAAACCATATTGACTCCCACACATTCATCGATGATCATATAGGATGAACCACGATGCCAGGATTCAATCAATACCATATATATATTCCCTTCGTCTCGCGATATTTTACTTGCCCGAGATTCGATCGTCGGTACCGTCATACCTAGTTCAATCTCGTTCACGTTAGTACTTTACTCGTTCGTAATCCGATATCACTTTGTGATTAACTCCTTAACCACATGTTTGCAAGCGGTGTTGATATCGACCGAAAGTGGGCCCAAGTATATCTCTCCGACTTGGGAGGGACAAATCCCATCTCGATACATACAACCCAACAGGCACTTTCCGATCACCTGAGAGACACCTTTATGATCACCCTCTCATAGGATGACGTTTGATGACCTCAAAGCTTTCTTCCGATACCAGGGAGTTGTATTATCTCATGGTCTAAGGAATACAATATTTGACATAAGAAAAGCTTCGCAAAGATGAACATGATGACACGATCTAATTGCTTCGCTTAGTTTGGGTCTGTCCATCACATCATTCTCCCAATGATATGATCTCATTATTAATCGACAACTCATGTCTATGGTTAGGAAACCTTAACCATCATTAATCAATGAGCTAGTCCATAGAGGCATACTAGGGACACGGTGTTGTTCACAAACCACACAAGTATTAATGTTTCCGCTTAATACAATTCTAGCATGGAATATAAACTTTATCATGAACAAGAATTATAATAATAACATCTTTATTATTGCTTCTAGGGCATAATTCCAACAAGAAGGTGGAGAGTAGGGTTGTTGGCGTCTGTGTGGCGACGATGGCGGTGTATCGATTTCGGTGGCACGGGTGCTGCATCGTGTTGGGGCGATTCAACAACGGTGATCTAACCGTCGACATCTTTGGCTGAAAGGCAGCCACCCCATGTTCTTTGGAGCTCCTCATCGGCATCTTTTCGTCGGCGACATGGATTCGTCTGGATGCTGGTCTCAACGGCAGTAGGGATGCTTCTCCATCCCTTCTCACCGGCCAGCCGGTGTAAGGTGCTTAACCTCTAGGCCTCGAGCCATATTGGAGGATCTCTGCTTTCGAGGCGGTGGGCTCCCGCTGCTCCACCCCAAGTGGCCATGTCCTCGGTGGTGAAGCAGTTGACTATGCTCGGTGGCGATGGAATCTCGGTGGAGGAGGAGCTAGGAGAAGCTCTGGACTTGATTGATTTTGCATTTTCTGTTCAAGGGTCTCCTTTGGTAAAATCTAGGACCCGTGTGTAATTTTTTCTTGCTTTTTGGTCATATTTGTAAGTTGTACTCCATTGTTGATAATATAAGCAGCATCGGGGTCTTTCCAGACCCCTTCCCCGTTCAAAAAAATATGACACTTTTCTTCTTTTATCTTTTTCTCGATACGGAGGATGAATCCTCGGCGTTTAAAAAGATGCATACGACCTTCTTTTCAAATTTATTTGACAAAAATTGACAATAAACATATATAAAAGGCAAAGCCACCAGTCAACACTAAAAACCTGACAATGAGTGAAGATCATATCAGGAGTCTTAGATTATCTCCAACATATGCTCTATAATAGGACTTCACTAATGCGCCAATTTAGTGATTTTAGTGCGCCTTTGTCGAGTGCTGTTTTCCAGATGCACTGAAATACAGCGCGCAACCAACACCAGTTTTGCATGTCAACCTCGGCATGCACATCTTCTAGATGTGTGATGGCCTGCTGCGCCAAGGCCCTCTTGTCTGCCTCGGTGATGTCGAGCCGCTGTTGCGACCGGTGGTGATGCCACTCTTCATCATGTGTCAGAATGAGTGGCTGCGGGGCGAGCATCTTGGCATTGGTCTGAGTCCTGATCTTGAGGAATTTCATGTAGCAACTGTGGCGGCTAAACTCCACAATGTGGCGTAGAATGCATAGACGGCCTCATGCATAAGGATAGCAATGAGCTGGGTAGAACAATACCATACCTCTCCTCATACCGGAGCGAATTAATTAACCAAGGAGTGTGAAACGGAGGCTCCGTCAAAAAACGCTTCACGATACCCCACCTCTCGCGACCTGGTCGCACCCTGCGTAGGCGTCCAGGCCGCGCCGCCGGCCTCCTCCCAGAGTCTCCCACCTCTGCTCCTCCGCCGTCGCCGGCGTGCATCCCCAGGCTAGTCCCGGGCGGGGCTGGCAGCGGTGGCCCCTGCTTCTCCCCCTTCGGTTGCCTCCTCGTGCGGGGCGGCGCGGCGCCAGGCGGTGTCTACAGGAGGCGGCGGTCCGGCTAAACGGCAGCGGAAGTTCTGCTCTTCGGCGGCGGGGCTTCTGGTGCTGCGGGTGGTGAGCGTGGAGGCGGCGTTGTCGTTGATGGCGTGGGTGGCCAGGGATGTCACGACCAGTGCCCTATAGGCCTATATCTAGGCCCTTTGGGCCCGATTTGGATTAGGGCGAGTCGGGTTCATCCCTGCTATCCCGGTTTGACTGAGAAGCAAAGCGCGACGGGAGTGGTGGTGACGACGCTGTGTCTGCTGCAGTGTGGCAGCGGGAGCTTCGCAGACCCGTTTGGATCCGGCCGGACTTTGGTACCGAACAAGAGGGTAGCGGCGGCGACGGCCTACGTGTTGCAGCGTGGCGTCGAAGACTTCACAGGCCCATCCAAGGCCTGGCTGTTGGAGATATGCCCAAGAGACAATAATAAAGTGGTTATTATCATATCTCCATGCTTACGATAAATGTTTGCATACCATGCTATAATTGTACTAACCGAAAACATTAATACTTGTGTGATTTGTAAACATAAAAGAGTCCCTAGTAAAGCCTCTTGTTAAACTAGCTTGTTGATTAGTATATGATCATGGTCTCCTGATCATGAACATTGAGATGTTATTAACAACAGGGTCATATCATTAGGAAAATGATATGATGGACATACTCCTATAGTTAAGCGTAGCATAAAGATCAAGTCATTTAATATAGTTCACTTGCTACAAGCTTTCTAATACATAGTAACCTAATTCCTTCGACCATGAGATCATGCTAATCACCATCACCGGATGGATGCTTTGATGACATCAAACACCACTTCATAACTGGGTGGTTATAAAGGTGGCATTGAGTGTTCGGAAAGTATGTGTTGAGGCACATGGATCAAGAGTGGGATTTGTCCATCCATATGACGGATAGATATACTCTGGGACCTCTCGGTGGAATGTCATCCAATTAGCTTGCAAGCATGTGACTAGCTCACAAGGGATCACATATCACGGGAACGAGAAAAGAGTACTTATCGGTAACGAGGTTGAACTAGGTATGAAGAGATACCGACGATCAGACCTCGGATAAGTAAAATATCGCGAGACAAAAGGAAATTGGTATCGTATGTGATTGGTTCATTCGATCATGAAGTAATCGTAGAAATATGTGGGAGACATATGAATTTCCAGATTCCTCTATTGGTTATTGATCGGAGAAGAGTCTCGATCATGTCTGTATAATTCACGAACCGTAGGGAGACACACTTAAGGATTCGATGTTGTTTAGTAGATATGGAATGTGATTAAAGAGACCGAATGTTGTTCAAAGTCACGAATGGGATTTGGGATATCACGAGGAGATCCGGAATGGTCCGGAGAATAAGATTCATATAAGGAAAGTCCATTCCGGAGTTCGGGAACGATTCCGATGTTTTCACCGGTATGATCTAGAAGGGTGCATGAATGTTTCATGACTATGTGGAATTATTGCATCATGTCCTAGGTCACTTGGTTGGGCGTTTGAAAGAAAGAAATTAAACTCCAAATTAAAAGTCAAAAGGCAAGTTTGAATAGTCAAACTGGGACAATGTTTCCTAGTGGAGGAAGGAGAGAATCCTTCTCTCCCTCCACCACAAGCCTAGTAGGAGAGGGAGTTGGGGAAGGATTCAAACTCCCCTCTCCCAAGCTGCCCCCCTCTCAAAAATAGAGGGGAGGGGGTGCCCCAAGACACACCACAACTAGCCCCTCCCCACACCACCGTCGCGCCGCAAGCCGCCGCCACACCAAGTCGTCGCCGCCCTAGCCGCTGCTGACCACCTCCTCCTCTGCGGCTTCTAAACCCTAGATCGCCGAGGAAACCCTAATACTCCACCATAACCTGCTCCGGCTTAGGAGAAGTCCTGTGGGATATTCCCTCTACTTCCGACACCACGCCGTCGTGCTGCTGGAATCGCGAGGAGAGAACTACAACCTCTGCTGTCTGCTGGAACAAGGAAGAGGAAGGTCTTCATCGAGTACCGAACGTGTGACCAACTGCGGAAGCTCTGCCGGAACGCAACGTCGGGAGGATCGTCTACGTGATCTTGAGATCGGCAAGTGAACAACTACATCACCCACGAGAATCTGCTCTCGTTAACCTCTTTGGATCTTCGAGGGTTAGTACTCTATCAACTTGTTGCACTGATCTAGTAGATAGATCCTGGCTTGATCATAGATTAGATCTTGACTATGTGTTCATGCGGTAGAATTTTTTTGTTTTCTATGTTACGAACCCCTACAATGGTATCAGAGCCTTGTCTATATGTAGATCTGTTGCACAAGTAGAACACAATGGTCATTGTGGGCGGTGGTGCTTTTATTATCAATTGCTTTTTATGTACTTTGCATCTTGCGGTATGATGGGATGAAGCGGCCCGGGCTAACCTTACATGACATCGTTCATGAGACTTGCTCCACGCTCAACATGCAACTTGTATTGCATAAGTGGCTTTGCGAGTGTCTGTCTCTCCCATCATAGTAAAGATTCAATTTACAATAGGCACTTGATAGTTCAAGCATCAACGTTGTGGTTCATGTTCGTAAGTTAGAACGGTACTTATTGAAAGCCCCAAACCATGTAAAATATGCAAAGAAAATTAGAGGCGTCTAACTTTGTTTTGCAGGGGTGTATTGTCATGTGATATGGCCATGATTGTGATTATATATGATGTATGCAATGATCCTTATTGTAAGTCGGAAACCGGCAGGAGCCTTATGGTTGTATTTTAATTATGTTAAGACATGCGTGTCTACTATTAAAAGTAGTTGTAATAGTTGATGCTGGTGGACAACCATGGAGCGGTGCCATTGACCTTGACGCCATGCCGATGATGATGGAGATCATGTTCGTGCTTGAACATGGAGATCGAAAGCACAAGAAGAAAGGCCATATCGTATCACATATTTTAAATTGCATGTGATGTTAATCCTTTTATACATCTTGTATTGCTTAGATCGCGACGGTAGCATTATATGATGATCCCTCTCACAAAATATCAAGTTATAAAGTGTTCGTCCTTAGTAGGCACCGTTGCCAAAACTTGTTGTTTCGAAGCACCACGTGATGATCAGGTGTGTTAGATTCTGCGAGTGTATACAACGGGAGCAAGCCAGATTTGCTCATGCGGAAACTAAGGTTAAATCTTGACGAGCCTAGCATGTACAGACGTGGTCTCAGAACACGGAATACCGAAAGGTAAAGCATGAGTCATATAGATGATATGATGAACATGATGATTGTTCGCATTTGAAACTACATGTCACGTGATGAACGGACTTGGTGTAGTGGATTTGGTTCGTGTGATCACTAAAACAATGTGAGAGATATTGTTTTGAGTGAGAGTTCAATAGTAATATGATTAAAAGTTGAACACTATTTATCATAAACTAAATCATAGTGAATTTGCATAGTTGTTGTAGTCATTGGCATCTGTTTACCACCTTGCGCTTAGTTATAATTGAGATAATAGAACTATAGAATTCTGGTTAGTTACTTTACGAACTGGTATCGTATTGTTTTGAAGTGTTAATCTAAAGTTTAAAAGTCCTATTGCAAATTTTTAGTAAGTTTCGGTTACTTTGTGAAGTTTAATAATTGGTATTAAATCAAGAGTGACAATTCCAGTGTTAGTATATAAGTATCATGTTTGTCTCTATGATTCTTGATATTCAAAAGATTGTTTTAATATCAAGGTTATCTAGGAGCTGAAAGAGTTATTTCAGAAACCGTGATGTGTGGAATATATTGTGATATCTGAAATAATGTTTTGGTTGCAACATGAGAGAATATAATATGGCAAAGTTTATGTTCTCATATTTGATGAGAATTTGCAAAAAGTTGGAGACGATTGTCGTCCTAATCCTCCAAAAGGCTTTGGAGAGCAACATTATACTCACGATTCACCGTTATAAGCTAAAGTAGCTTGATCATTAATATTTCCATGATAAGGGTGAATATTTGATGTAGGTAAAATGTTTACTACACTAAAAGATTACTAAAGAATGGAATTTGAAAGAACACCAAGTATTTGATGATGATGATCTACTTTAAAGTGCAAGTCCAAATACATTGGTATTTAACTATACATGATTTGGACTATGTGTCATGTGTGTGTCTCCACTATTGATGTTGATAGATTCTTTCAAACAGAAAAGGAAATACTGAAAGAAAATCTCAGAAATATATGGCACAAAATAAAAGACTAGAATTGTTCAGCTTAGGTATATAGAGGATATACGTGTTATGGCTATATTCTTTGCTTATCAATGTGGTTCTTAAGTATTGGATACTGGATTTGATGGTGTGAATCGTCATACGAAACAACACAATTCATGAACTGCAATGGCCTAAGTAACTAGTAAGAGAATATGTGATGATGTTTATCGAGAACAAATAAAGTGTTGATGTGTTTATCGTTGACATAAAATCTTGCCTTCAAGATTCGTTTTATCATGTATTATGAGAACAAAAGGGTTGTTCAAATAATTGCCATAATCCATAAAAGATGGATGATTTACAAATGTCGTTGGATAAATCACATCCATAAAATAAATGCTAAAAATATCGAAAGACAATTGATTGAAATATCACTTAGGAAGTGACATCGCCATTTAAATTATATTGGAAAGAAAACATGAAGAAACTCCATATGGATGGAATTTTAGAGTCTTTTGATTTCGATCAAATGACGCTTGTAAAACTTTCCTAGAGATAATTAAAACTCCGTTCATAGGCCAAAAGTGAACGAATGACTAGCTTATTGGAACTTGTACATATAGATATATGAAGCCCATTATGTGTAGTCAAGAGCGATGGATTTCAACTTCATATGCTTTCTCCTAAAATTTGAGTGAATATATGAATATTTACTTAATGAGGATGAAGTGTGAAACATTTGAAAAAGTTCGAGGACTTTCAAGATGAAGTGCAAAATCAATGTAACAAGAAAATAAAGAATTTATGATAGAATCATAAAGGGAGATATTTGAGTTACAAGTTTAGCATAACACCTAAGAGTTGAGGAATCGTTTCATGAATTTGTGTTTCCCGAAACACCATACGAGTATGGTGTGTTCGAGATATGTAATAAAACCTTGTTTGACATGGTAAGATCAAATGTGACATTTATAAAACTGCCATTATATTTTTAAAATAAAAGATTTAGAGACTACCGCTTTTACACTGAAAACAGCTTTGTCATGATCCGTTGAAACGACGCCATATAAAGTTATGGTTTGGGATAAAACCCAAGTTGTCCTTTCTTAAACATTGGTATGTTACGCATGAATAAGATGTTTACAACCAAACTCGGATGAATATTTCTTTGTATGTTATTTTGAATAACCGTTGATATTCCTCCATAACACCAAAGAGAAAAGTGTTTGTCACTTAGAACGTCAAGTTTCTTTTAGAAGAAATTTTTCCATGAAAGGTTAAGTGGGAGGACGATAGAACTTTGATGAGGTTAAGAGAACCTTAGCTATATGTGCAAAGTTGCGCAACACCGGAAAGTGTTCCGGAGGCAGCAACAACACTCATGGCTCACGTGCCTCAAAGGTTGTGGCCACAGAGGTCTAAGTTCCTATTGAACAAAGTAGGTCGGGAAAACAATCAAATACCAAGATTTGAGAGTTAGATCATTATTTAAAAATGATGAACTGACTACATGCAAAGAAGCGATGATGGGCCTTGACTCCGTCAAATGGTTTGAAGCCATAAAATCCGTGATAGTTCCATACACGAGAGATCAAGCTTTGAACTTGAAAGACACTCTGAAAAGATGCAATACCTTACATTCGTATTTGGATCTATAAATAAATAGACATGGATGTTTCACATCTATGAAATTGTCGACATGTTGGAAAAGAGTTCACAACAATGTTCAAAGAGTTGACTATGACAAGATCTGATCTTTCATTAAGCGATATTTAATCTAGATGGATTAATGTAGCAACCACTATATATAATTTTGTTATGTGGTAGTTGAATAAACAAAAAAAGTTCTTCTAATAGAATTGTTACCTAGGACGTGTGCATGACACGATCCAAAGGGTTTTGTTAATTCAAAGGATGCTAAAAGCGTATGCAAATTTCAATGGTTGAAGTAAGCATTGCGGAGTTGGAATCTTCACCATGATAAAACTGTTAAAAGAGTTTAATTTCATCGGAGACGATGAAGATGCTTGCATTTGCAAGAAATTAAGAGGGAGAACTAAGACATATTTCTAATACATTATGTGGAATACATATTGTTGATTGGAAATGATGTATCTTTTATTGACACAGGTTAAGAATTTCATCTCGATGAAAGGCTTAGGCAAAACCCAAATATTTGGCATCAATGTCTATATGGATACATTGAGACGCTAATATGGTTGTGCCAAAAGTACATAGATGAGATATTGAATGAGTTCAATATAGAAACTGCAAGAAAGGTTCTTGTTGCATAAGAAGGATTGAATCAAGATTCAAGTATTTTTGATACTTGATAGATAAAATCACAAAGAGTATTTTATCAATCATGTTGTGATGTGTACAAATCCAAATATGTCCTATGATCTAAATGTTATGAGCGTAGACCAGAATGATTTATAAGATGATTATTGGACGATAATAAAGATATTCTTACGATATTTTAGAAGAACTAAGAATATATTATTTTGTAGAAATGACAAATAGATGGTTAGTTCATTGTAAAAGTATTACATTGATACTAGTTTTGTCACAAACTACAAATTAAGTTTATCTCAATCTAAATTGAGGGTGGCACAATATAATGGAAAGTAAGTTCCATAATGGATTTGGATGAGTTCCAAAGTTAAGACATTGTGACAGATACTACAACAAAAGGCTAAGTATATGACTGCTATTATAGCAGTAAAAGAGGGCATTTTTGTCAAGTAGTTTGTTATCAAACTAGGTGTGGTTCACAGCGGGATAGTACTATGAAGATATATTATACGACAATATTATCAACATGTTTTAACCCCAAGGAACTAAAGGTCTCACCAAAGGACCAAATTTATACAAAGCCATCTCATTAGAGAATAAGTGATGCGTAGAGACGCAAAGACATGCAATTACACACGGACCTGAAACTGTCAGATCCGGAGATCAGTTGACCACTAGCAATCGTGTAAATACAACACCGAAGAGCCATAGGTGTTAAATGCACAAAGGTTTGAAACTAGATTATTGACTCTAGTGCAGGTGGGAGATTGTTGGAGATATGCCCAAGAGGCAATGATAAAGTGATTATTATCATATCTTCATGCTTATGGTAAATGTTTACATACCAGGCTATAATTGTACTAACCGGAAACATTAATACTTGTGTGATTTGAAAACATAAAAGAGTCCCTAGTAAAGCCTCTTGTTAAAATAGCTTGTTGGTTAATATATGATCATGGTTTCCTGATCATGAATATAGAGATGTTATTAACAACAGGGTCATATCATTAGGAGAATGATGTGATGGACATACTCCTATAGTTAAGCGTAGCATAAAGATCAAGTCATTTTATATAGTTCATTTGCTATAAGCTTTCTGATACATAGTAACCTAATTCCTTCGACCATGAGATCATGCTAATCACCATCACCAGATGGATGCTTGGATGACATCAAACACCACTTCGTAACTGGGTGGTTATAAAGGTGGCATTGAGTGTTCAGAAAGTATGTGTTGAGGCACATGGATCAAGAGTGGGATTTGTCCATCCATATGACAGATAGATATACTCTGGGCCCTCTGGGTGGAATGTCATCCAATTAGCTTGCAAGCATGTGACTTGCTCACAGGGATCACATATCATGGGAACGAGAAAAGAGTACTTATCGGTAACGAGGTTGAACTAGGTATGAAGAGATACCGACGATCAGACCTCGGATAAGTAAAATATCATGAGACAAAGGGAAATTGGTATCATATGTAATTGGTTCATTTGATCACGAAGTAATCGTAGAAATATGTTGGAGCCATATGAATTTTCATATTCCTCTATTGGTTATTGATCGGAGAAGAGTCTCGATCATGTCTGCATAATTCACGAACCGTAGGGAGACACACTTAAGGATTCGATGTTGTTTAATAGATATGGAATGTGAGTAAAGAGAACGAATGTTGTTCGGAGTCTCGGATGGGATCCGGGATATCACGAGGAGATCCAGAATGGTCCGGAGAATAAGATTCATATAAGGAAAGCCCAATTCCGGAGTTCGGGAATGATTCCAGTGTTTTCACCAGAATGATCTAGAAGGGTCTAGAAGGTTCATCGGACCGGAAGGGGAAGGGTGCACGAATGCGTCATGACTAAGTGTAATTATTGCATCTTGTCCTAGGTCACTTGGTTGGGTGTTTGAAAGAAAGAAATTAAACTCCAAATTGAAAGTCAAAAGGCAAGTTTGAAAATTCAAACTAGGACAATGTTTCCTGGTGGAGTAAGGAGAGAATCCTTCTCTCCCTCCACCACAAGCCTAGTAGGAGAGGGAGTTGGGGAAGGATTCAAACTCCCCTCTCCCAAGCTTCCCCTCCCTCTCATAAATAGAGGGGAGGGGGTGCCCCAAGACACACCACAACCAGCCCTTCCCCACACCGGCGCCGTGCCGCCAGCCGCCGCCGCCGCTGACCACCTCCTCCTCCTCTCCGGATTCTAAACCCTAGATCGCCGAGGAAACCCTAATACTCCACCATAACCCGCTCCGGCTTAGGCGAAGCCCTGCGAGATCTTCCCTCTACTTCAGACACCACGCCGTCATGCTGCCGGAATCACGAGGAGAGAACTACAACCTCTGCTGCTTGCTGGAACAAGGGAGATGAAGGTCTTCATCGAGTATCGAACGTGTGACCGACTACGGAAGCGCTGCCGGAACGCAGCGCCGGAAGGATCGTCTACGCGATCTTGAGATCGGCAAGTGAACGACTACATCACCCACGAGAATCTGCTCTCGTTAACCTCTTTGAATCTTCGAGGGTTAGTACTCTATCAACTTGTTGCACTGATCTAGTAGATAGATCTTGGCTTTATCATAGATTAGATCTTGATTATGTGTTCATGTGGTAGAAATTTTTTGTTTTCCATGCTAGGAACCCCTACACTGGCCGGGCCTACCTGTCCTGGTGTGTCTCTTCTACCGCGTCCGGTCGACACCCGCCATTGGCGGTGGAGGACGTCCTCCAGGTGGCTGTGTTGTTGCCGCCCTCCGACTCCATTGGTGGCCTGGTGTGATCTTGCCCGTTGTGTCTGGTCGGCTACCGTCTATGGCGGTGGAGGTTGTCCCTTCCCGCGTGGTTGTGGTACTGCCGCTCCTTGTCTACGGCTTTTTCTTCTCAGTTCGGACGGCCTTTCCATGCTTGCCATGGTGATACAACGATGGTGACTGTAAGACCGTGGTGGTGTATGTTGGTGGGTGGCGAGATGGGTGGAGCGCTACGGATTATTCAGAGATGTGGTTTTTTGGGGGTCGGGAGAAATCCTTGTCATCATGACACCGACACGGTGACGCTTGTGAGTGTCATTGTTCCTTTCTGAAGGGCGTCGGGTATACCTCTTCCCCACTACCTGTGGCGCACCGGGGGAAACCCTAGGACCAGTCCGAGCAGCATCGTCATCGTCGCTTTCCTTCTTGAAGGTGTTGCTTGGTACGTGACGATTCTGAGCGCTAGGATCGTGGTGGGAATGCTCCGGAGGACACAACGGTTGCGAGTCACTTTCCTTTTCCTTGATCCGCTGGTGTCAGCATTTTTTCTCTTCTTTTTTTTTTGCCCCTTTGGTGATCTCAAAGTTGTACGGTGTGGTTGCTATATTAATATAGCGGAGCGAAAGCCTATTTAGAGAGAGACAATACCATACCCATACCCGTGTAGTCAATAAGTACTAAAGTTTATCCACACCCGTATCCACGGGTATAAAGCTTTACCCATACGCATAGCAATACCCATTAAGTACCTGGTGGGTAGATCCAATAGTACACAAGTAATTTATAATTTTATATTCATCAATAACATATTTGGAAAAATATAATTATCTCCACTTAATAATAGGTAGACGAGTACATAAAAGTATCGAAGTTTAGAATTTGCAATCAAATACTCGTTCCTAGGCTTCTCGGCCACATAGGTTTAAACTCTACGAGTAAGTTTGACATATTAGTTTAAACAGACAGGGTATGGATATACCTATAGATACATGTCTATACATGTGTTCATACTCATAACTTAACGGGTAGTATATGAGTATTACTCATGTGTATAAAAGTGCTTATACCTTGACCATGCGGGTACGATAACCGCGGGTATTAGTACCCATAGGTAAAATTGTCATCCTGCGTGGTGTAGAACGTGCCTAGCCACATGCGCATCCCATCGGCTATTATTTCAACCTGCGGGGCGGAGCTACGCCCGGGCAACCAGGGCCATGGCCCGGGGCGGAGCAAATGTTCAGGCCTACTACGTATACAGATTTCACTCTTGGCCCGGGTTACATTCGAGTACTCAGCTGGCCCATCTTCTTTGATCCATGATGCCCTACACGATCCAGCACATGTGGAAAAGAAACGAACGAACACAACCTCGAATCTTGACTCCTCGCTAGCTGCATCACGACACGAGACGCCAATCCGTCCCGGCGCCATCCCGCACCCCGGAGGCTGTCGTAGCCTATCCATGGCCGGTCACGCCGTCCTTCTCCACCGCGGTGCCGCCCCCGCTCAGCTGCTGGCGCGCCATCCCTGCGGCCGTCGGCCGGCGCTGCCCGAGTACTGGTATGGTGCGGCTCTGCCTCTAGTCCACAGCTCCATGCTTCCTAGTGCAAGGTAATATGTGTTCGTTTGTGTCCAGAATATGTGTTTGCTTTAATTATTCCATACCAATATTGTTACCGGTTGAACAGATTCGCTGATTTAGCAACTTTTGTAATTGATCTTATGTTTAAAATATAATTGGATGAGATTTAACTCAACATTCCACCAATCGGTGAATTCCCAAATCGAAAATCTATCCAAACTATATATACTTTGTTGGGTTGCCACTAAGTTAAAACTGTATGCTATCTTCACAATTATACCAAATTTTACGTGCCATTCCATGAGTTTTTAGTACTTCCTCTGACCCATATTAGTTGACTTGGATTTCTCAAAATTTATATGAACTTATATACTAAATAGTGTCTAAATTCATTCAAATTTAGATAAATTTGAGTCAATGCTTAGTGGTCGGCCCTGCACGCGCTCCTCACGGACAACCTCCGTGCCATGGCTGTCCCTCTGCGTTGGAGTTTTCTCCTGCGACACGATGCTACACAGGCAGGACGACAATGCTACTGAAAGTGGTCATTGTTGCTACAAGGTATGGCGGTTGTCTGCTACAGAGACGCAGTGCTCTGCTACATCGGCACTCTGCTATTTTTGGTGTCTCAAAGTGCTACTAACGTTTTGCTACTTCGTGTAAAAAAAACGTTTTGCTACTTTAGCATATTAATTTTGCTAATTATTCATATATATTTTGCTACTTTCACACAGTTGGTTTGCTACATCCGATTTCTATGGTTTTGCTACGAGGTGTCTTCGGTGAGAGTCTCCGGTGATGTTTTCGGCAAAGTCTGTTTTGCTACATTAGAAAAAATATTTTGCTACAATAGCGTTGAGCTTATGCTACAATAGCGTTGAGTTTTTGCTACACGATCTCCGGCGAGGTTTTCCGGCGAGTCTCCGGCGAGGTCGAATATGCTACGTTAGCCCAACTTTTTTTGCTACACGGTCTCCGATGAGGATTCCGGCGAAATCTCCGACGAGGTCCAATCTGTTTTTCTATTTTTGGGCCGAACGGTTTTCTGCTACAGTGTAGCAAAAGCGGGGTGTACGTAGCAAAAACGGGTCTGAGTGTAGCAAAACGGAATTTGGGTGGACACGTGTTAGCACGAGGACCCGGGGGTTTAGAAGTTTTTATCCCCCGGAGGATGCGTAGCACTGTCCTTTTTCTATGCTGCAAAATAAGTGCAATTCTGTAAATAACAAAGTACAACTTGGTATTTTTAGAAACCAAAGTATATTTTTAGAATACTTCAAAAAACTTTGCTGCCAAAAAGGCCTCCTTAAAAGTTTGTGAATTGTGATAACCGTCTCGAAGTAGCTTCTGATTGTGTATAAGATTAGCCCCCGACAAAGGGGAACCACAGCCGGACAAAATCCATAATCTCTGAAGATAAAACTCACAAAAATTCTTGCAAAGAATATTAACAAATAAATCTGTATACAGCTGAAATGGTAAAAAGTATCCCTAACTACTACACATAGTTCCTTCGTCTCTTTTGAGATACGAAAACCTTGTGCTAGATGATTATGTGTAGCAATAGCATCCTCCATCCTACCCAAAATTTGTACACACCCAGTTAGCCACCTGTAACACAATCAACCAACCAATCAAAATGGAGACTTTAGACCTCGGCGCACCGCCGTGGCGCGAAGCCGAGCCGGTTGTTCTGCAAATCGTAGAGAACATGGAAATTCTGCTGTTGGTAATTGCCGATGATGGACATGGCGGAATGCGGCGTGCCGAGGACGGCGAGGCACATGATCTCCCGTTCGAGCCGGATGAAGTAGTTCTCCGCCGGGAAGTCCCACATGGCGCCGTCGGTGAACAGCAGGGAGAACTCCGGCACCTCAACATTTTCCACCCCGGAGACATTGTAGCACGGGCTGAGCACCGGGAAGTCGGCGATGAGTGGATAGGTCTTGGACATGCGTTGGATGAACGCCTTCCTGATCACCTGGTACGCCGGCTCCGGGAAGTAGCTGAGCGTGGTGCCGGAGTCTATGATCGTACCGCCAGAGCCATCCTTGGCCACGCCCCATGTCTCGGACGAGATGTCTAGCATCTCCCCGCCGACGAGGACGCCCTTGAGCCGGACATAGTAGAACGTGTCCGCCGAGCTGGCGGCGGTGGGCGCGAACGCCGTGTAGTTGAGCTGCGGGTGCGCGAGCAGCACGTTGTCGTCGCCGAAGACGATCTTGCTCCCGACGGCGCTGCCGTGGTCGACGAGGCAGTAGGAGAAGGCGTGCCCGTACACGGCGCGCAGCTGGGACGCGAACGAGAGGGGTCCGCGGCCGAGCCCGAGCAGTCCCGCGGCGCCGTGGAAGAGGCCGCGGTTCCAGTGGCCGCACCCGAACGCCACGCCGTCGACGCGCCGGGACGCGCCGGCCGCGGTGAGGTTGACGGTGAACGCCTCGAGGGCGAGGTCGCCCGTGGTGTTGGACTGGTCGCCGTACCAGTAGTAGTACGGGCAGGGGTCGCCGCGCGGGCGGCGGCACGTCCTGGGCGCCGCCGTCGGCGGCGAGACGAGGCCGCACCGGTTGTCGCCGCAGGTGACGTTGCGGTAGGACGTGGAGGCGGCTGGGTCGAACACGGGCCCGCGCTGGTCGAAGCAGTCGAGGCACGGCGCGCACTGCAGCCAGTTGAGGTCGCTTCCGGTGTCCATGATCATCTGGAACCGCCGCGGCGGCGTGCCGACGTAGACGTCCACCAGGTACTCCCCCGAGCCGATCGCCACGCCTGACTCCACCGTGGCCACCAGCCGCTCCGACAGCGCACGCCGTGGCGACGAAGAGGCCTGCGCTCCGCGCTTGCCGGACTGAGCGACCCTCTTGTGCATCGTATCGATGCGGATGGCGTCTTTCTTGGCCGAATCGAGGAAGGAGTCCTTCCTCGTCCTGCCCGCCGCGGCGTCGGCGGCGGAACGGTGGTTCATGTGCAGCTTGAGCGACGGAGACCGGCGCGCGAGCTCCTCCTCCTCGGCGAGCAGCTTGCCGTCGCAGCCGCTGTCGGCGACGGCGGTGTTGAAGGGCGGGAACTCGATGCCATACAAGGGGGCCGACGAATTAGCAGAGGCGTGAAGCGGCGACAGCACGAGCAAGAAGATCAGTACAGAGGTGAACTTCGTCATGACGGAGAACTGGATGGATGGACTGGACCAGAGGTTCCTGAGCTGCGGAAGCAAAGACCGGAGAAAGCAGGCGGGCGTTGGAGACGAACTGGGTGGATGGGTGGGTGGGGGTTGGAATAGGAGAATGTTGGGGATGGTGGCTGCCCAAAGACGCGGTTTTGTCCAGAGAGACGAAGACCAGACCACGGCGGTCCAACCTTTTTGCCGAAACTACTAGTCAACACCCACCCTTTTTTGCTGCCGGTGACGCTCGTCCAGTTGCGCAGTTGATGCGCACGCGCGCGCCGTGGCCGCCCACCCCGGCGAGGAAGTCGAGCAGCGCCGCCTGTCGGCGTCCGGCTCGGGCGCGGGCCGTGAGCAGCAGGAGTGCGGCTAGCCGGAGCGGCAGGGTGCTGCACCGCGAGCGTGTGGGAGACGGATGATGTGGTGGTTCAAGCTGGCTGTGCTGCTGCTTGGATCTGAGCAAGGGAGACGCGGAGTGGAAGGGAAGAGGAGGTGGCTGCTGCCGTGCTGCGCTTCTTGGCCTGGGAAGAGTGTGTTGTGCGAGGCGACTAGGCGAGTGGGAGGGGGGAAGGTTTCGGTGGTGGGGCGATTGGTGGTGTAGGGAGCGGCGGGGCGAGGCGATCAGGCGATGAGGCCTCCGGCGGCCTTTAGGTTGTGTCGGTCAGACGGTCACCGCTCGCCGCGCGAGTGGAACTATGCGTGTGCCGTGTGGCACGGGTGGTCGTCACAGCCTCACAGGCACGGCCGCGCAGAGCAGGTTCGTTGAGTTGGTCAATTCTTTTTTTCTGAACTGAAAGGTGGAGAAGTCAAAAGGTTGAATCATGCGGTCTAAAGGAGAGAGGAGCACTCGGAATTGTCAAAGAAACCGAGATTCCGAGAAAAATCTGTATCGTGGTACAGCAGTAGTATTGATTAGTGTTTGGTCCTTTTTCAAAACAATTTGTTGGAACAAGGACCATGACTGTCTGACCAGGTTTGCCTACCACATGTTTGTTGCTTTAACAACATCTCTACTCGTTCGGTGTTTCTAGATTGTAAATTTTGGCATGAGAATGGCTAATTTTCCGGTTGTATTCCTAACCAAATTTAAAATCCAGCGATATATTTAAATTTTTTCTTCCTGCCGATGAAATCTCGTCCAAAGGTATTCGATAGAAAATCATCCAGAACAGAACAGAAACACCGACAAATTATTAAAAAAAAGAACAAGGACCATGACTAGTGATCTGACATGGTTTGCCTACCACATGTTTGTTGTAGTGCCTTCCCAAAAGCGAGATTTCTTTTCTACTTTGGTTGAATTTACTATCTATATTACTTACCTCGGTTCCAATGAATAATTACATTTTTTTTAAAAGTGAAACCATATAAAGTTTGACCGAGTTTATAGAAGAAATTATTAATATGTACAATACAAAACCAACACCGTTTAGTACATGATGAAATATATTATTACACCCATATCTATATAAGATCATAACCCTTGATAGTTTTTTCTAAAAGTTTAGTCAAACCTTACTTTTTTTGCGGGGAGTCAAACTTTACTTATCTTGACTCTTTAAAGAAAAAAAGACTTTTTTCATTGGTATAGAAGGAGTATATTTTTATTCCTGGACTTAACATGTTACTTTTTAAGATGATAGACTGATAGATGATGCAAATTTAGAGTTTAACTCCCAAGATTCTAGGATGATAGATTGCCTCACATTCTTCAAATTTAGTGATTTGCAATAAGATATATGTGCTCACAAATTTATTTATTTTTTGAACAAGGTGAGGATGCGATGCACCCAATTTCCATTCAGCTTAGACTTAAAAACATTATACATCAGTGATTACAACTCTAGGTAGTTGAAGACGGTTGTGAACTGCAAGTACTGGAAAAACTAAGCCCGAATGGCAAGTGTTCCTGCATGAACTAGTCGGCTCAGATCCTCAGGATTGTTTTGCCTGGTGAGCACAGCAATGAGCTACTCCATTGATTATCTGTTTATATGATATATTCTAGCCCTCGATGGTTTGATGAGATTCTGACAATGGATAGCATGCCTTCTTATTTCCCATTGCACATCCTGATTCTTTCCTCCTTCAGCTGCCACTGATTTTGGGAGGTTGATCGAGTCTGTGAAGAAGACTTACTCCTCTAATTTTAGTTCTTTTGCTAGTTTTGCTGCAATCAATAAAGCATTAGCTTTAGCTTCAAGAGCTGAGTTAGAGTGTCAACACCCGGATTTTTAATCCCAGATGCCTGTTATGCCATACATCGCAATCCCAGGATTACTATTTTTGCGAGACATAACAGAATTGGATACCATAGTATATCATCCATTACAACCGTACATAAGTTCTTACACAAATAGGGATCTCATGATCCATTTCTTAATACAACATCAAGCAGCGGAATACGTAATAATAACGGTAGCGTAGGCGAAGCTCCATCTTCGGGGTCACAAGCAATGCTGATGATGGGAGATGATCCTAGTTGTCATAACCTTTCTGGGGTCCATCCTCCAGGTACTCCTCTTCATAGTCTGGCCATGGGAATAGCCAGGGACAAAGCCATGAGTACTCTTTAAGTACTCGCAAACTAATACTAACAAGGGAAAGGGGTTTTTGATAATAGGACACTAGGCTCTAGGGTTGTTTTGCAAAAGCCAGATTTCTTTCTACTAAGTTTAGAAGCAAAGAATGCTAGTTGAAGTTTTATAACACCTAAATGGGAACTTGTATTTCATATCACAACCCTGTTGTGGCCAAGTCAAAGTCTCGATTCATTTCACAAGTCATTTTGAAAAGTCTGACGGGGGAACAGTATGGCCATTCCAACTGTCCATAACCGCGGACGCGGCTATTCGAATAGTTTGACACTATGCAGAGATTTGTACACTTTCACCACAACATTCGATACATCCGTCAGGAACAAATCCTGAATTCACCATACTCAGTATGCGGACAATCAATCCTAACCTTTCAATTACACGCCCTAGTATAAGCACCTCTCCTGTGAGTTTGGCCTCCCAACCATGACCAACTGTCATCTTGGGTACTGCACAGGTGGACAACCTTCACAAGGTAGCCTCAGCTCAGACCTTGGCCGTGAGGGAGCTAATACTAAGGTACATAAGTTTCCAGTCAAGCCCTACCCAATCTTCGGGTATTGTGGTTGTACGTTAAAAATTGGAATGGTATCGTATCCAGACAACCATCAGTTTTATAAAGGGCTAAGGCTCATGCCTCAATATTTTCATCACCAATATCATCAGGTGTTCGGAAACACATGTCCAAAACATTTCAATAGAATGATCCATCATTCCAAGGTTTTCACAACCATTTTTCCACCAAGTATTCCCATCTAAAGTTGATCAAGTTTTATGCTTATCACTAGCATCTATAGGTGGGGGTAAGCACTGATGAGGGGTGGTAAACTAGTGGAGTTTTAACTAAGTTCAATCTCATGCCTTAGGATGACATCAAGATTATCTAGCTTAGGCAAAATTTTATGCTCTTTATGCAACCTTCACATATCTTTCTAGTATCTACCATTCACTTAGGTAAAATCTAGGTAAGATCTTTGATAAAAAAAATAAAGTAGACAACTTGTAAATAAAACTAGGATTGGGTATCATCAAATATGTCTAACCAAGCATGCTTAGTGCATTGCATAGGTTATCTAACTTTCATAATTGCAAGTGTTAGCTTGCATTGGTATAGTATCAGCTGGCTAAATTGCAAGTGTTAGCTTGCAAGGTTAATAGCTTGCCTTGTGCAGAGCAGTGGTTGAAGTTCTCCTCGGCTTCTTCTTCGTAGAATCCTCCTTCCTCCTCGTAGCCTTGATCGGTGCTAGCGTCTATAATTAAATACGAGGTACACAATCACCAAACAATACTTAACTACTTGCAATCATCACACACATGGGTCCTATAGATGATCTAACATCATCTCTAGCATTACAAGATTAAGGCTTGGTTTAATTCCTTTTATTTTTAGAGAAGTAATTTTTACTCATTGAAAAACTACTTAAGATTTAATATTCTCCAAACCAAACATGGGATCATGTTGACACATGTCATCACCACATATTTTAGTCTATGGGAATATGATTTAAAGTGGTGTCACAATTTAATAAGGTTTTACCCTTTTATTTTAATTAAATAAAGTGACTAGAAATGCCTATGTAGCATTTTTTATTACTTGAACATTATTTCTGTAAGTAAACCTATATATTTTTATATATTCTGAAAGGTATGGTTAAATGTGATTTTTGAGAGTTGGAATCAACTCAAAAGCTATTATGGTTTAAATTTGAAAAATGTTTGAATGCAGAAAAGCTTCTGCCTTGTTATTTTTACCATGGGTGATCTATAGATCCAAATGACTTGAATCCAACTGGCTTGGATTCAGCATTCCCAGACCTTTCTAACAAAATTAGTTTCATTCAATTTGGTTCACTGAATCGAGTTGGGTTGATTTTTGAAATTGGGTACAGAAGTGTGTTTGAAATTAAATGGAAAAGGTTTAATTCAAATAACTGGGCTGCGCGGGAAAAGTTAACGGGACGGCCTGCTAAGCGTAACGCTTCCGCGGGCTGCATAAGTGGCTGTCCCCACTCGTCGCTGAGACAAGTGCGGCGGTATGGGGCGATGTGGGTCGCTCGATCTAGTTCTAATCCAACGGTGAGAGTCATCGTCGACGTTGGGCAACGCCAAGCGACAGAAACCTAAGCGCGGCCGATTGGGGGTTGCTGAGGTCTCACCTAGGTTCAGCGAGGTCGGCGAGGCGAGCTGCAACGAAGTCGACGACGGCGAATCTGCTGGTACCGGTGGCTCCTCCTGGGGCGGATCCAATCGCTGGCTCCCTTCTTCTCCAGAGGCGGCAGGCTCCGGTGAAATTCTGACGAGGTGTTGCTCGCCTTACTCCGGGAACGATGTGGCACGATCAGTGAGGAGAGGGGAGTAGAATGGTGTGCTCAATTCGGCTGAGGGTGGCCTCTATTTATAGTCGAGCGAGAGGACCTACTGGGTGCACGGTGAGCTCGTCGGCGATAATTGCGGCTATTGGCATGGGCGAAGGTAGGGGACGGTGCGGTGTTCCCTGGTGATGCTCAACGATACGGTGGCGAGACGTGGGACGGTGCGGTTTGGTCTGGAACACGTGACTCTCTGCACGGCAGAGGCGGCGTCTTCGACGGCGAGCGGTGGCTGTGCGGCATGGGGAGGAAAACGGGGATGTCTAGCGGTCTCCTGGGTCGGTGGTGATCGTGTATGCACGCGGCGAGGGCGGCGCGCGGTCTATGGGATTCGGTCGAGCGTGGCGCTCTGGCGCATGCTCGGCATGGTTGCTGGCAAGCTGGGCGCGGTCCGTGCGTGTGGTCTAGTGGTTGGCAAGGTTCAAGCGTTGGACAGGGAGTAGCGGTGGACGGTGGGCTGCCTCCCAGACATGCTGGCTAGGCTTGGTTCTCCTCCTAGCTTGCTGTCGACATGGGGGTGACAAGGTTGGCTTCGGCTGTTCACCATTGATGACATTGGCAAGCTCACAGTGGTGCTAGTGCTTGGTTTAGTTAGCTAGATGATCTACTAAGGTTGTTGTGAGCTAGAGAGGGAACAAGTTAGGCAAGAATCACTGCTCACAATAGTGTTTTAATTTTGTTTGATTTGTGTGTGCCAAGTGTTTGATAAAATGGCCGCATGAATTCAAGTTTTGAATTTTGAAAAGATTTTTAGTGGGTGTGATAGATTGGTGCTGGTGAGTCTGCAGATGCTTGGTTTTGAAAGTTGAGCTTGTTTGAGTGGTTTTTGAAAAAGTGGGATCTTCCCATATGATAAAGATTCAATTTTGAATTGCCATTTAAACTATGCATTTGAAAGTTTCTGGATGATAACAAAGTGGGCCTTGATACTTTGTTATGAGTACAATCAAGGGGTGCAAAGATCCAGAGAAGTTTCTGTTAGGTTCTGAAAGTTTGAGACAGCCAAAGTAGGCATGGGAGTTAAATTGGTCAAAATGACCATTCCTTTATTTTATTTGTTTTGATTTACTTGTCTTTGGGAAAACTGTGGGAAATGTTTTAGATGATGTTTATTTCACCTAAGAAACATTTTACAAGCAAGGAAACACACAAACAAGGTGGTTCAAAAGAATTTTAAATTCGATGCATACTCATATGCATGCTTTCATAATTTTATTTAGAAAAGTTTTTGTTAACCCTAATTTTGATGATTAGAGTTTGATGATCCAAGTTCAATATTTTTGGGATGTTACAAACCTTCCCCTTAAACAAAATCTCGTCCCGAGATTTGAAAAAGGACGAAAATATTACCTAGGATTTGAAGAGATCGGGAAACTCTGTCCTGATGTGATCTTCGCGCTCCCAGGTAGCTTCCTCTTCTGTGTGGTTGCTCCACTGAATGTGGAGAAACTTGATGCTTCGGATTCGGGTAGTTCGAAAAGCTTCTTCCAAAATACGGATGGGTACTTCGGGATAGGTAAGGTCATCATTGATCTCTATGGTACGATGGTCGATATTTTTGAACACTTCGGTCTTCTCGGGGACTTCGAGACACTTGCGAAGTAATGAGATATGGAATACATTGTGCATGGCTGACATCTCTTCGGGTAGTTCCAATTGATACGATACTTCTCCTCGACGGTTCAGAATCTTGAAAGGTCCGATATATCTAGGGGCTAACTTTCCCTTGAGTTGGAAACGCTGCATTCCCTTCAATGGTGACACTTTCAGATAAACAAAATCTCCTATGTTGAAGGTGAGGTATCTACGTCTTTTGTCGGCGTAACTCTTCTGTCTGGATTGGGCGGTCTTGAGGTGCTCACAAATCTTGTGAACCTTCTCTTCTGCTTCTCGTAGGATGTCGGGTCCGAAGATCTGACTCTCTCCTACTTCCGACCAGTTCAAAGGGGTGCGACACTTTTGTCCGTACATGAATTCAAATAGGGCCATTTGCAAACTGGCTTGATAACTGTTGTTGTATGAAAATTCTGTGAAGGGCGGACAGTCTTCCCACTTGGATCCATATTCTAACACACATGCTCTCAGCATATCTTCGAGTATTTGATTTACTCGTTCCGTTTGTCCATTGGTCTAAGGGTGATAAGCGGTACTGAAATCTAGACGGGTTCCTAAACCTTCTTGGACTTTCTTCCAGAATCTCGAGGTAAACTGAGTTCCTCGATCCGATACTATGTTATTGGGGACTCCATGCAAACTAACGATTCTAGCGATGTACAACTCCGCTAGCTTCGAACTCTGATATGTGGTCTTGACGGGCAAGAAAGGGGCGACTTTGGACAATCTGTCCACTGTGACCCAGATAGAGTCATTTCCCCTACCAGAAGTAGGCAGTCCAGTGATAAAGTCCATTCCAACGGAATCCCATTTCCATTCCGGAATTTGAAATGGTTGCAACAATCCAGCGGGTCTTTGATGTCCTGCCTTGACTCGCTGACATATATCACACTTGGCGATATAGCTTCCGATTTCTCTCTTCATCTTATGCCACCAAAATTGCTCTTTCAAATCTTGATACATCTTAGTTCCTCCGGGATGGATAGAATAAAGAGTATCATGAGCCTCCTTCAGAATAACTTATTTCAACTTAGAATCTACTGGTACACAAAGGCGTCCTTTGTACCACAAAACTCCTTCTTCGTCCTCGATGAATCCGGGTACTTTGCCTGTACCGATATGACGCTTGATTCCATCAATACTAGCATTTCCCTTCCGCGCCTCTTTAATCTGACTGATCAAAGTGGGCTAGAGTTCTATGCTAGACAAAAATCCTTCACTTACTAATTCCATTCGAAAATCTTCCATCTCTTTGTGCAAACTTGGTTGCTCCTTCAAAATCATGGAGTTCAAGCGACACGGTAGTCTGCTAAGGGCATCGGCTACTACATTGGCTTTACCAGGGTGATAGTGAATGTCCAGATCGTAATCCTTGATTAGCTCGATCCATCTTCTCTGCCTCATATTCAGCTCCTTCTGAGTGAATATATACTTTAGGCTCTTGTGATCCGTATAGATCTCACAACGGTTTCCCATCAGGTAATGTCTCCATGTTTTCAGGGCTAGAACTACAGCTGCGAGTTCGAGGTCATGGGTTGGGTAGTTTTGCTCATGTTGCTTCAGTTGTCGAGATAGATAAGATATAACTTTGCCTTCTTGCATTAGCACACATCCTAGACCGATCTTGGATGCGTCAGAATACACATCGAAGGGCTTCGTGATATCTGGCATGATCAAGATTGGGGCTAAAATCAATCTCCTCTTGAGTTCTTGAAAACTCGCTTCACATTTGTCGGTCCATTCAAACTTCTTGTCCTTCTTCAACAATTGGGTCATGGGTCTGGCGATACTAGAGAATCCTTCTAAGAATTTGCGGTAATATCCAGCCAATCCGAGAAATGCACAAACTTGGGTTTGAGTGGTTGGGGCTTGCCAATCTTCTATATCTTTCACTTTGGCAGGGTCAACAGCAATTCCTCCGGCTGATACAATGTGACCGAGGAATCCTACCTCCTGTAACCAGAATTCACATTTGCTAAACTTTGCATACAACTGATGCTCTCTAAGGGTTCCAAGAATGGTCCTTAGGTGTAGCTCATGTTCTTCTTCTGATTTGGAATAAATCAGAATGTCATCGATGAAAACAACGACAAACTTATCCAGGAAGTCCATAAAAATCTTATTCATGAGATTCATGAAATAAGCAGGGGCATTGGTTAGTCCGAAAGACATGACTGTATACTCATACAATCCATATCTGGTGGTAAAGGCAGTCTTTGGAATATCCTCTGCACAAATTTTGAGTTGATGATAGCCAGTTCTAAGATCAATCTTAGAAAACACTTTGGCACCGGTCAACTGATCAAACAAATCTTCTATCTTGGGCAAGGGGTACTTGTTCTTGATGGTGACATCATTCATCCGATAATCCATACACAAACGGTTACCTCCATCCTTCTTGTCCACGAACAAGACAGGTGATATCCACGGTGACGCACTTGGTTAAATCAATCCAATTTCCAGCATGGAATCCAGTTGCTTCTTCGATTCATGAGCTCGACGGGTTCATACTATATGGTCTCTAGGCTATGGGTCTGTTCCGAGAATTAGTTCGATGATAAACTCGATATCCTCGATGCAGGGGCATACCGGGCAAAACATCTGGAAATACATCGGGGTATTCACAGACTATCCGGACTTGGTCAATGGTAGGTTGGGCTATACTCTTGTTGCATTTTAATTGGCGAGGTAAGGTTTCAGATATATGCTCGGTGATATTCGCAAGATCTTGGTCATGGTTATGGCTTTCTTGGCACAATCAATGAATCCTTTATGTTTGGACATCCAATCCATTCCTAGTACTACTTCCAAACCTTTAGTTCGAAACTATCAGATTTGCATAAAAATCTCTGCCATGGATTCAGATAGGGACGGCTTTTTAAAATTTTCCTAGCCTTAGTGGTTGATCCGGGAATTTGAACAATCATAACATGCTTCAGTTTGGTTGGTTGAATTTTACTAGTGCATGCAAATTCTTCGGTGACAAATGAATGTGATGCACCAGAATCAAACAACACTCTTGCAAGTACTGAATTAACAGAAAACATACCCAACACGACGTCTGGCGCTTCCTGAGCTTCTTCAGCATGCATGAGAAAGACGGCCGTTGCGGTTGAGTGAATTCCCTGGGGCAAATCTTCTTCCTGGCTGAACACGACGCTGCTGCTGAGCTGGGGCATTGGCATTGGGGGCTGTAGCATGCTTCTTGTTGGGGCACTCGTTGGAATAGTGGCCTTTATTTCCACAGTCATAACAAGTCACTTGCGACTTGTCCTTTGCTGCTACAGGCACAACATTGCTTCCAGTCCTAGGGGCAGTGTTGGTGTTGGCGGTAGCATTGTTGTTGTTGAATTTGGGTGGGGCACGATTGAAATTGCTAGCGTTGCCGGGGTTGTTGTGATTTCCTCCGGGCCTAGGGTTTCCACGGTTGGGGTAGGTCGGACGGTTCATCGGGGGTCTGTTGGTTCTTCGGGCAAATCCTGGAGATGGGTTGGGGTGATACTTTGGGGTCTGATGGGTTCCTGGTTGATGCATCATGCGACGCTTGCGGTTCTCATTGGCTTGGTTGATCTTTCCTTCCATCTGGATAGCAGAGTCGACAAGGGCTTCAATATCAGCAAAGGGGATATTGACTAACACAGTCTGCATTTCATCATGCAGACTATTCAGGAATCTTTCTTTCTTCTTGGCCTCGGTGTCGATCTCATCCGGGGAATACCTAGATAATGACAAAAATTTGTCACGGTATTCCACTACGGTCATCCTTCCTTGCTTCAGCTCTCTGAACTCGTCTCTCATTCTCTTGATCAAACCTGGTGGCACATGGGTTCTGCTAAACTTGACCTTAAATTCTTCCCAGGTCATCATCTGACTTACGGTCATTGCGCGAACACAGTTCCACCATGCCCTGGCATCTCCGGCTAGATAGTGGGTGGCGAACAGAACTTTCTCGTTAGCTTCCACTCTGGCGACTTCTAGGTTATTTTCCATGGTTTGCAGCCAATCATCGGCGTCTAGGGGTTCTTCTGACTTAGTGAAAACAGGTGGGTTGGTATTCTGGAAATTTTTGAGCTTAGATCCATGGTTGTCCTGATTTCCGTGGTCTTGGTTGTTGTGGGCTAGCTGGGCTATCTGCTGAAGGGTGGCTAGGTTGGCTTGACGTTCCGCTCTTTCAGCTTCACGGTCAGAAGTCAACATTTGCAGAATCTGCAACATCGGGTCCGGGGATGAACCACTTCCTCCACGTGGCATCTGAAGATTGAGATAGATCATGAGAAAAGAGGGAAATTTCTAAAGTTTTTAGGTCTTTGAATTTTTTTTAAAGTTTGACTCAGATTTTCTAGCAACTTTCTTTTTCATTCATTCATTCATAGCACACGATACAACACACACCACAACAAAGAAAAATAGATGGTTTTAAGAACCATTCTGAGAACTACGATATAGTGGGACCGAATACTACTCACTACGCTAGTGCTCAAGTGCTACTACTCCTTGGAATCTGTGGCCTTATCATCCTCATCATCATCGATGAAGGCAAAATCGTCTTCATCGGTGAAGAAGTCCATAGCCTGATCCTTCAGAAAATCATCATCATCACTGATATAGGAGTACGGGTCTCCACGAAGATCTTCTCCGGCATTCTCCCTTTCCTCCAACTGCATGTCTCTCTCGTGGATGGTCTCCTCCAAAGATGAGATGCGGTGGCAAAGGCGGGCAATGATGCGCTCCTTCTTATCGAGCTGACGGCGGCAAGACTTGCGATCCTTTGCTAGCATGGCGATGGTTTGGTCTTTCGTCTTGATGATGGCAGACTTGTGGTTGGAGTAGTCACGACAGTTATCCAACTCCTGCTGACGATCGTACATCATGAAGCTAAGGTGGTCCAATTGAGTCTTCCACTCAGGGTGGTATGGTGCTTCCAGTGGTTGTCCATTTGCATCACGCCTCGGGCAAAACTCAAAGCGAGTACCCTTGATCTGATTGATGCTCTGCCCACACAGACGGGAAAGAGCTTCCTGCATGGCCCTGGCAAGTCCATCGAGCCAGTTGTTCTCTCTTAAGGTAAACTGAATTCCTTCCGTAGTGGGAGGTTCAATCTTTCCTCTGAGACTTGCAACAATTAGCCACTGCAGATCTTCTCCTCCTTGATCATTGAGCTGACCTCCGAAGAACTCGGGGTGCGGACGCTCCAGAAGTTCCGAAAGCTGGTCCAAATCCCTCTCAAAGATAAGGTCTCCTCCATTCCCCAACTGATAAAACTTGTTGTACTTCACGTCCATATATAAGAATATGGTATGAGTAAGTTAGTAGAGTGATCAAGTGTGTCAAAATTTTATGTATTTTGCAAGAGTTGAGGAACATGAATTTTCATGAAAGAATCAAAGGGGTAAGAATGAGAATAAGTTTTAGTAAATATTTGTTTTCTTTGGTTTTGAAACTAAGTTTTTGAATTCAAACGTCCAGTCTAACTAGGGTCTCCTATGGTCAGGATGGCTCTGATACCAACTTGTCAACACCCGGATTTTAATCCAGATGCTGTTATGCCATACATCGCAATCCCAGGATTACCATTTTTGCGAGACATAACAGAATTGGATACCATAGTACATCATCCATTACAATCGTACATAAGTTCTTACACAAATAGGGATCTCATGATCCAGTTCTTAAGACAACATCAAGCAGCGGAATACGTAATAATAACGGTAGCATAGGCGAAGCTCCATCTTTGGGGTCACAGGCAATGCTGACGATGGGAGATGATCCTAGTTGTCGTAACCTTCCTGGGGTCCATCCTCCAGGTACTCCTCTTCATAGTCTGGCCATGGGAATATCCAGGGACAAAGTCATGAGTAGTCTTTAAGTACTCGCAAACTAATACTAACAAGGGAAAGGGGTTTTTGATAATAGGACACTAGGCTCTAGGGTTGTTTTGCAAAAGCCAGATTTATCTCTACTAAGTTTAGAAGCAACGAATGCTAGTTGAACTTTATAACATCTAAGTGGGAACTTTTATTTCATATCACAACCCTGTTGTGGTCAAGTCAAAGTCTCACTTTGTTTCACAAGTCATTTTGAAAAGTCTGACGGGGGAACAATATGGCCACTCCAACTGTCCATAACCGCGGACGCGGCTATTCAAATAGTTTGACACTCTGTAGAGATTGTACACTTTCACCACAACATTCGATACATCCGTCAGGAACAAATCCTGAATTTACCATACTCAGTATGCGGATAATCAATCCTAACCTTTCAATTACACGCCCTAGTATAAGCACCTCTCCTGTGAGTTTGGCCTCCCAACCATGACCAACTGTCATCTTGGGTACTGCACAGGTGGACAACCTTCACAAGGTAGCCTTAGCTCAGACCTTGGCCGTGAGGGAGCTAATACTAAGGTATATAAGTTTCTAGTCAAGCCCTACCCAATCTTCGGGTATTGTGGTTGTACGTTAAAAATTGGAATGGTATCGCATCCAGACAACCATCAGTTTTATAAAGGGCTAAGGCTCATGCCTCAACATTTTCATCACCAATATCATCAGGTGTTCGGAAACACATGTCCAAAACATTTCAATAGAATGATCCATCATTCCAAGGTTTTCACAACCATTTTTCCACCAAGTATTCCCATCTAAAGTTGATCAAGTTTTATGCTTAGCACTAGAATCTACAGGTGGGGGTAAGCACTGATGAGGGGTGGTAAACTAGTGGAGTTTTAACTAAGTTCAATCTCATGCCTTAGGATGACATCAAGATTATCTAGCTTAGGCCAAATTTTATGCTCTTTATGCAACCTTCACATATCTTTCTAGTATCTACCATTCACTTAGGTAAAATCTAGGTAAGAGCTTTGATAAAGAAAATAAAGTAGACAACTTGTAAATAAAACTAGGATTGGGTATCATCAAATATGTCTAACCAAGCATGCTTAGTGCATTGCATAGGTTATCTAACTTTCATAATTGCAAGTGTTAGCTTGCATTGGTATAGTATCAGCTTGCTAAATTGCAAGTGTTAGCTTGCAAGGTTAATAGCTTGCCTTGTGCAGAGCAGTGGTTGAAGTTCTCCTCGGCTTCTTCGTCGTAGAATCCTCCTTCCTCCTCGTAGCCTTGGTCGGTACTAGCGTCTATAATTAAATACGAGGTACACAATCACCAAACAATACTTAACTACTTGCAATCATCACACACATGGGTCCTATAGATGATCTAACATCATCTCTAACATTACAAGATTAAGGCTTGGTTTAATTTCTTTTATTTTTAGAAAAGTAATTTCTACTCATTGAAAAACTACTTAAGATTTAATATTCTCCAAAAAAACATGGGATCATGTTGACACATGTCATCACCTCATATTTTAGTCTATGGGAATATGATTTAAAGTGGTGTCACAATTTAATAAGGTTTTATCGTTTTATTTTAATTAAATAAAGTGACTAGAAATGCTTATGTAGCATTTTTTGTTACTTGAATATTATTTCTGTAAGTAAACATATATATTTTTATATATTCTGAAAGGTATGGTTAAATGTGATTTTTGAGAGTTGGAATCAACTCAAAAGCTATTATGGTTTAAATTTGAAAAATGTTTGAATGCAGAAAAGCTTCTGCCTTGTTATTTTTACCATGGGTGATCTATATATCCAAATGACTTGAATCCAACGGGCTTGGATTCAGAATTCCCAGACCTTTCTAACAAAATTAGTTTCATTCAATTTGGTGCACTGAATCGACCTGGGTTGATTTTTGAAACTGGGTATAGAAGTGTGTTTGAAATTAAATGGAAAAGGTTTAATTCAAATAACTGGGCTGCGCGGGAAAAGTTAATGGGCCGGCCTGCTAAGCGTAATGCTTTCGCGGGCTGCATAAGTGGCTGTCCCCACTCGTCAGTGAGACAGGGGGTGCGAAGCGGTATGGGGCGATGTGGGTCGTTTGATCTAGTTCTAATCCAACGGCTGAGAGTCATCATCGACGTTGGGCAACGCCGGCGAGACAAAAACCTAGCGTGGGGGTTGCTGGGGGCTCACGGGGGTTCAGGCGAGGGTCGGCGAGGCGGGCGAACGACGAAGTCGACGACGGCGAATCTCCTGGTACCGGTGGCTCCTCCTGGGGCGGCTCCAATCGCTGGCTCCCTTCTTCTCCAGAGGCGGCGGGCTCCGGTGAAATTCCGACGAGGTGTTGCTCGCCTTGCTCCGGGAACGGTGTGGCACGATCAGTGAGGAGAGGGGAGTAGAATGGTGTGCTCAATTCGGCTGAGGGTGGCCTCTATTTATAGTCGAGCGAGGGGACCGACAGGGCGCACGGTGAGCTCGTCGAAGCGATAATGCTGACGGCTATTGGCATGGGCGAAGGTAGGGGACGGTGCGGTGTTCCTGGCGATGCTCAACGTCTGATGGCGAGATGTGGGGACTGCGGTTTGTCTGAACACGCGACGCCTGCTGCGTCGAGAGGCGTCTTCGACGATGAGCGGTGGCTGTGCGGCATGGGGAGGCAAACAGGGATGTCTGGCGGTCTCCTGGGTCGGTGGTGATCGTGTATGCACGCGGAGAGGGCGGCGCGCGGTCTATGGGCTTCGGTCGAGCGTGGCGCTCTGGCGCATGCTCGGCATGGTTGCTGGCAAGCTGGGCGCGGTCCGTGCTTGTGGTCCAGTGGTTGGCAAGGTTCAAGCGTTGGAAAGGGAGTAGCGGTGGACGGTGGGCTGCCTCCCAGACATGCTGGCTAGGCTTGGTTCTCCTCCTAGCTTGCTGTCGACATGGGGGTGACAAGGTTGGCTTCGGCTGTTCACCATTGATGACATTGGCAAGCTCACAGTGGTGCCAGTGCTTGGTTTAGTTAGCTAGATGATCTACTGAGGTTGTTGTGAGCTAGAGAGGGAACAAGTTAGGCAAGAATCACTGCTCACAATAGTGTTTTGATTTTGTTTGATTTGTGTCTGCCAAGTGTTTGATGAAATGGCCGCATGAATTCAAGTTTTGAATTTTGAAAAGATTTTTGGTGGGTGTGCTAGATTGGTGCTGGTGAGTCTGCATATGCTTGGGTTTTGAAAGTTGAGCTTGTTTGAGTGGTTTTTGAAAAAGTGGGATCTTCCCATATGATAAAGATTCAATTTTGAATTGCCATTTAAACTATGCATTTGAAATTTTCTGGATGATCACAAAGTGGGCCTTGATACTTTGTTATGAGTACAATCAAGGGGTGCAAAGATCCAGAGATGTTTCTGTTAGGTTCTGAAAGTTTGAGATAGCCAAAGTAGGCATGGGATTTAAATTGGTCAAAATAACCATTCCTTTATTTTATTTGTTTTGATTTACTTGTCTTTGGGAAAAGTGTGGGAAATGTTTTAGATGATGTTTATTTCACCTAAGAAACATTTTACAAGCAAGGAAACACACAAACAAGATGGTTCAAAAGAATTTCAAATTCGATGCATACTCATATGCATGCTTTCATAATTTTATTTAGAAAAGTTTTTGTTAACCCTAATTTTGATGATTAGAGTTTGATGATCCAAGTTCAATATTTTTGGGATGTTACATAGAGTGAGCCATGTTTCCCTGTAGGTTTCTGCATGTTGCTCTTTAAATGTAGATAGACTCCCAGCCCCGCACTCGCATCCGTTCCAGGCCTTTGTTTTATCCATGCAGCATCTGCATACAGCTTTGGCCCTGCAAAACACATATTAGAGGAAACAGTTTCTCCTTGAGGTGTGGTGACCAGTTGTACGTTCCCGGAGGGTTTGACAGTTCGAGTTCCCGTCTGATCAGGCATCTCCTGGTTTTTTAAGAGGGCGTGCATTCTTATGACAACCTTATGTGGCCAATTCTCCTTATGATTGAACAGTTTTTCATTCGTGCATTTCCAAAGACACCAAAGGAAAGTGGAAATGTTTACAATATTAGCATATGGATTGTTGATTTACCCAAGATTTATTATTGAATCCGTTAAGCTCCTATCATTCTTAGTGAAAACATCAGGGCGAATGCCCCAAGGCAAGTTAAACCAAGCAGCTCTCGTAAAAGTACATCTGAAGAAAAGATGGAAATCATCCTCCGGCAAACCACATCTGTAGCAACCTGCATTAATATGAGTGGAGAAAGTTGCACCTCGAACACCTATTAGTAGTGCTTTCCTAAGTAATCTCCACATGAAGGTTTTTATTTTTGGGATCATTGATTTTGAGTTCCATACCTTCATCAAAAGAAGTTTTGTAGGATCATCTATGCTCTGAGGAGAAGGAAGACCTGTAGCTTGCAAAGCCTGTAAACAGGTTTTGTAAGACGATTTGGAGGTGCACTTACCGTTTGGCGTGAGTTTCCAGCAAAGGATGTCTTCATGTTCATCTGTTTAAAGAATTTGTGTCTGTTTGATTGCCTGAGCAGTTCTTGGAGCGAAAATTCTGTCTATAAATGAGTAGTTCCATTCTTTTTGATTTAGAATCCAAAGATCAGCAACTTTTGGAGGATACGTGAACCTAGTATTTTGGATGATGAGATCTTCGTAAATTAATTCCCAGTTGGATAACTAGGGAGTGCTCCAGACAGATATGTTCCCTTTAGTTATTTGATAGAAGGAATTTATCTTGAGGATTGGGATAATTTTCAGAATGGATGTCCAAAAGGCTGACTTAGGGGTATTGGCTCTAGATCTCCGGATTGAATTGTCCGGGAAGTATTTAGATTTGAGAATTTTGTAGAGCGTGCTATCAGGTTTGTCCGCAATGCGCCAGGCTGCCGAAAGGATTAGACCGTGGTTGACTGCTTGAAGATTACGAATACCCAAGCCCCCTTCCTCTTTAGGTGCACAAATGTTTTTACAAGCTACCAGGCAGATTGATTTGGAGCTGGTGTTATTTTCTACTCCCGACCACCAGAAAGAACGAATGATGGCCGTGATTTTTGTCAAGAATTTTTTGGAAAAGATTATATTGGCCATGTAATAAACTGGGATGGAAGAAAAGACCGATTTTATAAGCTCTACACGAGCTGCATGAGAAAGGGTGTTTGATTTGTACGTTGAAAGCTTAGCTTAAATTTTTTCAAGGATGAAGTAGTAAGCCTGGGATCTGTTTTTAGCAGGGAGAATGAGTGGGTGGCCAAGATGGATGAAATTTTCTGTAATTATTGGAACAGGGAAAATGTTCAGAATGTTTTGTCTATCATTATTGTCCACCTTTTTGCTAAAAATAATAACTTATTTGCTCCAGTTTGGCACTTTTCCTGAGTCATGACAGAAGATTTGCAGGATATTTTTCATAGCGAGAGCCTCAATGTTTGTAGCCTTACCATAGATGAGAAGGTCATCGGCAAAAAAGAAGGGAGTGAATTGGAGGACAGCTTGGTCCAAGAGTGATATCTGAAAGGTTTTCATTTGAGAGAGCTTCTTGAAGAGCAAGGGAGAGCTCATTTATGGCCATGACAAAGAGGTAGGGCGAGAGGGGGCAACCCTGTCTAATTCCTCTAGTACTACGAAAACTCGCAAAGGCTTGACCGTTTATGATCACAGAAAATCTTGGGGAATAAATGCAAGCATTAATGAGATTGATGAAATGAGTGTGAAGACCTTTACGTGCTAGAGCTTGCTTTATAAAATTCCATTCAAGTCTGTCAAAGGCTTTAGCAAGATCTATTTTGATCATGAAAGCCTTGTTATCCTAGGAAGAAAGCTCGAAATAGTGACTAATTTCTTGAGCCACTATGATGTTATCACTAATCCTCCTTCCTTCAATGAAAGCTTGTTGGATGTGGTGAATGTAGTCAGGAAGATGAGGCTTGAGTCTGTTGGCTAGACATTTGGCAATGATTTTATAAATAACATTGCAAAGGCTGATGGGTCTGTAGTCTGCTGGTACTAAAGGTGTAAGTTTTTTTGGAATCAGAGCAATGTGAGTGTCATTTATGAAATCAGGGATAGTTGCAGAAGAGAAGAAATTTGTTACCAGTTATAGCACATCATCTCCAATCCAGTTCCGGTTGCTATGTAAAACTCCACATTGAAGCCATCTGGTCTAGGAGAGGCGTTTCTTTTCATCTCTTTAAGGATGTTTAAAATTTCATTTTTGTCAGGGAAGGAGTAAGTATAGTCATTGCCTGGAGGAGCTTGAGAGACCTGCAGATTAGAGCTGCTTTGCATAGAAGAGGTAAAAATGGATCTAAAATAGTTCACAAAAGTATTTGCAATTTTGTCAGGCATGAAGTGAGTGACGTCCTGTTCATATTTTATTAATAAAATTGTGTTTCTTCTTCTTCTTTTAGCAATTGCTCTGTGGAAGAAAGAGGTGTTCCTGTCTCCATCCTTGACCCAATTTTTCTTAGCTCTTTGCATATAGAAGTCATTCAGCTTTGTAATTGCATGTTCATACCTGGTTATGAGTTGCAACTCCTTTGTTTGGTTCTGCATCTGAAGGGGCTGATTTTGTAGCTTCCCAATTTCCTGTTCCGTTTCCTTGATTACTTCCTGTAATGGCTTCTTTTTCCTGTACCACACTTTAAGATCTGAAGAAAGAATTTTTGTTCCGTGAGAGAAAGATTTTGTGACCGAGCGACTCCAGCTTGATTTTGCATAATCCTGAAAATAATTTTCTTTAAGCCACCAGTTTTCAAATTTAAAAGTATTAATGGGTTTGTTTTCCTTTCCATTAGTAGAAAGCAGAATGGGCGCATGATCACTGAAGCAGTGAATAAGAGGCATATTATAAACATTTGAAATCTGAAAATGAACACACCATTCATGATTCACAAGGCATCTATCTAGTCTCTGGTACAGAGGTTGAGAAGAAAATCTTTTATTAGTCCAGGTGTAAGCCGGACCACTAAAACCTAGATCAAACAAGCCACATTTTTTTACAATAGAGCGGAAAGCTTGCATACGATTCTGATTAATATTAGGAGTACTTTTATTAGAGTCATACAGGATATCATTCATATCGCCAATACATAGAATGGGCAGATTGCGGTTATCATACACAAAATTTGTAATTTGCTCCCAAATGGCATTGGTTTGGCGATGGTAGGGGTCTCCATAAGTACAAACTAAGCCAAACTTAATATTAGTAGAGGTTTCAGTAGCTATAACTAGGATAACATGGAAACTAGACGAATGAACAGAGAGGTGAAGATCATCATTCCACATCAACCACACTCCCCCTGCTTTCTTCAAAGAGGGCACTACAACAGCATTATTCATATTAAAATGAGAGGAAATATTTGCTAAGGAAAATTTTGAGGTTTTAGTTTCAGAAAAGAATATTACTTGGGCTCTTGCGGATGTGATCATTTTGGCAAGGTGGCACATTTTATGATTGGCAAGGCCCCTGCCAATGCCTTGGCAATTCCATGCCATGGCCCTCATGGTGACCGTGGCGCCTCCAAGGCTGGCGCTAGAGCCTGTTCATTGTCATCGTTGACTTGTTGTTCCAGAGGTACCTGCATATCCATCGACAAAGTAGCAGCAGCATCTGCATATTGAGCCTGGGTTAAATCATTTCCGTTGTGACCGGTGCGATCAATGCAATGATAATCATTGCTAGCCAAGTGGAGTTTTTGAACCATCCAAGGAGGTGAGCTGCCCCTGTTATGAGAATCTTCCGAGCCCAACGTGAGAGACGATGGTGTGACGCTTCTAAAGGGGTCAAAGTCGGCAGTATCTTCAGAGATTGACGGAGAGCTTGTGCGCCTTGGCAAAACAGAGGGCCGCCAAACATTTCCCATAGCAGGGCTCCCGTTGCAGTCAACAGTCCTGCCACCACCCACCGCACTGGCTCCACCACCACGGCGCCAAGTGGAAGCACCTGGCCTATGGATAGTAAATCCCATAGGATGTCTATAGTGATTTCTATTCTGATTTGGCGGAAGGACATCCCACCTAGACTATCGGTGGCGAGGCCGAGACATTGGAGTGGAAGCCCGTAGAATGGGTTGAGAAGTTTCTCCTCCTTTCTCTGCTTCCTTCTCTGACATACACATCTTTCCCTCATCCCCCAGTTGTTCTCCGAGGGCAGGGGTTGCTCCTCTGACTTCACTTGCTTCTCCTTCAAATACGACTCTGGCATTGAGTTCCAGCGCAGTGCCTTCCCTTTCTTGACTTCGTGTTATATTCTTTATTGGATTGCAGGTTGCACTAACTTGGAGCGAAGAGTCTCCTCCACCTTCTCCATGTTCTATCTCTGCTGCCACTCTCTTTGGTGGGGAAAAAGATTAGGTGCCAATTGTTTCAGCTGTTCTCTTCTTATAGGGGAGAGAAAGGGCTGCACAGGTGTCCAACTTGGCAGAGGTATCAGCAGCTGTCAAGGCAGGTCTGTTTGACATGTGTTGTAGTGAATAGTGCAAGGGTTCCTCCTCGGTGGGATTGCTGGCTAGGAGCTGTATGCCTTGATCTTGGTTGGTAAGAGTTATTGTTTGAGCAGAAGTGGTAGGCAAATGGAACATCGGTGGGCAGTTACTGTCGCCTGCGCGGGGAGCAGGTTCTGATCCAAAGAGAAGCTCCCATCTGCTGCGCGGGACAAGGACTAGGCCGTCCTGCGGTTGAAAATTTTGGCCTACGGGTGCTTGGTTTTGGGTTTGGCCCGTTGAGCCAGAGGAGTTGTTTCCAATTTGCAGCAGGCCTCTTTTACTATTTCCTTCCGTACTTTGCATGTATTCTTCTGGTTGCTTACTTGCAGCTTCCCCTGAGCATGTGAAATCGCATTGTTCTTTTTCTTTGGGATTCTATTTTTCCATGTGAACAAAGGACTTTCCTACTATGACTTCTATGTCCATCACATCAGCTGCCTTCGTGCTATCTCGAAAGTGATCAATAGAAGTCAGTTGTAGCAGACTCTCGTGGATTCCTTGGTGATCCGAATTTCCATCGCTTGTCAGTTGTCTGTCACTATGTGTGGCTACGTGTGCTTGCTACATGTCTTCTTTTTGAATTTGCATTTCCAATGTTTGACGTGTTGTGCCTTGTTGAACAGTGCTTTCGTTCACCTTCCGTCGGATATCCATGATTCTAGAGCTGCTCTGGATCATGGTGCTTCCTACTCCTCTGTTATCCTCCATCCTTTTCAGAAGCTGTTCTGCACTTTGTGTTTTACTCTTTCCCCTCTTGTTTTCCTGATTATCAAAAACCTTGTTGAATATGGATAGCTCATTGCTCAGAAAATTAGTGAAGATTAGACTTGCATGGACTCCTTTTTCCAATGGAACCTTGTCTGAATCAATGATCCAAGGGCCATATCTCTGGAATGGAACTTGTTCTGCGTCTTGACATTTTGTCATTCTATCAGTAATGATGCTCTTTCTCAAATGGCAGTTTGCAGAGGTGTGGAACATTACTCCACAAAACAGGCAGATTCTTCTAATCTTTTCATAACTTAAATAAGCCATGCTTTGCTTTCCCTGGTTCAGGCTTAATTTGATTCTATCAAAGACTGGATTGCATACTCTGTGCTTGATTACTCCCCATACATAATCTGGGTGTCCATATAGCATATTATCTTTAATCTGATGGAATTCAGAGGGAGTACCAACAAGCTTTAGGATATTCTCTAGCAATTCCATTGATCTATTGTTCCAGGGGATTCCATAAGCTCTAACAGTAACATAAACATACTGAAATGTGTATCTTGGCCTATCAATTTTTTTTAAAGATTCCTCTTGTTCCTTGATGTATCCCTCCCCATCAGGATCTTCTAACTCTATAAGCATAGTGTCTGGACCTATGAGCCAAGGTTGTCTCTCGAAAATCCACATCGTAGCTTGGAAGGAGGTAAAAACTGCTTTAAAAATATGCTGATGTACCTGAATAATTTCTCCATAATTTGCTCTCCAAGATCTCTTGAATTTCTGTTGTACTGTTGACAGAGAGATGATCCTTGGTGCCCCTCTTGTTGTTGCTAATTTCAAGTACAGAGCAAATTGACCTTTTTCTATCTCTTGTTGCTGGTTGAGGTTATCTCTAGCGATCGACATCACTTCCATATTGAGCGCCAGCTGAGGGATCTCCGGTGCCTGCAGTACTGGGGGGTTGTGTGGTGCCGCTGGACTCCCTTCCGGCCGGATTGGAGAGAGCGGTGGTGAGGCCATCATCCCGCTCGGCTCTATCCCAGCCTCAGGGATGGCAGAGTAATCTGCTCCTTCGAACTGAATCTGGAGAAATTGACTGGGTGTGGGGGTTGGTGGTTGGTGAAGGTCTGGTGTCGATGGTCTAGTGGGAGGAGGGGAGTGGGATGGATTTGTTGGTGGATTCATGAGGATTTAGAAATGGCGTGAGTTAGAGTTGGAAGGAGAGGAGGGAGGAGAGGAGGGAGGAGAACGGCATAGCGCCAGACGCCACTAAGGGACTCTCCCCACTGCTCACAAAAATTGCTCACAAAAATTTGATGTCCTGAAGGGGAATATACTCGGATTCCCCTTCAGGACATCAAATTGCTCACAAAAATATTAGGTTGTACTTAATTGATTTGTAGATGTTGAGGCATGAACCGAATGCCTTGGGTTTGTGAGCCAGAGGATTCTTACACCAGCGACAACCAACAACCAATTGTTGCATGGGGATTCACTGGTTGTTTGTTGCGTGCTACATGCGTGCCCACATCCTGTCAACTTCTCACGTATACTTTGGACGTGATTGGTTGTCCACACCAAATTCTGTGTTCTCGCGCGGGGAGCATTGCCCTGGGGGCAAGGCCACAGAGAAACGACCTAAACCATGTCCTCTATCTCGTTTGTGTGGCCATTTTTTGGTCGTATCTATTGAGCGACAATGCACACTTTGTTTTGATAGGTTATACACATCTTTTTTAGTTATGCTGATACAAATGACAGATGTTTAGTTGTCCACATGAGACTGTATCTAGTAACCTTGTTCAATACGTGGTGACCTTGGCGTGTCATAGCATACACATTCGATAATACACGACAATTAGAAGTGAAGGAACACAATCACCACAAACAGAGCGATGATGATGAATTTTTTAACGAGGCTATGCTGTCAGACTGGAAGATCTCCCTCAACTACATGCACATTGTTGTTCTCAACAACCAAGAATTGGGAGTAATCCTCCTCAACCTCATCCATGGTGTCAAATCATTTATAGCTATTGTTGGATAAATCGTTCACTGGTTGTTGGCACTTTTTCCATGAAGTGTAAACCCTAGGAAGCCTCCCTCTATACACAACATAACAACTCTACAAGATACACGAATTAACTGTTAGGGTATAGCATGAGAAGATCATCATCGGTTATACCTGGGCATTTTCTAAGCCAGGCCAGGCTCAGGTCGGGCCTGGCCAAGCCCGCCTGTGAAAATCCTAGGCCCGAGCCCAGCTGTCGGGCCTAAAAATCAAGCCCTAGCCCGGCCTATGCTGTGCATTTTCCGTCGGGCTGGGCCTTTGCCTATTTTGAGTTTTCCTCTGACCCGAGGCCAAACCGTGCAACCTTCGGGCCGCAGATCTGGATCCCAGGCCTGGCCCACGGGCCTCAAAAGCCCGACTTGTTGGGTTTTTTGGGCCGGGCTGGCCGAGCCGGCCAGACGGGCTGGGCTGCCCACGCCTATGTATAATCATCACAAGCATCAACGAAATCATAACAAGCATGACAAGTTCATAGCAGATCATAACCTAAGGGGAGCGTGCACGATCATCAACAAAATAGGATCATAAGTTCTTCCTACAATTATGGTGTCAACCTACCATCACATCAAAATACGGTGTTATACTACCACCGCATTAAGTTCACCATCACAAGAGGGGTTACTATATATCACCACGTAAAAATATACTATGTGTGTCTTTGAATCTAGTTGGTGATTTAAGTTTGTAATGCTACTAAAGTATGTGTGGCTTTGAACATAGTTTGCGATTTAAGTTTGTAAGAGCATCTCCACTCGGCCCCCACTAACACTCCCTAGGCCCATTTTTAGCTCAATCCAGCGACCCCCCAGCCACGCCCCCAGGAGCCCAAAATTCACCGGATTGGGCCAAAAATCCATCCGGCGAACTCAAGCCGAACTCAGCGCCCCGCGGTTCGCCTAGGGGCGCCGGATGGAGTGAAATGCCGAGCAGGCCCGGGCTGTAGTGAGGGAAGGCGATTTCCATGCAAAAGAGTCTGCTAGTTCCCTCCCCACCCACCTATTGCCGTTCTCGCCACCGGCATCACCCCCTCTTCTCTGCTGCTTGCATGCCTCCATGAAACCTACCGACCTCCACCGAGACTCCCTCCCTCCTTGCTGAACTACTCGCCGGAGTTTAGCTCCCTTCGGCTATTCTGTGGACCCCTGCACGCCAACCATGCCCAGTAGGTCTTCGGCGATTTGCCTGCATGAACTCTAACGACGATGAGCAGATGTTCATCGCGCTGATGGAGGAAGATATGGCCGCCGTCGCTGTCGATGTTGGAGATCACATGATGATCCTCGCTTGTCTACTCGGCATGTATGCCCACAATGTGAGGCCACGACGTGGCAGTTTGGCACTAGGACGCCGAAAGGGCAAGCCGATGCAGCGAATGGAGGGCTATTGCATGTTGTACACCGACTACTTTGTCGATGATCCATTTTATGGTGAGGCAGTGTTTTGGTGCCGATTCAGGATGAGCCAGGACCTCTTCCTCAAGATTATGTATGCCATCTGGGATTTTGATAGATATTTCCGATGCCAGAAGGACTGCACCGACATGGTAGGATTTTCCTCGCTACAGAAGTGCACAGTGGCCATGAGAATGTTAGCATACGAAGCTCCCGATGACACACAAGATGATTATCACCACATGGCCGAGTCCATCGCCATTGACTGTTTGTACAAGTTCTATAGGGTAGTGTTTGCAGTGTTTGGCCCAAAATATATGAGATCACCCAATGCTAAAGACACTGCTCGAATCCTTGCAATCAATGAATCTAGAGGATTCCTTGGGATGTTTGGAAGTATCAACTTCATGCATTGGAAATGGAAGAACTGTTCATTTGCTTGGCAGAGAATGTACAAAGGCCACAAAGGATGTTGTAGTGTGGTACTTGAGGTAGTGGCTACATAGAATCTCTGGATTTGGCACTCCTCCTTGGGCATGGTAGGATGCAACTGTAGGGGTTCGTAGCATGGAAACCAAAAAAATTCTATCGCATGAACACACAAAAGCCAAGATCTAATCTACGAGATTAGTGCAACGAGTTCATAGAGTACTAACCCTCGAAGATCCAAAGCGTTTAACGATATCGGATTCTCGTGGTTGATGTAGTCGTTCACTTGCTGATCTAAATATCACGAAGACGATCCTTCCGGCGCCGTGTTCCGGCAGCGCTTCCGCAGTCGGTCACACGTTCGGTACTTGATGAATATCTTCAAATCCCTTATTCCAGCAGGCAGCGGAGGTTGTAGATCTCCTCGTGATTCCAGCAACACGACAGTGTGGTGGTGGAGGTGGAGTAGATTTTGCAGGGCTTCGCCTAATATAGAGCGGGTATGGTGGATTTAGAGAGATCCCCGACGACTAGGGTTTAGACACCAAGGGGAGGAGGTGGCACAGGCGGCTAGGGAAGGGCTAGGCGGCGGCTTGGAGGGGATCTAGGGCGCCGGTGGCTTGGGGACAACGGCGGCCTAGGGTTTGGGGTGAGGGACAAGGGGGCGCCTCACCCCCTCCTTTTATGGGTGGAAGAGGCGGCTAGGGGAGGCTGACGAGGTTTAATCTCGTTAATGCCCATTGTTATGGACTTGGGTTTTGGAGAAGATGGGGATGCTGGAGATCGCGGAACGGTTAGCAAACAAGCAACACGGGGACACAAAGTTTACCAGGTTCAGGCCCCCGGAGGGAAAACCCTACTCCTGCTTGTCTGCTCTTGATTACGGCGGAACCGAAAGTTACAAGGGTGCGCAGATGCAATCTGGCGTGGAGGTGTGTATGCGGTGGTGTGCAAGAGATTGTCAGAGACCCCCTCGTCATGACCTCTTGCTCTTTATATAGAGATAGGAAGGTCCCAGGCACAGATCGAGTCGGTTATAGGTTTTACGGTTTACCCCTTTGAAATTTCTATCTACTCTAGTCTTGCTCTCCAAGGATCCGAAGGCGTCATGGGCCTTGGCCACCCGAAAATCTTCATGGGCTGGCGCATATTTGTTGTGGGCCTTCCTTGGGCTGGACCAGGTATGCTTTGTGTCGTACCCGAGGTATAACCATGTCAAGAGTCCCAGTGTTGGTCGAATCGTAGATTCGGCTGAGGACTCTTCAATCCTTCGGGTGCAGCTATCTCTGTTTTTCTAGAGAATGATTTGAGTGTGTAGGGATTGTTGATGCGTGTGCCTGACTATCCCGACGGATCAGGGTCAGTTAACTGTGTTAGGACAAAACAACACGATCTTCTTCAGATTCGAGTCCCCCGACTCGAACCCGGAACATATGCTGGCGTAATTCGACTCAGGCCGCGGAGGACTTACAGGAGTGGAATTCTAGTGAATTTAAATGATGTACCCAACGCGTCTGTCGGGATTTTTCATCGCGCCTGCTGGCACGGATTTTACTAGCAGAGCGTAGTCGTGTGCGTTACCAGGCCATCAGATGGTATCTGTAGGTCTTATCTTTGCGTCGCAGACGCAACATCCGAATGTTTGTCACCGCGGAGGTGTTTCAGGTGGCCAAGGAAGATGCTACTCACTTAGGGTTAATTGGGGCAGAGTTGCCGAAAAGTTTTGCATGCTGATCCTAAGGATCGCACTCGAAGAATTCATAGGGTGCCTGACCAGCACTCCCTATGGGAGTAGCCCCCGAGTGTCTGTTCGAGTCGTAGACTCGAGCGGAGACTTTAATTCAGTCGTTGTTTGGCTTCAGGTCCATAGGACACAAATTTTTCGGATGCTTGAATCCATCCTCCCTATGGGAGTAGCCCCCGAGTCTGTAGTGGAGTCGCAGACTCGACGTAGGACTCGAAGAATAGTTCAATGGTGTAGTGCTTTGTTCATTCTTCGGGTGCACGGCCAGCGCTCCTGATAGGAGTAGCCCTCGAGTAGTTAGTGGAATCGTCGATTCGAGTGAGTACTCTTAGTTGTGTAGCCGAAGAATTGTAATCGTTGCTAGTATAGCTTTTGAGGACGTCAGTGCTGACGATCGGTGACCTCAAGTGTCTGCGACACCAGAGATGACATGACTGGACGAACATGGGTCCCACCTTCTGACCTTGAGTTGACCGGTCATGCGCGGCGTGGAGATAATTATGGTGTCGCCTCTATTTCCGCGCGTAGTGGACGGCGTGTGAGCGATGGTTCGCTGCTGTACTGACACGTGGACGGTCGGATCTTGATGTTGTCGCTAGGTCTTCCCGATGGACGGTCGTCGTGCATCGTCCTCGTCCTTATAATTATTGGGGAAAAGTTAGTTTGTTTTCACCGCAGCCATTCTTGTTTTACTGCTCCCATCTTCTCTGAGCTTTCTCACCGCGCGCTGGAATTTCCCTGAGCTTTTCCTTCCTTGATTCTGCGTGCTCACCGCCGTCACCGCCGCACTGCGATGGGGAAGCCCAAGAAGTCCTCCACTGCAGTTGGTACCAGTGCTGTCACCGGTGGCAAGAAGGGTTCCGCCACGACCCGCGTCACCGATGGTGGCTGGCGGCGATCGGAGACGCGTGAGGGTGACCTCCGCAAGCTCCGTGAGCATGGCCTAATCCCGCAGGATAGGGAGGCCGTCAAACTTCCTGGCGACGAGGTAATTCTCCGTCCTCCCGCTGGGTTTCGAGTTATGTTCGTCGCCTTTGTCCTTCGGGGCCTTTCCTTCCCAATCCACGATTTTCTCCGTGGATTGCTTTTTCTCTATGGCATCCAGCTGCATCATCTTTTGCCAAACTCTCTTCTTCATGTCGCCTATTTCATCACATTCTGCGAGTGCTGGCTCGGTGTCGAGCCACACTTTGGCCTCTTCCAGAAACTCTATTCCGTGAAGAGGCAATCTGGTTCTGATGGTGTTTATCCCATTGGGGGTTGCATCATTTCCCTCAAACCCAATCTTCTTTTCTTCTCCTTTTGTATGTCCGAATTTGTCCAGTACTGGCGGAGGCGATGGTTTTACATCCGCGACTCCACGATGGCTGGACAGGAATTTGGTCTTGCTCCTTTCGACCCCTCCCAGAAAATCGAGCCGAAGAGGTCCTGGAAGAACCAGATCTTGGATGGCGAGGTGGCGGAGATAGAGGCACTCTATCGTCGAGTGGAGGATCTTTAGCTGATTCCGGATAAGGAGGTGAACAGTGTGGATATCATCCGTATCTTTCTCAAACGTCGGGTGCAGCCGCTCCAGGCTAGGGCGCACCCGATGTTCCTTTATTCTGGTCGCCGCGATCCAACTAGGGTTTCGGCTGAGGAGTTCTCCAAGGGGGATCTTGACGGGATCCTTCATCCACTGCTGAAATACAAGGCTGGAGAGGATATCCCGGAGAAGTCGTTGACTTCTCCGTTCTCTGCTTCTCGTCCGGTTCCGCAGGTATAGATCTGGAACGTGCGCGTAGCGCTATTTTTGACTGCATTTTCCTTGCGCCTTTTTGTGCTGAAAATTTGCTTCCTTTTTGCGCAGGAATTCAAGGTGCCGGGCATGTCGCCTCCATTGCCCGACTTGTTCCCGGATGCACCAGACAATGAGGTAGTGGGACTCCATGTCTGAACTTCCGTCGGCGCGATCGCCGGCCGAAGAGGCCATCGAGTCGAGCGAGGATCACACTCGAAAGCGGACACAGAGCTCCAACGAATCGTCGGATGCTTCGACTCCGCCGACGCCTAGGAACCCGCTGTGCCTTGAGCGTCACAGTGGGGGTCATGGGGGCTCTTCCTCTCCTATTCTGGCCATGCCCGTGCGGGCTGTGGCACCGCACCCACCGGCGAAGAGGAAGAAGGAAGAGAAGAAAGAGGAGAAGAAGGGCAGGAGAACCCTGCCTGTCTTCGACTTGAGCGATCTCGACTCGTAAGTTTTCTTTCGTTGCTTTTTTGCTTTCTCTTGTCTGTTTGCTTTGTACTTAGCTGACTTTTTCTTTTGTAGCCACTCCACCGACGGCTCCTTCAGCGATGGCGCTTGGGAGATGGTGGGGGAGTCGAAGGTTGTTCCTCCTCCTCCTCCAGATGGTGGCCAACTATGAGGGCGCTGCTCCGAACCCTTCTCCGCAGGAGGTTCGGTTGGTTGTCCCCCAGAAGACTCCGGCTGGACCTTCGGAGTCGCCGTCTGATCACGTAAGTTTCTTTGTTCTTGCCGCGGGAGGAGCCCCCGGGTGTTTTTCGGGTGATCTGCTGATCACGTTTTGTTTTTTGCTTCTTGTCTCAGGGGGAGCCCCCGAGCATCTGTAGGATGATCTGTTGATCGTTTTTCTTTGAGTCTCGGGGGGAGCCCCCGAGCGCTTTTCATATGTGTGACTTGTTTTGCTCGTTCTTTGGGCATAGCCCCCGAGCCTTTGTTTGACGGGTAGTATCTTTTGCAGCCTTTTGTGCACGGCGCCAACCAGTTGGTGCAGCAGCACCTGGCGTTGGAAGCCAGCTTCAAACAGCTTCAAGGTGCATACATGAGTTGATCTTTTTGCTTCCTCTTGTATTTCTTGTCCTGCGATCTGATAAGTGTTCTGCTGGTTGCAGAGGACAACAATACCACCCTCCGTGAGCTTGAAGCTCTCAAAAAGAGCCTTGAGCGAGCGGAGAAGAAAGCCGAGGACGCCGTTGCTGCGAAAGGGCGCCTCGAGCAGGAGCTAACCAATGCGGCTGCGGCCAAGGAGCGCCTGCAGAAGGAGGCGACGGACCACGAGGAGCAACTCGCCACCGCCACAGCTTCGCGCGAGAAGGATGTAGCCGGCAAGCTGATGGCGGCTGCCAAGGCTATTTCGGGTGAGTTGCTTCGTCTTCCCTTTTTGGCTTCCTTGTCTTTCCTTGCTGTGCTTTTATTTATGTTTCTTCTTTTGTTTCTTTAGATGCCGCTGGCATCGAGTTTGATCGCGGTGCTCTAGAGCACGGAAGTGCTCTGGATGATGCCGCTGCGGCGGTCGAAGACCGCTGTAGTACCATGGTCAGCTCGCTTGCCAAAGCTAAGGAGGTTCTCGGGCGCTTCTACAAGGAGCTCGTCCCCAAGGGGGTCGCCCTCGAGGATGTCGATGCCTTGGCGGATGCGCTATCAGCCGAAGCCCCTACAGCGTACAAGCGCAAGCAGAAAGGCATTGGCGCGTCCGTCGGGCTGGCGATGGCCTTGGCGTCTGGAGCAGAGCTAGATCTTCATCAGGTCACCTCCCGGATGCCGACGGCTACTGACGGATCCAAGGTAGCCTTCGCCCTCTATGCTGCCTGCTGTAAACGTTATGGGCCGAAGTTGATTGACTTGCTGGCTAAGTACGCGTTGAGGCAGCAGGGAGACGCCAAGGGGAGGCAGTCTGGCTCTGAGGCTACTCAGGATGCAGCTTCTTAGGCCTTGTAGTTGTAGGATAGCTTTTGTTTCCTTTGTTGTAATTATATCTATGAACGGTCCTTGTGCCACGCAGTGGCGTTTTGCTGCACATAATGAATTTCTGAGTTCTGTGTTCTTTCATCTGCTGGTTCATGTCCTTGTCTTCTTTTACTCTAGGGGCCTTCGGGTGATGATCCCGTTGACACTTCATCTGCACCGCAGCTGCGGCCATCCTTGGATGGTGCGTCGCAACTTGTGTTTCTTCGAGACCGCATCTGTGGCCTTGAGAAAGAGTTTCTTGGGGTGCATGGCCACGCTGATGTTTGGAAATCGAAGGCGGAGCGAGGCGCTGCCAGAGAGGAGTATTTGATGGGGGAGTTGCATCGTTTGTCTGAATAGCTTCAGTGTGAGATTTTCGAGCTGCTGATCATTATTTCGGATGCGCCTGTTGGCCTTTCATCTTACTTTTTGCGAGTATTGCAGGTGCTAACCTTGCTCCGAGGGAGGAAAAGGAGCGTGTTGCTGTTCGGATCAACTGCTTGACCCAGCAGGACATGGAGGCCGGCAGATTCTTCTAGATGGACTGTGATCGTGCCATGGTCCTTGCGACGGTGCAGGATTGTGTCCACCAGGTATCGCGGGTGCTCCGTCAGGTGAAGTCTTCGTTGGCGTCGGTTCTGCATGTGATGTTTCCGCTAGATGAGGCGCCGTCGACTCTCTCTGGCCTGCTGGCGAAGTTTCGAAATGTGCATCGTGTCAGGGAACTAGTGCGACATCAGCTTGTCACGGGGGTGAAGGCCGCGCTCTCCCTTGTGCGGTTACATCGTCCTGTTGTAGATCTGTCTGTTGTAGCGGCTGGGCCGCCTCTTCGGCCGGATGGTGACGAGTGGGATATGCATCCACATTATGCGGCTGTAAGGCAGTATGCCGAACAAATTGTAGATCTGTTTGAGCAGCGTGCGCAGGATATTCTTCAGGATAGGTAGGACCTGTAAAAAAGATAGATGTAAAATTTGTATATGTTTTACTGGGCGTGTTGTGGCCTTTTATTGTAAAGGTTTTGTGTTGTTTAGCACGTAGTGCTTTGTTTGTATACGTGTCCTTTTCGTTAGCCTATCGTGGTCAGCTACTCAGGTGTACACGCGTTATCCTCAGTCGACGAAGTCGTGAGGTGGGGGGAGCCCCCGAATGTGTTGTAACATGGAGTAGAATGCGGACAATAGACAAATTTTTGGGGGGAGACACTTAGCTTTATTCATATCGTAATGTAGGAGGTACATTGTTCGACTGAGTAGCCTTGGCTGAATAGCCTGATTGAAAATAAAAGGAGGGGGGTAGCTAGGGGTAGAAGCGTCGCAGTTGTGCGACGTTTCACGGGTTGGAGTATGCGACTCCAGACTCCACGTGCTTGAGGCGATAGGCGCCACCTAGGATGAATTTGGTGACGATGTAGGGTCCTTCCCATGGTGACTCGAATTTCTTCGGTCGCTCTTGCTTGAGTCGCAAGACTAGGTCTCCTTCGACGAAGGACCTTGGGCGCAGCCGTCGGCTATGGTAGTTGCGGAGGCTCTGTTGGTACACCGTTGATCGAGCTACTGCTATATCACGCGCCTCATCGAGTGTATCGGTGGTGTTTTCAAGTGCGTCCATCGATTCGGCTTCGCTGTAAGCGACGAGCCGTGGGGCCTTGTGGCGTACCTCTGCTGGTAGCACGACTTCGGCTCCGTGCACCATGAAGAAGGGCGTGTAGCCAGTTGAGCTATTTGGTGTTGTGCACAGACTCCACATGACCGAGGGTAGCTCTTGTGTCTAGGCTCCTACGAGTCGCTCAAGTGGGCTCATTAGGCGCTTCTTGATGCCAACACCGACGAGGCCGTTGGCCTTTTCGACCAGCCCGTTCGTTTGCGGGTGCGCCACAAAGGCGTATGTGATGTTGATTCCGAGGTCTTCGCAGAAGTCCTGGAATTCTTTGGATATGAAGTTTGACCCATTTTCGGTGATGATGCTGTGGGGCACGCCAAACCTATAGACAATGGATTCGAAGAACTTGACGGCCGTTTTGCCTTTTTTGTTAGTAATGGGCATAGCCTAAATCCACTTGGTGAATTTGTCGACTGCGGCCAGGAGATAGATGTGACCTCCTTTCGAGGACCTTGGCAGTTTGCCGATCATGTCGAGTCCCCATTGGGCGAAGGGCCAGGCCAGGGGTCTGGGCCTGAGCTCTGATCCGGGTGCGTGAGGTTTGTCGGCGAACCTTTGGCACCCGTTGCATCTTCAAACGATGTCCTTGGCGTCGTTCATGGCCGTTGGCTAGTAGAATCCAACTCGTAGAGCTTTGGCGACGAGGGAGCAGCTGCCCGCATGATGGCTACAGATGCCCTCGTGGATGTCTTGGAGTATAGTTTTGCCGTCACCGATGGTGACACACCTTTGCAGTACACCCGAAATGTTGCGCTTGTATAGCTCGTCGTTAATGATGGTGAAGGCCATGGACCGGCGAGATATGCGCCGGGCATCTGTCGGGCTATCAGGCAGTTCCCCGTCTATCAAGTACCTGAGGTATGGCCGCATCCAAGTCTCTTCGACTGCCATGACCTGCATCAAGTTGACCACGACGACCTCTGTCAACACCCGGATTTTTAATCCCAGATGCCTGTTATGCCATACATCGCAATCCCAGGATTACCATTTTTGCGAGACATAACAGAATTGGATACCATAGTACATCATCCATTACAATCCGTACATAAGTTCTTACACAAATAGGGATCTCATGATACAGTTCTTAATACAACATCAAGCAGCAGAATACGTAATGATAACGGTAGCGTAGGCGAAGCTCCATCTTCGGGGTCACAGGCAATGTTGACGATGGGAGATGATCCTAGTTGTCATAACCTTCCTGGGGTCCATCCTCCAGGTACTCCTCTTCATAGTCTGGCCATGGGAATAGCTAGGGACAAAGCCATGAGTACTCGCAAACTAATACTAACAAGGGCAAGGGGTTTTTGATAATAGGACACTAGGCTCTAGGGTTGTTTTGCAAAAAGCCAGATTTATCTCTACTAAGTTTAGAAGCAACGAATGCTAGTTGAAGTTTATAACATCTAAGTGGGAACTTGTATTTCAGATCACAACCCTGTTGTGGTCAAGTCAAAGTCTCACTTTGTTTCACAAGTCATTTTGAAAAGTCTGACGGGGGAACAGTATGGCCACTCCAACTGTCCATAACCACGGACGCGGCTATTCGAATAGTTTGACCCTCTGCAGAGATTGTACACTTTCACCACAACATTCGATACATCCGTCAGGAACAAATCCTGAATTCACCATACTCAGTATGCGGATAATCAATCCTAACCTTTCAATTACACGCCCTAGTATAAGCACCTCTCCTGTGAGTTTGGCCTCCCAACCATGACCAACTGTCATCTTGGGTACTGCACAGGTGGACAATCTTCACAAGGTAGCCTCAGCTCAGACCATGGCCGTGAGGGAGCTAATACTAAGGTATATAAGTTTCCAGTCAAGCCCTACCCAATCTTCGGGTATTGTGGTTGTACGATAAAATTGGAATGGTATCGCATCCAGACAACCATCAGTTTTATAAAGGGCTAAGGCTCATGCCTCAACATTTTCATCACCAAAATCATCAAGTGTTCGGAAACACATGTCCAAAACATTTCAATAGAATGATCCATCATTCCAAGGTTTTCATAACCATTTTTCCACCAAGTATCCCCATCTAAAGTTGATCAAGTTTTATGCTAAGCACTAGCATCTACAGGTGGGGGTAAGAACTAATGAGGGGTGGTAAACTAGTGGAGTTTTCACTAAGTTCAATCTCATGCCTTAGGATGACATCAAGATTATCTAGCTTAGGACAAATTTTATGCTCTTTATGCAACCTTCACATGTATCTTTCTAGAATCTACAAGTCACTTAAGTAAACTCCAAGTAATAGCTTTGATAAAGAAATAAAATAGAAAGCTTGTAAATAAAACTAGGATTGGGTGTCATCAAATATGTCTAACCAAGCATGCTTAGTGCATTGCATAGGTTATCTAACTTTCATAATTGCAAGTGTTAGCTTGCATTGGTATAGTATCAGCTTGCTAAATTGCAAGTGTTAGCTTGCATTGGTCCACTTGGTTAATAAAGCTTGCCTTGTGCAGAGCAGTGGTTGAAGTTCTCCTCGGCTTCTTCTTCGTAGAATCCTCCTTCCTCCTCGTATCCTTGGTCGGTACTAGCGTCTATAAATAAATACGAGGGACACAATCACCAAACAATACTTAACTACTTGCAATCATCACACACAAGGGTCCTATAGATGATCTAACATCATCTCTAACATTACAAGATTAAGGCTTGGTTTAATTCCTTTTATTTTTAGAAAAGTAATTTCTACTCATTGAAAAACTACTTAAGATTTAATATTCTCCAAACCAAACATGGGATCATGTTGACACATGTCATCATCACATATTTTAGTCTATGGGAATGTGATTTAAAGTGGTGTCACAATTTAATAAGGTTTTACCCTTTTATTTTAATTAAATAAAGTGACTAGAAATGCCTATGTAGCATTGTTTTATTACTTGAACATTATTTCTGTAAGTAAACCTATATATTTTTATATATTCTGAAAGGTATGGTTAAATGTGATTTTTGAGAGTTGGAATCAACTCAAAAGCTATTATAGTTTAAATTTGAAAAAAATTTGAATGCAGAAAAGCTTCTGCCTTGTTATTTTTACCATGGGTGATCTATAGATCCAAATGACTTGAATACAACGGGCTTGGATTCAGCATTCCCATACCTTTCTAACAAAATTAGTTTCATTCAATTTGGTGCACTGAATCGACCTGGGTTGATTTTTGAAACTGGGTACAGAAGTGTGTTTGAAATTAAATGGAAAAGGTATAATTCAAATTACTGGGCTGCGCGGGAAAAGTTAACGGGCCGGCCTGCTAAGCGTAGCACTTCCGCGGGCTGCTTAAGTGGCTGTCCCCACTCGTCAGTGAGACAGGGGGTGCGAAGCGGTATGGGGCGATGTTGGTCGTTCGATCTAGTTCTAATCCAACGGCTGAGAGTCATCGTCGACGTTGGGCAACGCCGGCGAGACAGAAACCTAGCACGGCCAGTGGGGGTTGCTGGGGGCTCACTGGGGTTCGGGCGAGGGTCGGCGAGACGGGCGAACGACGAAGTCGACGACGACGAACTCAAGGGTGGTCGCGGCAGCTCCTGGGGTGGACGAAATCGACGGCACCCTTCTTCTCCAGAGGCGGCCTGCTCTGGCGCAATTTTGGCGATGCGCTGCTCGCCTTGCTCCGGGACTGAGGTGGGGTGGTTCTGGGTGAGAGAGGAGTGGAATGGTGTGAAGAATTCGAGCGGGGGAGTCCTCTATTTATAGTCTCGACGGTGAGACCGAACGGCATGGGCGGGCGACGGTGGCGACATGGCTACGGGCTGCTGGAGGCATGGCCGGCGGTGGAGATCGCTTGGTGGTCTCCTGGCGATGCTCTACGGCTTTAATGCGTTTATAGGGGCGGTGCGGTTTGGTCTGGAACATGCGACGCTCTGCGCGGCAGAGGCGGCGTCTTCGACGGCGAGCGGTGGCTGTGCGTCACGGGGCGGCAAACGGGGATGTCTGGCGGTCTCCTGGGTCGGTGGTGATCGTGTATGCACGCGGCGAGGGCGGCGTGCGGTCTGTGGGCTTCGGTCGAGGGTGGCGCTCTGGCGCATGCTCGGCACGGTTGGCAGAGGCACGGGCGCGACTTTCCTGGGTGCTCTTGTCGGTGTCTTCGAGGCAGGGCTGGTCGAGAGGGGGCGGTGAGGCATGGGTGATCTCCCAGACAAGGTTGGCACGACTAGTTTCCTTCCTAGCTTGCTGTCTACACTGGGATGGCAAGGGTGGCTTCGGTTGTTCACCATTGATGACATTGGCAATCTCACAGTGGTGCTAGTGCTTGGTTTAGTTAGCTAGATGATCTACTGAGGTTGTTGTGAGCTAGAGAGGGAACAAGTTAGGCAAGAATCACTGCTCACAATAGTGTTTTGATTTTATTTGATTTGTGTTTGCCAAGTGTTTGATGAAATGGCCGCATGAATTCAAGTTTTGAATTTTGAAAAGATTTTTGGTGGGTGTGCTAGATTGGTGCTAGTGAGTCTGCAAATGCTTGGGTTTTGAAAGTTGAGATTGTTTGAGTGGTTTTTGAAGAAGTGGGATCTTCCCATATGATAAAGATTCAATTTTGAATTGCCATTTAAACTATGCATTTGAAAGTTTCTGGATGATCACAAAGTGGGCCTTGATACTTTGTTATGAGTACAATCAAGGGGTGCAAAGGTCCAGAAAAGTTTCTGTTAGTTTCTGAAAGTTTGAGACAACCAAAGTAGGCATGGGAGTTAAATTGGTCAAAATGATCATTCCTTTATTTTATTTGTTTTGATTTACTTGTCTTTGGGAAAACTGTGGGAAATGTTTTAGATGATGTTTATTTCACCTAAGAAACATTTTACAAGCAAGAAAACACACAAACAAGGTGGTTCAAAAGAATTTCCAATTCAATGCATACTCATATGCATGCATTCATAACTTTATTTAGAAAAGCTTTTGTTAACTCTAATTTTGATGCTTAGAGTTTGATGATCCAAGTTCAATATTTTTGGGATGTTACAAACCTTCCCCACTTAAACAAAATCTCGTCCCGAGATTTGAGAAAGGACGAAAAGATTACCTAGGATTTGAAGAGATCGGGAAACTCTGTCCTGATGTGATCTTCGCGCTCCCAGGTAGCTTCCTCTTCTGTGTGATTGCTCCACTGAATCTTGAGAAACTTGATTCTTCGGGTTCGGGTAGTTCGAAAAGCTTCTTCCAAAATACGGATGGGTACTTCAGGATAGGTCAGGTCATCATTGATCTCTATGGTCCGATGGTCGATATTTTTGAACACTTCGGTCTTCTCAGGGACTTCGAGACACTTGTGAAGTAATGAGATATGGAATACATTGTGCACGGCTGACATCTCTTCGGGTAGTTCCAATTGATACGATACTTCTCCTCGACGGTTCAGAATCTTGAAAGGTCCGATATATCTGGGGGCTAACTTTCCTTTGAGTTGGAAACGCTGCATTCCCTTCAATGGCGACACTTTCAGATAAACAAAATCTCCTATGTTGAAGGCGAGGTCTCTACGTCTCTTGTCGGCGTAACTCTTCTGTCTAGATTGGGCGGTCTTGAGGTGCTCACGAATCTTGTGAACCTTCTCTTCTGCTTCTCGTAGGATGTCGGGTCCGAAGATCTGACTCTCTCCTACTTCCGACCAGTTCAAAGGGGTGCGACACTTTCGTCCGTACGTGAATTCAAAGGGGGCCATTTGCAAACTAGCTTGATAACTGTTGTTGTATGAAAATTCTGCGAAGGGCAGACAGTCTTCCCACTTGGATCCATATTCTAACACACATGCTCTCAGCATATCTTCGAGTATTTGATTTACTCGCTCCGTTTGTCCATCGGTCTGAGGGTGATAAGCGGTACTGAAATCTAGACGGGTTCCTAAACCTTCTTGGACTTTCTTCCAGAATCTCGAGGTAAACTGAGTTCCTCGATCCGATACGATGTTCTTGGGGACTCCATGCAAACTAACTATTCTAGCGATGTACAACTCCGCTAGCTTCGAACTCTGATATGTGGTTTTAACGGGTAAGAAATGGGCGACTTTGGACAATCTGTCCACTATGACCCAGATAGAGTCATTTCCCCTACTAGAGGTAGGCAGTCCAGTGATAAAGTCCATTCCAACGGAATCCCATTTCCATTCCGGAATTTGCAATGGTTGCAACAATCTAGCGGGTCTTTGATGTCCTGCCTTGACTCGCTGACATATATCACACTTGGCGATATAGCTTCCGATTTCTCTCTTCATCTTATGCCACCAAAATTGCTCTTTCAAATCTTATACATCTTAGTTCCTCCGGGATGGATAGAATAAAGAGTATCATGAGCCTCCTTCAGAATAACTTCTTTCAACTCAGAATCTGCTGGTACACAAAGGCGTCCTTTGTACCACAAAACTCCTTCTTCGTCCTTGGTGAATCCGGGTACTTTGTACTGTCTGACGCTTGATTCCGTCAATACTAGCATTTCCCTTCTGCGCCTCTTTAATCTGACTGATCAAAGTGGGCTAGAGTTCTATGCTAGCCAAAAATCCTTCACTTACTAATTCTATCCAAAAATCTTCCATCTCTTTGTGCAAACTTGGTTGCTCCTTCAAAATCATGGAGTTCAAGCGGCACGGTAATCTGCTAAGGGCATCTGCTACCACATTGGCTTTACCAGGGTGATAGTGAATGTCCAGATCGTAATCCTTGATTAGCTCGATCCATCTTCTCTGCCTCATATTCAGCTCCTTCTGAGTGAATATATACTTTAGGCTCTTGTGATCCGTATAGATCTCACAACGGTTTCCCATCAAGTAATCTCTCCATGTTTTCAGGGCTAGAACTACGGCTGCGAGTTCGAGGTCATGGGTTGGGTAGTTTTTCTCATGTTGCTTCAGTTGTCGAGATAGATAAGATATAACTTTGCCTTCTTGCATTAGCACACATCCGAGACCGATCTTGGATGCGTCACAATACACATCGAAGGGCTTCGTGATATCTGGCATGATCAAGATTGAGGCTGAAATCAATCTCCTCTTGAGTTCTTGAAAACTTACTTCACATTTGTCGGTCCATTCAAACTTCTTGTCCTTCTTCAGCAATTGGGTCATGGGTCTGGCGATACTAGAGAATCCTTCTACGAATTTGCGGTAATATCCCGCCAATCCGAGAAATGCACGAACTTGGGTTTGAGTGGTTGGGGCGTGCCAATCTTCTACATCTTTCACTTTGGCAGGGTCAACGGCAATTCCTCCGGCTGATACAATGTGACCGAGGAATCCTATCTCCTGTAACCAAAATTCACATTTGCTAAACTTTGCATACAGTTGATGCTCTCTAAGGGTTCCAAGAATGGTCCTTAGGTGTAGCTCATGTTCTTCTTCTGATTTGGAATAAATCAGAATGTCATCGATGAAAACAACAACAAACTTATCCAGGAAGTCCATAAAAATCTTATTCATGAGATTCATGAAATAAGCAGGGGCATTGGTTAGTCCGAAAGACATGACTGTATACTCATACAATCCATATCTGGTGGTAAAGGCAGTCTTTGGAATATCCTCTGCACGAATTTTGAGATGATGATAGCCAGTTCTAAGATCAATCTTAGAGAACACTTTGGCACCGGTCAACTGATCAAACAAATCTTCTATCTTGGGCAAAGGGTACTTGTTCTTGATGGTGACATCATTCAATTTCCGATAATCCGTACACAAACGATTACCTCCATCCTTCTTGTCCACAAACAAGACAGGTGATCTCCATGGTGACGCACTTGGTTGAATCAATCCAATTTCCAGCATGGAATTGAGTTGCTTCTTCAGTTCTGCGAGCTCTGATGGGTTCATACTATATGGTCTCTAGGCTATGGGTCCAGTTCCGGGGATTAGTTCGATGATAAACTCGATATCCCGATATGGGGGCATAACGGGCAAAACATCTAGAAATACATCGGGGTATTCACAGACTATCCAGACTTGGTCAATGGTAGGTTGGGCTATACTCTTGTTGCATTTGAATTGGCGAGGTAAGGTTTCAGATATATGCTCGACTGATATTCCGGCAGTACTGGTCATGGTTATGGCTTTCTTGGCACAGTCAATCAATCCTTTATGTTTGGACATCCAATCCATTCCTAGTACTACTTCCAAACCTTTAGTTCCGAGTACTATCAGATTTGCATAAAAATCTATGCCATGGATTCGGATAGGGACGACTTTGCAAATTTGCCTAGCCTTAGTGGTTGATCCGGGAATTTGAACAATCATAACATGCTTCAGTTTGGTTGGTTGAATTTTACTAGTGCATGCAAATTCTTCGGTGACAAATGAATGCGATGCACCAGAATCAAACAACACTCTTGCAAGTACTGAATTAACAGAAAACATACCCAGCACGACGTCTGGCGCTTCCTGAGCTTCTTCAGCATGCATGAGAAAAAGACGGCCGTTGCGGTTGAGTGAATTCCCTAGGGCAAATCTTCTTCCTGGCTGCACACGACGCTGCTGCTGAGCTGGGGCATTGTCAACACCCGGATTTTTCAATCCTAGATGCCTGTTATGCCATACATCGCAATCCCAGGATTACCATTTTTGCGAGACATAACAAAATTGGATACCATAGTACTTCATCCATTACAAACGATACATAGGTTCTTACACAAATAGGGATCTCATGATCCAGTTCTTAATACAACATCAAGCAGCGGAATACGTAATAATAACGGTAGCGTAGGCGAAGCTCCATCTTCGAGTTCACGCAATCTTGTGATGGGAGATGATCCTAGTTGTCGTAACCTTCCGGGTTCCATCTTCGAGGTACTCCTCTTCATAGTCCGCCATGGGAATAGCCAGGACAAAGCCATGAGTACTCTTTAATTACTTGCAATCTAATACTAACAGGTAAGGGGTTTTTGGATAATAGGACACTAGGCTCTAGGGTTGTTTTGCAAAAAGCCAGGTTTATCTCTACTAAGTTCCAAAGCTAGTCACAATTTTATAACTCCTAAGTGGGATCTTGTAGTTCAGGTCACAACTCTGTTGTGGTCAAGTCAAAGTCTCACTTCATTTCACAAGTCATTTTGAAAAGTCGGCGGGGAACAGTATGGACACTCCAATCGTCCATAACATGGACACGGCTATTCGAATAGTTTGACACTCTGCGGAGATTGTACACTTTCACCACAACATTCGATACATCCATCGGAACAAATCCTGAATTCACCATACTCGATGTCACGGATAATCAATCCTAACCTTTCAATTACACTCCCTAGTATAAGCACCTCTCCTGAGTTTGTCCTCCCAACCATGACCACTTGTCATCTTGGGTACCGCATGTGGACAATCTTCACAAGGTAGCCTCATCTCAGACCTTGGCCGTGAGGGAACTAATACTAAGGTATATAAGTTTCCAGTCAAGCCCTACCCAATATTCGGGTATTGTGGTTGTACGCAAAAATTGGAATGGTATCGCATCCAGACAACCATCAGTTTTATAAAGGGCTAAGGCTCATGCCTCAACATTTTTATCACCAGAATCATCAAGTGTTTGGAAACACATGTCCAAAACATTTCAATAGAATGATCCATCATTCCAAGGTTTTCATAACCATTTTTCCACCAAGTATTCCCATCTAAAGTTGATCAAGTTTTATGCTTAGCACTAGCATCTACAGGTGGTGTTGGTACTAATGAGGGGTGGTAACTAGTGGAGTTTTACTAAGTTCAATCTCATGTCTTAGGCTGAGATCAAGGTTTCTAGCTTAGGCCAAATTTTATGCTCTTTATGCAACCTTCAGCACAACTGTCTAGTATCTACCAAACTCTTAGGTAGACTCTAAGTAAGCTTTGATAAAGAAATAAAGTAAGAAGCTTGCCATAAAACTAGGATTGGTTTATCAAGTGAGTATAATCACATATGCTTAAGGCATATAGTAGTCATATCACAAGTATGGGTTTGTGGCATCAGTAGGGTATCTGGCAAGGGTTGGCTTGCATCAATATGAGTATAAGCTTGCATAGGTATAGTAACTTGCAAGTGTTAGCTTGCACATTCACTAGTAGTATTAGGCTTGCCTTGTGCAGAGCAGTGGTTGAAGTTCTCCTCGGCTTCTTCTTCGTAGTATCCTCCTTCCCCCTCGTATCCTTGGTCGGTACTAGCGTCTATGAATAAATACGAGGTACACAATCACCAAACAATACTTAACTACTTGCAATCATCACACACAAGGGTCCTATAGATGATCTAGCATCATCTCTAACGTTACAAGGTTAAGGCTTGGTTTAAATCTTTTTATTTTAGAAAAGTAATTTCTACTCATTGAAAAACTACTTAAGATTTAATATTCTCCAAACTAAACATGGGATCATGTTGACACATGTCATCACCACATATTGTAGTACATGGGAATATGATTTAAAGTGGTGTCACAACTTAATAAGGTTTTACCTTTTTATTTTAATTAATTAAAGTGACTAAAAATGCTTATGAAGCATTCTTTTATTCCTTGAACATTATTTATGCAAGTAAACCTATATATATTTTTATATATTCTGAAAGGTATGGTTAAATGTGATTTTTGAGAGTTGGAATCAACTCAAAAGCTTTTATGGTTTAAATTTGAAAAATGTTTGAATGCAGAAAAGCTTATGCCTTGTTATTTTTGCTATGGGTGATCTACAGATCCAAAAGACTTGAATCCAACGGGCTTGGATTAATCATTCACAGACCTTTCTAACAAAATTAGTTTCATCCAATTTGGTGCACTGAATCGATCTGGGTTGATTTTTGAAGTTGGGTACAGAAGTGTGTTTGAATTTAAAAATAAAAAGGTTTAATTTGAATTGCTGGGCTGCGCGAGAAATTCTAACGGGCCGGCCTGCTAAGCGCAGTGCTCCCGCGGGCTGCTTATGTGGGTGTCCCCACTCATCAGTGACACGGGGCTGGGCGAAGTGGTATGGGGCAACGTGGATCATTCGATCTAGTTCTAATCCAACGGCTAGGGGTCATCGTCGACGCGAGACAACTCCGGCGAGAACGAAACCTAGCACGGCCAATGAGGGGTGCTGGGGGCTCACCGCGGTACGGGCGAGGGTCGGCGAGGCGGGCGAATGACAGAGTCGACGACAGCGAACCTCCTGGTACCGGTGGCTTCTCTTGGGGCGGCTCCAATCGCTGGCTCCTTTCTTCTCCAGAGGTGGCGGGCTCCGGTGAAATTCCAGCGATGTGGTGCTCGCCTTGCTCTAAGGATGGTGTGGCACGGTCAGTGGGGACAGGGGAGTGAGATGGTGTGAAGAAATCATGCGGGGGTGGCCTCTATTTATAGTCGAGCGAGGGGACCGTCGGGGCGCACGGTGAGCTCGTCAGGGGAGACGTTACAGGCGGCTAATGGCATGGGCAAGGGTAGGGGACGGTGCTGTGTCTCCTGGCGATGCTCAACGACATGGTCGCGAGGCATGGGGCGGTGTGGTTTGGTCTGGAACAGACGGTGCTCTGCGCGGCAGAGGCGGCGTCTTCGATGGCGGGCGGTGGCTGTATGGCACGGGCGCAAACGGGATGTCTGGCGGTCTCTCGGGTCGATGGTGATCGTGTATGCACGCGGTGAGGGCGCGATGCATGGATGCTGGTCGAGGGTGACGCTCTGGCACACGCTCGACATGGTCTGGGCGTGTCTTGTGCGTGTGGTCCAGGGCTTGGCAACGCTCACGGCTGGGACGGCGATGGCGATGGGCGGGTGCCTCCCGCATAAGGTTGTCATGGCTAGTTCTTCCTCTAGCCTGCTGTCGACTATGGGGTGGCATTGAGGTGCTTGGCTGTTCACCATTAATGGCAATGGCAAGCTCACAGGGGTGCTAGTGTTGGGCTAATCTTTCTAGATGATCTACTCAGGTGTGTGTGAGCTAACTAGGGAACAAGTTAGGCAAGAATCACTTCACACTATAGTGTTTGATGTTTTGTTTGATTTGTGTCTGCAACCTGTTTGATGAAATGGCCGCATGAAATCAAGTTTTGAATTTTGAAATGAATTTTGGTGGGTTTGCTAGATTGGTTCTGGTGAGTCTGCAGATGCTTGGGTTTTGAAAGTTGAGCTTGTTTGAGTGGGTTTTGAAAAAGTGGGATCTTCCCATATGAAGAAGATTCAATTTTGAATTGTCAATTAAACTATGCATTTGAAAGTGTCTGGATGATCACAAAGTGGGTCTTGATACTCTGTTATGAGTACATTCAAGGGGTGCAAAGATCCAGAAAAGTTTCTGTTAGGTTTTGAAAGTTTGAGACAGCCAAAGTAGGCATGGGAGTTAAATTGGTGAAAATGACCATTCACTTAATATATTTGTTTTGATTTACTTGTCTTAAGGAAAAGTGTGGGAAATGTTTTAGATGATGTTCTTTTCACCTAAGAAACATTTTACAAGCAATGGATCACACAAACAATGTGGTTTTTAAAGAAATTAAAAATCCATGCATTCACATATGCATGCATTCATGGGTTTACTTAGAAAAGCTTTTTGTTAACCCTAATCTTGGTGATTAGTGTTTTGATGATCTAAGTTTGATATTTTTGGGATGTTACAAACCTTCCCCCCTTAAACAAAATCTCGTCCCGAGATTTGAAAAAGGACGAAAAGATTACCTAGGATTTGAAGAGATCTGGAAACTCCGTTCTAATGTGATCTTCGCGTTCCCAGGTAGCCTCCTCTTCTGTGTGGTTGCTCCACTGAATTTTGAGAAACTTGATGCTTCGGGTTCTGGTAGTTCGAAAGGCTTATTCCAATATACGGATGGGTACTTTGGGATAGGTCAGATCATCATTGATCTCTATGGTCCGGTGATCAATATTCTTGAATACTTCGGTCTTCTCGGGGACTTCGAGACACTTGCGAAGTAACGAGATATGGAACACATTATGCACAGCTGACATCTCCTCTGGTAGCTCCAGTTGATACGATACTTCTCCTCGACGGTTCAAAATTTTGAAAGGTCCGATATATCTGGGGGCTAACTTTCCCTTGAGTTGGAAACGCTGCATTCCCTTCAATGGCGACACTTTCAGATAAACAAAATCTCCTATGTTGAAGGCGAGGTCTCGACGTCTCTTGTCGGCGTAGCTCTTTTGTCGGAATTGGGCTGTCTTGAGGTTCTCACGAATCTTGTGAACCTTCTCTTCTGCTTCTCGTAGGATGTCGGGTCCGAAAATTTGACTCTCTCCTACTTCCGACCAGTTCAAAGGGGTGCGACACTTTCTTCCGTACATGAATTCAAATGGGGCCATTTGCAAACTGGCTTGGTAACTATTGTTGTATGAAAATTCTGCAAACGGCAGACAGTCTTCCCATTTGGATCCATATTCTAGCACACATGCTCTAAGCATATCTTTGAGTATTTGATTTACTAGCTCCGTTTGTCCATCGGTCTGAGGGTGATACGCGGTACTGAAATCTAGGCGGGTTCCTAAACCTTCTTGGACTTTCTTCCAGAATCTCGAGGTAAACTGAGTTCCTCGATCCGATACTATGTTCTTGGGGACTCCGTGCAAACTAACTATTCTAGCGATGTACAACTCCGCTAGCTTCGAACTATGATAGGTGGTTTTGACGGGCAAGAAATGGGCGACTTTGGACAGTCTGTCCACTATGACCCAGATAGAGTCATTTCCCCTACTAGAAGTAGGTAGTCCAGTGATAAAGTCCATTCCTACAGAATCCCATTTCCATTCCGGAATCTGCAAAGGTTGCAACAATCCAGCGGGTCTTTGATGTCCTGCCTTGACTCGCTGACATATATCACACTTGGCGATATAGCTTCCGATTTCTCTCTTCATCTTATGCCACCAAAATTGCTCTTTCAAATCTTGATACATCTTAGTTCCTCCGGGATGGATAGAATAAAGAGTATCATGAGCCTCCTTCAAGATAACTTCTTTTAACTCAGAATCTGATGGTACACAAAGGCGTCCTTTGTACCACAAAACTCCTTCTTCGTCCTTAGTGAATCCGGGTACTTTGCCTGTACCGATACGACGCTTGATTCCATCGATACTAGCATTTCCTTTCTGCGCCTCTTTAATCTGACTGATCAAAGTGGGCTGAAGTTCTATGCTAGCCAAAAATCCTTCACTTACTAATTCCACTCGAAAATCTTCCATCTCTTTGTGCAAACTTGGTTGCTCCTTCAAAATCATGGAGTTCAAGCGGCACGGCAATCTGCTAAGGGCATCGGCTACCACATTGGCTTTTCCAGGGTGATAGTGAATGTCCAGGTCGTAATCCTTGATTAGTTCAATCCATCTTCTCTGCCTCATATTTAGCTCCTTCTGAGTGAATATATACTTTAGGCTCTTGTGATCCGAATAAATCTCACAATGGTTTCCCATAAGGTAATGTCTCCATGTCTTCAGGGCTAGAACTACGGCTGCGAGTTCGAGGTCATGGGTTGGGTAATTTTTTTCATGTTGCTTCAATTGTCGAGATAGATAAGATATAACTTTGCCTTCTTGCATTAGCACACATCCGAGACCAATCTTGGATGCGTCACAATACACATCGAAGGGCTTCGTGATATCAGGCATAATCAAGATTGGGGCTGAAATCAATCTCCTCTTGAATTCTTGAAAGCTCGCTTCACATTTGTCGGTCCATTCAAACTTCTTGTCCTTCTTCAGCAATTGGGTCATGGGTCAGGCGATACTCGAGAATCCTTCTACGAATTTGCGGTAATATCCTGCCAATCCGAGAAAAGCACAAACTTGGGTTTGAGTGGTTGGGTCTTACCAATCTTCGACATCTTTCACTTTGGCAGGGTCAACGGCAATTCCTCCGGCTAATACAATGTGACTGAGGAATCCTACTTCCTATAACCAGAATTCACATTTGCTAAACTTTGCATACAACTGATGCTCTCTAAGGGTTCCAAGAATGGTCCTTAGGTGTAGCTCATGTTCTTCTTCTGATTTGGAATAAATCAGTATGTCATCGATGAAAACAACGACAAACTTATCCAGGAAGTCCATAAAAATCTTATTCATGAGATTCATGAAATAAGCGGGGGCATTGGTTAATCCAAAAGACATGACTGTATACTCATACAATCCATATCTGGTGGTAAAAGCAGTCTTTTGAATATCCTCTGCACGAATTTTGAGTTGATGATAGCCAGTCCTAAGATCAATCTTAGAAAACACCTGGGCACCGGTCAACTGATCAAACAAATCTTCTATCTTAGGCAAGGGGTACTTGTTCTTGATGGTGACATCATTCAACTTCCGATAATTCGTACACAAACGGTTACCTCCATCCTTCTTGTCCACAAAGAAGACAGGTGATCTCCATGGGGCCTTTTCGGTTGAATCAATCCGATTTCTAGCATGGAATCCGTTGCTTCTTCATTCTTCTAGTTGACGGGTTCATACTATAGGGTCTACGGGCTATGGGTCTGTTCCGGATTAGTTCGATGATAAACTCGATATCCCGATCTGGGCATACCGGCAAAACATCTGAAATACATCGGGTATTCGCAGACTATCCGAACTTGGTCAATGGTAGTTTGGGCTATACTCTTGTTACACTTGAATTGGCGAGGTAAGGTTTTGGATATATGCTCGTGATATTCCGTGATCTGGTCATGGTGATGGCTTTCTTGGCATAGTCAATCAATCCTTTATGCTTGGACATCCAATCCATTCCTAGTACTACTTCCAAACCTTTAGTTCCGAGTACTATCAGATTAGCATAAAAATCTATGCCATGGATTCGGATAGGGACGGCTTTGCAAATTTGCCTAGCCTTGGTGGTTGATCCGGGAATTTGTACAATCATCACATGCTTCAATTTTGTTGGTTGAATTTTACTAGTGCAGGAAAATTCTTCGGTGACAAATGAATGCGATGCACCAGAATCAAACAACACTCTTGCAAGTACTGAATTAACAGAAAACATACCCAGCACGACGTCTGGCGCTTCCTGAGCTTCTTCAAAGATGCATGAAAAAAGGCCATTGCGGTTGAGTGAATTCCACAGGGCAAATCTTCTCCCTGGTTGGACACGCGCTGCTGAGCTGGGACATTGGCGTTGGGGGCTGTAGCATTCTTCTTGTTGGGGCACTCATTGGAATAGTGGCCTTTATTTCCACAGTCATAACAAGTCACTTGTGACTTGTCCTTGGCTGCGACAGGCACAACATTGCTTCCAGTCCTTGGGGCAGTGTTGGGGTTGGCGGTAGCATTGTTGGTGTTAAATTTGGGTGGGGCACGGGTGAAATTGCTAGAGTTGCGGGGTTGTTGTGATTTCCTCCGGGTCTAGGGTTTCCACGGTTGGGGTAGGTCGGACGGGTCATAGGGGGTCTATTGGTTCTTGGGGGCAAATCCTGGAGATGGGTTGGGGCGATACTTTGGGATCTGATGGGTTCCTGGTTGATGCATCATGCGACGCTTGCGGTTTTCATTGGCCTGGTTGATCTTTCCTTCCATCTGGATAGCAGAGTCTACAAGGGCTTCAATATCAACAAAGGGGATATTGACTAACACCGTCTGCATCTCGTCATGCAGACCATTCAGGAATCTTTCTTTCTTCTTGGCTTCGGTGTCTATTTCGTCCGGGGCATACCTAGATAATGACAAAAATTTGTCACGGTATTCCACTACAGTCATCCTTCCTTGCTTCAACTCTCTGAACTCGTCTTTCATTCTCTTGATTAAACTTGGTGGCACATGGGTTCTGCTAAACTTGACCTTGAATTCCTCCCAGGTCATCATCTGGCCTCCGGTCATTGCACGCACACTGTTCCACCATGCCCTGGCATCTCCGGCTAGATAATGGGTGGCGAACAGGACTTTCTCGTTGGCTTCGACTCCTGCTACTTCTAATTTGTTTTCCATGGTTTGCAGCCAATCATCTGCGTCTAGGGGTTCTTCTGACTTGGTGAAAATGGGTGGGTTGGTATTCTGGAAATTCTTGAGCTTAGATCCGTGGTTGTCCTGATTTCCATGGCCTTGGTTATTATGGGCTAGCTGGGCTATCTGCTGCAGGGTGGCTAGGTTGGCTTGACGTTCCGCTCTTTCAGCTTCACGGTTAGAAGTCAACATTTGCAGGATCTGCAACATCGGGTCCGGGGCTGAACCACTTCCTCCACGTGGCATCTGAGGATTGATATCGATCATGAGAAAAGATGGAAATTTCTAAGGTTTTGGGTCTTTGAAAAGTTTTTAGAGTTTGACTCAAGTTTTCTAGCAACTTGCGTTTTCATTCATTCACTCATAGCACACAGTTCAACACACACCACATCAAGGAAAAACAGATGGTTTTAAGAACCATATAGGATGAGTAATTTAGTAGAGTGATCAAGTGTGTCAAAGTTTTATCTATTTTGCAAGAGTTTTTGAGGAACATGAAGTTTTATGAAAGAATTAAAGAGATAAGAATGAGAATAGGTTTTTGTAAATATTTGTTTTCTTTGGTTTTTGAAACTAAGTTTTTGGTTCAACGTCCAACCTAACTAGGGTCTCCTATGGTCGTCGATGGCTCGATACCAACTTGTCAACACCGGATTTTTCAATCCTAGATGCTGTTATGCCATACATCGCAATCCCAGGATTATCATTTTTTGCGAGACATAACGTAATTGGATACCATAGTACTTCATCCATTACAAGCGATACATAGGTTCTTACACAAATAGGGATCTCATGATCCGATTCTTAATACAACATCAAGCGGCGAATACGTAATAATACGGTGGCGTGGCGGCTCCATCTTTGAGTTCACGAGGCAATGCCGATGGGAGATGATCCTAGTTAGTAACCTTCCGGGGTTCCATCTTGAGGTACTCCTCTTCATAGTCCGCCATGGGAATAGCAGGGACAAAGCCATGAGTACTCTTTAAGTACTGCAAACTAATACTAACAGTAAGGGTTTTGGATAATAGGACACTAGGCTCTAGGGTTGTTTTGCAAAAAGCCAGGTTTATCTCTACTAAGTTCCAAAGCTAGTCAAAATTTTATAACTCCTAAGTGGGATCTTGTAGTTCAGGTCACAACTCATTGTGGTCAAGTCAAAGTCTCACTTCATTTCACAAGTCATTTTGAAAAGTCTGACGGGGAACAAGTATGGCCACTCCAACTGTCCATAATCATGACGACTATTCGAATAGTTTGACACTCTGTAGAGATCGTACACTTTCACCACAACATTCGATACATCCGTCAGGAGCAAATCCTGAATTCACCATACTCAGTATGCGGATAATCAATCCTAACCTTTCAATTACACTCCCTAGTATAAGCACCTCTCCTGTGAGTTTGGCCTCCCAACCATGACCACTGTCATCTTGGTGCTTGCAGTGGACAATCTTCACAAGGTAGCCTCAGCTCAGACCTTGGCCGTGAGGGAACTAATACTAAGGTATATAAGTTTCCATCAAGCCCTACCCAATATTCGGTATTGTGGTTGTCGCAAAAATTGGAATGGTATCGCATCCGCACAACCATCAGTTTTATAAAGGGCTAAGGCTCATGCCTCAACATTTTTATCACCAGAATCATCAAGTGTTTGGAAACACATGTCCAAAACATTTCAATAGAATGATCCATCATTCCAAGGTTTTCATAACCATTTTTCCACCAAGTATTCCCATCTAAAGTTGATCAAGTTTTATGCTTAGCACTAGCATCTACAGGTGGGGTTGGTACTAATGAGGGGTGGTAACTAGTGGAGTTTTACTAAGTTCAATCTCATGTCTTAGGCTGAGATCAAGGTTTCTAGCTTAGGCCAAATTTTATGCTCTTTATGCAACCTTCAGCACAACTGTCTAGTATCTACCAAACTCTTAGGTAGACTCTAAGTAAGCTTTGATAAAGAAATAAAGTAAGAAGCTTGCCATAAAACTAGGATTGGTTTATCAAGTGAGTATAATCACATATGCTTAAGGCATATAGTAGTCATATCACAAGTATGGGTTTGTGGCATCAGTAGGGTATCTGGCAAGGGTTGGCTTGCATCAATATGAGTATAAGCTTGCATAGGTATAGTATCTTGCAAGTGTTAGCTTGCACATTCACTAGTAGTATTAGGCTTGCCTTGTGCGAGAAGCGATGGTTGAAGTTCTCCTCGGCTTCTTCTTCGTAGTATCCTCCTTCCTCCTCGTATCCTTGGTCGGTACTAGCGTCTATGAATAAATACGAGGTACACAATCACCAAACAATACTTAAATACTTGCAATCATCACACACAAGGGGCCTATAGATGATCTAGCATCATCTCTAACGTTACAAGGTTAAGGCTTGGTTTAAATCTTTTTATTTTAGAAAAGTAATTTCTACTCATTGAAAAACTACTTAAGATTTAATATTCTCCAAACTAAACATGGGATCATGTTGACACATGTCATCACCACATATTGTAGTCCATGGGAATGTGATTTAAAGTGGTGTCACAATTTAATAAGGTTTTACCTTTTTATTTTAATTAATTAAAGTGACTAAAAATGCTTATGAAGCATTCTTTTATTCCTTGAACATTATTTCTTTAAGTAAACCTATATATATTTTTATATATTCTGAAAGGTATGGTTAAATGTGATTTTTGAGAGTTGGAATCAACTCAAAAGCTTTTATGGTTTAAATTTGAAAAATGTTTGAATGTAGAAAAGCTTCTGCCTTGTTATTTTTGCTATGGGTGATCTACAGATCCAAATGACTTGAATCCAATGGGCTTGGATTAATCATTCATAGACCTTTCCAATAAAATTGGTTTCATCCAATTTGGTGCACTGAATCGATCTGGGTTGATTTTTGAAGTTGGGTACAGAAGTGTGTTTGAATTTAAAAAGAAAAAGGTTTAATTTGAATTGCTGGGCTGCGCGGGAAATTCTAACGGGCCGGCCTGCTAAGCGCATTGCTCCCGCGGGCTGCTTAAGTGGGTGTCCCCACTCGTCAGTGACACGGGGCTGGGCGAAGCGGTATGGGGCAACGTGGATCGTTCGATCTAGTTCTAATCCAACGGCTGGGGGTCATCGTCGACGCGAGACAACTCGGCGAGAATGAAACCTAAGCGCGGCCAGTGAGGGTGCTGGGGCTCACCGGGGTATAGGCGAGGTCGGCGAGGCGACGGCAGTCGACGACGGCGAACCTCCCTGTACCGGTGGCTTCTCTTGGGGCGGCTCAATCATGGCTCCTTTCTTCTCCAGGCGGCGGGCTCGGTGAAATTCGGTGATGTGGTGCTCGCCTTGCTCTGAGGATGGTGTGGCACGGTCGATGAGAGGGAGTGAGATGGTGTGAAGAAATCGCGGGGTGGCCTCTATTTATAGTCGGCGAGGGGCCGTCAGGCGCCTGATGAGCTTCGTCGAGACGTGACTAATGGCATGGGCAAGGGTAGGGGCGGTCTGTGTCTCTGGCGATGCTCAACGACATGGTCGCGAGACATGGGGCGGTGTGGTTTGGTCAGAGCAGACAAGGCTCTGCTGGCAGGCGGCGTCTTCGACGACAGGCGGTGTATGTATGGTACGGGCGGCAAGCAGGGATGTCTAGCGGTCTCTGGGTCGGTGGTGATCGTGTATGCACGCTGCAGCGGTGCGGCGATCTATGGATGCTAGTCGGTGATGCTGCACGCGCTCGGCATGGTCTGGCGTGTCTTGTGCGCGTGGTCGAGCTTAACGCGCTTCATGGCTGGGACGAGCGATGGCGGTGGGCGGTGGGCTGCCTCCCAGACAAGGTTGGCACGGCTAGTTCTTCCTCTAACTGCCGTCGACTATGGGGTGGCATTGAGGTGCTCGGCTGTTCACCATTAATGGCAATGGCAAGCTCACAGCGGTGCTAGTGTTGGGCTAATCTTTCTAGATGATCTACTGAGGTGTGTGTGAGCTAACTAGGGAACAAGTTAGGCAAGAATCACTGCACACTATAGTGTTTGATGTTTTGTTTGATTTGTGTCTGCAACCTGTTTGATGACATGGCCGCATGAAATCAAGTTTTGAATTTTGAAATGAATTTTGGTGGGTTTGCTAGATTGGTTCTGGTGAGTCTGCAGATGCTTGGGTTTTGAAAGTTGAGCTTGTTTGAGTGGGTTTTGAAAAAGTGGGATCTTCCCATATGAAGAAGATTCAATTTTGAATTGTCAATTAAACTATGCATTTGAAAGTTTCTGGATGATCACAAAGTGGGCCTTGATACTCTATTATGAGTATATTCAAGGGGTGCAAAGATCCAGAAAAGTTTCTATTAGGTTTTGAAAGTTTGAGACAGCCAAAGTAGGCATGGGAGTTAAATTGGTCAAAATGACCATTCACTTAATATATTTGTTTTGATTTACTTGTCTTAACGAAAAGTGTGGGAAATGTTTTAGATGATGTTCTTTTCACCTAAGAAACATTTTACAAGCAATGGATCACACAAACAATGTGGTTTTTAAAGAAATTAAAAATCCATGCATTCACATATGCATGCATTCATGGGTTTACTTAGAAAAGTTTTTTGTTAACCCTAATCTTGGTGATTAGTGTTTTGATGATCTAAGTTTGATATTTTTGGGATGTTACAGGCATTGGCATTGGGGGCTGTAGCATTCTTCTTGTTGGGGCACTCGTTGGAATAGTGGCCTTTATTTCCACATTCATAACAAGTCACTTGCGACTTGTCCTTTGCTGCTACAGGCACAGCATTGCTTCCAGTCCTAGGGGTAGTGTTGGTGTTGGCGGTAGCATTGTTGTTGTTGAATTTGGGTGGGGAAAGATTGAAATTGCTAGCGTTGTCAGGGTTGTTGTGATTTCCTCCGGGCCTAGGGTTTCCACGATTGGGGTAGGTCGGACGGTTCATCGGGGGTCTGTTGGTTCTTGGGGCAAATCCTGGAGATGGGTTGGGCGATACTTTGGGGTCTGATGGGTTCCTGGTTGATGCATCATGCGATGCTTGCGGTTCTCGTTGGCTTGGTTGATCTTTCCTTCCATCTGGATAGCAGAGTCTACAAGGGCTTCAATATCCGCAAAGGGGATATTGACTAACACTGTCTACATCTTGTCATGCAGACCATTCAGGAATCTTTCTTTCTTCTTGGCCTCGGTGTCTATCTCATCCGGGGCATACCTAGCTAATGACAAAAAAAATTCACGGTATTCCACTACAGTCATCCTTCCTTGCTTCAGCTCTCTGAACTCGTCTCTCATTCTCTTGATCAAACCTGGTGGCACATGGGTTCTGCTAAACTTGACCTTGAATTTTTCCCAGGTCATCATCTAGCCTCCGGTCATTGTGCGAACACTGTTCCACCATGCCCTGGCATCTCCGGCTAGATAGTGGGTGGCGAACAGGACTTTCTTGTTGGCTTCCACTCCGGCGACTTCTAGGTTATTTTCCATGGTTTGCAGCCAATCATCAGCGTCTAGGGGCTCTTCTGACTTCGTGAAAATAGGTGGCTTGGTATTCTGGAATTTTTTTAGCTTAGATCCATGGTTGTCCTGATTTCCGTGGCCTTGGTTGTTGTGGGCTAGCTGGGCTATCTGCTGAAGGGTGGCTAGGATGGCTTGACGTTCCGCTCTTTCAGCTTCACGGTCAGAAGTTAACATTTGCAGAATCTGCAACATCGGGTCCAGGGATGAACCACTTCCTCCACGTGGCATCTGAAGATTGAGATAGATCATGAGAAAAGAGGGAAATTTCTAAAGTTTTTGGGTCTTTGAAAAAAAATTAAAGTTTGACTCAGATTTTCTAGCAACTTGCTTTTTCATTCATTCATTCATTCATAGCATACGATACAACACACACCACAACAAAGAAAAAAACAGATGGTTTTAAGAACCATTCTGAGAATACGATACAGTGGGACCGAATACTACTCACTACGCTAGTGCTCAAGTGCTACTACTCCTCGGAATCTGTGGCCTTATCATCCTCATCATCATCGATGAAGGCGAAATTGTCTTCATCAGTGAAGAAATCCATAGCCTGATCCTCCAAAAAATCATCATCATCACTGAGATAGGAGTAGGGGTCTCCACGAAGATCCTCTCTGGCATTCTCCCTTTCCTCCAATTGCATGTCTCTCTCGTGGATGGTCTCCTCCAAAGATGAGATGCGGTGGCGAAGGCGGGCAATGATGCACTCTTTCTTGTCGAGCTGACGGCGGCGAGACTTGCGATCCTTTGCTAGCATGGCGATGGTTTGGTCCTTCGTCTTGATGATGGCAGACTTGTGGTTGGAGTAGTCACGACAGTTATCCAACTCCTGCTGACGATCGTACATCATGAAGCTAAGGTGGTCCAATTGAGTCTTCAGCTCAGGGTGGTATGGTGCTTTTAGTGGTTGTCCATTTGCATCACGCCTCGGGCAAAACTCAAAGCGAGTACCCTTGATCTAAATGATGCTCTGCCCACACAGACGGGAAAGAGCTTCCTACATGGCCCTGGCAAGTCCATCGAGCCAGTTATTCTCTCTTAAGGTAAACTGAATTCCTTCCGCAGTGGGAGGTTCAATCTTTCCTCTGAGACTTGCAACAATTAGCCACTGCAGATCTTCTCCTCCTTGATCATTGAGCTGAGCTCCGAAGAACTTCAAAGTGCCGCTCGTAAGTTCCGAAAGCTGGTCCAAATCCCTCTCAAAGATAAGGCCTCCTCCATTCCCCAACTGATAAAACTTTCTGTACTTCACGTCCATCTATAAGAATATAGGATGAGTAATTTAGTAGAGTGATCAAGTGTGTCAAAATTTTATGTATTTTGCAAGAGTTTTTGAGGAACATGAATTTTTATGAAAGAATCAAAGGGATAAGAATGAGAATAAGTTTTTGTAAATATTTGTTTTCTTTGGTTTTGAAACTAAGTTTTTTGATTCAACGTCCGGTCTAACTAGGGTCTCCTATGGTCAGGATGGCTCTGATACCAACTTGTCAACACCCGGATTTTTAATCCCAGATGCCTGTTATGCCATACATCGCAATCCTAGGATTACCATTTTTGCGAGACATAACAGAATTGGATACCATAGTACATCATCCATTACAATCCGTACATAAGTTCTTACACAAATAGGGATCTCATGATCCAGTTCTTAAGACAACATCAAGCAGCAGAATACGTAATAATAACGGTAGCGTAGGCGAAGCTCCATCTTCGGGGTCATAGGCAATGTTGACGATGGGAGATGATCCTAGTTGTCGTAACCTTCCTGGGGTCCATCCTCCAGGTACTCCTCTTCATAGTCTGGCCATGGGAATAGCCAGGGACAAAGCCATGAGTACTCGCAAAGTAATACTAACAAGGGAAAGGGGTTTTTGATAATAGGACACTAGGCTCTAGGGTTGTTTTGCAAAAAGCCAGATTTATATCTACTAAGTTTAGAAGCAACGAATGCTAGTTGAAGTTTATAACATCTAAATGGGAACTTGTATTTCATATCACAACCCTGTTGTGGTCAAGTCAAAGTCTCACTTTGTTTCACAAGTCATTTTGAAAAGTCGGCGGGGAACAGATGGCCCTCAACTGTCCATAACTCATGGACGCGGCTATTCGAATAGTTTGACACTCTGCGAGATTGTACACTTTCACCACAACATTCGATACATCCGTCAGGAACAAATCCTGAATTTACCATACTCAGTATGCGGATAATCAATCCTAACCTTTCAATTACACGCCCTAGTATAAGCACCTCTCCTGTGAGTTTGGCCTCCCAACCATGACCAACTGTCATCTTGGGTACTGCACAGGTGGACAATCTTCACAAGTTAGACTCAGCTCAGACCTTGGCCGTAGGGAGCTAATACTAAGGTATATAAGTTTCCAGTCAAGCCCTACCCAATCTTCGGGTATTGTGGTTGTACGATAAAAATGGAATGGTATCGCATCCAGACAACCATCAGTTTTATAAAGGGCTAAAGCTCATGCCTCAACATTTTCATCAGCAAAATCATCAAGTGTTCGGAAACACATGTCCAAAACATTTCAATAGAATGATCCATCATTCCAAGGTTTTCATAACCATTTTTCCACCAAGTATCCCCATCTAAAGTTGATCAAGTTTTATGCTTAGCACTAGCATCTACAGGTGGGGGTAAGCACTAATGAGGGGTGGTAAACTAGTGGAGTTTTCACTAAGTTCAATCTCATGCCTTAGGATGACATCAAGATTATCTAGCTTAGGCAAAATTTTATGCTCTTTATGCAACCTTCACATATATCTTTCTAGAATCTACAAGTCACTTAAGTAAAATACAAGTAATAGCTTTGATAAAGAAATAAAATAGAAAGCTTGTAAATAAAACTAGGATTGGGTGTCATCAAATATGTCTAACCAAGCATGCTTAGTGCATTGCATAGGTTATCTAACTTTCATAATTGCAAGTGTTAGCTTGCATTGGTATAGTATCAGCTTGCTAAATTGCAAGTGTTAGCTTGCATTGGTCCACTTGGTTAATAAAGCTTGCCTTGTGCAGAGCAGTGGTTGAAGTTCTCCTCGGCTTCTTCTTCGTAGAATCCTCCTTCCTCCTCGTATCCTTGGTCGGTACTAGCGTCTATAAATAAATCTGAGGACACAATCACCAAACAATACTTAACTACTTGCAATCATCACACACAAGGGTCCTATAGATGATCTAACATCATCTCTAACATTACAAGATTAAGGCTTGGTTTAATTCCTTTTATTTTTAGAAAAGTAATTTCTACTTGTTGAAAAACTACTTAAGATTTAATATTCTCCAAACCAAACATGGGATCATGTTGACACATGTCATCACCACATATTTTAGTCTATGGGAATATGATTTAAAGTGGTGTCACAATTTAATAAGGTTTTACCCTTTTATTTTAATTAAATAAAGTGACTAGAAATGCCTATGTAGCATTTTTTATTACTTGAACATTATTTCTGTAAGTAAACCTATATATTTTTATATATTCTGAAAGGTATGGTTAAATGTGATTTTTGAGAGTTGGAATCAACTCAAAAGCTATTATGGTTTAAATTTGAAAAATGTTTGAATGCAGAAAAGCTTCTGCCTTGTTATTTTTACCATGGGTGATCTATAGATCCAAATGACTTGAATACAACGGGCTTGGATTCAGCATTCCCATACCTTTCTAACAAAATTAGTTTCATTCAATTTGGTGCACTGAATCGACCTGGGTTGATTTTTGAAACTGGGTACAGAAGTGTGTTTGAAATTAAATGGAAAAGGTTTAATTCAAATTACTGGGCTGCGCGGGAAAAGTTAACGGGCCGGCCTGCTAAGCGTAGCGCTTCCGCAGGCTGCTTAAGTGGCTGTCCCCACTCGTCAGTGAGACAGGGGTGCGAAGCGGTATGGGGCGATGTGGGTCGTTCGATCTAGTTCTAATCCAACGGCTAAGAGTCATCGTCGACGTTAGGCAACGCCGACGAGACAGAAACCTAGCGCGGCCAGTGGGGGTTGCTGGGGGCTCACCGGGGTTTGGGCGAGGGTCGGCGAGGCGGGCGAACGACGAATACGACGACGGCAAACTCAGGGGTGGTCGTGGCAGCTCCTGGGGTGGACGAAATCGATGGCGCCTTTCTTCTCCAGAGGCGGCCTGCTCCAACGCAATTCCGGCGATGCGCTGCTCGCCTTGCTCCAGGACTGAGGTGGGGTGGTTCTAGGTGAGATAGGAGTGGAATGGTGTGAAGAATTCGAGCGGGGGAGTCCTCTATTTATAGACTCGCCGGTGAGACCAAACGGCATGGGCGAGCGACGGTGGCGACATGGCTACGGGCTGCTAGAGGCATGGCCGGCGTGGAGATCGCTTGGTGGTCTCCTGGCGATGCTCTATGGCTTTAATGCGTTTGTAGGGGCGGTACGGTTTGGTCTGGAACACACGACGCTGTGCGCGGCAGAGGCGGCGTCTTCGACGGCGAGCAGTGGCTGTGCGTCACGGGGTGGCAAACGGGGATGTCTGGCGGTCTCCTGGGTCGGTGGTGATCGTGTATGCACACGGCGGTAGCATGTGATGGGCTTGATCGAGGTGGCGCTCTGGCGCATGCTCGGCATTGGATTGGCGAGAGGCGCAGCGCCGCGTTCTGGGGTGTGCTCCGTCGGTGTCTTCGAGGCAGAGCTGGTCGAGAGGGGGCGGTGAGGCATGGGTGATCTCCTAGACAAGGTTGGCATGGCTAGTTTCCTTCCTAGCTTGCTGTCTACACTGGGATGGCAAGGGTGGCTTCGGCTGTTCACCATTGATGACATTGGCAAGCTCACAGTGGTGCTAGTGCTTGGTTTAGTTAGCTAGATGATCTACTGAGGTTGTTGTGAGCTAGAGAGGGAACAAGTTAGGCAAGAATCACTGCTCACAATAGTGTTTTGATTTTATTTGATTTGTGTCTGCCAAGTGTTTGATGAAATGGCCGCATGAATTCAAGTTTTGAATTTTGAAAAGATTTTTGGTGGGTGTGCTAGATTGGTGCTAGTGAGTCTGCAGATGCTTGTGTTTTGAAAGTTGAGCTTGTTTGAGTGGTTTTTGAAGAAGTGGGATCTTCCCATATGATAAAGATTCAATTTTGAATTGCCATTTAAACTATGCATTTGAAAGTTTCTGGATGATCACAAAGTGGGCCTTGATACTTTGTTATGAGTACAATTAAGGGGTGCAAAGATCCAGAAAAGTTTCTGTTAGTTTCTGAAAGTTTGAGACAGCCAAAGTAGGCATGGGAGTTAAATTGGTCAAAATGATCATTCCTTTATTTTATTTGTTTTGATTTACTTGTCTTTGGGAAAAGTGTGGGAAATGTTTTAGATGATGTTTATTTCACCTAAGAAACATTTTACAAGCAAGGAAACACACAAACAAGGTGGTTCAAAAGAATTTCCAATTCAATGCATACTCATATGCATGCATTCATAACTTTATTTAGAAAAGTTTTTGTTAACTCTAATTTTGATGCTTAGAGTTTGATGATACAAGTTCAATATTTTTGGGATGTTACAACCTCTGTGTCGAGTTTTTCGGGTCCTTCCTGTCCTTCGGGTAGCGCAGCCCCCGAGTGTTCTGCTTCTTCGGGTGATCCCTTGGGGAATTTCCTTTTGATGGTCAGTACGCAGATCTGTTAGAGGAACGCACCTGGTGGCACCCGTGCGCAGGTGGAGCCAATGTTGGCGAGTCTGTCGGCCTCTTCGTTGCTTTCTCTTCCAACGTGTTGAAGCTCGCAGCCGTCGAAGTCTCCTTCGAGTGCGTTGTAGAGTGCGCGATACACAATCATGTTGGCGGCGTGCGCGTCACACTTGTTCATCGTTTGCTGGACGACGAGGTTGGAGTCACCGTAGATGACGAGGCGCGTTGCGCCGCAGATCTTGGCCATCCGCATGCCGTGGATGAGGGCCTCGTATTCTGCTTCGTTGTTGGAAGCTCGAAACTTCATCCGGAGGACATACTTCATCTTGTCGCCCTGCGGGGAGGTCAGTATGACCCCGGCTCCTGCTCTGGCCTCGTGCTTGGAGCCATCGAAGTGCATTGTCCATGATTGTGTCATGTCTAGGGTGTCTGGCAGCTGTAACTCCATCTAGTGTACGAGGAAGTCCGGGAGGACCTTAGACTTGATCGTGTGGCGCTTCTCATAGACGATGTCTAGAGGTGATAGCTCGATGCCCCACAGGGCCACACGTCCTGTGGCCTTTGGATTTTTCAGGATGTTGTTCAGGGGTGCTTCGTTAACGACCATCACCTGGTGCTCCTGGAAGTACTGGCTCAGCCGACGAGCCGTCATGAACACGTCGTATGCGAGTTTCTGGTAGTGAGGGTACCTTTGCTTTGTCGATGTCAATACCTCGCTGAGGTAGTAGATTGGGCATTGGACCCCATGGGTCTTGCCTACTTCGGGTCGCTCGACCACTAGTACGGTGCTTACCACCTGGTGTGTGGCTGCTATGTACAGTAGTAAAGGCTCGCGCTCCTTTGGCGTGACCAGGACCAGCGAGGTAGAGAGCAGCCGCTTTAGATCTTCGAATGCGTCGTCCGCCTTAGGCGTCCACTCGAATTTGTCTGCTTTGCGTAGCAGATGGTAGAACGGCAGAGCCTTTTCGCCCATGCGGATGATGAACCTGCTCAATGCCGCGATTCGCCCGGCAAGCTGCTAGACGCCCTTGAGGTTCTTCGGTTTTTCCATGGCCATTATGGCCCAGATTTTCTTCGGGTTTGCCTCGATCCCTCACTGGGAGATGAAGTAGCCGAGCAGCTGACCAGATGGGACGCCAAAGGCGCACTTTTCAGGGTTGAGCTTAATCTTGTAGTGGTCAAGATTATCAAACATCTCGCGGAGATCATCGATGAGCGTCTTCGCCTCCCTTGTTTTGATGACTATGTCGTCGACATAGACTTGGATATTGCGACCGATCTGGTCCTTCAGACATGCCTGCATGCACCGCTGGTACGTAGCACCTGTGTTCTTCAGCCCGAAAGGCATTGTGTTGTAGCAGAACACTACGAACGGCGTAATGAACGCCGTTTTTTCTTGATCTTTGACCTTCAGTCGAATCTGGTTGTAGCCTGAGTAGGCGCCGAGGAAGGAGAGCTTCTCGCATCCTGCAGTCGAATCAATTATCTGATCGATCCGAGGGAGAGGGAAATGATCCTTCGGGCAGTGCTTGTTCAGCGATGTGAAGTCCACGCACATCCTCAGGATGTCTGTGTCCTTCTTGGGGACCATCACGGTTTTGGCGAGCCACTCGCTCTCCTTGATCTCCCTGATGAAGTTTGCATCGAGTAGTCTGTTGACTTCGACTCCTATGGCTTCGACCCGAGGTTCGGACAGTCGTCGGATGGACTGCTTGACAGGCTTGGCGTCTGGAAAGACGTTGAGTGCATGCTCGGCGAATTCCTTGGGAACTCCCGGCATGTCCGCAGGACACCAGGCGAAGATTTCCCAACACTCACGGAGGAATTCGACGAGCGCGCTTTCCTATGCGGGGCTGAGATCGTTGGCGATCAGCGCCATCTTGGAGGCGTCCGTTGGGTGGACTTGCACCTTCTTTGTGTTGGTGGTGGAGTCAAAGGACATGTCTGGTGCGTTCTGTCTTGCGACTGGGGGTGCCCCGTTGTCCGTCACCTCGCGTAGCCTTACGAGCTCCTCCTGCCTGCCGAATGATTGGGATATTCTGTTGAAGTCCCTGCCGAAGTGGTCCGATCGGGTGAAGCTCCCGTGGACCTTGATGACGCCCCTGGGTCCTGGCATCTTGAGTAGCAGTGCACGCCAGAAAAGCGGTCTTGCCAGAATCGATGCAAATGCCACGCTAAGGATGGCATGGTATTGTGATGGCCAGTCCACTACTTTGAACTCGAGTCGCTTGCATCAGAAGTTATCCGGCTTGCCGAAGATGATGTCGAGCCATACCTTTCCCAGGAGGAATATGCCCTTTCCTGGGACGATGCCATGGAAGGTTGTGTCGGACTGTTCCAGGCTGCACAGCGGGATCTGCATTGCTGCTAGGGTGCTAGCGAACATCAGGTTGATGTGCTGCCGCCGTCCATGAAGACGCGGCTCATGTTGAACCCTCCGATCTGCGCCTCAAGCACCAGGGCAGCATGGCCTAGGCGAGGGACTTGGCAGGGGTGATCCGAACGGCTGAACGTGATGCATGACTCCAATCCGCTGAGGTACTTAGGGATGGCGGGTGGGGCTGTCACAGCCAGATTGATCTAACGGGTGATTTTCTTCTGCACCCTGTTCGTTGGGCACCCTTTTTGGATCATCAGTGATCCTTTCGGCGCGGGGTACCCATGCCCACCGTTATTCTGCGCGGGTGCGATTGGGTGGTTCGAAGGTCCCGCAGGTGGTGGTGGTGGAGCTCCATGTGTGATCTCTCCTGGTGCGGGTGCGTTCCCGTATCCAGGGTTCGAGGCTTGCTGCCTTATCTGGGTCATGCTCTCGCTGAGTTTCTAGAACTCGCGGCAGTCCTTGAGCATGTGACTTGCTTTCTTCTTACCATCCTGCTTGTCGATGTAGAAGTGGATGGTGCATGGACCCGACAGTTTTTCGTATGCCGAGGGTCCGTCGTCGCGGCCGCGACGCTGCCATGACTGCGTTGGGCGTCCTCCATCGCGGAAGTTGCTTCCGCGGTATCCGCCACTGTTGCGGTTTCCATCGCTGCGGCGGTCGGCGTAGCCAGCCACGACCATGTCGGGTCCATCACGATCATCGTAGATGCGCGATCTTATCTTGCTACGACGTTCATGTTGCAGACCGTAGTCATCTTCCTCCTCCGAGCGCGCTGGACTGCGGGGCTGCTTGCTTGCGTTTGTCAAGCACCTCCTGCGTCTTGACCTGCTTCTTGTGCTCCTCGATTAGGAGCATGTGGTATGCCATCAGCAGGTCCCGTGAGGCACCCACGGGCAGGATCTTGTTGCCTGCCACGGCTTCACGTGCTTGAGCCCATCCTTCCTCGCTGAGGCGGATGACCCGATCGGTGTCGTCCCCGTTGGGTGGGGGGACTGGCTTCTTCTGTTCCCACCGTTTCTACCCTGTGGGTTAGGTGGCGGATTGGGCGCGTGATGCTCCGCGTCGCTCTGGATGACTACGGCGCATTGGTAGCGCTCGTAGATTGGATCGCTGCTACCGCAGCTTTCGGATCCGGAACCGTAGGTCCCTTCTTCCGATGGTGGCTCGCACAGATCTGAGCTGCAGCTGCTGCTGTCATAGGACTCATCTGTCGATGGCGATGTGCGTAGCACGGGGTATGGAGACCATGAAGCCGGCCTGATCGATGGCAAGGGCACCCGCTCTGGGAGGCGGAGGGTGCCGGTTTGCCCCACCTGGAAGCAGAAGCTCCCAAACAGGATCTCGAGTCCATTGCCAACGGGCTCGAAGTCCTTCATGGTGGCCGGTGAGTGGGAGGTGAAGTCGAAGGCGCCGGAGAGGAGATGACTCTCCGTCACCGCGGAGTTTTAGATCACTCGGGTTGGGACCATCACGATCGCACAATCAGCGTCCCCAGTTCCCACAGACGGTGCCAATTGACGAGGTTTAATCTCGTCAATGCCCATTGTTATGGACTTGGGTTTTGGAGAAGATGGGGATTCTGGAGATCGCGGAACGATTAGCAAACAAGCAACACGGGGACATGAAGTTTACCCAGGTTCAGGCGCCCGGAGGGAAAACCCTGCTCCTGCTTGTCTGCTCTTGATTACGGCGGAACCGAAAGTTACAGGGGGTGCGTAGATGCAATCTGGCGTGGAGGTGTGTATGCGGTGGTGTGCGAGAGATTGTCAGAGACCCCCTCGTCGTGCCCTCCTGCTCTTTATATAGAGATAGGCAGGTCCTAGGCACATATCGAGTCGGTTACAGGTTTTAGGGTTTACCCCTTTGAAATTTCTATCTACTCTAGTCTTGCTCTCCAAGGATCCGAAGGCGTCATGGGCCCTAGCCACCCGAAAATCTTCATGGGCTGGCGCATATTTGTCGTGGGCCTTCCTTGGGCTGGACCAGGTATGCTGAGGTCGTGTACCCGCAGGGTATAACCATGTCAGAGGCCGAGTCCTCCCCCAACTCCCCTTGTGTCGCCAGCGGCAAGGAGGGAGAGGGAATCCTCTCCCAAGTGGGTTTCCTTTCCCTCCTCCACTAGGATTTATACTTTCCTTATTTTGGGATTTGACTTTTCAAACTAGACTTTGACTATTCAAAATAGACTTTGAATCCCACCTCCTAGCCTTGGAAGACTTGACCTAGGACACTATGCTGCCACCCCACTTGGGTATGGCGCATACATGTGTCCCCCCTCTGGGTGGTGGACCTTCTAGAACCTTCCAAAAGATTCTGGTGAAAACATAAAAAACATTTCTGAACCCCGTAATTGGACTTTCCTTATATGAATCTTATTCTTCGGACCATTCCGGATCTCCTCGTGATGTCCTGGATCCAATCCGAGACTCCGAACAACATTCGGTCTCCAACTCATTACCATATCTACTAAACAACATCAAATCCTTAAGTGTGTCTCCCTACAGTTCGTGAATTATGCAGACATGATCGAGACACTTCTATGATCAATAACCAATAGAGGAATCTAGAAATTCATATGGCTCCCACATATTTCTACGATTACTTCGTGATCGAATGAACCATTTACACACGATACCAATTTCCCTTTGTCTCGTGATACTTTACTTATCTGAGATTTGATCGTCGGTATCTCCAATACCTAGTTAAACCTCGTTACGGGTAAGTACTCTTTACTCGGTCCATGATATGTGATCCCTTGTGACCTAGTCATATGCTTGCAAGCCAATTGGATGACATTCCACTAAGAGGGACAAAGTATATCTATCCGTCATATGGATGGACAAATCCCACTCTTGATCCATGTGCCTCAACACATACTTGCATAATACCTAGTGCCACCTTTCTAACCACCTAGTTACGGAAGTGGTGTTTGATGTCATCAAAGCATTCATCCGGTGATGGTGATTAACATGATCTCATGGTCGAAGGATTATGTTACTATGTATTTGAAAGCTTGTAGCAAACGAACTCTAAATGACTTGATCTTACGCTACACTTACTATAGGAGTGTGTCCATCATATCATTCTCCTAATGACATGATCTTGTTATTAATAACATCTAATGTCCATGATCAGGAAAGCATGATCATCTATTAATCAACAAGCTAGTTTCAACAAGAGGCTTACTAGGGACATCTTTTATGTTTACAAAATACACAAGTATTAATGTTTTCGGTTAATACAATTATACCATGGGATGTAAACATTTATCATAAACACAAAGATATAATAATAAACATTTTATTATTGCCTCTTGGGCATATATCCAACAACAACAATGATATCAATGTCATGCAGTTCTCGCTTGTCTTCTCCAATTTTCTTGAGGGCCATGCCCCTCCGGTGGACTATATGATCAATGGACACCACTACAACAAGGGATACTACCTGGCAAATGACATCTATCTAAGATGGTCAAAATTTGTGAAGAAATAGAAAAATGTGCATTTGCATGCATTCATTTGCAAAAGTGGGGTAAATTTTTCGCAAACTAAAACCCTGGAGAGATCATAGTTTCCTTCGCTGTGTTGAGTCAAGATTTAGCTCTTTATAGTGATTGTTATAAATTTTGACATGATACCTAGGAATTTAAATGATTTTGGGAGAATAATTCAAATTCATATTTAAATTTGAATTACTTTTGAAAAGATTTTAAACTAGAAGTATTTAACACTTTATTGTTTTCAAAAGAATTTATAGATAATTAGTATGAATTATTGAATGATACATTAATGATTATTGAAGAAAAATAAAATTGAAAATATTATAAATAATAGGATTCATACAAGTAAGTATACTTCTTATTCATTTCTTTATTCAACAACAATAATATAAACATAAATGAATAGGCAATTATAAAAAAAGGGAAAAGAAAACTTTATTGAATAACAAATAAATATTACATTATTTTTTACAAAACAAAGAATTGAAATTACAAAAGTAATAAAAATAAAACCTATACTAAATCCTAGTTAGTTATACATCTCTCAATCTTCTCTGAAGAAGCTTGTACCTGCAAAGCAAAGAAAACATAAATAGAAAGAAAAGGGTTATAGTTAGATTGCTCTCAACTGTGAATAGTGAAGTGCGCTGTTCAGATGGCATCACTGAGCAAACAAAATATCAAAGGGGCAAGTTTCACCAAAGTGCAACATTTGTTATTTGAGTTAAAATGGTTTCAGTACAACATCATTAACCAGGGGGCGGGTTTCACCAGATAAGATCACAGTAAAAGGGTAAAAGCAACAAATATTTCTTCTTTGATCTGATCCATATGCCTAGTAAATAGGCATGTAGCTTACTCACCCATGAAAATAGGAGCTACTATTGACAACAAGGTGAAAGCAGGGTAAATATTAGTCACAGACCCGCACACAGCAGAGCAAGCTCTACTACACTAGCTCAGAAACCAGGAGGAACAACAAGAATATATCCATATAGATTAGCAAGATACTCAACAGATCAACCAGCAAAACATCGTAGAAAACCCACCAGATCACCAACAAGATGATCACCTAAGAAGGGAGTGGATTTGGTGTTGATAAAGGGTGAACCAGGAAGGACCCCAACTGTGAAGAACACATCTATTCCAGAAGCAAATCATCAAGATCAACACTAGAGCAAGAGCACATCAGGCATCATAGCAGCATCACCAACATTGTCTGGTTGGCGAGTCATAAAAGACCACTCTATTTACTATTCTTATCCATTCAATAAGCAAGATTTGTTGGATAAGATGAATCCTCAGAGATACACCCAGGTGGGGTGTACAACTCATCATTGGATTTTATAAACAACCACATGAAGCATCTATTATGATTCTAAATCCATAGATTAGGTCTCAGCTTTTGCATCATAGACCTAACCTGGAGCCAACTAGTAGCAACAATTATATTTAGGAAAGATCAGGGGATTGGTTATACTGGGAACATCCTAGTTGTGGGTAGCACCTCAGTAGTAACCAACATAACAACTATTTCTCTATTATGAAATCACCAGTTACAAGCTTTCATAAATTAGAAACTCAAATCATTTTCCTAAAATAAGCTAGGAATCATTTCTGTTCATCCAAAACTCTCCAGGGAGTGTCATCAATATATAAATCATAAACATCATCACGTAAAGAAATAAATATTTATCTGATATTTAAGCGGATCACTGAAACACTTGTTCTTTATAACAAGTTAACAACTATTTGTATCATAGAGTTATTTCCCTGAGTAAAACCACAAGGGTATCATCATATACAAATCATCATAACCATTCAGCATCAACATCCAGTAATATTTCTCCAGTATTAAAGCATTACCAATATAACCAATAAGCATCTGCCAATCCAAGATAGTAATCATGGCATCCATATCATTTCATCTAGGCAACAGTAAGATTAGGATCAGGCAGTAATCAATTGACACTAACTACTGTCATTAGCCCTACATCAAGCATAGAACTATATTTTCACCATATACTCACAGAAGCAATACACTCAAACCAGTCTATACTATCACTAACAGACAGAGGGATGAACCCTAGAACAAAGGGTAACCCTAATTAGAGTTCATAACCACAGCTAAGTGGAGAGTAGGAAGAGGGGATAGAGATCAAGGGAGAGGAAGGTAACTTACCCGTGGTCCTCGCTAGATTATAGAAGAGGAAGAAGTGGTGGCCGACGATGGTGTACACGATGGCACGGGGAGCACCCGAAGGCAGCTGTGGCAGCGCCAAGCCATGACCACGATGGCACAAGAGAACGAGCAGCATAGACAACATCACTGCAATGTTATAGCACCAGTATAGCACCACAGGGTCACCAGAGTACCATGCCGGAGAAAGGGGTTGAAACCCTAGTCACTAGAGAGGGTGGAAGCAATGAATCAAGCTGGGTAGGACGATGCAGCATCGTCGACTGCATCATCTCATACCACGGCAGTGGACGGGGAAGCCAAAACCGACCGGGATTGAGCGCGGCAACGGCGGCGACACCGAGTCGCCAAAGATAAGAGAGGGGCATCGTGCGTGAGAGGGAGAGACAAGGTGAGGAACTGGGGCAGTTGGGGCTAGCCCAGTGCAGCAGTGTGGGTTTGACCCAACCCACTGTGTCGGGCTAGGCCAGTCCAATAGTCCAGGTCCAGATCTGAAGAAAAGGAACCCTAATTTAATTATTAAAATACCAAAGTAACCCTAGGGCTAAACAAGCTCTAGAAAAATAAATAAAAATCCTAAAAATACAAATAATATATCCAAATGCTCATAAAAATATAAACTATCCAATAAAAATGATAAGTTGTATTTTAGGATAATAAAACTTAAATTAATTATTTTAATGACATACATGCTTTATGGAATTTTCTAAAAATAAAAATAATACTTAAAACAAGTAAAAATAATATTTAATATTATTAATGAATATTGTATATAATAAAAATACTAGTTTGTATTTTTGGCCAATAAAAAAATTAGAATATATTTTCAATCATTTATTACTTTATGGAATTTTAATGAAATGTGGATAAGAGCTAAATTAAATAAAAATTACTTTTATACTCTTAAATTAATATAGGGTTTAGGGTTTATACTCTTAAATTAATATAGAATTATAAAGTATTAAGTTCCTCTTAAATTATAAAAAGACTTAAACCTTTAATTATGTGGGTAAAACACGCAAAGAAGAATAATTAGAAAATGGTGCATGACATCAATATGCATGTTCATTATTGCTTCTTTAAATATTGTCCTTACCGGACAATAATGGTGTTTTGTAGAAACAGAAGCTCAAGATCGAGTACAAGCATCTGATTTCACTACCTTCAGTCACAAGGGAAGTTCATCACTTACTCATGTCCTTTGATGTGTTTTGTCAAAGTATTTGCAAATTATGTGTTATCACCTATAAAAGGAGACAAAAAAAGGATATTTTAACAAATTATAAATTTCTAGTATCGTCCTAAGTGATGATAGATGTTAAGCAACGAAATCTAGGATTCCCATTGTAGTTCTAGATAGGAATTAATACACATGACATCAGTATATTATGTGTTAACCATAGGATCTGGAATGGGGTGGGAGAGTTAGCTGGATCGGCTCCCTTTCGCATGCCAACGGATGACCGGGTCGTGACTATAACTCCTCTTGTAGAGGGTTGGTATCAAATGGGTGGGATCTCTCAACGTCCCACAACTTCTAGTATCTATGAGGGTTGTACGCCTTAGGCTTCCATTGGAAACAAGTTTTATCCTTGGCTTGACGGGCAATCCGTAGGGTATGCGGGGTCGCGGAGAAGGACAATGGTGGGCTCGGATCAATCTCTAGGCCCCAAATCAAAGAATTGTGGACGGGAAAGTACGCTCGAATGTGCAACAAGAATTTGATGTCTTATGGATAAAGTAACGCACATCTATAGAGTGTAAGAATTATGACATGTTACCCCCCCCCCCCGTTCCGGAAAGGAGCTACGAACGCGGAAGGAAAGGAACTCCATGAAGTTCTGGTCAATTTGTTGTTGGAGATATGCCCTAGAGGCAATAATAAATGTAGTTATTATTATATATTTGTGTTTATGATAAATGTTTACATTCATGCTCTAATAGTATTAACAAGGAAACATTAATACTTGTGTGATTTGTAAACTAAATTAGAGTCCCTAGTAAAGCCTCTTCATAATACTAGCTTGTTGGTTAATAAATGATTGTGGTTTCCCTATCATGAACATTGAGATGTTATTAACAACAAGATCATATCGTTAGGAGAATGGTATGATGGACATGCTCCTATAGATAAGTGTAGCATCAATATCAAGTCATTTTAATAGTTCAATTGCTATATGCTTTCTGATACATAGTAACCTAATTCATTCGACCATGAGATCATGCATATCACCATCACCAGAAGGATGCTTTGATGACATCAAACACCACACCATAACTGGGTGGTTATAAAGGTGGCATTGAGTGTTCGGAAAGTATGGGTTGAGACACATGAATCAAGAGTGGGATTTGTCCATCCATATGACGGATAGATATACTCTGGGCCCTCTCGGTGGAATGTCATCCAACTGGCTTGCAAGCATGTGACTGGCTCACAAGGGATCACATATCATGGGAACGAGAAAAGAGTACTTATCAGTAACGAGGTTGAACTAGGTATGCAGAGATACCGACGATCAAAACCTCGGATAAGTAAACTATCATGAGACAAAGGGAAATTGGCATCGTATGTAAGTGGTTCATTCGATCGCAAAGTAATCGTATAAATATGTGGGAGCCATATGAATTTCCAGATTCCTCTATTGGTTATTGTTCGGAGAAGTGTCTCGATCATGTCCGCATAATTCACGAACCGTAGGGAGACACACTTAAGGATTCGATGTTGTTGAGTAGTTATGGAATGATGAGTAAGAGACCAAATGTTGTTCGGAGTCTCGGATGGGATCCGGGATATCACAAGGAGATCTGGAATGGTCTAGAGAATAAGATTCATATAAGGAAAGTCCTGTTTCGGGGTTGGAGAATGATTCCAGTGTTTTCATCGGGAATGTTCTAGAAGGGTCCGGAAGGTCCGGCACTCCGGAGGGGAAGGGTACATGAATGTGTCATAACAAGTTGGAATGGTTGCATCATGTACTAGGTGTCATCGCTGAGCAAAATAAAGGGATAAATCAAATCCTAGTTTGAAAAGTCAAACGCCAATTTGAAAAGTCAAACGGCAAGTTTGCTTGGTGGAGGGAGAGTAGGAAACCTACTTGGGGAGGAGTTCCTCTCCCTCCACCGCCGGCCAAGGAGGCCGAGTTGGGGGAGGACTCCTCTCCCCTTGGACGCACCCTGCCACCTATAAAAGGAGGGGTAGGGCTGCCCCTCTAGACCTACACCTTGCCCCACTAAAACCCTAGCCCTAGCCATCGGCCCTCTTGCAGCCGCCGCCGCCCTAGGGCAAACCCTAGCCGCCAACTTGGGGCTTTCCCCTTGCCCTAGCCGCCAGCCTAGCCCTCTCTCCTTGGTGCCTCTAAACCCTAGATCGCCAAGGCCTCTCTCATAGTCCACCATACTCGCTCCGGCTTAAGGCGAAGCCTCATGAGATCTCCTCTACTTCGGTACCATACTGTTGTGCTACCGGAATCGAGGAGAGTGCTACAACCTCCGCTGCCTGCCGAACAAGGGAGAGGAAGGTCTTCATCGAAAATTAACGTGACTGATCATGGAAGCGCCTTAACGCAAGCGGAAGGATCGTCTACACGATCTTGAGATCGGCAAGAGTACGACTACATCACCCACGAGAATCCGCTCTCGTTAAACACTTTGGAATCTTCGAGGGTGAGTTATTCTATCGACTCGTTGCTACAATCTAGTAGATAGATCTTGGCTTGTTTGTTTGTATGCGGTAGAAATTTTTTGTTTTCCATGCTACGAACCCCAACAGTGGTATCAGAGTCGTGTCTATATGTAGATCTATTGCACGAGTAGAACACAATGGTCATTGTGGGCGGTGGTGCTTTTATTATCAATTGCTTCTTGTGTACTTTGCATCTTGCGGTATGATGGGATGAAGCGGCTAACCTTACATGACATCGTTCATGAGACTTGCTCCACGCTCAACATGCAACTTGTATTGCATAAGTGGCTTTGCGGGTGTCTGTCTCTCCCATTATAGTATAGATCCAATTTACAACATGCACTTGATAGTTCAAACATCAACGTTGTGGTTCTTGTTCGTAAGTTAGATCGACACTTATTGAAAGCCCCAAACCACGTAAAATATGCAAAGAAATTAGAGGCGTCTAACTTTGTTTTGCAGGGGTGTGCTGTGATGTGATATGGCCATGATTGTGATTATATTTGATGTATGCAATGTTCCTTATTGTAAGTTGGCAACCGACAGGAGCCATATGGTTGTCTTTAATTTCTGTTAAGACCCGCGTGTCTATTCAAAGTAGTTGTAATAGTTGAAGCTGGTGGACGACAACCATAGAGCAGCGTCATTGACCTTGATGCAATGCCGGTGATGATGGAGATCATGTTCGTGCTTGAAGATGGAGATCGGAAGCACAAAGAAGAAAGGTCATATCATATCACATATTATGAATTGCATGTGATGTTAATCCTTTATGCATCTTGTATTGCTTAGTTAACGACGGTAGCATTATAAGATGATCCCTCATGCACATGAATTTCAAGTTCTAAAGTGTTCATCCTTAGTAAGCACCATTGCTAAAGCTTGTTGTTTCGAAGCACCACGTGATGATCGGGTGTGTTAGATTCTGCAAGTGTATACAACGTGAGCAAGCCAGATTTGCTCATGCGGAAGCTACGGTTTGATCTTAACGAGCCTAGCATGTACAGACATGGTCTCGGAACACGGATCACCGAAAGGTAAAGCATGAATCATATAGTAGATATGATGAACATGTCGATTGTTCGCCATTGAAGCTATATCAACTCTCGTGATGATCGGTTTTGATGTGGTGGATTTGGTTCGTGTGATCACTAAAACAATGTGAGGGATATTGTTTTGAGTGGGAGTTCACCTAGATTAATTTAACTATTAATTAGAACTCAATTTGTCATAAACTTAGTCTAAACTATTGCAAATATGTTGTAGATCAATGGCGGCCCCTACCATCAATTTTAATGCGTTCCTAGAGAAAGAAAAGTTGAAAAACAATGGAAGCAACTTCGCGGATTGGTTCCGCAATTTTAGGATTGTCCTCAATGCTGGTAATTTGACCTATGTCTTTGGATGCAATCATTGGGTGACCCGCTGCTGATGCTACCGATGAAGTAAAGAATGTTTACCTCGCTCGGAAGACTCAGTACTCCACAGTTCAGTGCGCTATCTTGTATGGTTTAGAATCGGAGCTTCAGAAAAGGTTTGAGAATTCAGACCCACATGATATTGTCCGTGAACTCAAACTGATATTTGAGACTCACGCGACAGTTGAGAGCTATGAGGCTTCTGAAAAGTTCTTTAACTGCAAGATGGAAGAGGGCAGCTCCGTCAGTGAGCATGTGCTTAAGATGTCTGGGCAGGCAAACAAACTCCAAAGCTTGGGTATAGTGATTCCTAATGCTTTGGGGATTTACCGTGTCCTCAAATCACTACCACCAAGTTACAAGAACTTTGTGATGAACTACAATATGCAAAGCATGAACAAGTAGTTGCCAGAACTCTTCTCCATGTTAAAATCTGCAGAAGTGGAGATCAAGAAAGAGCACCAAGTGTTGATGGTCAATAAGACCACCAAATTCAAGAAAGGCAAGTATAAGCAAAAGGGACACTTCAAGAAGGGTGGTAAGAAAGTTACCGCACCGACAAAGAAGACCAAGGCTGGACCTAAGCCTGATACTGAGTGTTTTTACTGAAGGGAGAAGGTCACTGGAAGCGGAATTGCCCAAAGTACTTGGAGGATTTGAAGAACGGCAACATCAAGAAGAAAGGTATATCCGATATACATGTTATTGATGTGTATCTCGCTAGTACTCGTAGTAGTGCCTGGGTATTTGATACTGGTTCAGTTGCTCATATTTGTAACTCGAAACAGGTGCTGCAGAATAAACGGAAGCTAGCGAAGAACAAGGTGATGATGCGCGTAGGAAATGGATCAAAGGTTTATGTGATCGCGGTCGGCACGCTACCTCTTCATCTACCATCGGGATTAGTTTTATACTTAAATAATTGTTATTTGGTGCCTGCGTTAAGCATGAACATTATATCGGGATATTGTTTAAGTCTGAGAATAATGGTTGTTCGATTTATATGAGTAATATGTTTTATGCACATGCACCTTTGATAGATGGTCTATTCTTATTGAATCTCGATAGTGGAAATACACATATTAATAACATTGAAGCTAAACGTTTGAAATTGAGAGATAACTCGACCTATATGTGGCACTGTCGTCTTGGTCACATTGGAGTGAAGCGTATGAAGAAACTCCATTCCGATGGACTTCTTGAATCACTTGATTTCGAATCACTTGAAAGATGCGAAGCATGTCTGATGGGTAAAATGACTAAGACTCCATTTTCTAGTATGATGGAGCGAGCTACGGACTTATTGGAAATCATACATACCGATGTGTGTGGTCCAATGAGTGTAGCATCGCGTGGTGGTTATAGTTATGTTCTTACCTTCACGGATGACTTGAGTAGATATGGGTATATCTATTTCATGAAACATAAGTCCGAAACTTTCGAGAATTTTAAGGAATTTCAAAGTGAGGTGGAGAATCAACGTAACAAGAAGATTAAATTTTTACATTCTGATCGTGGAGGTGAATATCTAAGTTACGAGTTTGGCGAGCATTTGAAGAAATGCGAATACTTTCACAATTGACACCGCCGGGAACACCACAGCGTAATGGTGTGTCCGAACGTCGTAATCGAACTCTCTTAGATATGGTTCGTTCTATGATGTCACTTACAGATTTACCGCTATCATTTTGGGGTTATGCATTAGAAACAGCCGCATTCACTTTAAATAGGGCACCATCTAAATCCACGACACCATATGAATTATGGTTTGGGAAGAAACCTAAATTGTCGTTCCTTAAAGTTTGGGGTTGCGAAGCCTATGTAAAGAAGTTACAACCGGACAAGCTTGAACCCAAAGCGGAAAAATGCGTCTTCATAGGATACCTAAAAGAAACTATTGGGTATACCTTCTATCATAGATCCGAAGGCAAAATCTTTGTTGCCAAGAATGGATCCTTTCTAGAGAAGGAATTTCTCTCGAAAGAAGTGACTGGAAGGAATGTAGAACTCGATGAGGTTGTCGAACCTTCTCTCGAACTTGCGAGTAGCGCAGCACCGGAAGAAGTTCCTGTGGTGCCTGCACCAATAAGAGAGGAAGCTAATGATGATGATCATGAAACTTCAGTTGTAGTTGCTACAGAACCTCGCAGGTCAACGAGAACTCATACCACTCCTGATTGGTATGATCCCGTTATGAGTGTCATGTTGGTGGACAACACCGATAACCCTACGACGTATGAGAAAGCGATGATGAGCCCAGATTCCAATAAATGGCAAGAAGCCATGAAATCCGAGATTGGATCCATGTACGAAAACCAAGTATGGACTTTGGTGGACTTACCGGATGGCCGGAAGGCTGTCGAGAACAAATGGATTTTCAAGAAGAAAGCAGATGCTGATGGTAATGTTACTGTCTATAAAGCTCGACTTGTCGCAAAAGGGGTTCGACAAATTCAAGGAGTTGACTACGATGAGACTTTTGCACCAGTAGCGAAGCTAAAGCCTGTGAGGATTTTGTTAGCAATCGCTGCATATTATGATTATGAGATATGGCAGATGGATGTCAAAACAGCGTTCCTCAATGGAGACATTGATGAAGAGTTGTATATGATGCAACCCAAAGGTTTTGTCGATCCTAAAGATGCTAACAAGGTATGCAAACTTCAACGGTCCATATATGGATTGAAGCAAGCATCCCAAAGTTGGAATCAACGTTTTGATAAGGTAATCAAAAGTTTTGGTTTTATACAAACTTATGGAGAAGCTTGTATTTACAAGAAAGTGAGTGGGAGCTCTGTAGCATTCTTAATACTGTATGTAGATGACATATTGTTGATTGGGAATGATGTAGACCTTCTTAATAGTGTCAAGGAATATTTGAATAATAGTTTTTCAATGAAAGATCTTGGCGAAGAAGCTTACATATTAGGCATAAAGATTTATAGAGATATATCGAGATGCCTAATATCATTATCACAAAGTACATATTTGGACAAAGTTCTAAAGAGGATTGGAATGGAAGATAGCAAGAAAGGGTTCTTGCCCATGTTGCCCATACGACCTTGAGTAATACTCAAAGTCCAGCAACGGCAGAAGATAGAGAAAGGATGAGTAAGACTCCCTATGCCTCAGCCATAGGATCTCTAATGTATGCCATGCTATGTACTAGACCCGACATTGCATATGTTGTTAGTTTGACTAGCAGATATCAAAGTGATCCAGGAGTGGATCATTGGACAGCGGTCAAAAACATCCTTAAGTACTTGAGAAGAACTAAGGATATGGTTCTTTCTTATGGAGGTGATGAACAGCTCGTTGTTAATGGTTACACCTATGCTAGTTGGAACACCAATCCGGATGATTCTAAATCTCAATCTGGATACGTATTTACTTTGAATGGTGTAGCAGTTAGCTGGAGGAGTGCAAAGCAAAGCGTTGTGGCGAGATCTTCAACTGAATCGGAATACATAGCTGCTTCGGAGGCTTCACAAGAAGCGATATGGATGAAGGAGTTCATTATAGAGCTCGGTGTGGTTCCAAGTGCGCTGGACCCAATGTCTATCTACTGTGATAACATGGGTGCCATAGCCAATGCGCAAGAACCAAGGTCACACAAGAAGCTGAAGCACATCAAGCTACGTTTTCACGCTATTCGAGAACATGTCCAAGATGGTGACATAAAGATTTGCAAAGTACACACAGATCTAAATGTGGCGGATCCGTTGACTAAACCTCTCCCGAGGGCAAAACATGACCAACACCAAACTGCCATGGGTGTTCGGTATATTACCATGTAATCTAGATTAGTTGACTCTAGTGCAAGTGGGAGACTATTGGAGATATGCCCTAGAGGCAATAATAAATGTAGTTATTATTATATCTTTGTGTTTATGATAAATGTTTACATTCATGCTATAATAGTATTAACAAGGAAACATTAATACTTGTGTGATTTGTAAACTAAATTAGAGTCCCTAGTAAAGCCTCTTCATAATACTAGCTTGTTGGTTAATAAATGATTGTGGTTTCCCTATCATGAACATTGAGATGTTATTAACAACAAGATCATATCGTTAGGAGAATGGTATGATAGACATGCTCCTATAGATGAGCGTAACATAAAGATCAAGTCATTTTAATAGTTCAATTGCTATATGCTTTCTGATACATAGTAACCTAATTCCTTCGACCATGAGATCATGCATATCACCATCACCGGAAGGATGCTTTGATGACATCAAACACCACACCGTAACCGGGTGGTTATAAAGGTGGCATTGAGTGTTCGGAAAGTATGGGTTGAGACACATGAATCAAGAGTGGGATTTGTCCATCCATATGACGGATAGATATACTATGGGCCCTCTCGGTGGAATGTCATCCAACTGGCTTGCAAGCATGTGACTGGCTCACAAGGGATCACATATCACGGGAACGAGAAAAGAGTACTTATCAGTAACGAGGTTGAACTAGGTATGCAGAGATACCGACGATCAAAACCTCGGATAAGTAAACTATCATGAGACAAAGGGAAATTGGTATCATATGTAAGTGGTTCATTCGATCGCAAAGTAATCATAGAAATATGTGGGAGCCATATGAATTTCCAGATTCCTCTATTGGTTATTGTTTGGAGAAGTGTCTCGATCATGTCCGCATAATTCACGAACCGTAGGGAGACACACTTAAGGATTCGATGTTGTTGAGTAGTTATGGAATGATGAGTAAGAGATCGAATGTTGTTCGGAGTCTCGGATGGGATCCGGGATATCACGAGGAGATCCGGAATGGTCCGGAGAATAATATTCATATAAGGAAAGTCCTGTTTCGGGGTTGGAGAATGATTCCGGTGTTTTCATCGGGAATGTTCTAGAAGGGTCCGGAAGGTCCGACACTCCGGAGGGTAAGGGCACATGAATGTGTCATAACAAGTTGGAATGGTTGCATCATGTACTAGGTGTCATCGCTGAGCAAAATAAAGGGATAAATCAAATCCTAGTTTGAAAAGTCAAATGCCAATTTGAAAAGTCAAACGGCAAGTTTGCTTGGTGGAGGGAGAGTAGGAAACCTACTTGGGGAGGAGTTCCTCTCCCTCCACTGCCGGCCAAGGAGGCCGAGTTGGGGGAGGACTCCCCTCCCCTTGGCCGTGCCCTCCCACCTATAAAAGGAGTGGCAGGGCTGCCCCTCTAGACCTACACCTTGCCCCACTAAAACCCTAGCCCTAGCCGCCGGCCCTCTTGCAGCCACCGCCGCCCTAGGGCAAACCCTAGCCGCCGACTTGGGGCTTTCCCCTTTCCCTAGCCGCCGGCCTAGCCCTCTCTCCTTGGTGCCTCTAAACCCTAGATCGCCAAGTCCTCTCTCATAGTCCACCATACTAAGGCGAAGCTCATGAGATCTCCCTCTACTTCGCATACGCCACAGTCTTCGGAATCGCTAGGGGAGTGCTACAACCTCCGCTGCCTGCTGGAACAAGGGAGAGGAAGGTCTTCATCGAGTACCAAACGTGTGACCGACTGCGGAAGCGCTGCCGGAACGCAGCGCCAGAAGGATCGTCTACACGATCTTGAAATCGGCAAGAGTACGACTACATCACCCACGATAATCCGCTCTCGTTAAACACTTTGGAATCTTCGAGGGTGAGTTATTCTATCGACTCGTTGCTACAATCTAGTAGATAGATCTTGGCTTGTTTGTTTGTATGCGGTAGAATTTTTTTGTTTTCCATGCTACGAACCCCAACATCTGTGAAGGCTGATTGGCATAGTTTTTTATATTAAAATCAACCTTTGAAGAAATGTTTATGAAAACTGTATAGTGCCAAAGACTTATAGTCTGAGGTGGTAGGTAGAGCATCAAACTTCCCACCTTGCATATAATGGACTTGTTGGGTAATGTTGTTACTCACTCTTTCCTTTGATCCCCTGCTTAGACTCTGAGGAGCCAAAGGATACTCCAATGTATGCTACTAAAGGCCAGGAGGATGTCTACTACGAGGATCCGGATCTGTCCAGTGGAGTGGAAGGGGTGTACTACGAGATCCACTACAGAGTTGAAGGCAACGAGTCAGAGTAGTTTCCCTATTAGCACTTAGTACTTAAGACGAGCCGAGTAGCATGAACTCTATATAATAAGCTGTTGATATCAAGTTGTAATATTTAATTTAAATCTTTTGTTCCTCCACTAAAACATATTAAATAAGTTGAGTATGGTTTGTAAGTTTGAATGACTTGGAAGTACCCATATTTTGGTATTGTAATAATAATCATGTGTGTATTTGAACCCGCAATGTTTCTGTTGTAGCACTCTAAGGGACGTGATATTTGCGGGACGGTGTTTCGTGTGTGTTATGTCAACGACTATAGTATACTACACATGCAGTGGTATGCTGGGTCACCGCAATCGCAAGAGAATATGTGGGAGATGATGAATGCATGTGTGATCATGTACAACATGATCATTGAGAACGAGAGAGGAACCAGTGCTTGATGATGACACCAAACCATATTTCAGATAGGGTCCTCTTGCAGAGTTTGATCACCAGGTGCCAACATTGTGGGCTGACTTTGTTGCTATGCGTCAAAAGATCTGAGACTCGCATGTGCATCAACAACTGCAGGATGATCTAGTGGACCACATGTGGATGCTCAAAGGCAACACCTAGTTTGAGGTGTTCTTGTGTCCGAAAACTTGTTAAATAGTTTGCTATATGTGTGCCGAATTTGTTTTGTGCACCAGACTATGTGATAAATTGGCTGAACTATTGTTGTGTGTGAAAATTTGGCCAAACTGTGAAAATGCTGGCCAAACTATGAAAAATTGTGTCAAATTTGGCCAAATTTTGCTGAAATCGCCGATCCTGGGATTGCGGCTAGGAGTTGGCGCCCCTTAGGCCGAACGCTCGCCCAACCCAGCGAATAAAAATGCCGGATTTCGTCCTGGGGGTCTCTAATGAGTGGAGATGCTCTAATGCTACCGAACTACATGCGGCTTTAAACCTAGTTTCTAAGAAAGTTTGTAATGCTATTTGAACTATGTGTGCCTTTGAACCAAGTTTAAGTACCATTAGAACCAAATTTCTGAATTTTCCTCTATTTTTCTTTGATTGTACAAGTATTAGAAAATTGTTTATGAATTTTCCACTACTTTTTCTTGAGTTTACAAGTCATAGAAAAATGTTTATGAATTTTCCTCTATTTTTCCTAGACTTTACAAGTCACAGAAAATTGTTTATGAATTTCGACTTTGTGCTCTGAAATCCGAATACAACCCAAACCATTAAACGGGCTTCTCCGCCGAGTTCTAGTCAGATCTGGAACCTCAAAACGAGGAACCAATGTTGAGCCCGCCAATTCCGTCGGCCAGACGAATTTGGAGCTAGTAGGCAAAGTCTCGTCCATGACGAGGGCCGCATCGCCTGCGACTACGCTGAACGCCCGGCCGCCGGCCTTTTCTGCTTGACCACATGTCCACAGTCCACATCACCCTACCGCAGAACGCGACTGCTGCTTGTGCTAATCGGTGCCATGCCGCTGCAGCATCTCGCCGCGAAACCAGCGTCGCAGCCCCGCCGTCAGCTGCTGACCTTTGCCCGGCGGTGTCTTCCAGCGGCGACGAGGAGAGGGTGATCGGAGAGGACACGCGGAACAAGCGGATCGAGATCCTCCCGGCGCCGCCCGTCCGGACGACGCGGGAGCGGTTTCGTCAGTACGGAAATACCCCTGCAATTCCAAACCATACCTCTCATCAGGTGAATTTATTTTGTTTTCTGATACACGCGCTACATCTAGTTGCCGAAACCACACCACTCTATTTTAGAGATTGTGCGTGTTTCACACCTTGAGTTTGTTGGTCCAGTTGATCATCCATACCTCATTCATCTGATCGGCCGTTCGGAGCTAAAGCGTGATGTAGTGTCTTCTTTCTTCGATAAATAGTACTAAACAGAAGTTGCAGTATATTGTATACTTCAATTATGGTCCACAAAGTTTACAATCCAGATGGTATTTGGTCATATTACATGTGTGGATTTGGTTGTTTGCATGTTGATTTCTGTTGCATCGGATTTTCTTGTTTTCCACAAGTTATTAAAGCTCAGGTCAAGCCACAAACTATTCCATTCGAGCTTGGAGTCAAACTCTTGAGCCTAAATGGCTTGAATAGCTTTCAAAAGCTCGCTTCGAGGCATATTTGTGTAATTTTCACAACTTATCGAGTCGGTTAATGGAAATTAACTATTTTTGTGCAAGCAAACATGGTTTCGAATATTACACGTTTTGACAGGCCAAGCTCAAACTGGATCGGGCCGAGTGGAGATGGAGCCTGGAAGCAAGATCGAAGATCAACTTGAGACTGCCCGAGCTAGGATTGTGGGGCACTACAAGTTATAAAAACAGGAAACACCGAATGTCCGGGTTATGATGGTAAATTTCGTTATAGGTACACTACAAATACAGCTATACCACGATTGTATAACAAACACAACTATGCTTATGATACATAAATACTACAGCTAGATACATAATGCGACATCTAGACGTGGACGAGGAGATCTCATGTCACCCTTCTGCAGAATATATACGACTGTCATCACTGTCCATAATGTTCTGAAGTGAGGTTGGAATAGGAGGCAATTCAATGTCGACAACACCTTCCAGCATGCGAACAACTTGCCCCATTGACGGCCTGTGGATCTCTTCATCCTGGATGCACCAGCAAGCAACCCTACAGGTAACGTCCAGCTCCTTGACGTTTCCATCTCCACCGAGCCGACCATCGAGCAAGCACAGGACATCTCCTTCATTCACTTTAGCCGCAGCATAAAGAGGGAAGTACCGGTGATTTCCAAATCTCATGTTCCCAGAGGTCCGCCTCCCCGAGATCAATTCGAAGAGCACGACACCGAAGCTGTAGACATCTGCCTTGTGAGTAATAGCCTGACCATACACCCACTCAGGCGCGAGGTAGCCGACGGTTCCACGGAGACTAGTCAGGGCCGCGTCAATATCCCGTACCAGAAGCTTCGCCATGCCGAAATCAGCGATTTTGGGGGAGAATTCAGCATCCAGTAGTATGTTCTCGGGCTTGATGTCACAGTGTATGATGCAGTCCCTGCATTCCTCGTGCAAATAGGCCAAACCTTTTGCGATACCGATGGCAATGCGACGGCGAAGACGCCAACTCAATACACTAGTTCCTTCTGAAAAGAGATGAGAATCTAAAGAACCATTTGGCATATACTCGTAGACCAACAGCCTTCTGGTCCCTTCAGTGCAGAATCCTAGAAGGCCCACAAGATTGGTGTGTTGAATCATCCCAAGAGTCTGTACTTCTGCTCGAAATTGCTTATCTCTGTGCCCGACCCCTTTAAGCTTCTTCACAGCAACAATAGTTGGCCCTGCAACTGTTCCCTTGAAAACACCTCCAAAACCTCCTTCCCCGAGTTTGTCAGAGAAATTTCTCGTAGCTCTCTTGAGCTGCGCATAAGAGTAAACAGAGAGAAAACCTTCCACTTTAGTCTGTTTTGAAGATCTGTTGTACACCCAGAAAAGCACCAGCATGACAAGAAGGGCAACAACTAGTGGCCCAATAACCAACATAACAAGTTGTCCATGTTGTCGCGGCCTTTTACCATTGGAACCTATACGCATGTAAATCTCAGTGTGGAGAGTGGTATTGGCTGATGTCAAATTGAGCAACTGGCCATACCATATCTTGCACACAGGGTGATCGTAGGAATATGCAACGCAGTAGCATTGGCTCAGACACCTTGCTTCACAGTCTTCACTAGTTTCTTCCCTTATATGTCGGGGGTTGTCAGGAAACCCCTGCAGGCTGTCTAACAAAATAAACACGTCGGTGGAGATGCCGCCTTCGCAATCTGAGGGTACTATCCTGGAGCAGCCGCTAACAAAGTGCCCAAGCTCCCATTCATTTGTATCACTTGGTCTGAAACCATCAATGCATGCGCATGTTCCTCTGCTCGTGCAAACACTGAATGCCCCGCAATAGAATGCACTGATTTTGCAGCTGGAAGGATAACTCCACAAAGGTTTCCACCCAGTAATCGTCCCATTATTTACCCACCTCAGCAAACTGACTTGCCCCATATGCAGTTTCATGAATTCAAGATCATTTCTGTTTTCTGGATAATTTAGCTGGACCAAACTGCCTTCTTTGTATGTTACCATCCAGTCTGGAAAGGTACCAAGATGGCCCTGCCCACTAATGAACATGATAAAACCCATCTTTCTACTTTGGTCAACCACGAGGGTGCAATTATGGTGAGACTTGTACAAAGTAAGTGAGATGTTATTTCCGGTGGCCATGTCCAATCCTAGCCGTGCTCCAGGTAGCAGGGCATTAGCTGGATGGTCAAAACTCTGCCATATTACCTTAGAGTTATGGTTGGCCTGATCCTTCACAACAAAATTCCCATTATCAAGAAGAACAGCCACAGCACTAGCTGATCCATTTGTTGCTGAATTCGATGTCCAGAGAACGGAACCGAGCTCCTCAATATATAGCTCACCTGCAGCAAGGTACAACGTTGCGTTGAGGAAGCTGGTGATATGAACTTTGTTCCCCAGCCAAAATTTAGCTGGGCGGCTGCCTATAAGGATCGTGTACTGTATCCCCAAGTAGTGGATTATGCCACCTTGGTCTGGGGAGAAGAACCCCAACTCAAATACACCATTTTTGGAGACCAAGATTTCGCTGCCAGAGATAGATTGGCCAGGAAGAAGGGTATCCGTTGCAACCACAACATGACTTCCATCAAATACCAGGACCACGTAGGAGATCAGTATAACAAAGAGAGAGATAGAACACCTGCAGTTCATTTCTTTACGTGAATGCCCAATCTATCTATCTATGAAGGTAGAAGAAGACAAACACAACAAATGATCGATACATACAAGATACGAATGAACAATATGAAACAAGAACAATACATACCTGAAGCAAAGAAGCTTCATGTTGCTCTCGTCTGCATTCAAGACTCGGTATTCCTGCAGTTCTCCAGTAGTGATGGTTGATTTTGTTTAGGAATAGGTGAGCGACTTGCTTTGAAGCAGGCCCCTTGTGTCCAAGCAATTCTCCAGTAGTCAATTGTCCAAGTGGACAAGTCCAAGCAGGGTCAAATTAACTTATTTTGACTAATCAAGAATGACAAATTGTAACAAAGTATTTTCACTAATGGTTTTTGCCAAACATTCCATTCAACGAGGCTTTCAGATATGTGCCTTACTCTAGCCCGCTGAATATGGACCGGACATGCTCAGGCTCGTGATCGTAAGTTGTAATTACATTCCACTGACTCGATAGTTCTCTTTTATTTAGAACTTCCCTCTCTTTCATTTAATTTTCTTCAGTTATGTAGTAGTCCTGGGCTGCAGCGTCAGAGCCTTAGAGAGAGGTAAACACAATGTACCTTCAGGGCATATACATGGTAGTTTTCACCCAATCCGGCAATCCCCATCACTCCCATAGTCGGATGCATTATTCTTTCATGCAAGGGTGTGATCAGCGGAAAAGTTGAATTTAGTTTAGTGATCACTAGTGTTGCACGAAAAAACCCACATACCTGCAAATGTGGCGATCTAGTAGATGCTATTATACTAGCAACATTATATGACATGTACAAGGTTACTCCACTTATGGACCAAGATTACTGACCTCCTAAAAACTTTTCTTCCTGTAATAATTAGATAAACTCATTAAAACAAGCTACAGCTGCACAGATAAGTTTTTGAATCAAGACTGGATCTCTCTGATTTGAAAAAAACAAACTGCAATTGCAGTCAAATTGGATTGTTCCAAAATTATTTTTATACAACAACTTTTTTGACTGAACAACCTAACATAGGAATCCAAAAGGGTTTAAATTGTTTTTTTACTGCATTTTATGGCTGCACAACCTGTCCTAGAACCCCCTATCCTGGAATCAACCAATGGAAATGAACAGACGACCAAATTGCCCTCATTTGTTCCATTCATCAATCATGATTTTCCCTCTTAAGATGAGAGCTTAGTAATACTCCATACATGAGCTGGCTAATTGCACGTCCATTCATGGTAAAGCAATCAAAATGACTAGAATTCATGCATAAAATCTATTCATTCATACTACCATATATACTACTAGGTGAGTACCTTCCGTGCAGAGATTTATCACCTGCTAAAAGGGTTAACTGTGCCACATCTACGTCGAGAGGAATGCATCAAAGAATCTGCAGCAAAACTGTTTCTTCTTTTTTCAGCTTTGTATAGGAAATAAATGTGAGCACAGATTCAGATCACAACTCAGTATTAAGTGGAGTTCCTGCAGTTCTCCAGTAGTGACGGTTGATTTGATAAGGAACAAGTGAGCGACTTGTTCTGAAGCCGGCCCCTTCTGTGGACAGTCAATTTTCCAAGTGGACAAGTCCAAGCAGGGTTAAATAACTTATGTTGACTTTATCGAGGATGACAAATGGTAACAAATTATTTTCGCTAATGGTTTTTGCCAAACATTTCATTCAACGAGGCTTTCAGATGTGTGCCTTGCTCTAGCCCCCTGAATATGGATAGTACACATCCACGCTTGTGATCGTATGTTTTAATGACATTCCACCGAGTCGATAGTTCTCTTTCATTTTTAATTTCCCTTTCTTTCCTTTTCTTTTCTTATATTTTCTTCAGTTATGTAGTCCTGGGCAGCAGTGTCGGAGCCTTAGAGAGGTAAACACTATGTCTCTTCAGGGCATATACATGGTAGTTTTCACCCAATCCCCATGGCTTTCATGATCGAGTGCATTGTTCTTTCATGCAAGGACGTGATCAACGGCAAAGTTAAAATTAATTTAGTGATCACTAGTGTTGCATGAAAAACGCACATCCCTGCAAATTTGGTGATCTAGTAGATATTATACTAGAAACATTAGATGACCTGTACAAGTTTACTCAAGTTATGGGCCAAGATTACTGCCCTCGTGAAGAAGTTTCAGACAAACTCATTAAAACGAGTTACAGCTGCACACATAAGTTTCAGAAACAAAACTGGATCTCTGTGTTTTGAAACTATAACTAAATTGCAATTGCTGGCAAGTTGGATTGTTCCAAAATTCATTTTATACAACATTTTTCTGACTGAACACCTAACATAGGAATCCAAAAGTATTTTAATTTTTTTTTACTGCATTTTATGGCTGCACAACCTGTCGTAGAAATGCATTCATTAATCCCATTATCCGGAAGGTTCTAGTATTTTGCAAGTCAACCAACAGAAATGAACAGACGACCAAATTGCACACATTTGTTCCATTCATTAATCATGATTTTCCCTCTTCAGATGAGAGCTTAGTAACACTCCATTCACGAGCTGGCTATTTGCACTTCATGGTAAAGCAATCAAAAGGACTAGGTGAGTACCTTGCGGTTCACAGGTAATAACCATACCCAGCCTTCAGATGTATTGAAAAGACGCTTGATGTGAACACAGATGAGGTCGGCATGGGTGTACTCATGTTGATCCGTCTGCATTCATCTACCAAACTTTTAAGCACAACGTCATTGTAGAGCTTCGACGCCTGCTGAAAGGTGTAACTGTGCATCATCTTTGTCAGTCGGTAGGAGGAGATGAATGCATTGAAGATTCTGCAACAAAACTGTTTCTTCTTGTTTTCAACTTCGCTGAATCTGACTACAGTCAGCAAGGAGAAAGCTTGTAGTAGCTTGGAGTAGGAAACAAATCTGAACACTGATTCAGATCACAACTCAGCATTAAGTGGAATACTCTAGCGTAGCAACCCCGTTTAGAAATCAGAATATATGGCACTGTCATCGCCCTCCATAAGGTTCTGAAATGAAGCTGGAATCGGAGGCATCTCAGTGTGGATGACACCTTCCAACATGCGAACAACCTGCCCCATTGACGGCCTGTCGTTCTCCTCGTCCTGGATGCACCAGCAGGCGACCCTACAGGTGACATCGAGCTCCTTCACATTGGCGTCTCCTTCCAGCCTAACATCCAGCAGGCACAGAACCTCCCCTTCATTCACCTGAGCAGCCGCATAGAGCGGAAAATACCGATGGTTCCCAAATTTCATCACCTGAGTGCTCCTTCTCCCCGAGATTATCTCGAAGAGCACAATGCCGAAGCTGTACACGTCCAACTTCTTAGTGATCGGCAGCCCGGATATCCACTCCGGTGCAAGGTAGCCCATGGTTCCTCGGACAGTGGTCAGCGCCGAGTTGAACTCTCGTCCAAGGAGCTTGGCCATGCCAAAATCGGCAATCTTGGGGCAGAGTTCCGCATCGAGCAGTATGTTTTCGGGTTTGATGTCGCAGTGTATGATGCAGTCCTCGCATTCTTCGTGTAGATAGGCGAGTCCCTTGGCAATGCCTAGCGCAATCTGGTACCGAGCATTCCAGCTCAACACACTAGACTTCTCTGCAAACAGATGAGCGTCCAAAGAGCCATTTGGCATGTACTCGTAGACCAGCAGCTTTTTGTTGGCTTTGACACAGAATCCTAACAGACGGACAAGATTACTGTGTTGGATCACTCCAAGTGTCTGCACTTCTGTTCTGAATTGCTTCTCTGCTTCCCCGAGGACTTTGAGATTCTTCACGGCGATGACAACTGATCCTGGCATTGTTCCCCTGAAAACACTTCCGAATCCTCCCTCGCCGATCTTATCGGAGAAATTTCCCGTGGCTTTCTTGATCTGTGGATAAGAGTAGACCACAAGAGGGCCTTCTACCTCAAACTTCCTTGAGGCAAATGAATTTCTCCTGAATCTCCATAGCAGCACCGATACCAGTACCAGAGAAGCAATGGCTATGAGCCCAGCAACCAGTAAGACGATTCCTCTTGTTTGCAAGCCTTTATTCTTCCTGAGCTTGGAGCCCAGACGGAGGTAGATCTTGCTGTATGGAGGCCTAGCAGCCAAGCTCAGATTGTACAGGTTGTAGTACCAGAGCCTGCATCCATGGCCGTAGGAGTAGGCGACGCAGTAGCATTTGCTCCGGCAGGCCGCTCGGCAGTCTTCCTCGTTGCCGGCCACCTCGCCCTGGGCGTTGTAAGGAAGCCCTTGCAGCTTGTCCAACGCGGCGAAGGAGTCGTCGTGCTCCGTCTGGCCATCAGACTCGCAGCTCAGTGGGAGAGACCTCGAGCAGCCGGTGACGAAGTACCCGAGCCCCCACTCGACCGGGTACGACGGCGCGAACCCGTCGACGCAGCCGCACTTCCCGGCGCTGGAGCAGGCGCCGAAATCTCCGCAGAAGAACCCGCCGGATTTGCAATCGGAGGGGAAGGTCCAGCGCGCGACCCAGCCGGCGGAAGAGCTGCTGTTTGCGACGGGACCCGATTCAGACCACCGCATCAGACTGACTTGCCCCAGATGGAACTGCAGGAACTCGGGGCGGTTCGGGCTCTCCGTGTGTTTCAGCAGCAGCGAGCTGCCATTGTCCTGAGAGGACACCATCCAGTCCGGGAAGGCGCCGCGGCCGTCGTGCCCGTCGGTGGTGAGCACGAAGCCGTTCCTCCGGCTCGTGTCGACGCTAAGGCTGCCGTTGTGTGAGAAGCCCTTAAATGTCAGGGAGATGTTCTTCCCGGTGTCCCTGTCGAGCCCGAGCCTCGCGCCGGGGAGCAGCGCGTCGCCGGGGTAGTCGAAGCTCTGCCACAGCACAAGGGAGGAGTTCCCCTGGTCCCTTACCACCAGGTTGCCGCTGTCGAGGAGGACCGCGACGGCGGCGGAAGACCCATTGCCGGGCGGCGACCACCAGAGGCTGGCCCCGCTCTGCTTGATGTGCAGGCTGCCGCCGAACATCTCCAGCGACGCGGTCGGCAGGTCGGTGAGGACGACCCTGTCCCCGAGCCAGAAGGTGGGGCTGTTGCCCAGCATGTTCCTGAACCGGATGCCCAGGTAGTAGTGGATGCCGGGGCCCGGGGAGAAGAATCCCAGCTCGAAGCCGCCGTTCTTGGAGACGAGGGTCTGGTTCCCGGACATGCTCTCGCCGGGGAGGATGGTGTCCGTGGAGGCAGACGCGGCCAAGAAGGTGCTCCCACCGAGCAGGAGGGAGAAGAGGAAGGCCAGCGCCGCCGATTTGGTTTGGCAGAGGCCGAGGTCGAGCGGACGCGTTGCTGCGCCGCCATTGGTGGACATAACTTTCAGATGAACGAACATGGCACGTACTCTCCCCAATCCTTCTGCTCGGTCAATGGTGGTGCAGAACGCACCTGACCGCCGCCATTGGCGCGCCGCCGGCTCGTCTTGCTCCCAAGTTCAGCAAGACCATTGGTGGGTTATAACACGCAAAAAGTTCAGCAAGACTTTGGAGTTCAGACTTCAGACTAGTTGGCAGTTTGGCACTACAGGTCGGCTGTTTTGGTTTGCGCCGTTGGTTTGGTCGTGGGATACAGCAACAGCAGCTCCTGCTTTATCCTTTCGCAATCAGAGCGGGCATTTATGCACGACCACCTCGTTGACGAATTAATCGTGTTCTTGATACTGCCATAACTGGATTATACTGCCATAAACGGCGGATGTATCACTACAAAATTTGGAAAATACGTAGGGAACCTGGGTACTCCTAAACCTGGTTTCCCCGTCGGCCAAAAAATATGTATTTCCAAGTTTCAGAAAATATACGATCTTATATTATGCAACAGAGGTAATACATGATAAACCATGCATGTGCATACTACTTTGATACTTATGCAGACCGATTTTCATCAAAAAATATGCAAGTACGTGCCCTACACAAAAGTGAGAAATCCGAAACTTGCGCAATGAAATCCCGTGACTTGTACTATTCATGGAGTACATTCTTTCGAATTTAAGTGGTGAAACTTGGTACGTAGTACCTGCATGCGTCCTCTAAAATTATAAATTAGTTTCGTATTTTTCTGATTTTATTTAGTATCTTTTGATTTTATTGTTCATCTGGTATCCTGGCGCCGTAGTCTGACAAGACATCTTGGCGGTTATTCGCTAGCCTCCCTAGGACGACTCCCGAGGTATCCTAGCGCCGACACCCACAAGACCCCTCTCCGCCGCCCATTCACCTTGTCGCCATCGGTGGGTTTCCCCAATAAAGCCCTTTTCTCGGCGGGCCTATCTTGCCTTGCCGCCACCACCATGTCCCATTTCTAGTGGCGCTGGATTGAATCAAAAGACGGGATCCCAGCATGGCCACATATCGTCTCCTTCGATCAGGCGCATACATGAGGACTCCATCCCGTGTGGTCTCCTTTGACCAGGGAAATCACATAGACTCACCCAAGAGGCGTGTGCGCGTGATGGAATCAACATGCATCGGATCAATGTATGTGGCAGGTAGATGGGCTCTTTGCCTTCTCCGCCCTCATCGCGGGAGTGTGGCCTGGCGTGAAGATTTTTCCCATGGCTAGTGGTGACCTCTATCAACATTGGGTCATCCTTGGCATCTCCATTGTTGTGATTATTAAGATGTTGATGAGGAGATCATAGCGCCCGTGAAGACCGGATAGACTCCAAAGGCTCGATCTCGCATGCTTATGTTGAGTCGAGAAGATCCCATGGAGTACTCACGATGGATCAAAATAAGTATGTGTCGGAAGATCGACATTTTGGAGTAGTGTTCTCGACAAGTGGGGGCGGCGAAACTAGCATATTTCATCCTTGATAGAGCTCTTTGAGCTCCGTGTCTCAGTTTTCGAGGTCAAAACCCTAAGCCCGGCTTTCGGTGGTTGTACCTGGCAATGATGGCTCTCTAGTCATTTACTTGTTAAAGGCATTGTCTCGTGGTTAGACTTTTTCTTGGGTAAAAACTTAGGATCTAACCATACTGATTAGACCGGACGATGACAATGTTTATGCACACTTACCTTTCTGGAGGGGTCGTTTTGTAGAAGCTTTTTCGGAGTCGATTTTACTTTTACTGCCGCGTCTCTCTAATTGCTTTAGCGGGGTCTTTATTTTTTTTCTTTTGTTTCTTTGGTTGATCCCTGATATCTAGATTTAATCTAGTCATTATGTTGTTAGAGTGGCTGAGCATAATTGATACTATTATCTTGATATAAATTCTGTTTATCAAAAAATCTTGGGATCACGGGCTAGCCTGCTACTAGTACCTCGCATATACTGATCCAATCCATGTTACCACTGCATCCATGACTCTTGCCTCCCATCGCAACGCAAGTGTTCAACATGCTCTTTTGAAGCCTCCGATTGACACATCTTATTTCCCGATAAAGTTTGGATCGACAATGAAAAATACACACAGAGCGGACATTTTATGATTGCACGACTTTTATTGACACGTCAGTCGTGTTCCCGGTACTGTCATAACGCATCGATCGAACTTGTCCGAGCACGTGTACCTAACGCCCGAATAGTGACAGTGTATGAAATGACGTGACTCCGTGTCTCCTTGTCAAGACCTGTCTTTGCCTTGACGCGGCCATGTCAACTCACTTGGACTGAAGCCTTCCCGGGTCGCTCCCGCACCGAGCAACTTCGGAATACCCCAAACCCTAGCGTCGTCATTTTCCATCGTGTCTCCCGGGGCCGCTGCCACCATCGATGTCGGCGGCAGTGGCAGCGTCCGTCCCGCCGAAAGGCAGAGGGCAGTAGCGCACACCTTCTAGGCCTTCGGGCGGATAGACTCGGCGTCCGGTGAGCGCGCACGACAGACTGTGGGAGGAAGATGAGGTGGATGGCGAGGAGGTGGCCAGCGAGTCTCTGGCGTGCTGCTCCATGGGTGGCGGTGCGGCCCGGGCCCTAGGTCTGCAGGTCGTGGTCTACATCCGCGGGCAGCGGCGTGTCTGGAGGCAGCGGTCTTGTGCTGCCTTCATTTGTTCAGCGTCGGAGGGGCTAGTGGCTTCCTCATTTTCTACCCTGGGGCTGAATAAATAAGATAAAAGTCATGTGATGTGCATCACTTTGATGCAGATGTCAGGATACTTCCCCTTTCAAAACAACCAAGCTAGCTACGGTATGTTCATCGTTGTGCCCTGGATGTCCTAGCTGGTTGTTTTGCTTGGTACAAGAGCATGTTAGAAATGAGTGCAACAGTTTCTGGATTTAGGATTCTTGAAATCCCGCATCTCATGTATTTGAAAACTCTATAAAGCATTTATCATAAATAATATCCTATTTCTTGGTATTCATGAGTTGGTGAAAATTTTGTTGGTGCCACCATTTGATGCTTGTCTACATGGACTCTCTTTCTTTGTGTATGTGTGTGTGTGCGCACAGAAACATATTACTCCCTCCGTCACGGTTTAGAGTGCGTCTTACAAAAGCCATGCGTTTTCAAAACTCATTTCCTCCTAGGCGCGTTAGACTTAATTATAGAATTAATGCCTCTCTTTTTCCTCTCACTTCCTACTCCATGCAGCCAAGGAATTAATTCTGCATGCAACTCCACCAATGCATGTGCCTAAACTTCTTGTTTTCATTGAGTAATTATATTTAACAGGGAGTCGAATAATTAATTGGCGCATGTTTTTGGCACAAATCTGGCCCTAATCAGCGTCTACCTAAGTTCCAACAATCTCTCTAAAACGCCCTCCAAACCGTGACAGAGGGAGTACATAACTCTTCCACTCTCCCTCTCTCCGCTTCTTCCTATTTAACGACATTGGCTGGCTTGAGTATATTGTTTTATTGTGTTGCGTGTTACCAAGGGTTGGGTGGTTACTGAGTAGACAATTGTAAAGTTATCTCAAATCCATATAAATAAGAAAAAAAATACTCCTATTCAACTAGACAATTGATCACCCGGGTGTGATTGGCATATACAGCCACCCTTCCTTTTCCTAGTGCTCATATTACCTCCTATCTCCCTTTCCCAACATCGATGCCTCCCCTGCACAGGCATCACTGCATAGCGCACCAACGAGATCCTCCTCCTCTACTAGCTCCTCTCTTGTGAGGTCATCCGACCCCGCTAGGTCCTCTCCTCCTCGGTGCCAAGTTATTACCCTCTATCCCAGCCATGGAGCATGCTTCCACGATTGACCTTAAGGCGTAGATTTGTGTGGGAACTCACGAAAGATGCCAAAAGTGAGGGGAATGGGTCCAGGTTGGCTAGATTCGGCACCGATGAGGCTTTGGTGAGCTGTATTCATCACCTACAAGCTTAGGATGGAGAGCTCGGTGGTCCAACACAAAGTTTAGTTTATGGATTTTCGATGTTCATACATTCTTTCAACATGTTGCTAACTCATGTGCACTTTTTTGTGAACACACAAGAGAGATGTTGCGACAATTTTGGGAGTCTACTGCAAATGTTGCTTCACTATTGCATATCTTGTCGTGAGGTGCTGCAAAGCATTGGTATCCCATGCTGCATATGCGTTTTAACTTCACCAATTTTGATGCGTCCGATGTGGGTTTGTTGCAACTAGTGGAGATTTTCTGTATACCCATAATTTGTAGCTGCATTGTCGTTTCCAAAATGATGTGATATTTTCCTTCGGTGTTGACCGCAAGAAAAAACGCTACAACAATGTTATAGTAGTACAATTTTTTTATGCGCGGGTAGAATGTATGTTGTAAGGATTGGATGACCCATATTTAGAGTTTTATGGGCAACCAACATCGGAGGAGGGGCTGGATTTTTCCTCTCTACGGACGATCCTCAGTCCTCTCCTATTGATAAGCTTTCAATTGGTTGTGGACATCCATGGCCATGAGGAGAAGTGATAAGGATGCAAATGGGTAACCTTTAGAGTACCCTCTGTCATCTTTAGTACAAAAAATGAACTATATTTTCACAAATAATCACTTTTTGAGAAAACTAGTTTATTTGTTTGAACTAGACTGAAATACAAGGTACCCTAGAGGATTCAAACTTGCATCTCTAACAAGTGATCCTTTCAAATAAGGCGTGTGTACTAGGAAATCATGTACCAGGAAAAAACTCGTAAACACCCCTCGCTGGATAAGCCCACATACGGGCTCGGTCATGCATACATATAGAAGTCTGAACACGCATCTTAACTAGGTCCCTGCACTCAGCCTATTGCATTCTTGTGTAATGGGGTGTGCGGGAGAATTGAGTAGCGACATAAACTAATCTTCAGAAATCAGAATCAATCAGATTCTGTTGTTGTAGATGAAAGTACTAGTATAGAAGGTGAATTGTAGTTGACAAGACACTAAAGAAGAATAAAACATAGTTGAGAAGATGCAGATGAGAAGGACGCAGTTGAGAAAGACAAACCGCAGTTGATAGCACGCAGTTGAGATGAGGATTTTACGGAAGACAAGAAAAAATATAGTTGATAGGACATGGTTGAGAAGAAAAATGGGAAGCGCTGAGCGTCCCCGGGATCAAATCCCCTGTCCTAGGATCCTAGGCTGACATGTGTCATTTCCCCTAAATCCCCACCTTTGTTTCTATGTAGCAAAACATGCTACTACGTTTGTTTGTACGTAGCAAAACCGATTTGATTAAAAAAAACCACCGGACATGAATCTCGCTAGAGACATCGTAGCAATTTTTGTATTGTTGCAACAAAACCTCAGAATTGCTCTAGCAAATAATTTCTTCCTACGATGCATTGTAGTAAAAGTAATATGTGTATGTAGCAAAAATAATATGGATATGTATGTAACAAAACCGCAAAATCACCAATGCATCTCAGTTCGCTATACCACTGCTTGCTCCGAGTAGCAGCACCAATATCGCGGTAGCACCACCATCGCCGAAAAACAACCACTACAGGAATGGCGTTGTGTGCCGACGGCCGGCCGCTACGCCGACGGCCAAAGGTCAGGGCCGTCGGCGTAGCACCGGGCCAGGCCAGGCCAGCTTCCGAGCCCTCGGCGTAGCGGCAGGTATGCCGAGGGTGATCGTCGGCGTACCGTAGCCGTCGGCGTACGGGGATGGCCACGTGGCACTAGACAGGCTAGGCCGGGACGGGCCCTAACGGCGTCAGCAGTACGCCGAGAGCCGCCGTCGGCATAGGCCTACGCCGACGGTCACCCTCGGCATACGTCCTTCCTACGCCGACGGTCACCCTCGGCGTACAGCTGCACATTTTTTTCCTTACCAGATTATGATCTTATTTTATATTTGTATTTATTTATTAGTATCAATTATTTAGGTTCTATTTTATCAATTGGATGGATTCATAGCCTCCGAATAATAGTCTTCACGCCCACATGAAATGTCGAATCTTCTCACAAGTTGAGAAATTTGTATGTTTGTGTGTTATTATCACATGTGCGTGAAATTTATAAGTCACAAATTTTTGTGAAGTTGTTTAAAGATTCAATCACATGTGCGTGTCCCCCTCGCATGCATACGGAAGCGAAGGTTCTGGACCCGTATAAGGGGGAATCTCCCTGTTCCGGTGAAACCGGGTAGGATTGTCCCCCAACTTGTGAACCAACATGGTTTTACATCATCCTATGACCTAAACAAACACAAAACAAGAGAGCTACGTCGGGCTACCCCTGTCAGAGGAACGTCTAGGGGGGTAGACGATCCGACTGTGCATAGATCAAGGTTTCGCCGGAGGAAGACCACGAGAACGACGAAATCAGATGAAAACTTGCATGTGTCCCTAGCATATGTGTGTGACTGTGGTGAAAGGTTGGTATAGGTGCTTGCATGTGTCCCCCTCGCATGCATGCGCTCTAACCTAGAAGCGAAGGTTCTGGACCCATATAAGGGGGAATCTCCCTGTTTCGGTGAAACCGGGTAGGATTGTGCCCCAACTTGTTAACCAACATGGTTTTACACCATCCTATGACCTAAACAAACACAAAACAAGAGAGAGATACGCCGGGCTACCCCTTTCAGAGGAACGTCTAGGGGGGTAGACGATCCGAGTGTGCACAGATCAGGGTTTCGTCGGAGGAAGACCACGAGAACGACGAAATCAGATGAAAACTTGCATGTGTCCCTAGCATATGTGTGTGACTGTGGTGAAAGGTTGGTATAGGTGCTTGCATGTGTCCCCCTCGCATGCATGCGCTCTAACCTAGAAGCGAAGGTTCTGGACCCGTATAAGGGGGAATCTCCCTGTTCCGGTGAAACCGGGTAGGATTGTGCCCCAACTTGTGAACCAACATGGTTTTACATCATCCTATGACCTAAACAAACACAAAACAAGAGAGAGCTACACCGGGCTACCCCTGTCAGAGGAACGTGTAGGGGGGTAGACGATCCGAGTGTGCATAGATGAGGGTTTCGCCGGAGGAAGACCACGAGAACGACAGAATCAGATGAAAACTTGCATGTGTCCCTAGCATATGTGTGTGACTGTGGTGAAAGGTTGGTATAGGTGCTTGCATGTGTCCTCCTCGCATGCATGCGCTCTAACCTAGAAGCAAAGGTTCTGGACCCGTATAAGGGGGAATCTCCCTGTTCCGGTGAAACCGGGTAGGATTGTGCCCTAACTTGTGAACCAACATGGTTTTACATCATCCTATGACCTAAACAAACACAAAACAAGAGAGAGCTACGTCGGGCTACCCCTGTCAGAGGAACGTCTAGGGGGGTAGACGATCCGAGTGTGCAGATCGAGGTTTCACGAGGAAGACCACGAGAACGACGGAATCAGATGAAAACTTGCATGTGTCCCTAGCATATGTGTGTGACTATGGTGAAAGGTTGGTATAGGTGCTTGCATGTGTCCCCCCTCGCATGCATGCGCTCTAACCTAGAAGCGAAGGTTCTGGACCCGTATAAGGGGGAATCTCCCTGTTTCGGTGAAACCGGGTAGGATTGTGCCCCAACTTGTAAACCAACATGGTTTTACATCACCCTATGACCTAAACAAACACAAAACAAGAGAGAGCTACGCCGGGCTACCCCTGTCAGAGGAACGCCTAGGGGGGTAGACGATCCGAGTGTGCACAGATCAGGGTTTCGCCGGAGGAAGACCACGAGAACGACGAAATCAGATGAAAACTTGCATGTGTCCCTAGCATATGTGTGTGACTATGGTGAAAGGTTGGTATAGGTGCTTGCATGTGTCCCCCTCGCATGCATGCGCTCTAACCTAGAAGCGAAGGTTTTGGACCCGTATAAGGGGGAATCTCCCTGTTCCGGTAAAACCGGGTAGGATTGTGCCCCAACTTGTGAACCAACATGGTTTTACACCATACTATGACCTAAACAAACACAAAACAAGAGAGAGCTATGCCGGGCTACCCCTGTCAGAGGAACGTCTAGGGGGTAGACGTTCCGAGTGTGCACAGATCAGGGTTTCGCCGGAGGAAGACCACGAGAACGACGGAATCAGATGAAAACTTGCATGTCCCTAGCATATGTGTGTGACTGTGGTGAAAGATTTGTATAGGTGCTTCCATGTGTCCCCCCTTGCATGCATGCGCTCTAACCTAGAAGCGAAGGTTCTGGACCCGTATAAGGAGGAATCTCCCTGTTCCGGTGAAACCGGGTAGGATAGTGCCCCAACTTGTGAACCAACATGGTTTTACATCATCCTATGACCTAAACAAACACAAAACAAGAGAGATCTACGCCGGGCTACCCTTGTCAGAGGAACGTCTAGGGGGTAGACGATCCGAGTGTGCACAGATCAGTGTTTCGCCGAAGGAAGACCACAAGAACATCGGAATCAGATGAAAACTTGCATGTGTCCCTAGCATATGTGTGTGAGTGTGGTGAGAGGTTGGTATAGGTGCTTGCATGTGTCCCCCCTCGCATGCATGCGCTCTAACCTAGAAGCGAAGGTTCTGGACCCGTATAAGGGGCAATCTCCCTATTCCGGTGAAACCGGGTAGGATTGTGCCCCAACTTGTGAGCCAACATGGTTTTACATCATCCTATGACCTAAACAAACACAAAACAAGAGAGAGCTACGCCGGGCTACCCCTGTCAGAGGAACGTCTAGGGGGGTAGACGATCCGAGTGTGCACAGATCAGGGTTTCGCCGGAGGAAGACCACGAGAATGACGAAATCAGATGAAAACTTGCATGTGTCTCTAGCATATGTGTGTGACTGTGGTGAAAGGTTGGTATAGGTGCTTGCATGTGTCCCCCCTCGCATGCATGCGCTCTAACCTAGAAGCGAAGGTTCTGGACCCGTATAATGGGGTATCTCCCCGTTCCGGTGAAACCGGGTAGGATTGTGCCCCAACTTGTGAACCAACATGGTTTTACATCATCCGGTGAAAAGTTTCTTTATGCACTCTCCTTATTAAATGTAGTTGCTTGTTGGTATAATGTTTTTGGATCCCTTTTTGATATCCTTCAAAAAAAAACCTGGCTACGCCGACGGCCGCCCTCGGCGTATGCCTGGCCGTCGGCGTAGAGGGACCCTGGAAAAAAACCCTAGCTACGCTGACGGCTGCCCTCAGACGCTTTGTCACGGTAGCCTTATCACATTTTGGCCCACCCCGGGCCACTCACCCACCACTCCTTCCCCAATCTCTTCCCGACCTCACCGCCAGACCGACAAACCGCCACCGCCACCATGCTCCCACCTGCCCTCGAGCCCGACCTCGCCTCCTCCCTCCGCCGTCTCCCTCCTCCTCCCTCCGCCGTCTCCTTCCTCCTCCCCGAGCGCCACTATCTCCCTCCTCCTCCCCGAGCATCGTCGCCTCCCCTTACCCTTCCCTAGCGCCGCCACCAACCTCCTCCCTAGCGCCGCGCCTCCACCATCCCCTCCCTGCCGCCTCCCCTTCCCCTCCTCGAGCTCGGTCGCCTCCTCCCCGAGCTCGGCCCCGCCTCCCCGTGCTCGCACCCGCCTCCCTGAGCATCGCCCCTCCTCGCCGAGCTCGGCCGCCGCCTCCCCGAGCTCGTTGTCCAGCCGCTTGGAGGTAATGGCCCATTTTTCTTTTTTTTAGAAGTAGGAGTTTGTACTATGTGAGTTTGCTAGTAGAAATAGGAGTAGTTTGGTATTAGTAATTTAGTAGTTTGTAGAAATTTAGTAATTTAGTAATTGTTAGGTGATTTTGTAATTGTTAGGTGGTTTTGTAATTGTTAGGTGATTTAGTAATTGTTAGGTGATTTTGTAATTTAGTAATTGTTAGGTGATTGTAGAAGTAGGAGTTTGTCGAAATAGGAGTAGAAATTGTTTTAGATTTAGAATTGCTAGTAGTTTGTATAAATATAAGTTTGTACTATGTGAGTTTGCTAGGAGTTTGCTTGTAGAAATAGGAGTTTGCTAGTAGTTTGCTCAAAATAGAATTAGAAATTGAAATATAAATATAATTTGAAAGTGAAATATAAATATAATTTAGTAAAATAGATGAAATTTGCTAAATAGATGTTTCATATGTAACCATCTTTTCATGTTTTTTGTAGTTACCGAGGGTGAGCGGGGTGAGTGTTTCGATGGCGGGGTCCCGGATCATCTTCGACGATTTGATCATGCTTCGAGGGTGAGAGTCTGTTCGCCTCTCTTGTACCTAGGTTTATTTTTGTGTCTAGATCACCAAGTCTGTCGCGTCACCTAGGCGTCATCCCGACCGTAAGCGTTACGTGACTTAATATGCATTAGTGGTCTCACATATTTTGAACCGTAACGCTTACGACTTTTATCGGGCAGTCGGCGGATTCGTAGTTGAGTATGGTTCTCCCTGGCTCTACCTCGATTCGAGACAGGATTTCGGTGGCGCCTCCTTGTTGTTCTCCGGATGCACATGCTCTTGGCTTTTGTCGAGACGTGTATCAGGAGAGCAGCGGAGAGGTGCTGCCGAAATTCTGCTCGGATCAGGGTAGAAACAGGGAGAACTTACCCAATCTACGGATCCGACGGCTGGTTAGTATCCTCTTTTCCTATTAGACATGTAGGTTGATGAATGCGTAAAAATATGAAGCATTTAATCTCCTGTTTGATATAAAATGTTATATTTGTTGTTTGTCTCCCAACAAAGCAGAAGAGGATGGATGATAATGGGTGGATGTATAGTGGCAGTATTAGTGCGACTAATAAAATAGACGATTGGGTACTAAACACTCATTTGTTAGTGAATGAGTTAGCGCGTGGTTCGAAGGCAATGGTTCGGACACTTTGTCCCTGCGCTCATCGCACTAAGCGTCATCGTCAGGGAAAGGATGACATGTATAAACATCTTCTGCAATATGGGTACATGTCTAACTATGTCACGCAAGTCGACTTTGCTCGGTACGAACATGACAGAGGTGAGGTGATGCGTCAGCGGCTCAATGGCAATGAGCACGATGGGATTAGAAACATGCTAGATGATTTCATCGATGCCGACCAGCCGAATTCTCCACCTCCACGGGAGGAATCACCAGAACCGGAGGAACCGCTAGAACCGGAGGAACCGGAGCCAATCGTTAAGGCCTTCCTTGATATGATGGCCGCGACTAAGAGGCCTTTGTACGAGGGTGCAAAGATTTCTCAGCTCGATGCCATCTCTCAGTGTCTAGCCGACAAGTTCCAGTACTCCGCCACCCGTTCTCACTTTGAAGCTAATCTGAGAACATGTGGTAACATGTTGCCCGAAGGGCATTGTCTGCCTAAAACCTTTCACGAAATGAAGAAACTCATGAAGGAGCTCAACATGGATTATGAAAAGATAGATTGCTGTCCAAATGGCTGCCTTTTGTTTTGGAAACAGTTTGAGGGTGACAAGTACTGCTCCGTTTGTAAGGACTCTAGATATGAAGAGATAAAGGGGAAGGATGGTCAGGTGAGGCAGTCGAAGGTCGCTAAGAAGATACTTCGGTATCTCCCATTCATAAAAAGAATCCAGCGGATTTACTTGAGCGAGGAGACTGCCAAACAGATGACGTGGCACAAGAAGGGGAAAAGATACGAGGACGAGCACGGGCGGAAGAAGATGGGACATCCATCTGATGGTAAGGCATGGAAGAACTTTGATGACAAATACCCCCGGTGGGCAGAAGAGGCTCGAAATGTTAGAATTGCGATAGCAACAGATGGCTTCAACCCATATGGTATATCGACGACCTCGTACAGCTGCTGACCGGTGTATGTTATTCCGCTCAATCTCCCTCCCGGAGTATTAATGCAACGGAAGACCATGTTTTTGTCACTGATAATTCCAGGACCTGAGTATCCGGGGAAGAACTTGAGTGTCTACATGCAGCCGATTGTGGATGATTTGAACCACTCTTGGATACACGGGACGTTGACATACGACCGAGCATCAAAGAGAAACTTTTTGATGAAAGTTTGGGTGTAGTATACTATGCATGACATGCCCGGGTACGCCCTAACATGCGGATGGTGTACAACTGGTAAGTGGCCATGCCCAGTGTGCAGGCACCGACTTGAGTTCCTTTGGCTAAAGTCGGGTCGCAAGTATGTTGCGTTTGACACGAATCGACAGTACCTCAAAAGAAATCATTCGTTCATAGAAGATAGAAATAACTTCAAGAAGGGCAAAGTTGTGCATGAAGTAAAAGAGGTACCAAAGTTCGAGGGTGCAGCTGTTGATGCCGAGCTACGTGCTCTCGTGCCCGCGGGCCGGGAACTTGCCATCAATTTGCGGGATATGGTATAACGCATAATTGGACTCACGTGGCAGCCTTAACGAATCGCTTGTATTACAAGAACCTCGAACTTCCCCATAACATCGATGTGATGCACACCGAAAAGAATGTTGGGGAGTCCCTTTGTCACATAGTCCTGAACATTCCTGGGAAGTCAAAGGACAATGTCAAGGCTAGAGTCGATGTTGATAATCTTTGTGATAGGAAGAGATTACACATGCAGCCTCCTACTGTCCGTCAAAAGAATTGGTTCAAGCCGCATGCCTACTACTGCCTTGATAATGTCCAAAAGAAGGAGTCATTTAGGTGGCTCAAATACGTCGTGATGTTCCCTGACGGTTATTGTTCGAATATAAGTAAGGGAGTCAATCTTTCGATGGGACAAGTCACCGGGCTCAAGAGTCACGACTATCATATATGGATTGAGCGGCTGATGCCGGTGATGGTTCGAGGGTATCTCCCCGAGAAAGTATGGCGAGTGCTTGCGGAGTTGAGCCATTTCTTCCGCACCCTCTGTGCTAAGCAGATATGCCCTCTGGTTTTTGAGAAGCTGCAAGTTCAGGTGCCAGAGTTGCTATGCAATTTGGAGATGATCTTTCCGCCAGGCTTCTTTACTCCGATGGCACATCTCATTGTGCACCTTGCAAACGAGACACTCTTGGGGGGTGCAATTTCATTGGCAATTTTGTATTGAGAGAGAGTTTAAGTATATTCGAAAGATAACTGGAAACAAAGCCAAGATTGAAGAATGCATAACTGAAGCAACATGCCTTCGGGAGATGGCAGACGCCGCGACAACCTACTGGCCCGATGATGTTCCCACTATGCATAACCCGGTCTCTCGTTACAATGTCGACCTGCCCAAGAATGACCCCAAGCTCGAACTATTCCAATTTCCCGGTGGCAAGGCCGGTAAAGGACTAAAATATAGGTTGCCGAAGGAAGAGAAGGATTGCATGATGCTCTATGTGCTTATGAACATGAAGGAAGTGGTCGATTTCATTAGGTAAAATGGTGAACACCCTATTTCTCTATGCATAATGCTCTATGCAGCTAGTAACTCGGTCTCCGTCTAATGCTTATTTTCTCCTTCTTAGAGATTTCACAGATGAACAGTGGTCGGGACCGACGGATCCCTCTCCCATGGAGTTGGACACTCTACTGAAAGAGGGTGCTCCCAGAAATAAAAAAAACTTTGTGTCCTGGTTTATGGAAAAAGTAATTTCTAATCTGTCCCTCTTACCTTGCAATATGTGACTTGTCCCTCTTATTCCACGTAACTACTGAACGCAACAAATTTGAATTGTACCTGTAGGGAGCCGATCCCAACGTTGAGATGTCAGATGAGCTGAAATGTGTTTCCCAAGGTTGTAACCGTGTCGTCATGAAGTATGAGAAGTATGATGTGAATGGGTTTCGCTTCCATACGTAGACGCACTGAAGGCGACCGAATGCAAAAACGGTAAATACTGGGGTGTTCACCAGAGGAGCCGATTCCCTTGATTACTACGGAAGGTTAGAGAATGTATACGAGCTGACCTTCAATCATACGAATGTCAAACTCAATCTTGTTGTGTTCAAGTGCCACTGGTTTGACCCAAGGGGTGGACTGAGAAGTACCCCTTCCATTGGGTTAGTTGAAGTTAGGCCTTCAACCACCTATAGCGGAGCCGACGTCTTTGTTGTTGCTCACCAAGCCAACCAAGTTTATTATTTGCCCTACCCATGCCAGAAAGGGGAACTCCAGGGCTGTGAAGTCGTGTTCCAGGTATCGCCACATGGTAACCTACCGATTCCCTCCGAGGACGATTACAACAACATTAACCCTGTAACATACGAGGGAATTTTCTATCAAGAGCAAGAGGACTTCGGGCACTTTGATTTAGAACCGGTTGATCTTGAGGACCTTGGGAACGATGTAGAAACTCGGGGTGAGTCAGTGGTGAATCTACATGACATAAGTATGCTCGAGAAGCTCCATACCGAGAATGACAACGATGATGAGCCTCCACCCTTCGATGAGAATCCAGATTTCTACTCAAAAGATAGTGATAGTGATAGTGAGAATGAGAATGAGAATGGGAATGAGAATGAGAATGATAGTGAGTATTTATTTTTCAATGCATTTTATTTTGTCTTTGTGCTTAATTGTTTTCTTAATTGCATTATGCCTTTATTCTTTGTGTATACATTTTATTATGTCTTTGTGCTTAACTGTTTTCTTAATTGCATTATGCCTTTATTCTTTGTGTATACATTTTATTATGTCTTTGTGCTTAACTATTTTCTCTTACTTAATGCAGGTGATTGAACAATATGAGCAGCGGCAAGGCAACCAGCTCGACCTTGCTTAATGCGCTGAAGCAGCGCAAGAAAAGAGCTACACGGAGTGGGAGACAGCCAAATCCCAATCCGTGTTACCCCGATCTTGCTCCTGCTAGCGGAGGACGGGGTCGAGGCCGAGGTCGAGGAGGACGAGGACGAGGTGCCATGGGAGGAGGCGTGGACTTTGACCCACCACCCCCTGCTTCTGGCGACGTGGCTCCTGAGTTATTCCTGACAGAGCAGCCTTTTAGGGACGAGAGGGAGGCAGAGCCAGAGAGGGAGGCCGGGACCGAGAGGGAGGCAGGGACCGAGACGGAGGTGGACACTAGCCGCGAGTTGGTGGGGCCGAAGAAATTGCGAAATCGTGGGGAATCGGGAGTCCCTGAGGAGAAGTTTGAGCCTAGGACTCAAGAGGCGAAAGCCCTTATTATTCCAGATGGCCTTGAGTAAGTGTACTAATTTGGAAATTTAAAACATTTTATTTCATGTTGGTCATAAATAATTTGGCATGTGTACTAATGTTTATTATTGTGTAGCAATTGGACATTTCCTCCGGGGACCAAGCCCCGCCTTCCTAACAGCCTCGTTGGAGATCTGATTAGGAAGTTCTGGCCGGACTATCACATTACCCACGAGGGTGACAGGAAGCTAGCTACTACTTGGGCGGACTACTAGACTACCTATGTCCCGGGCTTTCCGACAGCTGATGATGATGTCATCACCAAGTTTTGGGTAAGGCATATTTCTCGAGTTATGTTCATACTTGATGACCCCAACATGCTAACTCATGACTCTTATGCATGATTGAAGTGCTTTTACCGTGTGGCTGAGGAGGACCAGGAGAAGGCGGAGAGGACTTTGCTTGGGGCTTGTGTGAAGTTGACACCCCAGGTGTGGTATAACCAGAAGGTCACGGCCGCTAGCCACTACAGGTGGTGAGCGTGAGGTCGTGAAGGAAGACATTGTCGGTAGGAACCCTAATCCTGAGTACTCGATGATGCCAGAAGAGTACATGTCGGTGAGTAAAATGTCAATGAGATTCTACATTCCTGCTAAGTTGCCATTGCATTGTCTAGAGTTGAGTATTGCATTTTCAGGTTATCCCTGATTGGGCCGAGCCGCATCGACTCGCATGGGAGGAGCTGGTTAGGACGAGGTGGCTCAGAGAAGACGAGGAGTTTGCAGCCTTGTCGAGGCGGAACGCGGAGAACCGAGGAGATGGTGGAACACACTGCGCGGGAAACCGCAACTTTGACCGCTTCAAGGGGAAGGTGGTACGTATATACATGGAACGACCTACGTGTATTTCTTGTCATGTTCGTACTTCATATGCATAATATTTCTTTTCACGATGCAGGTGGCCGAGGCACAACCCGGGGAGGTGATTCATGACGTCGCCGTCTATGAGATGATGCGGCGAAAGAAGCCCAATTACTCGGAGCCTCAACCCTTGTTGTCCGTGTACTTTGCCCGCCTTTGCCGAACGACTTGGGGAACTACAACACGATGGTGAAGGCTCGTCACCCCCATGTGGATGACCCCATTCACGCGGAGATCGACGAGGAGTCGTTGGTCCTGTCGGGGCACGGATTGCAGCATGGTCGCCTCAAGATTCTGAATAAGAAGGTCAAGCCTACCCTCAGCACAAGCTTCAGCCGTCTCAAGGCTACCTACCCCGCCGACGGCCCCCCTATCCCGCCTCGTGGCCAGCGATCCAGAGATGATGTAAGTTTTTCTCGTTTTCATCATCTTTATGACTTTTGTTCCTGCATGGCTAACCGCTGACGAGATTCCTTGTATTTGAAATTGTATCCTGAGTTAGACGCGGCCTACGATGCCGCTCATGAGGAATATCAGGTGGCCTTTCGGCAGCATCAGGAGGCGAATGCGATCTACATGCAATACATAAATGTAAGTCCGAACCTTTATTTTTGCAAAAGATACAAGTCCCATTCCCCCTGTTTGTTGTATTACGGCCTAACATCTGAACTATCTTGCAGGCCATGTTGGTGAATATTCAAACTGGACAGAATAGAGATTTAGGGCACGTGCCTCCCATGCCAGGGCCGACGCCATTTTTGCCATCGAAGGACAGCTTCGTTAGGACCTACTACGCATCGACACCGGTAAGTTCTTTGCTAACCCACTGGTTATCGCTTTACTTTGCCTCGCAAGTTGCTAACATGTTGGCAACATGTAGGGAACGGGAGCTTCTGGGAACCGGCCCTTTGGCCACGCCTCGCCGGATGGGCGCAGATCACACCGCTTCATGACAATGGCCCATCTCCTGGCCATTCTGCAGGTGGTTCTCCCGAGCTTCACACTTCTACTCCCTCGCCAGATGGTTCTCCCGAGCTTCACACTTCTATTGGACGCAACCCTCGCCAGAGGTCGCCACTTTTCACCATGGGAGATCTCGGGTACACCCCGTCTCCTCTAGAATTGTAGGCATGTGTGATGATGTATGAACGATGTATGAACGATGTATGGACGATGTATGAACGATGTATGAACAATGTGTGATATGAACAATGTGTGATATGAGCATGTGTGATATGAACAATGTGTGATATGAGCATGTGTGAAATAAAGGTGGGCATTGCTATGACCATTGCTGTGAGCTAAAAAAACAAAATCTGGGCTGGTCCTACACCAACGGCGTAGAAGGTACGCGTGACCAAATGGTCACGGCTACGCCGAGGGCAAGGCCGTCGGCGTAGGACCAACCCGCTGTTGCCAGGCCGCCCCGCTGCTTCCACGTGGCGAACCTACGCCAAGGGGGAGGCCCTCGGCGTAGCAATCAAGCCAGTCGCCCGCTGCCTCCACGCTACCTCCTTGTGGCTAACGTACGCCGAGGGCCTGGACATCGGCGTAGCGGACGCGCCGTTAGCTGGCCGTGTGATGGCGCTGTCGACGTTCGCCGACGGTCCCTACGCCGACGGGCGCCGTCAGGCCGTTGGCATTGACCTACGCCGACGGTCTTTTCCTACGCCGACGACCGCGGTTGCTGCGCCGAGGGAGTGCTCCGCCAAGGACGGTACGCAGAGGGCAGCCGTCGGCATAGCGTATGCCAAGGGTTTTCCTGGCTACGCCAACGGCAATAAGCCCTCGGCATACCAAGCGTTTCCTGTAGTGAACACTAATGGACAACGATGGTAGCACATGTGGCAACCGTTGATAGCAACGACGACCTACTTTTGCAGCACCGCGTGGAAGCAACGCTTTTCGACACAACACCTATAGTCACTGCTAGTAGCAGCTCGCTCCACCACCAGTGCGGCGGGGGAGGGGGTGCTTGGGGAGAGGAGGTGTAGCAAAATAGGCAGCCGACAACGATGTTAGAAACTAGCAGCGGGTATGGGAACGAGTGGGCAAGTGGTTGTGTAGGGCATCAATGGCAGAAAAAAGTTGGTGTTGTTTACGGAGAGATGGGGGAGGAAGGGAAAAGAGATGAGGATGGATAAGGGCATCTCTACCGGGCCGATATAAATGGTCTGCGCGTGTCCGAAACTGTCCGCGCGGACACGCGATGCGTGCGTGGCGCCCCAGCGGGGCGACCCATCCAGCGAAACGCGTCCGGCTCGACCCATCCATGCATCTAATCTGGGGATCGGTTGCGTCGGCCCGGACAGCATAGAGACTCATCCACAGGCCCACCCGTCAGCCACCGCTTACCGGCGGCATTGATTCAGACGGTCAGCGACACCGATTCAGACGCAACTGCGTCACCGATTTAGAGGCGCTGCGCGGAAGGCTGATCGGCGGTAGCCTGCGACATCAATGGCAACGAGACGACACGCTGACGCCACCCGTGTTCCCGCACCGGCATTGATGTCGAAGGAGCAGGAAGCTGCTCGCGTTCACGGGCAGTTGGGCTATTTAACCCTGCGCCCGTCGGTGCTGTCATCCTAACCTCTCGCCATTTCCACCACCACCACCACCAACAACAATGAATACCCCGTCGTGGCTGAAGCGGAGCAAGAACGACCACGAAGCATCTGGCAGCCGTGGCTCTCGGCTGCCAGCGTTCCTCCGCGGCACGTCCTTGCCGCCTCCGCCGTGGCCGAAGGAGTTCCGGAACGACCTCGTGGGGGACTACCCGCCACCGCGGGAACGTCGCACCCGGCGGCACTACCGCGTCAGGGAGTGCGAGCGCCACTGGAGGGAGGGTCACAACATCCAGCGCACGGATGTCTCCCTTCCCACCGGTTGGCACCTCAACCGGGACCGTGTCCCGGTGCCGCCACCGCCCAAGGCGGGCAGAGGACTGGCGAAGGAGATCCGCCGGTGGATCAACAACCTCCCCCGGTCCCATCGGTGGGAGAGGGGCTACCACTCCGAGGCGTATTGGATCAAATTCCTCGAGTGGGAGCACAAGGCGCGGCGCGTGACCACCGTCCGCCGCGACCTGCAGCCGTGGGAGGTCTATGACGTCCCAGACATCGACTCGAACAACGAGGGAACCTACAACCACTCTGACGCCGACCTCGGCAGCGAGGACGGCGACGACGACGACCTCGGCAGCGAGGATGGCGACGATGACGACGACGTCATTGTCATCAAACAGGAGGCGCCGGACAAGGTCGCCGCGAACCTGCCCCCGGAGTACCGCGAGGTTCTGGCTCGGGGCTACGACGAGGACGTCTTCACCGAGCAGGCCATTGCGGCCAGCGCGCGCGAGGAGGAGGCCTATTGGCGCGGCTACGAGGAGGCCCTCCAACTCACCCGCATGGTGGCGGAGACGAACGCGCGTCTGTATCCACCGCCACCGCTGCCGGGTGGGGCGCCTACGATCGCGCCGCATGTGGGGATGGAGTTGGCGCACCTCCAGCACGGTTGGGAGCCGTGGCCTGGGCAGGTGGTCAACCCACCCGCTCCCGCTCCGGCCCTGCCGCCGCCCAACCTCTGAACGCCGCCGGAGTACATCGACCTTGACCCACAGATGGTCGAGGCGGCGCCGACGCGCGTAGTTCAGTACCTAGGGCTAGTAGTAGTTTAAATTCTGTTTTATATATTTTGAATGTAAATTAAGTTTGAATCTTGCTTGTTTTCAGTGTGTTGTGTTTGAATCTGAAAAAAAAATTCTCTCGCCCAGAACGAACAAATGGGTCGCGCCAATGACCGGTTGACCGGACCCTATCCATATCGACTGAGTTCACCCAACGGATAGAAGCGGACCGCTTTTGACGGGAATGTGGAGATGCTCTAAGATCGGTTGGGAGGAGATAACGACCGGAGGTGGTGGGACCCATACTCTTTCTTGTACTCTTTCACGATGGAGGGGGGAGGGATCGAAGCCGCGCGACCCCCCTGCTGTTTTAGAGCGTTTTTCAAGAAAAATACGGATAAAAATGCACAGTTGAGAAGGAGGACAAAGTTGAGAAAAAGAAATACAGATAAGAACATCACAGTCGAGATACGCAGTTGAGAAGGAAAAATCAGCCACTCTTCTTCTCCAGGAGCAGTTAATATCTACGTGTAGCGCTATACAATCGTTGCCGCACGCTGTCACCCGAGCAGGTTCAGGAAAATCAGCCAAGTGCAGGCTGCAGTAAAACTAGCACACCAGAGTTCTCAAGAGCAACAACCGTTATCAAGAGAATAATTAGTAGGGAACAAGAGGATCAAGGTTACTGGCTGATCATAGGCAGCATGATACATGAGTAACTAACAATGGATGCCAATTAGTACAACCGAAATCCTGCAAGCAGGAAGCAGCTAGCACAACTGGATTATTCAAATACAGACATATTCAAGAACCTTTACAGACCCAAAATATCAGCAGTCAACATAATTAACCACAACCAGAGTACTTAAATAAGCAGCACACAAACTGAGCAAGAGCGACGTGCTCATATGCACGCAAATATGCAGCAAACCAGACTTCCTACTTCATGAAGCCCTGCGCCATCTTCATGAACCCGCCGCCGCCGCTCTCCTCCCCGCCACTCTTCTTCTCCATCACCGACTCAGCCCCCTTCATGACGTCGTCGAGACCGAATCCATCGGATGACTTGCCTTCCTCCGCGGCAGGCGCAGGCGCTGGCGCTGTCTCCTTGGGTGCCTCCTCCGCTGCCGGCTTCGGCGCGTCAGCGGCAGCAGGTGCGTCGGTCTTCTCCTTCTCGGTGCCGCCGGAGCTGTACTGTTTCAGGTAAACCTCGGCCTTCTCGAGGTACTGCCCGGCCGGCTTGTCCTCTATCTTGGCGTACTTGGAGACGGAGTCCAGGATATCGGCGGAGGCGCCAGCGACCCTTTCCTTGTCGATGTTCTCCACGCTCTTCGTCTCGAACGCCGACTGGGCGGCCTCCGCGACCACCTTGCCGCTGGACATCAGGTCACTGGAAGACTTGGTGAAATTCTCCATCGGAGCTTAGATGAGTATAACCTTTTGTGGTTTGGAACTAAGGCGAGCAGTGAGGTTAGCAGCACAGAGAGCGATGAAGAGGATATAGGCTAGAACTGCCATTTTATAGGTGGAGTGGAGAGTGGGAGTGAAGACTGGAGAGAGAGATGTGGATGGGATCGGCGACGGGTGGGAAAGCTACTTCTGTGGTTGAACTTGGAAACCGAAGAAAATATCTTCACATGACAGACAGATGTATCTCAACTTGAGTACAGGTGTTTGCTTTACAGACTACGGTATAGAAATGAAAAAAAAATTGCTAGCAATTATAATTGCACTTCTTGCCACGATGTACATCCACGAATAATGAGGTTACGACTTTCATAAGATTTGTTCTTCGAACAATTATTAAGTATTCAGGATGTCAGGTGCATCTAACTGAAAGATCCATCCTCTATGTTCCAAAGCTATCAGTGTTACTATTAACTAAATGTCAAATCAATAAAGCGAGAGAGCTACGGGCGCAATCTGTATCTCTCTTTCCTGAGTGCTTGACTGCGAAGAACCGCAGTAACGAAATAAATATCGTTGTAACAGATCCGAGCGAATTATCTTTTTTGGAGATAAAGTGCATGAATCAAGCATGGAATTCACTAAAGCTCTCTTCATGATAATTGCAAGTGGCCAATAAGGTGTGATACTTGTTGTCCCCTAGCATACAAAGCGATGTTACCTGCTGGACAGGGAAGATGGACTGTCGGCTACCGACACTAGCTAATGGTTGAAATAGGTACCACGTATTATGTGTACTACGCCTCAACCCTAGCCCTCCATAAGAGATTCACGATTTTCAGTACGGGTCCTGTGGTTTCAAAGCGGTTTGCGTCTTGTCTAAGCAAAACATTGTTCGTGCCTTTGATGTCTTTGTCTAGATATTTATTGGGGGAACTATTATGTTTTTCGACAGCAGCCGGTAAAGGAGTCTCCCATATGCGCAAGGTGTCTATCATGGAGGGAGAGAGGACTCACGCTATGGCCGGTGAAGATTGGGGGGATTTTTGTGGTCGGCGTCGCCTTTCGTATAGGAGGAGGACGACGAAGCGGTCTAGAATAAATATGTCTCAACTCTTCTCTCACACCGGCGGCGACCTTCACGACGGCGTCTCTGAATTGATGGCAATGTGTGCTTGTGATTCTTTAGATCGGCGGCTTGGTCCTCTCGCGGATATTCAGATCTAGCGAGATATGTATGTCGACGTGTCGCTAGCGTTTGTTGTTATCCACGATGGCGCTGGGGGCCAGGGCAAGGTGGATGCTCTGAAATAAGGATGTTGGTCCGTAGGTGGTGGATTTGCTGTTATTCCTCGACTTTGTCGATAGTATGCGGCAGATCTTGGTTCAAGGTAGCACGGGAATGTCCCTTGGTTGATGTGCCACACCGACATGTGCTTTGCTGCTTGTAGCGGGCATGTTCATCGACTCACAAAGCTTCGTTGGCGATGGTGCTCCCTTGGATCCGGCAATGGTGGAGGCTCGACGTCTATTGCGCACGTCTAGGCAGCGTTGGTGTTTGGTGTTTGGCGACGACGACTGGCTTCGGCAAGTGCAGAAAACCCTAGGGGTAGTTTTCTGCAAAGTTTTCAGGATATCTATTTTCTCCTGGTCTATCTGTTAGTTTTCACGTTTATTTACTCATGTAACTTGAATTTTCTATAATTTTCTATTAATGAAATACGTGGTTGCTGCGGCACCCCGGATTTACGGTCCGAGAATACCCGTTATGCCTGCAATTCACGTTCCCATGATCAGTGAGCCGTGAGCATAACCGACAAGTATCATTATAACATCCATAATTAACGAATACAAGTACTTACATTAATACCATTATGGCGATACCATAGCAATAGCGGAAGTCTTCAAGCACAGAGCCCATGTCAAGCCTTAACCTACAGGCAACTGAATGGGAAGACGGTCTAGTTTGCATAGACGTCAGCAACCCCCATCGTTTCTCTTGCTTCTGAAAGTCTGGCCAAGTAAATAGCCAGGGACAATACCAGTGAGTACTTTGAATATACTCGCAAACCACCTTAAGAGAACAATAATAAAGGATATGCAATATGGCCGTGGTAGGATGGCTCCCCGAAAGGTTCTTTTGTAAATTAGTTTCTCTTGTAGATATAGCATGTCTCTATATCTTTGTTGAAAACTTTTGTAAAACATTTTGGAAACCCTTTTGAAAGTTGTAGGAAATCACTAGGATTGGGTCACCCATTTGTTTTTTCCTTCCGGTCATCTCATGACCAAACTCCTTCCTCCTTTTCCAGACCATCCCATGGTCAAAACATTTTCGAGCCATTGCTTTTCCAAAGTCCTTTTTGAAATCAAAACCATCACCCGCCGAGAAAAAGGAATAAAAAGGGGAGGAGGGCCACGGGCCAGATCTGAACCTCACTGGGTCGCAGAGTGTAGGGTTTCGTAGCATGGAAAACAAAAAATTTCTACCGCATAAAAACAAACAAGCCAAGATCTATCTACTAGATTGTAGCAACGAGTCGATGGAATAACTCACCCTCAAAGATTCCAAAGTGTTTAACGAGAGCGGATTCTCGTGGGTGATGTAGTTGTACTCTTCCCGATCTCAAGATCGCGTAGACGATCCTTCCGGTGCTGAGTTCCGGCAGCGCTCCCGCAGTCGGTCACACGTTCGGTACTCGGCGAAGACCTTCCTCTCCCTTGTTCCAGCAGGCAGCGGAGGTTGTAGCACTCTCCTCGCGATTCCACAAGACAGGCGTGGTCTGCAGGAAGTAGAGGAGATCTCATGAGGCTTCGCCTTAAGCCGGAGGCAGTATGGTGGACTATGAGAGAGCTCCTCGGCGATCTAGGGTTTAGACACACCAGGAGGAGGCTTGGCCGTGGCTAGGGTTAGCTAGGCGGCTTGCCCTAGGCGGCCCGGCGGCGGGAGGGCCGCGGCTTAGGGCTAGGGTTTGCGGAGGTGTTGGGTGCTAGGAGGCCTGCCCCTCCTTATATAGGTGGAGGGGCGCCCGAGGAGGAGTCCCTCCCAACTCGGTTTCCCAAGGGGCGGCGGTGGAGGAGAACTCCTCCCCAACTCGGTTTCCACCTTCCCCTCCACTTCCCAAAATAGCCGTTTGACTTTTCAAATTGGCGTTTGACTTTTCAAACTAGGATTTGATTAAACCCTTTATTTTGTTCAGCGATGACACCTAGTACATGATGCAATCATTCCAACTTGGTATGACACATTCATGTACCCTTCCCCTTCGGAGTGCTTGGACATTCAGAACCTTCTAGAACATTCTCGATGAAAACCCCGGAACCAGTCTCCAACCCCGAAACAGGACTTTCCTTATATGAATCTTATTCTCCGGACCATTCCAGATCTCCTCGTGATATCCCGGATCCCATCCGAGACTCTGAACAACATTCAGTCTCTTACTCATCATTCCATAACTACTCAAACAACGTCGAATCCTTAAGTGTGTCTCCCTATGGTTCGTGAATTATGCGGACATGATCGAGACACTTCTCCGAACAATAACCAATAGAGGAATCTGGAAATTCATATGGCTCCCACATATTTCTATGATTACTTATGCATCGAATGAACCACTTACATACGATACCAATTTCCCTTTGTCTCACGATAGTTTACTTATCCGAGGTTATGATCGTTGGTATCTCTGCATACCTAGTTCAACCTCGTTACTGATAAGTACTCTTTTCTCGTTCCTGTGATATGTGATCCCTTGTGAGCCAGTCACATGCTTGCAAGCTAATTGGATGACATTTCACCGAGAGGGCCCAGAGTATATCTATCCGTCATATGGATGGACAAATCCCACTCTTGATCCATGTGTCTCAACCAATACTTTCCGGACACTCAATGCCACCTTTATAGCCACCCAGTTACGGTGTGGTGTTTGATGTCATCAAAGCATCCTTCCGGTGAAGGTGATATGCATGATCTCATGGTCGAAGGAATTAGGTTACTATGTATCAGAAAGCATATAGCAATTGAACTATTAAAATGACTTGATCTTTATGCTACGCTTATCTATAGGAGGATGTCCACCATATCATTCTCCTAATGATATGATCTTGTTGTTAATAACATCTCAATGTTCATGATAGGGAAACCACAATCATTTATTAACCAACAAGCTAGTATTATATAGAGGCTTTACTAGGGACTTCAATTTACGTTTACAAATCACACAAGTATTAATGTTTCCTTGTTAATACTATTATAGCATGAATGTAAACATTTATCATAAACACAAAGATATAATAATAACTACATTTATTATTGCCTCTAGGGCATATCTCCAACAGTCTCCCACTTGCACTAGAGTCATCTAATCTAGATTACATGGTAATATACCGAACACCCATGGCAGTTTGGTGATGGTCATGTTTTGCCCTCGGGAGAGGTTTAGTCAACGGATCCGCCACATTTAGATCTGTGTGTACTTTGCAAATCTTTATGTTCCCATCTTGGACATGTTCTCGAATAGCGTGAAAACGTAGCTTGATGTGCTTCAGCTTCTTGTGTGACCTTGGTTCTTGCGCATTGGCTATGGCGCCCATGTTATCTCAGTAGATAGACATTGGGTCCAGCGCACTAGGAACCACACTCAGCTCTGTAATGAACTCTTTCATCCATATCGCTTGTGAAGCCTCCAAGCAGCCATGTATTCCGATTCAGTTGAAGATCTCGCCACAACGCTTTGCTTTGCACTCCTCCAGCTAATCCGCACCATTGAAAGTAAATACGTATCCTGTTTGTTATTTAGTATCATCCGGATCGGTGTTCCAACTAACATCGGTGTAACCATTAACAACGAAGCTGTTCATCACCTCCATAAGAAAGAACCATATCCTTAGTTCTTCTCAAGTACATAAGGATGTTTTGATCATTGTCCAATGATCCACTCTGGATCACTTTGATATCTGCTAGTTAAACTAACGACATATGCAATGTCGGGTCTAGTACATAGCATGGCATACATTAGAGATCCTATGGCTGAGGCATAGGGAGTCTTACTCATCCTTTCTCTATCTTCTGCCGTTGTTAGGACTTTGAGTTTTACTCAAGGTCGATATAAACATGGGCAAGAACCCTTTCTTGCTATCTTCCATTCCAAACCTCTTTAGAACTTTGTCCAAATATGTACTTTGTGACAATGATATTAGGCGTCTCGATCTATCTCTATAAATCTTTATGACTAATATGTAAGCTGCTTCGCCAAGATCCTTCATCGAAAAACTATTATTCAAATATTCCTTGACACTATTAAGAAGGTCTACATCATTCCCAATCAACAATATGTCATCTACATATAGTATTAAGAATGCTCTGAGCTCCCACTCACTTTCTTGTAAATACAAGCTTCTCCATAAGTTTGTATAAAACCAAAACTTTGATCATCTTATCAAAATGTTGATTCCAACTGGATGCTTGCTTCAATCCATAGATGGACCGTTGAAGTTTGCATACCTTGTTAGCATCTTTAGGATCGACAAAACCTTTGGGTTGCATCATATACAACTCTTCATCAATGTCTCCATTGAGGAATGTTGTTTTGACATCCATCGCCATATCTCATAATCATAATATGCAGCGATTGCTAACATAATCCTCACGGACTTTAGCTTCGCCATCGGTGAGAAAGTCTCATCGTAGTCAACTTCTTGAATTTGTCGAAACCCTTTGCGACAAGTCGAGCTTTATAGATAACATTACCATCGACATCTGCTTTCTTCTTGAAAATCCATTTGTTCTCGACAGCCTTCCGGCCATCCGGTAAGTCCACCAAAGTCCATACTTGGTTTTCGTACATGGATCCAATCTCGGATTTCATGGCTTCTTGCCAATTATTGGAATCTGGGCTCATCATCGCTTCCTCATATGTCGCAGGGTCATCGGTGTTGTCCACCAACATGATACTCATAACGGGATCATACCAATCTGGAGTGGTACGAGTTCTCGTTGACCTGCGAGGCTCTGTAGCAACTACAACCGAAGTTTCATGATCATCATCATTAGCTTCCTCTCTTATTGGTGCAGGCACCACAGGAACTTCTTCCAGTGATGCGCTACTCGCAAGTTCGAGAGAAGGTTCGACAACCTCGTCGAGTTCTACTTTCCTTCCAGTCACTTCTTTCGAGAGAAATTCCTTCTCTAGAAAGGATCCATTCTTGTCAACAAAGATTTTGCCCTCGGATCTATGATAGAAGGTATACCCAATAGTTTCCTTCGGGTATCCTATGAAGACGCATTTTTACGCTTTGGGTTCAAGCTTGTCCGGCTGTAACTTCTTTACATAGGCTTCGCAACCCCAAACTTTAAGGAACGACAATTTAGGTTTCTTCCCAAACCATAATTCATACGGTGTCGTTTCAACGGATTTAGATGGTGCCCTATTTAAAGTGAATGCGGCTGTTTCTAATGCATAACCCCAAAATGATAGCGGTAAATCTGTAAGTGACATCATAGAACGAACCATATCTAAGAGAGTTCGATTACGACGTTCGCACACACCATTACGTTGTGGTGTTCCCGGTGGTGTCAATTGTGAAAGTATTCTGCATTTCTTCAAATGCTCGCCAAACTCATAACTTAGATATTCACCTCCACGATCAGAACGTAGAAATTTAATCTTCTTGTTACGTTGATTCTCTACCTCACTTTGAAATTCCTTAAACTTCTCGAAAGTTTCGGACTTATGTTTCATGAAACAGATATACCCATATCTACTCAAGTCATCCGTGAAGGTAAGAACATAACGATAACCATCACGATGCTACACTCATTGGACCACACACATCGGTATGTATGATTTCCAATAAGTCCGTAGCTCGCTCCATCATACCAGAAAATGGAGTCTTAGTCATTTTACCCATCAGACATGCTTCACATCTTTCAAGTGATTCAAAATCAAGTGATTCAAGAAGTCCATCGGAATGGAGTTTGTTCATACGCTTCACTCCAATGTGACCAAGACGACAGTGCCACATGTAGGTCGAGTTATCGCTCGATTTCAAACGTTTAGCCTCAATGTTATTAATATGTGTATTTCCACTATCGAGATTCAATAAGAATAGACAATCTATCATAGGTGCATGTGCATAAAACATATTACTCATATAAATCGAACAACCATTATTCTCGGACTTAAACAAGTAACCGTCTCGCAATAAACAAGATCCCGATATAATGTTCATGCTTAACGCAGGCACCAAATAACAATTATTTAAGTATAAAACTAATCCCGATGGTAGATGAAGGGGTAGTGTGCCGACCGCGATCACATCAACCTTTGATCCATTTCCCACGCGCATCGTCACCTCGTTCTTCGCTACCTTCCGTTTATTCTGCAGCACCTGTTTCGAGTTACAAATATGAGCAACCGAACCAGTATCAAATACCAAGGCACTACTATGAGTACTAGTGAGATACACATCAATAACATGTATATCGTATATACCTTTCTTCTTGATGTTGCCGTTCTTCAAATCCGCCAAGTACTTTGGGCAATTCCGCTTCCAGTGACCTTCTCCCTTGTAGTAAAAGCACTCAGTATCAGGCTTAGGTCTAGCCTTGGTCTTCTTCGTCGGCGCGGTAACTTTCTTACCACCCTTCTTGAAGTGTCCCTTTTGCTTAGACTTGCCTTTCTTGGATTTGGTGGTCTTATTGACCATCAACACTTGGTGCTCTTTCTTGATCTCCACTTCTGCAGATTTTAACATAGCAAACAGTTCTAGCAACTGGTTGTTCATGTTTTGCATATTGTAGTTCATCACAAAGTTCTTGTAACTTGGTGGCAGTGATTGGAGGATACGATAAATTCCCAAAGCATTAGGAATCACTATACCCAAGCTTTGAAGTTTGTTTGCGTGCCCAAACATCTTAAGCACATGCTCACTGATGGAGCTGCCCTCTTCCATCTTGCAGTTAAAGAACTTTCGGAAGCCTCATAGCTCTCAATTGCGCGTGAGTCTCAAAGATCAATTTGAGATCACGGACAATATCATGTGGGTCTGAATTCTCAAACCTTTTCAAGCTCCGATTCTAAACCATACAAGATAGCACACTGAATCTGGAGTACCGAGTCTTCCGAGCGAGGTAAACATTCTTTACTTCATTGGTAGCGATGGCTGCAGTGGGTCACCCAAATGTGCATCCAGCACATAGGTCAAATTACCAGCTGTGAGGACAATCCTCAAATTGCGGAACCAATCCGCGAAGTTGCTTCCATTGTTTTTCAACTTTTCTTTGTCTAGGAACACATTAAAATTGATGGTAGGGGCCGCCATTGATCTACAACATATTTGCAATAGTTTAGACTAAGTTTATGACAAATTGAGTTCTAATTAATAGTTAAATTAATCTAGCTGAACTCCCACTCAAAACAATATCCCTCATATTGTTTTAGTGATCACACGAACCAAATCCACCACATCAACACCGATCATCACGAGAGTTGATATAGTTTCAATGGCGAACAATTGACATGTTCATCATATCTACTATATGATTCATGCTTTACCTTTCGGTGATCCGTGTTCCGAGACCATGTCTGTACATGCTAGGCTCGTCAAGATCAAACCTTAGCTTCCGCATGAGCAAATCTGGCTTGATCATGTTGTATACACTTGCGGAATCTAACACACCCGATCATCACGTGGTGCTTCGAAACAACAAGCTTTAGCAACAGTGCTAACTAAGGGTGAACACTTTATGACTTGAAATTCATGTGCATGAGGGATCATCTTATAATGCTACCGTCGTTAACTAAGCAATACAAGATGCATAAAGGATTAACATCACATGCAATTCATAATATGTGATATGATATGGCCTTTCAAGCACGAACATGATCTCCATCATCACCGGCATTGCATCAAGGTCAATGAAGCTTCTCCATGGTTGTCGTCCACCGGCTTCAACTATTACAACTACTTTGAATAGACACGTGGGTCTTAACAGAATTTAAAGACAACCATATGGCTCCTGCCGGTTGCCAACTTACAATAAGGAACATTGCATACATCAAATATAATCACAATCATGGCCATATCACAGCACAGCACACCCCTGCAAAACAAAGTTAGACGCATCTACTTTCTTTGCTGTTTTACGTGGTTTGGGGCTTTCAATAAGTGTCGTTCTAAATTACGAACATGAACCACAACATTGATACTAGTATTGACAATCACCCGTTGTAAATTGAATCTTAACTATGCTGGGAGAAACAGGCACCCGCAAAGCCACTTATGCAATACAAGTGGCATGTCAAGCGTGGAGCAAGTCTCATGAACGATGTCATGTAAGGTTAGCCCGGGCCGCTTCATCCCAACATCCCGCAAGATGCAAAGTACACAAGAATCAATCGACAATAAAAGCATCAACGCCCACAATGACCATTGTGTTCTACTCGTGCAACAGATCTACATATAGACACGGCTCTGATACCACTGTAGGGTTTCGTAGCATGGAAAACAAAAAATTTCTACCGCATACAAACAAACAAGCCAAGATCTATCTACTAGATTGTAGCAATGAGTCGATGGAATAACTCACCCTCGAAGATTCCAAAGTGCTTAACGAGAGCGGATTCTCGTGGGTGATGTAGTCGTACTCTTCCCGGTCTCAAGATCGCGTAGACGATCCTTCCGGCGCTGCGTTCCGGTAGCCCTCCCGCATTCGGTCACACGTTCGGTACTCGACGAAGACCTTCCTCTCCCTTGTTCCAACAGGCAGTGGAGGTTGTAGCACTCTCCTCGCGATTTCGGCAGCACAACGGCGTGGTACCGGAAGTAGAGGGGAGATCTCGCAGGGCTTCGCCTTAAGCCGGAGCGAGTATGGTGGACTATGAGAGAGCTCCTCGGCGATCTAGGGTTTAGACACACCAAGGAGGAGGCTTGGCCGGCGGCTAGGGTTAGCTAGGCGGCGGCTTGCCCTAGGGCGGCGGCGGCTGCAGGAGGGCCGGCGGCTTAGGGCTAGGGTTTGCGGGTGGAGGTGTTGGGTGCTAGGAGGGCCGCCCTGCCCCTCCTTATATAGGTGGAGGGGCCACGCCAGGGGAGGGGAGTCCCTCCCCAACTCGGTTTCCCAAGGGGGCCGGCGGTGGAGGGGAGGAACTCCTCCCCAACTCGGTTTCCACCTTCCCCTCCACTTCCCAAAATAGCCGTTTGACTTTTCAAATTGGCGTTTGACTTTCAAACTAGGATTTGATTAAAACCTTTATTTTGTTCAGCGATGACACCTAGTACATGATGCAATCATTCCAACTTGGTATGACACATTCATGTACCCTTCCCCTTCGGAGTGCCGAACACTCCGGAACCTTCCAGAACATTCCTGATGAAAACACCGGAACCATTCTCCAACCCCGAAACAGGACTTTCCTTATATGAATCTTATTCTCCGGACCATTCCGGATCTCCTCGTGATATCCCGGATCCCATCCGAGACTCCGAACACCATTCGGTCTCTTACTCATCATTCCATAACTACTCAAACAACGTCGAATCCTTAAGTGTGTCTCCCTACGGTTCGTGAATTATGCGGACATGATCGAGACACTTCTCCGAACAATAACCAATAGAGGAATCTGGAAATTCATATGGCTCTACATATTTCTCGATTACTTTATGATCGAATGAACCACTTACATACGATACCAATTTCCCTTTATCTCACGATAGTTTACTTATCCGAGGTTATGATCGGTATCTCTGCATACCTAGTTCAACCTCAAGCATCGATAAGTACTCTTTTCTCGTTTCCGTGATATGTGATCCCTTGTGAGCCAGTCACATGCTTGCAAGCTAATTGGATGACATTTCACCGAGAGGGCCCAGAGTATATCTATCCGTCATATGGATGGACAAATCCCACTCTTGATCCATGTGTCTCAACCAATACTTTCCGAACACTCAATGCCACCTTTATAGCCACCCAGTTACGGTGTGGTGTTTGATGTCATCAAAGCATCCTTCCGGTGAAGGTGATATGCATGATCTCATGGTCGAAGGAATTAGGTTACTATGTATCAGAAAGCATATAGCAATTGAACTATTAAAATGACTTGATCTTTATGCTACGCTTATCTATAGGAGGATGTCCACCATATCATTCTCCTAATGATATGATCTTGTTGTTAATAACATCTCAATGTTCATGATAGGGAAACCACAATCATTTATTAACCAACAAGCTAGTATTATATAGAGGCTTTACTAGGGACTTCAATTTAAGTTTACAAATCACACAAGTATTAATGTTTCCTTGTTAATACTATTATAGCATGAATGTAAACATTTATCATAAACACAAAGATATAATAATAACTACATTTATTATTGCCTCTAGGGCATATCTCCAACACAGAGAGCGAGGCCGGCCCAGTAGGACACTTGGAGGGAGATTGGGGCCGCAGGGTGGGCTGCAGGCCAGCCCACCACTTGTAAGGGGTATCGGGCATCATTGGTCGCCTGATCTAAAGGAGATCGACGGTCACGGCGCCGTCTCCTTCCTCGCATCCTGGCCGGCGGCAGGAAACCCTAGCGTGGCCCGGGGAGGCGCGGGGGTGCTCGCCGGAGAGGCCTCCTAGCGCGGTCCTGAGTCACACGAAGCACACAGAGAGAATGAGAGAGGTTAGGGGAGCGTTTTAGCGTGAAGTGCAGGGAGAAGAGAGCTCAGGAGAGGAGGGCTTGCTCAACTTTTTGGCAATGGCCGAGGGGGAGAGATCTTCTTCTCTAGGGACATGCAGAGGTGGGGAGGAGCTGGGGAGCTTGAGGATGGTAAATCAGGGGTTGGGGGTGGTATAGAGATCACATGCAGGTGGAGTGGAGAAAGGGGTAGTGCACCTCGGGCTCAAGCTCAACAATGGCCGATGGTTCCATTTTATTTTCGTATGGAGCCAGGCAGAGCAAGGGGAGAGGAGGGGAGCTCAGGGGAGGTGAGTGAGGAGGGGAAAGGGGTGAATGGGGGCGAAGGGAGGCACTGGGGATGGCCTATTGCATTTACACCGAATGGAGAGGCTTTTGATGGACCATGTCCATGAGGGAGAATGGTAAAACCAAGGGTTGGTTTGTTGTGGGCTATGGGAGAGGGGGTCTAGGTGGTTTCTGGTTTGATTTGTGGCAGGGAGTGAGAGGGTAGCTGCTGCACAAGCTTTGATGGTGGGATTGGACATGGCATGTGTCTCCCTCATAAACAAACATAAGGGACAAGAGGGGTGGGGTATGGCAGTGCTACAGTGCACACGACCAGGAGGGAGTGTGTGCTACTAAGGTGGAGTGCTTGACAAGCTTGGGGGATGATTGGATTTGATTTGAGGCAAGGTTTGACTAGTTTGCCATATTTGATCAAAACTTGAGTTGTCAAGGAAGTCCAAGAATTTACATTGGCCAAGATGGGGAAAGGGCACTGGTAGAAGGATATGGTCCTTGTACACCTCCAAGATTTATTTGGGATTTATCAAATGATTAAAGGTGCACTTAAACTTAAATATTCAAATAGTCCAGAAATAGTTTCTAGAAGCTTATTTGATATTTTTACATTGTATAGGGTTTGTTTTTGATGTGGGATGGTCCTAAATACCATATTACACAATGGAGAATTTTATTGGAATTTATTGGGGTGGGAAAGTATTTTTAAGGAATTATTTCTTGTTTCTACCATTTAAGATAAAGGGCAAAAAAAAGAGCCTAAAAAATATTTATTTTTGAGTTTGATAGATGGGATATGATAAGTAGGCATCAAATGTGCCTGGAGTTGGCAAGGTGATTTGGAGAAAAACAAACTTGTCTTTATAGACAAGGGTTTGAGAATTTGGTAAGTATAGGAAATTAAATAGTTCAATAATCCAATTAATTATGGGAAATTATTTGGGGACGCTTATAACCAATGTAGACGATGTAAAATTGATGTATGCATCAAGGTCAACCTTGGTTTTGAAGAAAAGTGGTAAAAAGGATGGAAACTAGATAAGGGAAGGATCTAGGGTTTAGTTATTCAGATGCCATCTAAACAAGGTTGGATTAGGGAGCTCAGAGCTCACCTTGGTACAAGGGGTATATTGATGGATATACCATGTCATATAGATGATCATGGAAGCAAGAGTTAGGCTTAGTTGAGTTTGAAGTGGTTTTGGAGTGATGGCAAACTTTGTTGAAAATAAGGCTACCATAACAGATACATCAGGTAGCCTCCTAAACCATGTGGGTTTAGGAAGCACGAGGCTCCAATGGAAACAAGTGAAGTGGGGATTGTTAGGCCATTATTATTATATCATAACCAAGCAAATATTTGGTCAAGGGGAGGTGGCATATAGATGTGAGCTTCTGCCAAAGTAGGCAAGATGATAAGATTTGCAGAAAAGATTATTATCTTGACTACAAAACCATCATGGATGAGTGGGAATTCAATTGGCTTAGCCAAGGTCAAGAGTGGGCTTTGGTAGTACTAAATATGTACTACAAGGTGGTTCAAGTAAATTCTCAAGAATGCACATAGGTTGGAAGAGGTAGAGCTCCAAATATGGTATCCAGATAAGAAATCTAGACTTAAGCCATTTTGGCAGATTTAGGGTTTTAGACTAGAGTGCAAGGGTAGATGATTTTGAGAGGATGCTAGGCTCCAAGCTCAAGATAAAAAGGGATGATGTTGATGTGATGGATAAGTAGATATCATCCTTGCTTATATTGGGTCTTCACTGAGTTGGAAACCATCCAGAGGGATTATCCCTGGATTGAGATAAGCATGAGATGAGATGATCACTTGAGTGGCTTAGGATAGATCCAGACTTGGGTGCTTGATATGGGCTTGATGATCACAAGCAAGGATTGGGTCCTAAGGGATGAGCTACTAGATTATATCACTCTAGTCCCTAAGCAAACAAGGCAAACAGCAGATCAAGGCAATTCATCAGACAACAGATCAAGGCAATTCATCAACCAGCAGCTCAAGGCAATTCATCTTATTACTTATCCAACTACTACTAGGGTTACCTTCAAGCCTAGCTTGAGGTAAGGATGGGTAGGTTGAGAGGGGTCTTGCTTTGAAGTAGGATAAGTTCCATCTTGGTATCTTTACCAAGATTGAGATGAAAAAGGTTTTAATAAAGGTTTTGGAAAACCTAGGGATAAGAGTAGTTGAAGGTTCTGTCTTGAAAACGTAAGGAGATTATTTATATTTCTCCATAGATTTGTCAATAGAGACTAGTAAAGTAATTGGTTGTGTCAAATTCATCTTGGCTCAGGTTTTGAAATGCCAGAACATTTGAGAATATAAGAGTTGAGCCAAGACATCTCTTTTGTAAACTAGGGTTGAGATAGGGAGCACATAACTAATACACAAGCAGTTGCTTGAGCACAAGCAAACAAGTAAGCACACATTGCAAGAATTTTTTTTGTTCCCCCAGATTTTTGCCTTCTAGACATTTAATCGGGGTTGCTGAAATTGGGATGTTACAGTTGCTCTAAAAAAATACTAGTTACAGAGCTGCCCAGATCGGCAAAGTTAGTATAGATGCTTTATTAGCAAAAATGTCTTCCCTCACTGAAAGAGTAACATGTTTGTTGTAGGGGAAAACTGAATCAGTCAAAAGGACCCCTATATCCCATAACGTCAATGTACACCGGACCACGACAATACAAAGGCGTGCCCGAAGAAATCAGCCGTCTAAAACAAAAGACCAGAGTAATATAAAGAAAAATAACCCCCAAAAAAAGGGTTACGCACTAAGCCCATTATTGTTCCCTCTACATGGACCCAAGACATGGGCCATAGATAAGACAAAAAATCCCTTGCTTTTTTCTCCTACTTGCGGTTTTTTACATATTTTTCTAGAAATAGACAAGATTATTTTTATTATCTTTACTTTCCCTCTCTGTAAGGGTGTTAGTGATCTTTTGTACAAGATCATATGTCAACACCCGGATTTTTAATCCCAGATGCCTGTTATTCCATACATCGCAATCCCAGAATTACCATTTTTGCAAGACATAACAGATTGGATATCACAGTACATCATCCATTACAAACCATAATATAGGTCTTACAAATAAAGGATCTCAGGATCCAGTCTTAACACAATCAACGCAGCAAAATAATATAATAACGGTAGCATGGGCGAAGCTCCATATTCAGGGTCACAGGCAATGCTGACGATGGAAGATGATCCTAGTTGCCGTAGACTTCCTGTTGTCCATCATCCTGGTAGTCCTCCTCATAGTATGGCCACGGGAATAGCCAGGGACAAAGTCATGAGTACTCTTTAAGTACTCGCAAACTATCACTAACAGGTAAAGTGGTTCAAGTAGAAATACTAAGCTCTAGGTTGTTTTGCAAAAAGCCAGATTTATCTCTAACTGAGTTCAGAAGTAAAGAAAACTAGTTTAAGGTTTTATAACACCTAAGTGGGAACTTAAGTTTCATATCACGTTGTGGTCAATTCAAAGTCATGATTCATTTCACAAGTCATTTTGAAAACATCTGACGACGGAACAGTATGACCACTCCAACTGTCCATAACCGCGGACGCAGCTATTCAGTTTGACATTCTGTAGAGGTGTTATACTTTCACCACAATATTCAATACATCCGTCAGGAACAATCCTGATTCACCATACTCAGTATGCGGATAATCAATCCTAACCTTTCAATTGCACACCCTAGTATAGGCACCTCCCGTATGAATTTGGCCTCCCATCCATGACTATTTGTCATCTTGGGAACTGCACAGGTGGAAAATCATCACGAGGTAGCCTCAGCTCAAACCTCGGCCGCAAGGCAACCCATACTAAAGTATATAAACTTCCAGTCAAGCACTACCCAAATTCGGGTATTGTGGTTGTACGGTAAACATTGAAATGGTATCGCATCCGAACACGACCATTAGTTTTATAAAGGGGCTAAGGCTCATGCCTCAACATTTTTATCATCAAATCATCTGGTGTTCAAAAACACATGTCAAAACATTTCATTAGAATGACTCGTCATTCTAAGGTTTTCATAACCATTTTCACCAAGTATTCCCATCTAAAGTGATGAACTTTGATGTTTAGCACTAGCCACTAAAGTTTGGGGGGGGGATAATCACTAATGAGGGGTGTTAATCAAGTGTGACGCATCTAAGTCTAATCTCATGCCTCAGTATGACATCTAATTCTATCTAACTTAGGCCAAGTTTTATGCTCTTTATGCTACCTATAATAACCTTCCAAATTCACAAGTCACTAAGTAAACACAAAATAAAGAGCTTTGATAAAGAAAAGAAAATAAGCTTGCATGTAAAACTGGGATTTGGTATAATCAAGGTTGCAAGTGTTAGCTTGCTAGGATGGCTTGCTAATGGTAGCTTGCTAGTTAACTTGTAGTGTTAGGCTTGCAAGTATTAGCTTGCCTTGTGCAGTGTAGTGGTTGACATTCTCCTCTGCTTCCTCTTCATAGTAGTCTCATTCCTCTTCGTATCCTTGGTCGGTACTAGCGTCTATAAATAAATACGAAGTTCACAATCACCAAACAATATTTAACTACTTATAATTGGCACACAAAGGTTCACACTAGATGATCTAGCATCATCACACTCATCACAAGAATTAAAGACTTAGTCGTAATTATTTTATTTTAGAAAAGTAATTTCTACTCATTGAAAACTACTTAAGATTTAATATTCTCCAATTAAAACATGGGATCATGTTGACACATGTCATCACCACATATTTTAATACTTGGGAATGTGATTTAAAGTGGTGTCACAATTTAATAAGGTTTAACATTATTATTTTAATTAATTAAAGTGACTAGAAATGCCTATGAGACATTGTTTTATTACTTGTCCATTATTACTGCAAGTAAACCTAGATATTTTTACATATTCAGAAAGGTCTGGTCAAATGTGATTTTTGAGAGTTGGAATCAACTCAAAAGCATTTATGGTTGAATTTTGAAAAAAGTTTGAATGTAGAAAAGTCTCTGTCTTGTTATTTTTACTATAAGTTATCTATAATTCCAAATGGTTTGAATCCAACGGGCTTGTATTAAGAATTTCAATACCTTCCTAACAAAATTAGTTTCATGCAATTCGGTTCAGTGAATCTCTCTGAATTTATTTTTAAAGTTACTACCTGAACTAGGTTTGAAACTAAATGGAAAAATCTAAATTCAAACTAAGCTGTGTCACATGAATTAATAGCTGGCCCCCAGCATATATAGCACGCGACAAAGCGGGTTAAGTAGTGTCCCCACACGTCAGTGAGACTGGGGGTTGCGAAGGGGTATGGGGCGATTACGACCGTAGGATTAGACTAAGGATCAACGACTCATGGTCGTCGTCCTCGTCAGAACATAACAAGACGGGGGCTAACCCTAGCACGATCAGTGGGGGTCTAGGGTGGCTCTCTAGGGCTCATGCGATGGTCAACGATGGGGGCGAATCACGAAGTCGACGACAACGTTTCTCCTGGTACTGGTGGCTCCTCCTCTGGTGGCTGCAATCGACGGTGCCCTTCTCCTCCAGCAGCGGCAGGCTCCGACGAAATTCCTGCGAGGGAGAGATCGTCTTGCTCCGGGAAGAGGTGGGAAGGATCAGTGAGAAGTGGAGAGTGAACTGGTGTGAAGAAAACGAGCCGGATGGCCTCCTTTTATAGCCAAGCGAGAGAGGCCAAGCGGCATGGGCAGTGCTCGTTGGGGTCAGCGTTACACCGAGCTACTATCATGACTGAGGCTAGGGGATGGTGCACGGTCTCCTGGCGGTCCTCAATGGCTTGATGGTGCGGCAAGGGGCGGTGCGGTTTGGTCCGAACGCGCTGATGCTCTGAGCGGCACTGACGACGTTTTTGACGATGCATAGGCGCTCTTGGTCGTGCAGCGGCGAATGGGCATGTCTGGTGGTCTCATGGGACGGTGGTGATCGTGTGGACGGGAGGCGAAGGCAAGGCACGGTCTGTGCAAGGCGGTCGGCTTCGGCGCTTTGGCGTGCTCTGGACATGGCAAGGACGAACTGGGCGCGTGTGTTCTCAATGGTCCACGGCTTGTCAATGCTCGAGGGCTGGACAGAGGGTGACGGTGGACGGTGGCGTGCCTCCTGGACATGTTGGCTAGGTGCGGCGATGGCTTCTAGCTTGCCATGGTCGGCTGGCAAGGGGTAGCTCGGGCATGCTTGGCATGGTGCAATGGTAGGGTTCTAGGATGGTTTAATGCACTGGTTGTTGATGGGGGAGACAAGGGTGATCAATAAGAGACAAGGTTTGGAAATATTACTGCTCAAAACAGTGAAGTTTGGCAGAATTTGGTTTGTGTCTCTAGGTATTTGATAAAATGGCCGAAAGAAATTCATATTTGAATTTTTGGATGAAACTTGGTGGATGTAATGGTCACATACTAGGTAGTCTATGGTTGTTTGGAATTGTCCAGGTGAACTGGTTTGGTTGGGTTTTGAGAAATGGTGATCTTACCATATGAACTAGATTCAATTTTGAATTGTCATTTGCATAGGGTTTCCAAATGTTTATGTGGGTTTGCAAGGTGGCTTGGGTTCACATTTACTTGGTCTAGAAAGGGGTGAAAATAATTGAATTTGTTTCTGTTAGAAATCTTGGACTAGAAACACTCAAAGTGGTCTAGTGAACAAGATTGGCAAAAATGACCATTTACTTATTTGGTTGTTTTTGAATTTCTCTTCATTTGATTCTGCTTGGAAATGATTTAGATGATGTTGTTTTCATCTTTAAACCAATCCTTGCCATTCATAACAATCACACAAGTCCATACAAGCATTCATGCGTTCATCACAAACACACATGCATTCATATGGATTTTAATTAAGACAAGTTTTTGTTAACCCTAAATTTGGGGATTGGAATTTGATAACCTTGTTTAATATTTTTGGGATGTTACATCATGAGTCTATAAAAGTCACCCCATAGACTCATTTTTAACCCATCTCCTATATGAAGCAAGATCTCTTCCTCTCAAGTTGAGACCTTCTTGAGTTGACCCTTTTGGATTTTGAGTCTGGGGTCGATTTCTCCTACATAATACCTCTAAAATTCTAGTCCTTGGTATTAATCACGACGAAAGAGTGATATGACACGTTGTATCATCGGGTTGTCCTCTTTGAACTCCCGAGGTTCTCTCAACGAGACTAGGCCTCTCTCGCACATGCGAGTCAAGGTTGAACGCGTTCAATAAAATAATATGTCCCTCATGTTAGTGTCCCACTCCCAGCAACGCGGCCATTCGAACGCCGCCTTTACATTACAAGCATCGTCTCTATTTCACTTTATGTTGTTTTTACTAGAAAAAATTGGCGCCGTATCTAGGAAACGTCTAACTCAAAGTCGAGACTCCTCCAACCTTCACAACTAAGCAAATCAACAACATCGAAAAATCATAAAGACCGCCAATCCTCGCAGTCATGGCTTGAAATGAATATCTCACCGATGAAGCCATAAATAAGCCTAAAAGGACAATCTCACAAAGAAAAAACTAACAAGAATGCCACCAGATATCTCGTTTTGACACTTACGGCCTTGGGGACAAGTGGCAGACTAGTCGCGACCTCTCTCAACATGGCACCATCCACGTACAATGAAGATGGAATATTATTGTGCGAAGCGCCTAAGGCACCCGACGAACAAGCCAATCCCTATGGGCTCTCATGGCCACCGAAACCATCAATGTGGAAGCAATCCGCACCGTCGTCGAAGTTTCACCAGTCGCATTCACTGAACCACCTCTAAGGACCAGGCCACCATTCCATCACACGCAACCGTCATAATTATCACCAATCACCACATGATACCAGGAGGACGATCTAGATCCTAAAAGTCTAGGGAATACTGAAATTGAATGTTTCCTTGAACTACCTATGTCCACTCGTTAATCTATCTTAACAAGAACCCCATGGTTTAATCTGCACTTCTTCTCAGGGGGCCCAAGAAGCACTCAAATTTTCACCCATGCACCAAACAAAACAAGAGCCATGTCTGAGAAAAATCTGTCCGACAAGAGTGTCACTGACACATACAAGGCCGCAATCAAGGTGACGAGGGGTAACCTCAGCAATGCCCGTGGTTATGGACTTAGGTTTTAGAGAAAAGAGAGGTCTGGTGATTTTGTCGGTTTAAGAGACAAACAAGGGAGGCGATTTACCCAGGTTCAGGCTCTCATAGAGAAAACCCTACTTCCTGCTTGTCTACTCGTATTATCATTAGAGAGTAAAAAATCGCTAAGTCAACTAGATGCAATCTTGCTGAGAGAGAGGGGCGTGATGTGTATTGTATCGTGTCTAGATCTACTATGGGTTGTTGTCCTCCTCGTTGGCCCCTCCTAGCCTTTATATATAGGGAGGCTAGATCTCAGGTACCAATACTAGTTGGTTACAAGTTAGAGTTTGTATCTAGTCTAGCCTTGGACTTCCCTTGTCTTGTTCCGCTAGGAGTATGTGTCCTTGTAGGCTTTATCAACCAAACCTTCATTGTCTTCATGGATCTTGATATATATTCGAGTGAGCCTTCTGTTAGGCTGCACCATATATACCAACAATTGGCACCCGAAGGGTAATGCCCATGCCAGTAGCCCCGAGGCTATGTTCGGATGCTTGCATCCAAGCATAGGCTCAAAGTCCTTTTTAATATGCCCGGAAGGTGAACTTGAAGATTTCTACGGATGCATGAATTTCTTGACTACCTTGTTTTGCTGCTGCAATGGATGAAGTTGTCTTGTCCTTAAAGTGATGTTGGAATTTTCATTAGGTACTCCTGATGGGATTAACCATTGAGGCTACAATTAGGTAGGATCAAAGTTATTCTTCATCATTTTATCTTCCGTCGACTCCTATTGGAGGATTTCTGTTTTTTCTATTGGGTGCGTGATCAACGCTCCCGATGGGAGTAGCCCTCGAGGCTATGTTCGGGTGTTTGCAATAGAGCATAGGCTCAAATCTTTATCACCAGAGGAAGTTCTCAAGTTAGGCCTTCTACTTCTTGAATCATCAAAATTGTCGGGTGCGCGTCCAGCGCTCTCGATGGGAGTAGCCCCCGAGGCTATGTTTGACTAGTTATAGTCGAGCATAGACTCAAAGAATCTTCACCCGAGGAGGTGGGGATTTTAGTATAACGAGTCTGGTGCATCCGACGGATCGAGAACCGGTAAATTGCTCTTGGGCAAAAACATCATGAAGCTACATCAAACTCGAGTCCCCAGACTCGAACCTGGTACATACTAGCGTAATTCAGCTCGGTCCTTGGAGGTCTTATCAAGTACTGAATTCTAGTTTTTTGTTTTGGGTACCCAACGCGTCCATCGGGATTTTTCATCGTATAGTAGATACGGAAAATTGACCGGCAAAAACGCATTCGTGTGTGATTATCAGGCCTCACATGATGGATCCTAGGGTCTTATCCTCATGGCGTTGACATGACATTCAAACATGTTATCATGGCAGAGGCGGTCTAAGATTCGAAGTTTTTGTCAACTCTGTAGGAGGATTTTGGTTTTTCTATTAGGTGCGCGAACAACACTCGAGGATGATCTTCATCCGAGGAGGTTCTCTACTCAGGTCTTGTTTGTAGCGGTGTAAGTTATTTTCGTCGACTCCGTAGGAGGACATATTTTCATCGGGTATGCGATCAACGCTACCGATGGTAGTAGCCCTAGAATCTATGTTCGGGTGCTCACACCGGAGCATATGATTAGAGCATATGCTTCTTCATCTGAGGAGGTACTCGACTCAGGTCTTCTAGTTCTTGATCACAGGTAATAATCATCGTCTCTGTTGGAGAATTATTTTATAGGGGTGGTGATAGTGCTCCATGTGCGGTTGCACCAACAATAGGACGATTGATGCCAGGCGTGGAATTGCAGGAGCACTCGAGTTCAACCGCGTGTCCGTGTTGGAGATACGACCAAGAGGCAATAATAAAGTGGTCATTATTATATCTTTGTGTTTATGATAAATGTTTACATCCTATGCTATAATTGTATTAACCAGAAACATTAATATGTGTGTGTTTTGTAAACATAAAGGAGTCTCTAGTAAGCCTCTTGTTAAACTTGCTTGTTGATTAATATATGATCATGGTTTCCTGGTCATGGACATTGGATGTTATTAATAACAAGGTCATATCATTAGGAGAATGATGTGATGCACACACACCCATAGTAAGCATAGCATAAGATCAAGTCATTAAGTTTGTTTTGCTACAAGCTTTCAGATACATAGTAACATAATCCTTCGACCATGAGATCATGTTAATCACCGTAACCGAATGAGTACTTTGATGACATCAAATGCCACTTCCGTAACTGGGTGGTTATAAAGGTGGCATTGGTATTCTGAAAGTATGTGTTGAAGCGCATGGATCAAGAGAGGGATTTGTCCATCCTTATGACGAATATATACTCTGGCCCCTCTCGGTGGAATGTCATACAATTGGCTTGCAAGCATGTGAGTAGGTCACAAGGTATGTCACATCATAGTACGAGTAAAGAGTACTTATCGGTAACGAGGTTAAATTAGGTATAGAGATACCGACGATCAAACCTTGGATAAGTAAAGTATCTCGCTACAAAGGGAATCGGTATCGTATGTGAATGGTTCATTCGATCACCAAGTTATCGTTGAATATGTGGGAGCCACTATGGATCTCTAGGTCCCTCTATTGGTTATGGATCAGAGAGGCGTCTCAATCATGTCTGCATATTTCACGAACCGTAGGGTGACACACTTAAGGAATCGATGTTGTTTAAGTATATATGGAATGTGAGTTGGAGACCTAATGTTGTTCGGAGTCTCAGATTGGATCCAAGAAATCAAGAGGAGATCTAAAATGGTCCGGAGAATGAGATTCATATAAGGAAAGTCAATTTCCGGGGATCAGAAATGTTTTCGGTGTTTTGACCGAAAACTTCTAGAATGTTCTAGAGGGACCACTAGTGGTTCCATCACCCCGGGAGGGGGTCACTTGGGCTGTGGCATGCCCTAGGGGTTAGCCGCACCAAGCCCTAAAGGGACATCCGACCAACACTAGTAAAAGGGTAAAACCCTAGTTTGAATAGTCAAATCCTAATTTGAAAAGTCAAACTCTAGTTTTGGTAAGAGGGAAGACTTGGAGGGAAAGTTACCAACTCTTACCCTTGGTGGCCAAGTTGGGGGAACATGGCTAGGGCTAGTAACCCTTGGCCGGCCACCCCCCCACCTATATAAGGAGGGTTGGGGGCGCACCTCCCACACCCTTGGTCCTTGGCGCCTAACCCTAGTCGCCGCTACCCTTCTCTCTTCTCCATCATCCTGCTTCGGCTTAGGCGAAGCCCTGGAGAAATCGCTCCTCCTCCACCACCACCACCACACCGTTGTGCTGTTGGGATTCTGAGAATATCTACTACCTCCGATGCCCCGCTGGAACAGGGAGAGGAAGGCCTTCATCGACTCCGTACGTGTGACCGAGTGCGGAAGCGCTGCCAGAACGCGGCTCGAGAAGGATCATCATTGCGATCTTCATATCGACAAGTGATCGACTACATCAAGCACGAGAATCTGATCTTGTTAAACACTTTGGATCTACGAGGGTTAGTTCTCTTCAATCTCGTTGCACCAATCTCGTGGATTAGATCTTGGCTTTGCCATAGATTGGATCTTTGTTTTATGTGTTCTTGTGATATAGATTTTTTGTTTTCCATGCTACGAACCCAACAGTGGTATCAGAGCCATGTCTATGCGTAGATCTATTGCATGAGTAGAACAAAAAAATTTGTCACATCCCAAATTTTTTCCAATTTTTGAAATGTGAAAAATAAATAAACAAAAGAAATAATTGTTGAAATTTAGGGCGAAAAGAAACTTTTTGCTTCTGAATGGAAACATGAAAACCCTTCTTGAACAAAATTAGAATAAAAGGGAATCCAACAAAATTTCAATCAAGTGAAATGCATTCATCAATGAATGTATCTTGAAATTTAAACTTGGGAAAATAAACCAAAACCCTAAAACCCTAATGGAAGAAAATCATTCCCAAGATCTCTCAAGGACTATGGATTTGATCCATATAAAATCTATCAACAAACAATTATAAATGATCAAAATGATAATAAAAAATATTATAAAAACCATAGAAATTGGTTTCATTCAATTTGGAACCATGGATAAAAAATTATGAATTTAGTAAGTTAAAAGGAAATAATTTCCAAGGCTAATAAAGCTCCTAACTAAAATCCATACCAAATCTTGAGCAAATAAATCCTAAAAGGATTTTAAAAGATAAACAAATATTAAATAAAATTATACAAATTGGAATCACCAATTTTGGATCTTTAAATAAAAAGATATGGATTTTATAAAGCAAAGAAAGAAATAAATAAATAAATAAATAAGGAATATTTAAAAGCCAAATTAAATCTTGGCCAAATTCATAAGCAAATGGAATAAATATAATCCAAATAAAATAAAGGGATAAGAATATTCAGATAAAAGTATATGGGATTAAACCATATTCTAATTATATTTAAATGGGGACAAAATCCCTAAGATAAATGATTAATTAAATCATGGAAAAAATAATGGAAATTGCCAAGAGGATTAAAAGCTATCTAATTGACTTAAAAATAATAAAAGAATTATTTGAATAAAAATGGATTAGAACCATATTTAAATATTATTTAAAATAAAGAAAAATGTCTATTTTAAATGAATAATAAATCATAATAGAATAAAAGAAATATTCTAAAATGGACTTTAGAATATATTAATAAACCGTATTAAAAACATACTAAAAGTTGGGAAAATTTTGAAATCAAATTAGAGTTTGAAATCATTTAAATAAAACCAAAACAGTCAAAAATAGAAAAGAAAAAGAAACCAGATTTTTTTTTGAAAAGGACCAAGCCCACTAACCCTACCCCAGACTTGGCCCAATAGGCCCAACAACAACCTCTCTTTAATTTCTTCCCCGCGCAAAACGTTTTCTTACTGCAAACCCCGCCCCCTCAGTCGCTGACGCCTGGACCCCACGCGCAACCCTCCACCTGGCTGACAGACCCACCGCCAGATTGGCATCGTCATCAACCTCGCGCGACCGTTCCCCATTTCCTCCTCGGTTTTCTGTGTTGATTTCATGGTGTAAATTTTTATTACTGCCGGCATAATTCTCGCCAGCGTCCATGCTATCTTAATCGCCTCCCTCTCCTCTCCACTTCCCCTCAGATGCCACACATTGAGAGCCCCCAGGCTGCACGAATCCTTGCTCGAACAGCTACTGCCTCCGACGAGCTCGTCGGCAAATTCCGGTGAGCACACGCCTCTCCTGACCCTCTGGTTCAAGCTAGTTGTTTTTTCATCACCATGTGCATCTACTGACCCTAACCTCGTGCTTTCTCGTGCACCGAAGTGTCGGCTCCATCATCGCCTACACACCACTGTCGACTGCTTCAACTCCGGCGAGAGGTTTCTGATGATTCATCGTGCCCCTTTCCCTCTGGTAGGTCCCCTCGCAACTCTGCAACCGTGCACATGTCCCTGACATGTTTCATTGCCTTCTTACGCCCCAGGAGCTCGCCCCCGACAACGACGATACGTCCCCGACGCTGACGCTAGCTCCAGCGAGGAATTCCCATCGTCCCTGTGCGCCCCTTCGCCAACCACGGCCATGTTGAGCATCATCAGACTCCTGCGAATCTGGTGAGCCTCTCCGTTCACTCCTCGCTACATAAGCCGCATAACACTTCACTGGCTGCGTTGCCATCGCCGCAAGACGCCAGTTCTTGGTCGAGATGCTGATACCGTTAGATGCAGATCGTAGGGATACTATAGATTCATTAACGAAGCGGTATGTATTGATCTGCACCGTACGTTTTCAGTTAGATCCAACGCACCGCATCAGTCGATCCAGACAAACCAGTATCATCCAATAAGGTTAAGACATGTGGCATGTTCTATCTGATTAAAATCCAGAAATGATTTTTGGTTGTTTAAACTTGCAAAAATCATAACTATTAATATGCTTGGCCAAAATTTGCAAACTTTATATCAATGGATTCACAAAAATGTGAACTTTGAAACCATGCCCTTAGTTTAGCATTTTGCTTCTAGAAAATTGGTTGTTTTTGCAGAAACATTTCTATGTCTATTTTGAGTATAGAAATTATTCTAGAAATGATTTTTGAGTAAAATCTTTTGCAAATGTTTTGTTTTTAACCTACTGACCATAAAAACCAACTTTTGGGTTTAGAATTATATTTTGTTAAAGATAAGGAATTATTCTTTGAATAAAGACATTTCTAGTAAAACAAAATATTTGCTATGGTTTAAAAATGCTTTTTGAGTAAAACCTTTTGCAAATGGTTTGATTTAAACTCTCTTACCCTATCTAAGTTTTGGATTTAAAAATATATTTGATTAACCCTAGAAAATTATTACTTTGATTAAAGGCATTTTAGTAAAATAGAATGTTGCTTTGAATTAATAATGGTTTATGAGTAAAACCTTTTGAAAATGGATTTGTTTAAAACACTTTGACCATAAACACTAACATTTGTGTTTAAAAATATATTTGGCTAACACTACAAAATATTACTTTGATTTAAATCATTCTAACAAAAAAAGATGATTTAGAGTGGCCATTTTCACCAACTTAATTTTAAATGGTTTTTCCACTTTTAATAAATGACCAATAGTGTTTTAAAATGTTTATAGCTTATTGGAAACCACTTTTCCAAATAAAAACAATCTTTTGCATGCTTGCATGCATTGTTTTGTTTTCTTTATTTTATGTGGTGAATTCTTTGAAAGCTAGTTTGAATATGTGCTTGCTTGATTGAATTGTAGTGAACCTTGAGGAGTGTGACCATTGCAAGATCAAGGAGTGAACCTATATTCTCTACTAAAAGGTAAGTGGAACTATCATCCATGTCCTACTATTTTCATTACACTTAGTGGAATTTTTGTAGTATGCATGATAGGACTACTATGTTACTATGCTAAGCTATGTCCTATTAGGATATCCTTTATATCTTCCTTAGTGGAAACATTGTAGTTGTAGTATGCTTAGCCCTGCTATAGATTTGGGGTGGAATACCATGTTATGATTATATGAAGTGTTGGAAAATATATGTTTTATATAATATAACAAGTACTTAATGAACCACCTGGGTGGAATGTGGATACTCAATTGTGGATAAGGTGGCAACGAAGGGAACCATATATATATGGCTATCTTTTTCGTGTGTGCACTAGAAGAAAACCACCCAGGGACTTAGAGATTGAACATGTTTCTCGTACAGTGGCTTCCGTGTACAACCACATGCTAAATGGGCTCTGGCTTAGTCAAGTACATAGTGGAAGACCCTTGCATTGGCACCTATTCAGGTTAACTAAAATTATGTATTGGAAACATATCCTTACATTGGTGCCTGGTAGACGTGCTAGCATTATGTCTTGGGAGGACTTCTCTGGAAAGACTTTGTCACATTCTCGATCTGCCGGTACTCCATTTGGTGTGTACTTATCCAGCGGCCACTGGTGGCATCAAGACGAGATTGTGTCATGTGGGTAAAGTATACAACTTTTGCAGAAGATCAAATTCTAAGTACTTCGTCGTGTCCCCGGTTACGGACAACTCTGAGCAACTAAGGCCTGTAGCTATGGAAGATCTCGACATTCCAATTTCTCAAAGTAAAACTTGATGGTGTCAACAAGGGATTAGAAGCACTTGGAGTTTGCCAAGGAGTTAAAAAAGTTTGTTAAAAGATCAAAACTATTTTGAAAAGATAGAATAAAACCATATTGCTTTCTGCAAATGATCCTAAACCCTACTGAGCCAAATATGCATATATTGATAGGTTCCAACTTATTTCCGCATAGTAGTGAAACTTGCCAATACAATTCAAATGTATTGACCCTTGTGGCTGTAAATTATTATGTTGCATGTTTGTTTGATGTTAGTGAAGTGTGTTGAATAGTATTACAAGTCTACAACCAACATGATTGCCTGTGGCATTTTGAAGATAAAGGACTCCATGCTATATAGCTATTTCTGCTACATTGTGATAAGATAGCCAAATGAGCTATGTAAGATGTAATGAATTATTTTATTCTTGGTTATAAAGTTGTATTATGACCTTTGTTTCTTGATATTACATCTTAAACGGTGGATGCTAGCTATTGATCCAGGGACTAGCATTGTGAACACAGGGATCTCTACCTTATCAGGTTGGGACCTCTATAGTTTTTGTGGGCGTTGATGCTCTTGTTGTCGCTTGCTTTTCCTATACTTTGCATCTTGCGGGATGGTGGGATGAAGCGGCCCGGGCTAACCTTACATGTCATCGCACATGAGACTTTCTCCACGCTCAACGTGCAACTTGTATTGCTCACGAGGATTTGTGGGTGTCTGTCTCTCCCATGATAGTTAAGATTCAATTTACAATGGGCACTTGACAACACTTGTATCAGTGTTGTGCTTCTTGTTCGTAGGTAAGAACGGTTCTTATTCGAAAGCCCCAAGCCATGTAAAACATGCAAAGAAAATTAGAGGCGTCTAACGTGTTTTGTTAGGGGCATGTGATGTGATATGGCCATGATGTGATTGTGATTATATTTGATGTATGCAATGATCCTTATTATAAGTTGGCAACCGTCAGGATCCTAATAGTTGCTTTAAATTCGTCAAGACCTGTGTGTCTATTTATCATATAAAAGCTTTATTACAAATAGTTGTAATAGTTGCTGTTAGTGATGGAAAACCATGAAGCGGTGCCACGAACCTTGATGCAATGCTGGTGATGATGGAGATCATGTCCATGCTTTGGAGTTGGAGATCAAAGGCACAAGAAGAAATGCCATATCATATCACATATTATGAATTGCATGTGATGTTAATCCTTTTTATGCATCTTGTATTTCTTAGATCATGACGGTAGCATTATAAGATGATCTCTCTCACTAAATATCAAGTAATAAAGTGTATGTACCTAGTAGGCACTGTTGCTAAGACTCGTTGTTTCGAAGCATCTCATGATGATTGGGTGTGATAGATTCTATGTGTGCATACAACGGGTGCAAGCCATATTTGCACATGCGGATACTAAGGTTAACCTTGACGAGCCTAGCATGTACAGGCATGGTCTCGGAACATGGAATACCGAAAGGTAAAGCATGAGTCATATGGATGATATGATGAACATGTTGATTGTTCGCCTTTGAAGCTACATCATCTCTCGTGATGATCGGACTTGGTGTAGTGGATTTGGTTCATGTAATCACCAAAACAAATTGAGGGATGTTGTTTTGAGTGGGAGTTGAAATAGTAATATGATTAAACTAGAACACAATTTATCATAAATTAACTCAAAGTGAATTTGCATAATTTGTTGTAGTCATTGGCATCCGTTCACCACCTTACACTTAGTTATAATTGAGATAATAGAACTATAGTATTCTGGATATTTACTTTACAAAGTGGTATCGTATTGTTTTGAGTGTCAATATAAAGTTTAAAAGTCCTATTGCAAACTTTCAGCAAACTCCATTTACTCCATGAAGTTTAATAATTAGTATTAAATCAAGAGTAACAATTCCAGTGTTAGAGTCTAAAGTATCATGTTTTTCTCCATGATTCTTGATATTCAATAATATCATGGTTATCCAGGAGCTGAAAGAAATGTTTCAGAAACCATCATGTGTGGAAGATATTGTGATATCTAAAACAATGTTTTGGTTGCAACATGACAGAGTATAATTGGGAAAGATATATGTTGTCATATTTGATGAGAATTTGCGAAGGTTGGAGACGCTAGACGTCCTAATCCTCCAAAAGGGTTTTGGAAAGTAACATTATACTCGCGATTCATCTTTATAAGCTATAGTAGATAGATCATGAAAGTTGTCATGATAAGGATGAATAGAAGATGTAGGTAAAATGTTTACTACACTGAAAGATTACTAAAGAATGGATTTTGAAAGAACACCAAACATTTGATGATGGTGATCTACTTCAAAGTGCAAGTCCAAAGATATTAGTATTTGACTATACATGCTTTGGAATGTGTGTCATGTGTATGGTGCCACTGTTGATGTTGATAGATTCTTTTAAAAGGGAAAGGAAATGCTGAAAGAGAATCTCAGAAATATTTGGCAGAAAAGAAAGACTGGAATTGTCCAGCTTAAGTATATAGATGATATAAATGTTATGGTTGTATTATTTGATTGTAATACAATGTGGTTCTCAAGTATTAGATACCGAATTGGTTGGTGTGAAATGTCATGCAGGACAACACAATTCACAATTCATGAACTTGATTGGAGAATATATGATTATGTTCATCGAAAACAAATAAAGTGTTGTTTTGTTTCTCGTGGACATCAAAGCTTTCCTTCAATAGTTGTTATTTTGATTAGGTATTATGAGAACAAAAGGTTGTTCAAATAATTATCGTATTCCATATAAGATGGATGATTTACAAGTCTGGTTGGAGAAATCACGTCCATAAAAATAATGCTAAAAATCGCATACAAACTTCAATGGTTGAAGTAAGCATCGTGGAGTTGGAATCTTCACCGTGATAAAATTGTTAAAAGAGTTTAATTTCATCGGAGATGATGAAGATGCTTGCATTTGCAAGAAATTAAGTGGGAGCGCTAAGATATATTTCTAATGCATTATGTGAAAGACATATTGTTGATTGGAAATGATGTATCTTTTATTGACACATGTTAATAATTTCATTTCGATGAAAGACTTAGGAAAAATCCGAATATTAGGCATCAATGTCTATATGGATAGATTGATACGCTAATATGGTTGTGCAGGAAGCACATACATGAGATATTGAAAGAGTTCAATATAGAAATGAAAAGAAAGGTTCTTGCCGCATAGAAAGGATTGAATCAAGATTCAAGTGTATTGACACTTGGTAAGTGAAACGAGATTCAAGTGTTTTGACACTTGGTGATTGAAATCACAAGAATATTTTGATTAATATGTCCTATGCTCTAAATGTTATGAGCATATACCAGAATGACTCATAAGATTATCATTGGACGGTACTAAGGATAATCTTATGATGTTTGGAAGAACTAAGAATATATTATTTATGTAGAGGTGACAAATAGATAGATAGTTTATTGTAAAGTGTTACATTGATACTAGTCTTGTCATAAGATACAAATTCAGCTTATCTCAATTTAAACTATGGGTGGCACAATGTAATGGAAAGTAAGTTCCATAATGGATTTGGATGAATTCTAAAGTTAAGACATTGTGACAGATACTAGAACAAAAAGCTAAATATATGACTGTTATTGTAGCAGGAAAAGAGGGCATTTGTGTCAAGTAGTTTGTTATCAAACTGTGTGTGGTTCATAGCGGGCTAGTACAAAGAAGATATACTATACGACAATTGTATTGACATGGTTTAACCCCAAGGAACTAAAGGTCTCACCAAAGGACCAAATTTATACAATGCCATCTTATTGGAGAATGAGTGATATGTAGAGACGCAAAGACATGCAAGTACAGGCGGACTTGGAAGTGACAGATCCGAAGATTATGTTTACCACTAGCAATCGTGTATATACAACACCAGAAAGCCATAGGTGTTGAATGCACAAGTTTTTCAAATTATATTATTGTCTCTAGTGCAAGTGGGAGACTATTGGAGATATGCCCAAGAGGCAATAATAAAGTGGTTATTATTATATCTTTGTGTTTGTAAGATCCCTCCTTTATAAAGGAAAAGGATCCCTGTGATTGCAATGCTAGTCCCTAGATCAATGCTAGCATCCACAATTTAAGATGAAGTACACAGAAACAAAGGTCATTATTACAGTCATTCCAGAGACAAACATAGTCTTTACAACTCCATGGCCACAGGCCTAGTACAAGAGTTTAAATAAGTAAATAGATAAAAGTCTTCATCTTCATGTGCCACAAGCAAGCATGTTGAGTGTAGACTCATGACTCCTATTCATCATCAGAGTAACCTGCAACATCACATGTTACAGCCACAGTGGGTCAATACATTGGAATAGTATTGGCAAGTGATACCTTAGTAGAATATTGGTGGGCTAGTTACTATATGCAATTTGGCTAAGTGTAGCTTAGGCTTGCTTTGCTCAAAATAGGTTTTGCCTATTAGTTGAAAACATTAAGTTTTTCTTTGTCAAAACTTTTCCCAAGGAACCACCAATAGACATTGGGGTCCTTCACCCTTGTTCACCCACAAGTTTTACTTAGAAATTGGGATGAGGAGATTCTTGATAGCTTCCATGTGTTGATGCTCAAGTTGTCCTTTTCCAGGGACATGGCTAAGTACTTAGATTCTTCCATCTGCAGAGGTTGTGCACTTTCCCCACAAGACTTGATTTTCACCAAGACAGGACCTTTCAGAAGCCTTCCCTTAGACCAAATGGACGCGCTCCAACCTATCAATCCCACTACCACCAACTGTCCAAATGGCTAAGTTATTGCAACCTATATGGTCCAGGCAGAGCCCATATTGCCAAGTGGCAGCACTAGAAGCTTCTTAACACTTGGCCTCTCAAATCCCTTTGTTCCTGGGTGGCTTTCCACAAGTGAGATACACAAGGTAAACCATAGAAATGGGCCTTGTGTAACCACTCAACATAAACCATTCCTTCCATTCCACTCAGGTGTTTCATTCACTTAGTTGTTTTATTAAGTAAAAACACAAGTCCAAAGACTTAGAAATATTTTATCATAGCATGAATAATTCACCACCCTTGGTTACTACTAGCTAGGCTAAACATGGCATAGATAAGCATTTTAACTTACAAATTTCTAGCAATTCTACAACTACTAGGATTTCCCAAGCATAGCATATAAGCAAAATATAACCATGCAAGACTAGCAAAATATTTCTAATGCATAGTAGAAAACATAGGAATAAAAACATGAATCACCACTTGCCTTGGTAGTTTGGAGAGTAGCTACACTCCTCACAATCACAATCACTATTTGCACCAAAATCTACACATAAAATCATAGCAACAAATCACATAGAAAATAAATACAAGCAAAAATATATGGATGCATGCAATATGATATGTGATGATTTCCTAACTCAACAAGACAAGTGCATAGTACTGGTTCATAAACAAGTTCAAAACTTGCCAAACCACATTTATTTAAACACTAAAACATTTCTTAAATAATTTATATACACAAAATAGGCCTACACATGTTTCTGTAAATAAAACCATTTTAGCAGAAGCAAAACATTAAACACATTGCATATTTGGAAAGGGCTTGCTCTCCTGATTCCATTGATATAAAATTCATCAAATTTGGACGTGGGGATCAAAAGTTATGATTAAAACAAGTTTGAACATTCAATAGATTCAAATCCTGATTTTAAATATAAACCCTAGCCACGCGTCATGTTCTGATTGGTCTATTGTCAACACCCGGATTTTTCAATCCTAGATGCCTGTTATGCCATACATCGCAATCCCAGGATTACCATTTTTGCGAGACATAACAGAATTGGATACCACTGTCATCTTGGGTACTGCACAGGTGGACAATCTTCACAAGGTAGCCTCAGCTCAGACCTTGGCCGTGAGGGAACTAATACTAAGGAATATAAGTTTTCAGTCAAGCCCTACCCAATATTCGGATATTGTGGTTGTACGATAAAATTGGAATGGTATCGCAACCAGACAACCATCAGTTTTATAAAGGGCTAAGGCTCATGCCTCAACATTTTCATCACCAGAATCATCAAGTGTTTGGAAACACATGTCCAAAACATTTCAATAGAATGATTCATCATTCCAAGGTTTTTATAACCATTTTTCCACCAAGTATTCCCATCTAAAGTTGATCAAGTTTTATGCTTAGCACTAGCATCTACAGGTGGGGGTAGTATTGATGAGGGGTGGTAACTAGTGGAGTTTTACTAAGTTCAATCTCATGTCTTAGGCTGAGATCAAGGTTTCTATCTTAGGCCCAATTTTATGCTCTTTATGCAACCTTCAGCACAACTGTCTAGTATCTACCAAACTCTTAGGTAGACTCTAAGTAAGCTTTGATAAAGAAATAAAGTAAGAAGCTTGCACATAAAACTATGATTGGTTTATCAAGTGAGTATAATCACATATGCTTAAGGCATATAGTAGTCATATCACAGGTATGGGTTTGTGGCATCAGTAGGGTATCTGGCAAGGGTTAGCTTGCACATTCACTAGTAGTATTAGGCTTGCATCAGTGTCAATATAAGCTTGCATAGTTACTAGCTTGCCTTGTGCAGAGCAGTGGTTGAAGTTCTCCTCGGCTTCTTCTTCGTAGTATCCTCCTTCCTCCTCGTATCCTTGGTCGGTACTAGTGTCTATGAATAAATACGAGGTACGAAATCACCAAACAATACTTAACTACTTGCAATCATCATACACAAGGGTCCTATAGATGATCTAGCATCATCTCTAACATTACAAGGTTAAAGCTTGGTTTAAATCTTTTTATTTTTAGAAAAGTAATTTCTACTCATTGAAAAACTACTTAAGATTTAATATTCTCCAAACCAAATATGGGGTCATGTTGACACATGTCATCACCACATATTGTAGTCTATGGGAATGTGATTTAAAGTGGTGTCACAATTTAATAAGGTTTTACCCTTTTATTTTAATTAATTAATGTGTCTAGAAATGCTTATGAAGCATTCTTTTATTCCTTGAACATTATTTCTACAAGTAAACCTATATATTTTTATATATTCTGTATGGTTAAATGTGATTTTTGAGAGTTGGAATCAACTCAAAAGCTTTTATGGTTTAAATTTGAAAAATGTTTGAATGCAGAAAAGCTTCTGCCTTGTTATTTTTACTATGGGTGATCTACAGATCCAAATGACTTGAATCCAACAGGCTTGGATTAAGCATTCACAGACCTTTCCAACAAAATTGGTTTCATTCAAATTGGTGCACTGAATCGATCTGGGTTGATTTTTGAAGTTGGGTACAGAAGTGTTTGAATTTAAAAGAAAAGGTTTAATTTGAATTGTCGGTGCTGGAAATTCTAACGGGCCGGCCTAAGCGCTTGATCCTGGGCTGCTTAAGTGGGTGTCCCCACTCGTCAGTGACACGGGGCTGGGCGAAGCGGTATGGGGCAACGTGGATCGTTCGATCTAGTTCTAATCCAACGGCTGTGGGTCATCGTCGACGCAAGACAGCTCCGACGAGAATGAAACCTAGCGCGGCTAGTAAGGGGTGCTGGGGGCTCACCGGGGTACGGGCGAGGGTCGGCGAGGCGGGCGAACAACAAAGTCGACGACGGTGAACCTCCTAGTACCGGTGGCTTCTCCTGGGGCGGCTCCAATCGCTGGCTCCTTTCTTCTCCAGAGGCGGCGGGCTCCGGTGAAATTCCGGCGAGGTGGTGCTCGCCTTGCTCTAAGAATGGTGTGGCACTGTCAGTGAGGAGGGGGAGTGAGATGGTGTGAAGAAATCGTGCGGGGGTGGCCTCTATTTATAGTCGAGCGAGGGGACCGTCGGGGCGCACGGTGAGCTCATCGGGGGCAACGTTACAGGCGGCTAATGGCATGGGCAAGGGCAGGGGACGGTGCTGTGTCTCCTGGCGATGCTCAATGACATGGTCGCGAGGCATGGGGCGGTGTGGTTTGGTCTAGAACGGCCGGTTCTCTGCGCGGCAGCGGCGGCGTCTTCGACGGCGGGCGGTGGCTGTATGGCACGGGGCGGCAAACGGGGATGTCTGGCGGTCTCCAGGGTCGGTGGTGATTGCGTGTGCACGTGGTGAGGGCGGCGCGCGGTCTGTGGACGCTGGTCGAGGGTGGCGCTCTGGCGCACGCTCGGCATGGTCTGGGCGCGGCTTGTGCGCGCGTGGTCGAGCTTGCAACGCCATGCGGGGACAGTGAGTGGCGGTGGACGGTGGGCTGCCTCCCAGACAAGGTTGGCACGGCTAGTTCTTCCTCTAGCCTGCTGTCGACTATGGGGTGGCATTGAGGTGCTCGGCTGTTCACCATTAATGACAATGGCAAGCTCACAGGGGTGCTAGTGTTGGGCTAATCTTTCTAGATGATCTACTGAGTTGTGTGTGAGCTAACTAGGGAACAAGTTAGGCAAGAATCACTGCACACTATAGTGTTTGATGTTTTGTTTGATTTGTGTCTGCAACCTGTTTGATGAAATGGCCGCATGAAATCAAGTTTTGAATTTTGAAAAGATTTTTGGTGGGTTTGCTAGATTGGTGCTGGTGAGTCTGCAGATGCTTGGGTTTTGAAAGTTGAGCTTGTTTGAGTGGTTTTTGAAAAAGTGGGATCTTCCCATATGAAGAAGATTCAATTTTGAATTGCCATTTAAACTATGCATTTGAAAGTTGCTGGATGATCACAAAGTGGGCATTGATACTTTGTTATGAGTACATTCAAGGGGTAAAAAGATCCAGAAAAGTTTTTGTTAGGTTCTGAAAGTTTGAGACAGCCAAAGTAGGCATGGGAGTTAAATTGGTCAAACTGACCATTCACTTAATATATTTGTTTTGATTTACTTGTCTTTAGGAAAAGTGTGGGAAATGTTTTAGATGATGTTCATTTCACCTAAAAAACATTTTACAAGCAATGGATCACACAAACAAGGTGGTTTTTAAAGAAATTCAAAATCCATGCATACACATATACATGCATTCATGGGTTTACTTAGAAAAGTTTTTGTTAGCCCTAATCTTGCTGATTAGTGTTTGATGATCTAAGTTTGGTATTTTTGGGATGTTACATCTATACCGCTTCGCACGGATCGGTCGATGCAGGACGTTGGATTAAAGTGACTGCGCATGGTCCAGATCTAAGCGTACCGTTTCGTTAAGTGGTCTATTCCTATGCGCTGGATCTAGATCCAACGGTTGTCGATCAAGCGACCACGGATGGGCGGCGCTGGCGGTGGCATCTATGGCGGCGCTACAGGGGTTCTGGGTCGTCGGCAAACGCTTACGGACTTCATGACGATGTACTGAAGCTCAACATGGCGACGGCTTGACAAGGGGCGCGGTGTAGTGGCCGTGGGAGCTCGTCGGAGTTGATGACAGCGTCGGGCTCGGGTGGACAGCGACGTTGGCGACGTTCCTGGTCACCCTAGCACAAATCAATGGTATCAGGGGGTGCGCAAGGCTACGGTGAACACGTTCGTGTGAGTCAGAAACGAAGGGGAACACGGGGCTCACCGAATTTAGTCGCCGGAGTCAAAGACGTCGTCGGGAACTTGCAGTGCTTGATGAAGTCGACAACCTGGGGCAGTATAGGACGAACCAATGGTGTCAGAATGTGCGCAAAGAAGTTGCGAGGCTGTCAGCATGCACTAGAGAGGAAGGGGCTCACGGAGCTCACCGGGATTGGTCGCCGGAGAGGGTTACACTGGCATGCGTGCAGAGCGATCAAGGGCAGCCTAGGGCGCTTTGTGCTCGGGGTCTGGGGGAAAATGGAGAGGGGGTAGAGGGGGTTTAAGTAGCATGGTCGCGAGCGTGATTTACTCCGGCATTCAACGTGAATTGACGCCACGGATCAATACAGAGAACGGCCGGCGTAATTTGGGGATTGAGCTGTTCGCGGGGTGGAGACGATGACGCCGTGTGGGCCGCGGCTGTCAGCGAGAGAAAGAGAGAGGGGGTGGGGTCCTTGCGTCAGCGACTCTGCGGATATGTCCGTGGGTAAGGAAAATGGTTCGCAGGAGGGTAGCTGGGCTAGGCTGGGTCGAACTGGGCTGGTTGGGCCTGATAGGCTGTTTGGTTTATTTTTTTCTCTTTTAACTTTTTCTTTTTCTGTTTGATTTTCTAAACTGATTTCAAAACTCCAATTCAAATATGTTTGATTTAAAAACTACTCTGGACTTTTGTACAATAAATCTTGTACCCAAATAAGTGTCAAACACAACTGTTCACTGAAACTTACTTGGGTCATTTGAAAAATAAAAATAAAGCCAAGCCTTTATGTGATATAAACCTTAGGCATAATATTGGTCTTATTTACACATTTTGTTTTGAAAACTTTGCTCAAGCTTTGGAAAGTACTTAAGTTTGAATTCAAACCTTACTGAACAATACAAGTACTCTTCTCATTGGAAAATAGCACTAAGGCTAGAGCATAACTACATAAAATAATGAGCATATAAGCTCCTATTTTGAAATGATTTTTGAAAATGGAATCTTATATGATCATGGATGCATGGATGATATGCATGAGTTTGAAACATGATTTTAGGGATGTTACAAATCTAACCCCCTTAAGGTGAATCTCGCCCTCGAGATTCGGATTGGCTAGCAAATAGGTGAGGGTGGTCTTTCTGAAGATCATCTTCTCTTTCCCATGTTGCTTCCTTCGAATGATGGTTCCATTGAACTTGCGTAACTTGATAGTCTTAGTCCGAGTAACTCTTTCTGCAGTCTCAAGAATCTTGATAGGTTTCTCTTCATAAGTGAGGTCACTCTCCAACTGAACCTCTTCCAAAGGTATAGTATCTTTCAAAGAAGTCTCTTCCATTTCCGGATGACATTTCTTAAGCTGACTCACATGAAACACATTATGAATAGCTGATAGAGACTCCAGCAATTCAATATCATAATCAACTTCTCCTTTACGACTCAGAATCTTGAATGGTCCAACATATCTTGGGGCCAATTTACCTTTGACACCAAACCTCTTCACTCCACGAAGTGGTGATACTCTAAGATAAGCTCTATCACCAACTTCATAGGTGACCTCTCTACGCTTAGGATCTGCGTAGCTTTTCTGTCAGGACTATGCTATCTTCAATCTGTCCTTAACCAACTTGACTTTCTCTTCAGCCTCTTTGATTAGTTCTGGTCTGAACAAACTTCTTTCTCCCACACCATTCCATAGCAATGGGGTGGTACACTATCTCCCATAGAGAAACTCAAATGGTGCCATTTCAATACTGGCTTGATAGCTGTTATTGTAAGAGAATTCTGCGTAAGGCAGACTTTCATCCCAACTGGCTCCATAGTCTAGGACACATGCCCTCAACATATCTTCAAGAATCTGATTAGTCCTTTCTGTCTGTCCATCAGTCTAAGGATGAAAAGCGGTGCTGAATTCCAACCTCGTTCCCAATGACTCATGTAATTGCCTCCAAAAATGAGAAGTGAATTGGGTTCCTCTATCTGAGACAATACTCTTGGGTACTCCATGTAGACATACAATTCTACTCATATAGATCTTGGCTAACTTAGCACTTGTATAGGTTGTCTTCACGGGTATGAAATGAGCCACTTTAGTTAGGCGGTCCACTACTACCCAAATAGAATCATATCTTGACCGGGTCCTTGGCAATCCGGTAATGAAATCCATACCAATCTTGTCCCACTTCCAATCAGGAATAGGTAATGGTTGAAGCAAACCTGCTAGTTTCTGATGTTCCGCTTTCACTCTACTACATACATCACACAAAGCAATATGTTCGGCGATGTCCTTCTTGAGATTATTCCACCAAAATCTTTCCTTCATATCCATGTACATTTTGGTGTTACCCGGATGAATGGAATACGGTGAGTTGTGTGCTTCTTGTAAAATCAGTTTCCGAAGCTCCGGATCTTGTGGAACACAGATACGTTTTCCATGCCATTAAGTACCCTGTTCGTCTTCATGGAATCCTTTGGCTTTTCCCTTGCCAATCTTTTCCTTGATCTCTTCAATTTCCTTATCAGTCTTCTGGGCTTCTTTGATCTTGTCCAACAAAGTAGGTTGAACATCCAAAGACATAAGATGTCCTTCAGGCACTATCTCCAATCTTAGATCTCTAAATTGGGCACACAGATCATCTGGTAATTCTCCCTTAGTAAGGCCATTCACAAAAACCTTACGTCTTAGAGCATCCGCTACAACATTTGCTTTACCGGGGTGGTATTGCAAACTCAGGTCATAGTCCTTGATGAGTTCTAGCCATCTTCTTTGTCTCATGTTAATTTCTTTCTGGGTGAAGATATACTTCAAACTTTTGTGATCTGTGAACACTTCACAACGCTTTCCCAAAAGATAGTGTCTCCATGTTTTGAGTGCATGGACAACAGAAGCTAACTCTAAATCATGAGTAGGATAGTTCACTTCATGAGTTTTGAGTTGTCTCGAGGCATAAGCCACAACTTTTCCTTCTTGCATAAGTACTGCACCCAAACCATGATGAGATGCATCACAATACACTTGGAAATCCTTTTCCAAATCTGGTAAACATAAGACTGGTGCTGTCATAAGTCTCTTCTTCAACTCTTGAAAGCTGAGTTCACAACCTTCAGACCAAGCAAATTTCTTGTCTTTCTTTAGCAATTCTGTCATAGGTTTTGCTACCTTGGAGAAATTCTCAATGAACCTTCTGTAGTAACCTGCTAAACCAAGGAAACTACGAACTTCTTTCACTGACTTGGGAGATTCCCATTCAGTTACAGCTGAAACTTTAGCAGGATCAACTGCTACACCATCTGCTGACACAACGTGTCCAAGAAATCCAACTTCATTCAACCAGAATTCACACTTGCTGAATTTGGCATATAGTTTATGCTCTCTAAGCTTCTCAAGTATCAAACGCAAATGTCCTTCGTGTTCTTCTTTGCTCTTGGAGTAGATAAAAATGTCATCGATGAAAACGACAAAAAATTTATCGAGAAATTCCATGAACACCTTGTTCATCATATTCATGAAGTATGCTGGTGCATTGGTCAAACCAAATGGCATCACGGTATACTCATACAATCCATACCTTGTGGTAAAAGTTGTCTTAGGTATGTCTTGTTCTCTTATCTTGAGCTGGAAATAACCTGACCGGAGATCAATCTTTGAGAACACACAAGCTTCTTCTAGCTGATCAAACAAGTCATTGATTCTAGGCAAAGGGTATTTGTTCTTGATAGTCACCTCATTGAGTGAACGGTAATCTATGCATAACCTTTGACTTCTATCTTTCTTTTCCACAAACAAAACTGGTGCTCCCCAAGATGAAGAACTTGGTTGAATAAATCCTTTCTGCAACTATTCTCCAAGTTGTTTCTTGAGTTCTTTCAGTTCATCAACTGACATCTTGTATGGTCTCTTTGCTATTGGTCCAGATCCTAGTAGCAAATCAATAAGAAACTCCACATCTCTATCTGGTGGAATTCCCGGCAATTCTTCCGGAAACACATCCGGATATTCACTCACAATAGGCACACTGTCTATGCTAACCCCCTTAAGAGAATTTAGCTTACTCCCTTTTGATTCAAAGTTAGACTTGAATCTAATCCGTTTCTTTTCCGGGGTTGTGAGTGCAACAATACGTTTAGCACAATCTAGTACTCCTTCATACTTAGCCATCCAATCCATTCCCAATATTACATCCAGTCCTTGAGAATCTAGGATTATCAGACTCACTGGAAACTTATGCTTTCCAAACTCTATTACTAGATCCCGGCATCCTAGACTTACTATCATATCTCCACCTGGAGAACTAACTTTTATTGGAAACCCAATGTTTTCAGTTGGAAACCCATTTCTATCAACAAATGCTTTTGATATGAATGAATGTGATGCTCCAGTGTCAAAAAGAACAAGTGCTGGAATAGAATTGAGTTTGAACTTACCAAAGAACAAAGATCCGCTCTTCATAGATTTCCTCCACGTTGATGTGGTTCACTTGTCCCTTCTGAAAAGGGTTGGGCTTGTTGGGTCCTTCAACTTTCTTTTCTGGGCATTCATTTGCATAATGCCCCATCTTCTTGCACTTGAAACACTCAACCTGACTAATATCCTTCTTGACAGGCTGGCTTCCACTGCCACTTCCACTACCACTGTGGTGGCTCTTATATCCACCCTTGTGATTCTTGTACTTGTCATTGTCATGACTACGGTGATGCTTGTTGTCATGATGACGGTTGTGGTTGTGGTGCTTGTTGAATTTCCCATGCTTGTGGGATCCTGAGCTTCCACTATCATCATAATGGGAACGCTTGTGAGACGATCCTGAGCTGTGCTTGTCCGAGTGCTTTCTCTTCCTGCTTTCCACTTGTTTCATTTTGCTCTCCAATATAGCAGCCTTGTCACAAAGAGACTGGTATGTGGGAACATAGGCCACTAATAGCTGCAGGTTCAATTCATCATTCAGGCCTTCAAGAAACTTTTCCTTCCTCTTAGCATCAGTGTCAACTTCATCCGGTGCATAACGCGCTAGATTGTTGAACTCTTCAATATATTCAGCCACGCTGCGGTGGCGCTGCTTTAGATTATGGAACTCTTTCTTCTTCAAACTCATCACTCCGAATGAGATGTGAGCAGTACGGAAACCATCTTCAAAGATAGCCCATGTCACATCCTCAATGGGAGTGGTGATTTGGAATTTATCCCACCAAGTAGCTGCTGGTCCTTCCAACAAGTGAGCTGCAAATCTGACTTTCTCTTCGTCAGTACAACCAACTGTTACCAAGTCCTTGTTCACAGAGCGTAGCCAATCATTGGCCACCATAGGATCAGTTGTCCCTGAGAACTTTGCTGGTCTCAATCTCAAGAACCTGGTAAGCATGTCAAAACCAGGTGGGTTGTTCTGATTGTTGTTATTGTTATTGTTGTTATTGTTGTTGTTGTTCTGATTCAGGATGAACGTAGTCATCATCTGCATCAGTTGAGTCTGAGCTGTCATCATTTGTTGCATCTCAGGGGTGATGTTGTTGTTGTTGGGGTTGGGATTGGCACGACGGGGAGGCATCTGTGGTTTGTTCAATAGAGATAAGAATGAGACACCCATAGATGCTAACATGAACAATACATCACATAAACAATCACCAAACATGCATCATAATAAAAATAGTTCAACAACATAAATGACAAGTTTGCAAAGTAAACACACCAATAGCAAGCCATCCACATGTTGGATGGTCATTGCGACTCAATGAAAAGCATGGTAAATAAATGATAAATGAGTAGTCATCACTACTCCTCGGCATCAACCTCCTCCTCAACAAAGGTAAGACCTGCATTCTCCATAGCGGTCTTGTATTCCTCGACATTGGTGGTCAAGGTCTCTACTTTGGCTTTGAGAGCCCTCTTCTGAGAACGAAGCCTCTCAATCACAGTCTGCTGATGCTCGAGCTCTAAGTCCTTGTTCTCTAGTTCTGCAGTCATGTCTCGAATCCTCTTGTTCATATCTTGGACTCGCTTCTCTTGACTCTTGAACTTTCTGTCCTGACTCTCGAACTTGGCCTCCATATCCTTGACTATCTCATCTTGCTCCGCGAAGAGCTTGTCCTTCTCACGAAGCTGCACCTGGAGTTCGTCATTGCTAAGCATGACGTTGGTCCTATCGGTGTCCACGTGCCTAAGAAGAATCTCTAGGTCCTGGAGGTATAGACGAATCGGCTCTGCTGTCTCCCTCAAAGTGTCCTCGAAGTCGATGGCCTCCCCATCCTCATCACGTCTACCGAAGGCGTGGAAGTGAGTACCTCTAACCTGTCGAGAGTGTCTCCCTAACAGACATCCAATCAAGTCCTGCATGACTACCTCAAGGCCTCTCTCCTTGTCATCGTGCATGATCTTGAAGATGATAGCCTCCGTGGTAGGCTCAGTCTGGCGTCCGGGCTGATTGACCTTGAAGCCCCAGAGGTCTTTCCTCTCAAACTTGGTGAGGGGAAGTACCATGATGGTAGGAAGAGGGAGATTGAACAAAGTAGTGAGCTCAATAATACGAGGGCCAAAACGAGTTCCTTGGAACTCTTCAACAGTGCTGATGGTAACATTAGGCATCTATTTAATAAGATAGAAAAAGTTAGAATCAACACAATAAATAAATTTCAAGACAGAGCATCACAAGCATAACATTGGCAAACACACAAGCCATAGCATACATAAAATCCATTACAAGCATCCAAGGTTCAACTTATTTAGACAACATTTTTGGAAAATAAAATGATAAGTATGGTGGTCCAACTAATGTGGTACATTACAATCCCATCTCACTTGCCAAGTTGGCTAACAGGGCATCCCTAGAGGCAATCTGTTTGTCTAGATCACAAGATTCCATTGCTAAGTCTATGATGTCCTTCCTTAGGCTTTGGTTGGTAGCCTCTAACTCTTGGGAATGTTTCTTCTCTTCCTTAAGATCATTCTGAGTATTAAGCATTCTGCACTTGATTCTATCACCAAGTTCTTTGATGGCTCTCCAAGCTGCATCCCTTGCTGAATCAAAGAATGTAGTGTGCATCATTGTGTTGGTGACCATGCAGAATCCTGAGTCCTTGTGGTTGTCTTCCTTGTTTTTATACAAGTGAAGTTGCACCCAGCAGTACTCAACTCCTTCATCCATCACAGGAAAACCTTTGTACACAGCTGCACCATGTATTCCCATTGAAACCATGAGGTCCTTGAGAGCCTTGGGGAACTCTGTCTCACATTCCAAAGTCATTGTCATGAGTGGTCCCTTCTTCACGGATTCGTTGATGGAGTTCATCTACAAATAGAGATGAGAAAGAAGATTAGAAAAGTTTACGAGAAGAATAGACAAGTGTGGAAGTTGTTGAAATTTTTTCCTTAGTGGTTTCTAATCCTAGGGTCATAATCCTACAGGCAACACAGTGCTCTGATACCATCTGTAAGATCCCTCCTTTATAAAGGAAAAGGATCCCTGTGATTGCAATGCTAGTCCCTGGATCAATGCTAGCATCCAGAGTTTAAGATGAAGTACACAGAAACAAAGGTCATTATTACAGTCATTCCAGAGACAAACATAGTCTTTACAACTCCATGACCACATGCCTAGTACAAGAGTTTAAATAAGTAAATAGATAAAAGTCTTCATCTTGATGTGCCACAGGCAAGCATGTTGAGTGTAGACTCATGACTCCTATTCATCATCAGAGTAACCTGCAACGTCACATGTTACAGCCACAGTGGGTCAATACATTGGAATAGTATTGGCAAGTGATACCTTAGTAGAATATTGGTGGGCTAGTTACTATATGCAATTTGGCTAAGTGTAGCTTAGGCTTGCTTTGCTCAAAATAGGTTTTGCCTATTAGTTGAAAACATTAAGTTTTTCTTTGTCAAAACTTTTCCCAAGGAATCACCAATAGACATTGGGGTCCTTCACCCTTGTTCACCCACAAGTTTTACTTAGAAATTGGGATGAGGAGATTCTTGATAGCTTCCATGTCTTGATGCTCAAGTTGTCCTTTTCCAGGGACATGGCTAAGTACTTAGATTCTTCCATCTGCAGAGGTTGTGCACTTTCCCCACAAGACTTGATTTTCACCAAGACATGACCTTTCAGAAGCCTTCCCTTAGACCAAATGGACGCGCTCCAACCTATCAATCCCACTACCACCAACTGTCCAAATGGCTAAGTTATTGCAACCTATATGGTCCAGGCAGAGCCCATATTGCCAAGTGGCTACACTAGAAGCTTCTTAACACTTGGCCTCTCAAATCCCTTTGTTCCTGGGTGGCTTTCCACGAGTGAGATACACAAGGTAAACCATAGAAATGGGCCTTGTGTAACCACTCAACATAAACCATTCCTTCCATTCCACCCAGGTGTTTCATTCACTTAGTTGTTTTATTAAGTAAAAACACAAGTCCAAAGACTTAGAAATATTTTATCATAGCATGAATAATTCACCACCCTTGGTTACTACTAGCTAGGATAAGCATGGCATAGATAAGCATTTTAACTTAGAAATTTCTAGCAATTCTACAACTACTAGGATTTCCCAAGCATAGCATATAAGCAAAATATAACCATGCAAGACTGGCAAAATATTTCTAATGCATAGTAGAAAACATAGGAATAAAAACATGAAGCACCACTTGCCTTGGTAGTTTGGAGAGTAGCTACACTCCTCACAATCACAATCACTATTTGCACCAAAATCTACACATAAAATCATAGCAACAAATCACATACAAAATAAATACAAGAAAAAATATATGGATGCATGCAATATGATATGTGATGATTTCCTAACTCAACAAGACAAGTGCACAGTACTGGTTCATAAATAAGTTCAAAACTTGCCAAACCACATTTATTTAAACACTAAAACATTTCTTAAATCATTTATATACACAAAATATGCCTACACATGTTTCTGTAAATAAAACCATTTTATCAGAAGCAAAACATTAAACACATTGCATATTTGGAAAGGTCTTGCTCTCCTGATTCCATTGATATAAAATTCATCAAATTTGGACGTGGGGATCAAAAGTTATGATTAAAACAAGTTTGAACATTCAATAGATTCAAATCCTGATTTTAAATCTAAACCCTAGCCACGCGTCATGTTCTGATTGGTATATACCGCTTCGCACGGATCGGTCGATGCAGGCCATTAGATTAAAGTGACTGCGCACGGTCCAGATCTAAGCGTACTGTTTCGTTAAGTGATCTATTCCTATGCGCTGGATCTAGATCCAACGGTTGTCAATCAAGCGACCACGGATGGACGGCGCTGGCGGTGGCAATCGCGGCGTGCGTTCTCTGTCACGGCGCACGGCGCTTCTGGTTACAGGGTCATCGAAAACGCTTACCAGACTCGCGACGATGTACTGAAGCTCAACGTGGCGACGGCTTGACAAGGGGCGCGCTGTAGTGGCCGTGGGAGCTCGTCGGAGTTGATGACAACGTCAGGCCCGGGTGGACGGCGATGTTGGCGACGTTCCTGGTCACCCTAGCACGAATCAATGGTATCAGGGGGTGCGCAAGGCTACGGCGAACACGTTCGTGTGATTCAGAAACGAAGGGGAACACGGGGCTCACCGAATTTAGTCGCCGGAGTCGAAGACGTCATTGGGAACTTGCAGTGCTTGATGAAGTCGACGACCTGGGGCAGTATAGGACGAACCAATGGTGTCAGAATGTGCGCAAAGAAGTTACGAGGCTGTCTGCATGAACTAGAGAGGAAGGGGTCCACGGAGCTCACCGGGATTGGTCGCCGGAGAGGGTTCTGCCTGCGGCGGTGCAGGAGCGATTGCGGGCAGCCTGGGGGCGCTTTGTGCTCGGGGTCTGGGGGAAATGGAGAGGGGGCATAGGGGGGTTAAGTAGCATGGTCATGAGCGTTATTTACTCCGGCATTCAACGTGAATTGACGCCGCGAATCAATACAGAGAACGGCCGGCGTAATTTGGGGATTGAGCTGTTCGCGGGGTGGAGACGATGACGCCGTGTGGTAGTGGTATCGGTAGAGAAAGAGAGAGGGTGGGTCCTTGCGTCGTGACTGGGGTATGTCCAGTAAGGAAAAGCAGTTAAGGAGGGTAGGGGCTAGGCTGCTAAATCGAATGGGTTGGGCCTGATAGGCTGTTTGGTTTATTTTTTCTCTTTTAACTTTTTATTTTTCTGTTTGATTTTCTAAACTGATTTCAAAACTCCAATTCAAATCTGTTTGATTTCAAAACTACTCTAGACTTTTGTACAATAAATCTTGTACCCAAATAAGTGTCAAACACAACTGTTCACTCAAACTTACTTGGGTCATTTGAAAAATAAAAATAAAGCCAAGCCTTTATGTGATATAAACCTTAGGCATAATATTGGTTTTATTTACACATTTTGTTTTGAAAAATTTGCTCAAGCTTTGGAAAGTACTTAAGTTTGAATTCAAACCTTACTGAACAATACAAGTACTCTTCTCATTGGAAAATAGCACTAAGGCTAGAGCATAACTACATAAAATAATGAGCATATAAGCTCATGTTTTGAAATGATTTTTGAAAATGGAATCTTATATGATCATGGATGCATGGATGATATGCATGAGTTTGAAACATGATTTTAGGGATGTTACAGTGTTTATGATAAATGTTTACATCCCATGCTATAATTGTATTAACCAGAAACATTAATACTTGTGTGTTTTGTAAACATAAAGGAGTCCCTAGTAAGCCTATTGTTAAACTAGCTTGTTGATTGATAGATGATCATGGTTTCCTGGACATGGACATTGGATGTTATTCATATCAAGGTCATATCATTAGGAGAATGATGTGATGGACACACACCCATTGTAAGCATAGCATAAGGTCAAGTCATAAAGTTCGTTTTGCTACAAGATTTCATATACATAGTAACCTAATCCTTCGACCATGATATCATGTTAATCACCATCACCGGATGAGTACTTTGATGACATCAAGCGCCACTTCCGTAACTGGGTGGTTATAAAGGTGGCATTGGTATTTTGAAAGTATGTGTTGAAGCGCATGGATCAAGAGTGGGATTTGTCCATCCATATGACAGAAAGATATAATATGGGCCCTCTCGGTGGAAGGTCATCCAATTGGCTTGCAAGCATGTGACTAGGTCACAAGGGATGTCACATCATAGTACGAGTAAAGAGTACTTATTGGTAATGAGGTTGAACTAGGTATAGAGATACCGACGATCAAACCTTGGATAAGTAAAGTATCTCGCGACAAAGGGAATCGGTATCATATGTGAATGGTTCATTCGATCACCAAGTTACCGTTGAATATGTGGGAGCCACTATGGATCTACAGGTCCCGCTATTGGTTATTGATCGGAGAAGTGTCTCGATCATGTCTACATAGTTCACGAACCGTAGGGTGACACACTTAAGGAATCGATGTTGTTTAAGTAGATATGTAATGTGAGTTGGAGACCGAATGTTGTTTGGAGTCTCGAATTGGATCCAAGACATCACGAGGAAATCCGAAATGGTCCAGAGAATGAGATTCATATAAGGAAAGTCAATTTCCGGGGATCGTAAATGTTTTCAGTGTTTTGATCGAAAGCTTCTAGAATATTCTAGAGGGACCACCAGTGGTTCCACCACCCCGGGAGGCGGTCACTTTGGTTGTGTAATGCCCTAGGGGCTACCGCACCAAGCCCTAAAGGGCCAGCTGGACAACACTAATAAAAGTGTCAAACCCTAGTTTGAATAATCAAATCCTAGTTTGAAAAGTCAAACTCTAGTTTTGGTAAGAGGGAAGACTTGGAGGGAAAGTTCCCAACTCTTCCCATTGGTGTTCAAGTTGGGGGCGGCACGGATAGGGCTAGGAACCCTTGGCTGGCCGCCCCCCTCCTATATAATGAGGGGTGGGGGCGCACTGCCTCACACCCTTGGTCCTTGGCGCCTAACCCCAGCCGTTGCTTCCCCTCTCTCTTCTCCACCGTCCTGCTCCGGCTTAGGTGAAGCCCTACAGAAATCGCTCCTCCGCCACCACCACCACATCGTCATGATGTTGGGATTCCGAGGAGATCTACTACCTATGTTGCCCCGCTGGAAGAAGGAGAGGAATGTCTTCATCAAATTTGTATGTGTGACCGAGTGCGGAAGCACTACCGGAACACAGCGTCGGAAGGATCATCATCGTGATCTTGAGATCGGTAAGTGATCGACTACATCAACCACGAGAATCTGATCTTGTTAAATGCTCTGGATCTACGAGGGTTAGTTCTCTTCAATCTCGTTGCATCGATGAAAATATATAGATGCCGCCTAGAGGGGGTGAATAGGCGGTTAAAAACTTTTCCAAGAGTGGCTCAACAAAGGCAGAATAAAACTTGTGTTTACTTTGTTAAGCACAAAACCTAGAAAACTAGGGTTCACCTATGTGCACCAACAACTTATGATAAGCAATACAGGCAACAATGTGATAGCAAGATATAGATTACTTCAAGCACGAAGGCTATCACAATGTAAAGTGCATAAGTAAAGAGCTCGGGTATAGAGATAACCGAGGCACGCGGGGACGACGATATTTTACCGAGTTCCTCCCAACATGGAGTACGTCTCGTTTGGAGAGGGGGTGGTATCAAACCACCAACACCGCAAAAGGCCTCCCTTGTTCTCCGGTGAATCTCACCCCAACGGGATCGATCCAAACTTCCACTATCGGTGCACTTGTCGGTGGAAAACCGGAACCTCTCACAAGGTTGGGGCACTTCTCCACAACTTAATTGGAGGCTCCCAACAAATGCCACCAAGGACACAAAACCGTCTAGGGTTACAAGAACCTAAGAGGTACAAGCTCCTATGAGTAACAAGAACCAAATCCTCCGAGGAGAACTCAAACAGATGCACCGAGTGCAAATGGCAAGAACACCACAAAGATGCTCAAATCCCTCACTCTCAAGTTCCAACAAAGCTACTAGAGCTATTGGTGGAACAACAGAGGAGGAATCAAAGGGGAACACAAAATCCCTCAAAATCTAGACCCCCAAAGATACACCCACAAAGAGATATTTTGGTTTGGTCAAAACATGGATCTATATCTCCTCTATCTTCCACTCAACTATGGGCAAGAATCATTGGAGGGGTTGAGGGGAAGCAAGCTCAAGAAGGTCAACAATGGAGGGTAAAACTTGCAAGAATGGTTGAGGAACCATTGGGGAAGAAGGCCCCTTAAATAGGTCCCTCCAAAATCCAACCATTGCAGCCCAAAAACGCGATTCCCGATACTACCAGACTTTTTCCCGGTACTACCGGACTTTCCCGGCACTACCAGAAATTCCCTGGGGTTCCTGGGGCGCCAAATGAATTTTTCTATATACTCCCCGGTACCAAAATGCGGTACTACCGGACCTCGATACTATCGGATTCTGGTTCGATACTACCGGTTATCCCAGAACGAAAATGGTCATAACTTTTGGATCCGGACTCCCGATTTCAATGATCTTGGGCTCGTTTCGAAGAGGACAACAAGATATAAAATATCATACATAAAAACATCATAGTACAACAAGGGAGAATATAACCAAATGTCGAAAGGTTTAACCTCTCTCAAAAAGACAAGCCGGTAAAACCTCCAACATCGAAAATGTAATAGAAAATGCATGTGAACTCCGTTTTCGATGAACTAGAGCTTGTCATGGAGATTAATACAAACTCTAAATACTCATATGAGTAAGAACCAAATAATAGAAGGTTTTACCTATCTCTAAAATACAAACCGGTAAAACCTCCAATATCTAAAACGCAAATAGATAATGCATATGAAATCCATTTTCGATGAACTAGAGCTTATTATGAATATTACGACAAGCTCTAGAACCTCACATGGATAAGATCCAAATAACAACCAAGAAATGATGATGCTAAGTATGCAAAGGTTTGAGCTCTCTTCGAAAGATATGATCGAGTTACTCACTTGAGAGCCCCTCTTGATAGAACGGTTATCTATCCTAAACCCGGTCTCCCACACACAACATGAGACCGGCAAAAGGGAAAACCTATCAAGATTATACCTTTGCCTTCAGCATTCCACTTGAGCTCGATGTACATGATCTTTCCCTTATCAAGATGGAACGCCTTTCTTTATTCCTCATCATCGATCCATGATCACCGAGGATGGCAAGCATCAAACATGACCTTTGCCTTGAGCATTCCACTTGATCTCGATGTAGATGATCTTGCCCTTCTCAAAATGGAACGCCTTTCTTGATTCCTCATTATCGATCCATGATCACCGAGGATGGCAAGCATCAAACATGAGATCTTCTATAGATGGCGCATATTGAGCTTTCATAACATATCTTCTTCGCATTTCATCGACCTTGAAGCCAACACATGCTCCAAGCGATGCCAATGGACAATTCCTAGAAGTACAACTTAATACACACATTAGTCCATGAATATTGTCATTAATTACCAAAACCATACATGGGGGACCACATGTTCTTTCAACCGATATCGTGGATTAGATTTGGCTTTGCCATAGATTGGATCTTGGTTTTATGTGTTCTTGCGATATAATTTTTTGTTTTCCATGCTACGGACCCAACAGTTCGAGGCCGCGCTCCTCGTCTAAGTTCAGCATGTGTCCTTTGTAGTTGGTGTTCACGCCCTGGGTGATGCAGCGCTGATGGTAGCGTGACAGCTACTGAATAGTCTCCTACTCGAGGCAGAACTACTCGTGTTCGATGAGATCATCTCATTCTTCTTCGCCTCCTCGAGGACCTACGATGATCCTCGATCTCTGTCGCTATGGACGTCAAAGCAAGTGGCATGGTGAAGGGATCCGGCGGGTTGTCTACATCCACCATGAAGATGGCGGCATGGCGGATAGATCCGTCACGGATCTTCCCGGAGGAGTCCGAGATAGAGTCAGAGTTGAAGATATGGAGTATGGAGGAGTCCTCGAAGTCGCTAGCATTAGAGACTTGCATGATCGACTTGGTGTGGGATGCTGCAACGATGGATCGGGCGACCGAGCCAGGGGTCACCGAGTCGGCGTCATCGAGAAGAGCCTTGTCGCCCTTGGTGGAGTTGTTTCTAGAGACAAGGAGAGTGGCAGAACGGACTTGATTTTCCGTGAGGAAGTCGCATGGAGGGAAAATGGGGGTTGCGCCGATCCCCGCGGATCCTATCAGGTCGATGGAGTCCGTGAAGCCAACGAAGAGGTGGATGGTTCCAATTGGCACCATGATGGTATGGGTGACTGGGTGTGAAGATGGCATGTAGCTGCTCGGCAGGATGTTGTAGAAGTCGTCGGTGGCGATCATGCAGCCGGTGGAGAAGGGCTGGTTGATTGGTGAGTAGGGTCTCGCTGGAGATCTCAGGCCTCACGATCCATACCCCATGGTAGGCACCACTATAGTGGGAATGGACATGGCAGTCGCTACCGGGGGTAGTGATTGAGCTCAGGAGCTTGAAGGGAATATGCCCGAGAGGCAATACTAAATTGGTTATTATCTTATTTCATGTTTATGATAACTGTTTATTTCTCATGATATAATTGTGTTAATTGGAAATGTTAATACATGTGTGTTTAATAAACAAATAAGGGTTCATAGTTATGCCTCTCATATAAACTAGCTTTTTGATTAACAAGATGATCAAAGGTTTCCTGATCATGGACATTTGATGTTGTTAATAATGGGATCATAACATTGGTGGAATGATGTGATGAACACTCACCAGAAGCATTGACGAGGGTTCGACTCGTCAATGTCCATTGTTATGGACTTGGGTTTTGGAGAAGGAGGGGACGCTAGAGATCACGGAAAGGATAACAGACTTGCAACACGGGGAAACAAGGTTTACCTAGTTTAGCCCCCGGAGGTAAACCCTACTCCTGCTTGTGTGCTCTTTGTTAATGGCAATGCCGAAGGTTACAGGGGTGCGCGGATGAGATCTGCTGAGTTGTGTGCTAGGTTATGAGGTGAGATACTTCTTGTCGTGCCCTCCTAGCCTTTATATGGGGAGGCTAGGTCTCGGGATAGGTTGAGTTGGTTACATATTAGGGTTTTACCCATTGAATTTCTATCTAAAGCTGGCAGTGTTATCCAAGGAGACACGTCCTTCATGGGCATGGGTCGCCTGAATCCTTTCTAGGCTTCGCCATCTGGAGCAGACAATTGTATGGGCTTCTGCCAGGCTAGACCAGGTAGGCCAACATCATGCACCCGTAGGGCATACCCATGTCAAGTATAGTAATACGATCAAAGTCATTATGTTTACATTGCTAAAATAAGTCCTACAAAGTAACCCCAATCCTTAAACCATGAGATCATGTCAATCACTAACACCAGAAGAGTAACTTGATAACATCAAATGTCAGACCGTAATAGGGTGACAATAAAGGTGGGTTCAGATACTCCGAAAGTGTTATGTAGAGTCTCATGGATCAAGAGTGGGATTTTTTCATCCCGATGACGGAGAGATATACTCTGGGCCCTCTCGGTGATATCACATTGACATAGCTTGCAAGCAAGTGATAAGATCACTAGAATGTTATATCACGGAAACGAGAAAAGAGTACTTGTCAGTAATGAGATTAAATTAGGCATGGGGATACCGATGATCGAATCTTGGACATGTAATATATCGCGAGACAAAGGGATTTAGTTACGATGTCAAAGGTTCTCACAATCACTAAGTCATCGTTGAATGTGTGGGAATCAGTACGGATCTCTAGGTCCCGCCACTGATAATTGATCGAAGAGAAATCTCGATCATGTCTGCATTATTCACGAACCTTAGGGTGACACACTTAAGGTATACCAACACCAATTGGGATAGATATAATACCAGAGAAAGGTTTTGAAAGTGTTGAAATTATTTCGATGAACACCGGAATTGTTTTGGGTGAAATTGCTGAGATTAGTTCTGCATGTGATATCAAAATATTGCAAGGGGTTTTATGTGAATGTTTGTTTATTAAAATAATTAACAAAATTCTAAATAAAACAAAAATAATAGTTTTATTAAATGAGAGATACATTAATTTTGATGGAAAATTAATGCATGTGAGTGGACATGTGAGTGGAGGTGTGTTTATGCTCCACTCACCATTATGGAGGAAGAGGTAGGGGTACCACCATGCCATTCGCATGGCCCCTTGGGGGCTGCCACCTCCTCCTATAAAAGGAGCTCTCCTCCTCCACTCTTACACCTCCTCGTAAAGGATCTATCCCCCCTCTAGTAAATTCCCCAATGGCTTCGGACTAGCAAAGTACATGTTCTCGGTGGGTTCTCTAGAAGGATCTGCTACTTCCGTTGCTTTGCTGGAGCGAGGGACGGAGGTTGTCGGGGTACTGAACATGTGTGCGATCATGAATGCGCTGCTGATTTGCGATGCTGGACTTGCTTGTGCTGGACCTGCTGGACTTGCTGGACTTCATCATGATCTTGAGATCGACAAGCGAACGACTACATCATCCATGAGAATAATCTCGTAACCTTTGTTGGTCTTTGAGGGTAAGTTCACTATGGATGTATATCCACCCATTGCTTGTATATAGATAGATAGATCTTGGTGCTTAGTTGTTCATATTATATGATTTTTTTCTATGCCGCGAACCCAACCGCGCTAAGCAGCGATTCGCTTCTATGGGGTGTATCGGAGCGTATCCAAGTTGAGGTCGCCCCTAACAAGGTTTATATAGAGTCACCTCGCTAGAGTTTAAAAGGATTAGCACCGAATCAGTTAAGGATCCGGAGTGCTTGAACCAATCGCCGCGCTCCTTTAGGTCCAGCCGTCATGGTCTGTCTAGTCACCAGGCCAGCAAGCCCACTCGCTGTGGGCTGCTAATGAGTCTCCCCAATTTGGTGAGGCGACTCCACTCCCTGGGTAAACCCCGATGAGCATATCCCCATCACCACCTCATCGATGGACGCCCAAAGATCGTTATTATTTGCAATTTGGCAAGAATGCTAAAATCTACATAGTACCTATTCAGAGGCATTACAAAGTACAAATAAGACTGAGTACACAAAATACAACTATACTATCTAGTACAAGTGTACTAAACCAAAGTACAAAGTATAATAGTACACTAATCGGAGTATAAAGTACAAGTACATGCCTAGTATAAGTTTAATAAAACCAAATAAAGGCACACTAATGAAAATACAAAGTACAAGTGTATTCCATGTACAAAATAGAAAGGCTAAAACGGAAGTAGAAAATACAAGTGTAATCTATGTACAAGAATACTAAGACAAAAGTATAAATTACAAACTATACTAAACGTAAGTACATAGTACCTAGTTCACTAAAAACTTGAAATACAAAAAAAAGAATGCGAAGTGCAAAGTACGCTAAAATCAGAAATACAACTCAAGGAAAAACCAAATACACTTACACTACAATACGAGGTAGTTTTAGAAGTAATAAGAATTTTCGAACCTATCAACATAAGATCTAAGTTTGAAGATCTCACCACGAGGAGCGCAACCGTGAAAATCACTCGTAATTCAATCAAACAGTTCAAAAAATATTTTATTCTAAAATTTGAATCTCAAAACAAATAGGCATATACCATGTTGGAAACAGAACTAGAACTCGTTTAAAATTTTGTCGCACATGCAGAGAAACACTTGGGAGGAGAGAACGTGCGAAAATGAGGGCAACACTTGGTGCATCGAGAGCGAGACTTTTTTAAAACAATTTTATCTGTGCCTACTTTTCTTAAAACAATTATTAAAACTTGTTGGTAACAGTTAACATACCCCTTCTATATCAGACCCTGCTACACAGATATAACATATCATGTGCCTAATCGTCTAGAGATAGCCTAAGAGCGGGCGTTTATGCATAGACCTTCCATACTCCCTTTTAGTGAAAAAGGGGAAGCTTCGAATTTCCCGTCATAAGTTGGGCGGAATGTTTCGCCTGAAGGAGCTTCTTCGTGGGCCAATCCAATGCAACCCAACGAAGATATCTTTTTCTGTTGTTTTTAGAAGTGAAAAATCAAACATTTTCTAAAACTGATTGTTTTTAAACATGAATATTTTTAAATTAAACATTAGTAAACCTGAACATTTTCATAATTTAAACAATTTATGAAATTAAGCATTTATCAAAATCATAAAATTATAGAAAAATACTATATAAAAGTAAAAGGAGAAAGAAAACAAAAGAAAAGACAAAAATAAAAAAGAGTGCAAAAGAAAAATAAAAAAAAGAAAAAGAAACGAAATAAAACACAAAATACGCGTACCTGAAAAAGGGCCGTCCCAACTATGGGTTTCTTCAGGCGGAGCACTAGATAGGGGCCTCAGGATATGCTAAGTGCCGACCACTGGCGACGCGGGCGGCTCGCGCCGCACAGGGGCAACCACTGTTGGGCTGGCCCATTTCTGTAGTGGTGTTGCCTTTTCTTCTTTTTCTTTTTCTATTTTTCGGTTTTCTTTTCTGATTTTCTTTTTCTTTTTTTAAAAAGTTCTTTATTTATGGAAAATTTCACTTTTTCAAAAATAATATATAGTTTTTGAATTCGGTTCATGATTTTCGAAGTTGGTTCATGATTTTTTAAATTGGTTCATCATTTTTAAAATTGTTCATGGCATGAAAAATTGATCATGGTTTTTTTAATTGGTTCATGACTTTTAAATTTTGTTCATGGCGTTTTGCATTTATGTTCATGATTTATAAAAATTGGTTCGTGAATTTAAAATTGTTCACGATATTGAAATCGTGTTCATGATTTTAAAAGTTTGGTTCATGATTTTTTAAAATGGTTCATGATTTAAAAAAAAGGTTCACGAATGAAAAAATACATTTTAGAAAAATGTTCATTTAAAAAAAATGTTCATGGCATTTGAAAACACGGTCATGAAATTTTAAAAATTGTTCACGCTTTTTAAAAATCCGTTCATGATCATGAAATTTTAAAAATTGTTCACGCTTTTTAAAAATCCGTTCATGATTTTGAAAAAGGTGTTCATCGTGTTTTGAAATTTATTCATGAGTTTAAAACTTAGTTCATGATATTCCAAATTCGGTTCACCGGATGTAGTATATGTAAGAAAGCTAGGCACTTTTTCTTAGGCTTCTCTTGAAATCAATCACGTACGTGCGGCTGCTCCTAGGAGGCCGAGCAGGCGGCTCAAAAAACCTATCTAGGGTTCCTTTCCTTCATCAGTAACATCGTCGGTATACTCCGCCTCCGATGGTTTAGGGTCTTAGAGGTGTGGTTGACCGCAGTCTCTCGCCGGCGGGAGATTTTTGTTCTTTGATTAGGTTGTTTTTTCGTGTCTTTTTCTGAATGTTGAGACGACGACTACATCCTAAAGTCAGGATAAAGTCCTCCCCGCTCTATCCTCGCTCCGGTGGTGCTCCTAGCGCTAACGGAAGGCGCGTGGAGTCGTGTGTCCGGCTGATCATCTGGGATCTAGTCGTTTTTCGTGTTAATTTCAGATCAGTCTCTTCCAATCTACTGATGTCATCATTGACAATGGTTGTTGTTTTAGTGCGCTGGTTCTTTGGGATCTTAGCACGACGATTTCCCGACTATCTACTACAACAAGCTCTACTACGATAAAAAAATTCCGGCTCCGATGATGGAGGAACGAGGATGACGACACGTCCTCGGCTCGTGCTATTGTTTGTAGTCTTCGCTAGATGGTCCATCAACTTATTTATAATTTTTATTACTTTTAGGCCTGTTTGTACTACTGTTGATGATTATTAATAGATCAGTGGAATTTTAAAAAAAAATCATGTACTTGACACACCGTGACGTACTGTACGGTCGGTTGGAGCACACACAGGCGCACTTGTGAAGCACACACTTCTGGGCTCTGGCGGTGATAGGGAAATGGAAAAAAAAACGTTTCGTCGAGTCGTGCTCGTGCGATGCGAACAAGATTGTGCCGGCCCAGTGAAACCAGTACTTCAGGCGCCGCTTCAGGCCGCATATAACACTCAAGGCCTCACAGAGCGGAGAATATAATTTTCCAAGAAAGGGCCATGAACCTGCTGGCTTTGCCCAAACGAAGGGCCGCCATATTATGGATTTATGGGCCTCCAAAACAAGCCCTTGCTCACACCGTGCCTCTAAAGCTCTATCCCATCTGTAGGAATTATCATGATAAAAAAAACCTACACCTCTGTTCCCTCCATTTCCGATGAATCCTTTGAACAAGCTCGATACGACTATTGTCCGCACCAAGTTTTAAGTCCATTATTATTCTTCAGTATTTTCAGCGAGCAATTCCTGTCGGTGATTCTGCAGCTGTCGCTTTAAAGGGGGTGCAAAAAGACAAGTGGTCAACCTGAATGTGTCCATATTCATTCAGGCTGATTTGATGTTCTCCATGACCCCTTCAGGTTGATCTGATGTTCTCCATGCTTCCGTGCTCTGCAGTGCTTCCCTTGGCCCACCTTCAATCAGCAGGAGCTAACCGATTGTGCGCCATTCCCTGCTGTTCGCCCCTTCCTTGTGCCTCCCATGTTTTTGACCAAGGCCGGCCCTCGGCAATCATGGCCAGCTAGAGATATCATGGGCTGGGCTGGGCTGGGCTCCAGCCTCCATGCACTGGGCACAGATAACATTTTAGAATGACGGATGCCCAGTGATGTGATTGGCGTGGGCACTGTAATGTTCAAGTGCAATACCATGTCTGACTGATCCTGAGCAACGCAGCTGCGGAGTGGACTTGCAGTTGCAGGTTGCTTTGAAGACAAAGGTGTACATTTTCATCTCAGGATAATCGGTAGCGGCGGAGCGGAACTGGCGGACTTTGGTATGATCGTTGTATCCTAAAGGGGCCATGGAGCCCAGCAGGCCAGCACCACAATTTCCAAAGCCATCACCCATCAGTAACCCCTTTCTGTTACACAGGTCGACAAATATTTCTTGTTCCTGAAAATCCGAGAGCAGATGCATGCATGGATGGAGATCGACCAAGTGTAGTGTTGGACAGTCTTGGCCGCTGTTGTAGCTCGGTGGCCAAGTTAGCATTTGCCATGATCTCTCATTGATGAGCGTGGATGTTACTGTGTAGTTCTTCATATAGTACGTGTTCCTGAAAATCCTGAAGAACAAAAAATATAAACGAAGATCGACCGGGTGTTGTGTTGGACAGTCTTGGGCACTGTTGTAGCTCGGTGGCCAAGTTAGGGTTTGCCATGATCCATTGATGAGCATGGAAGTTACTGTGTGCTACATATGCATGTAGCATTTCTCTTCCTACTGTAGTAATCGTCGGTGGTGGTTTTTGTAAGTTAAAACATGGGAGCATGGGAGGCTTTGGCGAGCACGCTCCGGCTGCATGGATGAGCCTCCGCAGACCGCAGGTGTCAGCCACGCAGGCCCAGCCGCCCAGGCCCCCTCCCCCCGTTGCTTTCTTTCTCCCCGTCCGCAGGCATGCGTGCGAAACACAGACAGATAGACAGATAGGTAGGGAGGAAGGAGCGGATCCGGCTCACGATTCGCGGAGCCCGGTCGTCCCGAAACCTGGAACCGAGCGGCGAGAGATACCCACCCATGCATGCATCACGATGAGCCCGTGATCATCATGGCCTGTGGGCTGTGGACGGTTAGCGCGCTTCTTTTCACCGAGGAATCGCTTCTTTTCCTGTATCGAGAGGGATGATCGCTGCTGATCCCTGCAAAGATGGCCTCTTTGGGCAAAGAACCATGTCTGTGCTCCTAGAAATGTCAAGTTTAACTCACGCCCAAGGAGCGTGGTACAGTACAAGAAGTCTCGTCGTCCGAGGCCTGTGATGAGTGAGTGAGTGAGTGAGTGTGTGTCGCCGTGGTCAAGCTCTTTCGTCCCGTCGGCCGGACCAAAGATGGCAAGATCCGGCTCTGGTCCACTGACACCTGCGACGGGTCGGTCACGTGTACAGGACGTGCCAAGCGAAACATACGAGCCGCTGCTGCCTGCATGCGCGGCCGGCCGGCGCTGGAGCTGGACCAGCGGCAGCACGAGTACGTACGAACGAACGAACGGCTAAAAGTCGAACAAGATAATTTCTTTTACAGTGGCAGGTTGCGACTGCATTCCTGATCATACCACCGTTACTGCATTTGGCTCTGCGTTCTCCGCGCCCGAACCGAGCAGCGACGCCGTCGACAGAGGCAACCCGGTGTTTTCTAAAAGCAGCGGCGGCCGGCCGGGTGCGTGGAGAGGCGCGCGCCGCGTATACCTCTCCTGCGGCGGTGCATGCCTGCCTGCCTCTGCCATCCCGTGCACCTGCATCGGTATGCAAACATGGTTGCTGCTGCGCTGCTCTCTGGGGATCAGAGGGCTAGCAGGCAGGCACGTACCGACGAAGCGAGAGCGCAGTGCGTTTGGCCGGTTGCATGTTCAGTTCCTGATATTTTTCTTGGTTCTTCAGACCGTTTGCCGCGTAAGCCGCGATATAATTGCCATGCTCGTGTGCTGGGTGCCTGCTGAGACCTCTCTTGTTGGTTCATTATTTGCTCGCATAATTGTAGTTTCCAGCTAAGCTTGCAGGCTTGTGCACCGTAAAGGCAACCGAGTTCTGCGTATTTCTTGTCTTTGCAGAAAGCGGTTTTGGCTTCTAGTACGATTCTACCAAACGAATTTTGAAAGTAAACGCTCCTCCTCTTGTGATGCAATGTAGACTTTTGTGCTCGTGTAATTTTCTGCAATACATACAGTCGTGCACACAAGCACAACTCTGTCAGTACATACCCCAACCGACTGATCACGCAATTTCTCTACAAAATAATTTGGCGGCGCACTACTAGTACTTTACTTGAACCCAAACGGTCTATTTACATTTCATAACCTGAAATTATCTACTATCAGAACTGCACATCACCACGCACCGAGATTCCCCGCGAAATGGAAAAGATCACACCATGCAATGGAGATTCCTTAACAAACCGCACAGACAGACTGCACAGAAGCGTTTGAACTCTGAAGGTGACGCTATGCAAAACGCAACAGCCAGATACTCCCAACTTGTTAACTAGATATTCAGCCACAAGTGCCGCAGGAGCTGCCTATTGATAATGCGGGTCAATTGGTTGACCCCGGTAGTACTTACACGCATGTGTCGCTCTTGGAGAACCGGGCGATGTTCTTCCAGTCATTATGGCGCTGGACATTTCTTACTTGGGCTGCCACGGCTGCTTCCTCTCCTCGTGTCTGACGCTCCAGTATAATCTCGCGGAATCTTGGCTCCTCTAACAAGCGGCACGTAATCTTGGCTCTGAGAACCGTCTTAGGGCCAAGCTAATCTAGAGTTTGACCTAAATGATCTCTGCTACTCCACTGTAGAACAATACTCAACTAATTGTTCAGGTATTCGTGCGCCACAATCGCACCACTTCTTTCAAACTGCACGTACGGAGGTATCTTAGTGGGCTGATGGACCACTGTATATGTATCTCCACGTTACTAGTATGCATCTTCACAGGCAGTTTTGGTCCTGGATCCATCTCAGTAGTAGCAGTAACCAAAACAATTCTCTCTTCTGTAGTAGAAGTGTACTTACTCCGCTTAGTAAGGTGCGTAGTAGCTACTATCTGCAAATGCGAGCAGTAAACTGTAGCATGCCATGTTCATACATATATTGCCGGCCGGTGATTACTGTTGAAGAGAACTGGAAGGGAGTGACTGGTAGTACTATTAACAACTTTGGTTGAGGCCGAGTCGTGGCCTGCATCGTGGTAGTATCGAGCTGACCTACCAGGATAATGACTAACTCTGCTTACGAAAAAACATTTGCAAGGGATGGGAAAACCATGCGAGTGCTACCACAGATTTCTTGAGCGGTCAGTGTGCCTTAGCACCTGTTACATAGGCTTTGTTTGGAACATGCGATTTTCCCCAGAATCCACGAGAAATGTATCAATTTCCCTTGAATTGTTGACTGAATTTGAGCTGAACGATGTAATCTCAAGATACTACTACTACTGTTGAGTATACATACTACTACCAGTCTACCAGTACGTACAGTACAGTGCTGCACTCAGTGACAGTGTGGAGCAGTGCGAGATTGCCGTTTGCGTTCGGTCCACTGTGACTCGTGTGTTGACGAGGGGAGTAGGCTACCTATATAACCTGTCTATCCGTAGCCGGGTTAGTAGTACTATAACAGTACTCTAGTAACGTTCAGTTGAACACCACGCTAAATTAGAGGTCAATTTTACTCTGCCTTTTCGAGGCTAGAATTCGAGGTCCAAAATGCGGCCGCCTTCAAATCGCATGGGGACGTGAGTCGCGCGTTTAATGGCCTAGCGCGGCAGCATTCAACGAGATCAGACAGACAGGAGTTGGCTAGTGCCTGAATATGCGGGGATTAATCTCAACTATGCACTGTCAGCCTCAACAGTAGTTCAAATCATTGTTAAGCGCCAGTAAAAAGTGTAAAATTGGGAGAGTTATAAGTCCATTGCCATCTCTCCAAATCCAAGAAAAAATCTGTCTTTGCTTAACAGCATTTCGAATTTCCATCAGAAAAAATCCCCAAATGCTGATCAAGAATCCACAGAACAGTGTTAAACCAGTACTATAAAAAAACAGAGAGAAAAAAGGCTGGGATGATTCTCCTACGGCGAGTCCTAATTAATATACTACTACAAGCCCCCTACTTAAAAGCACAAAGCTGAGCATATACTGTATATTATATAGAAATTAAAAATCCCAGTTTGACGTGGTGACGAGGACAGTTTCAGTACAGTAGCTTTGGATGATTAAAGAAGTGGTTTACAAGCTCGACCTGCCCATATGCCTACACGAGCAGCGCCTTTGATTGGATTTTGTCAAGACGTCCCGGCCGGATTCCTTCTCTTCCGAGCTGAATTGAAAAAGGGTTTTAGGTGAGGGGAAAAGGCTGTGGTGTCGTCGGAGAGGAGTTCGTGCACACGAGTGCGCAACCGGCCCGACCCAGGAAACCAGGTGCCCCCTGGGCCATTACTAAATTCAAAAAGCTGCTCGGCTTCGGCTATATACGACGATCTAACCAGGGTGGCAAATTACCCCTTGAACACATCATTGAGTTGGGACTTGGAAGGTTCAATGTTCTTGAGGAAAAAAATGCAAGAAAACGCTTTGAATTTCTTTTAAATTCTTCCGTTTTGCCAAACTATCCGCTCCCATCTTGTTCAGAAAAAACAGTGTGCAATTCATTGCATTTCTTGCGAAAATTATGATAAATACTCCCTCCGTCCTAAAAAGTATGTCTCAAGTTTATTTGAATTTAGATGTATCTATATATAGTGTTTAGATACATTTAAATTTAGACAAATGTGAGACATCCTTTTTAGGACGGAGGGAGTATGAGTTTTACTTACCTGTATTCGGTTGAGAAATCATATAAAAAAATACTTCGGCAGAAAGATGACTTTATTAGATGGTTTTGGATTTTAATGAGGACAAGGATTGGAGCCAAAAGAGCCGCATTGCCCCCCACCAGGGATCCCACTGGGCATTGTCCCGTGAACACATGTGCATGGATACATCCCATGGGGTAGCTGTACTTGTCTTGTTTTTGCACTATTTTCCGCGTACTGCCTCGTACGAACTGCGGCCGAAATAAAGCTGAGAATGTTGCAAGATAATGGATGTTAACTAAGCTGACTAGGGAAAAAAGATGTAGTGATTGGACGGTTGCTTGCATGTAACGTGGACCTTGTCATTGCCTTTTTCACACATGATTATAAAGGCGATCAATTGTTATCAGTTTGTATGGCTGATTTTTTCTTGTAATTGTCGAAGGATTGATTGGTTGATTTTGCATGTGGGATGCAATACAGCCTGCTCCTAATCTTCACTCTTGAAAGGACGTGTTTTGTCGAGCATCTTGCAAAAAGCAACTTGGCTACGTAATGTAACATTGTAGTCATATATTCTTGTGTGTCATTTATCATTTGAGTAATAAGTTGGGCATCTCATATTTTCAGTTAAGCAAGAACTTCACGAGAGGGAATATACTAATCCACGTATTGATTTCCTTGCAATGTGTTTAACAAATTCTTACCCGGTAAACACTCACTAAGATGTAGCACAGCGCAAAAGATTTAATGAAGTATAAGATTTAATAGCATAGAACTACCAGTTTCTGGGCAAAATTCCGGAAATCTACCAGTTTACGATTTCGCAGCAAAAATCTGCCACATTTGGCGTCCGTTTTCTCAAATAACACTAAACGCCCACTGAACGCGAATTGACACCAGATCTGACAAGGATGGCCCACCGTAATCGATGACGTGGCAGGTCTGGACGGCGAGCGGCACGGCCGTTAACGCCCGTTACTTGGCGTTGTCCTAAGGCGGTAGGTTTCAGTTACTAGCTCGTGTCTGAAGCGTGCGTCTGTACCTTGGGCGATGGCGACGACTCCCAGCGGCGCCGCCGGCGGCGGCAATGGTGGCAGCGGCGGCAGAACAAGCTACGGCGGTGGAAGTGCTGATTCGTTCGCGGGCGCCGCCGAATCTATCCGCGGTGGCGTGGGCTCTGTCCGCGGTGGTGTGGGCTCAACTGATTTGCCGCCGCCGATGCTGAACCAGGAGGCAAGGTCAGCGGCTGCACTGGCGCGGGCGGTGATCTCGTCTCCATCGAAAAGCAGCCATCGATGGGCTTCCCCACTCGGTGGAGTTGAGTAAGTCATTTTTTCACTTATTCTCTCCCCATTTCCCCCTCTGTCTAGTTATGATCTGTTAATTCGCCACTCGATGGGCTTCCATAGTATTAAATCTATTGAATGTGGCTGTCAACCCTCTCCAATTTTGTTCAATGTGGCTGTCATCATCTAGTACCGATCTCTTCAATATGGCTGTCATCATCTGTTACTGAATATGCCATCTGGTTTTGTTTGTAATTTTTGTAGCCTAGATGATGACATTTGGGAGATCAGGTTTCATTTTCATGGGGAAGACAATTTGGAGAGGACACTTAGTAGATCTGACATAACGGTGTCGAATCTGGCAGCTTTAGTAGAGTGTCATGGGTATGGACATAGGGACAACATGTATTTCGTGAGGGAAAAGGAGAAAGGACAGGATGGGATGATGGCAATTGAAAGCATGGCCAATGTAAGGGAGATGCTGGCCATTTATGAAGCTGACAGTGTTTTGAATATCACTGTTCTCAGGAAAAATATAGAATGACCAGCTGACCTTAACATTGGAGAAGAAGAACCAGAGATGATACAAGAACCAGTGAAACTATCAGTTGATTCAGATGGTGTGAGCTACAACTTAATATCAGATGATGATGAGCAAGAAATTGTGCCAGTGGCAATTGATTTTTTTGATGTGTTGTTCATGGGCACTCAAGAAAGCTGTAATTTTTCTGAACCAGAGATGATACATAATGAAAAACAGAGTGTTGTTGTACAAGTTATCCATAAAGATTCAGAGAATGGTGATTCAGAGAATGATGATTCAGAGAATGAGGAGTGGATGTATCCTAGTGAGGTTAACTTTGAAGAGCACAAGAGAGAGCACAACAGACAGGTTGCTGCTGAGTTAGAACTAATTAAGAAATTAAGGAGTGAGAAGAGGGAGAAAGCCATGGACCATGAAGCTGTTGCAATAATGGAGAAGATGGAACAAATGAAGAAGCAGAGATAGGACCCTTGTCTGCATTTTGAAGGGGACACAGATGTGGAGGAGTTCTTTTATGATGTAGAAACTGAAAATGACATAGAAACAAATGAGGAGGCTGTTGAGGATGACTATTTTGCCAAGAAAAAGGTAGCTAGGCCAGGCCCAACTAGCAACTGTCACCATGAGGCAGAGGAAGCACCATTCCCTTCTTTCATTCCTTCCAGTGATGAGGACCTCAGTCTAGAAGATATAGGGGATAGTGATGATGATGGGGCAGTTCAGAAGTACACACTAGCAAGTGGCAAGAAGAGAAAGTTAAAGAAGATGAAGAAGAGGATGTGGTATGATCCCAACAGAGTAGATCCGCACTTGCAATTCTGCATCAAGCTTTGCTTCCAAGATGTTTACCAGTTCAGAGTAGCTCTCAGAAACTACCACATAGCCCAGCTCAGGAACTTCCACTTTCACAGGAACACTCCTTCCAGGATCATTGTGTGGTAATCGATGAAGGCAAGAAACAGGGGTGTGAGTTCTACTTGATGCCTCCAAGATTGCAATTGAGCAAAGTTTTTGCATTAGGAAATTCAAGTCTGAGCACACTTGCATAGCTCATGGTGAGAACACAAGAGTCACCATTGATTGGCTAGCATCTCAATCTGTGCAGGCAATAAGGACAGACCCAAATACTTCTATTGACACTTTGATAGACAATGCTAAGTTGAAGTATGGAGTTGAAGTGCCAAAGAGCAAAGCCTACAAAGCAAGAATGAAGGCATTTGCTTCTGTCATTGGAGATCAGAAGAAACAATATACTAGGCTGAGGGATTATTTGAATGCTATACTAGAGACCAACCGAGGAAGCAGGTGTGTAGTGACAACCAAGGAGCTTGTGGAACATCCTAGCCCTAACCCAAGATTCCATGGGTTATTCATATGCTTCAATGCTTCACTCCAAGGTTTTCTCAATGGATGCAGACCATTCATAGGAGTAGATGGGTGTTTCATCAAATTGAACACTGGGCAGCAAATTTTAGCTGCAACTAGGAGAGATGGAAACAACAACATCTTTCCAATTGCTTTTGGTGTAGTTGACAAGGAAGATCAAGCTAGCTGGCTTTGGTTCCTAACTCAACTTAGGTATTGTATTGGAGAATCTGGCAAATTTGGTAACTACACCATTATCTCTGACAGGCAGAAGGGACTGTTAAAAGCAATTTCACAAGTTTTTCCAAATTCTCCACAGAGATTTTGTCTCAGGCATATTTATGCCAACTTAAAGGCAGCAGGTTTTAGGGGCCCAGAACTAAAAAATATATGGATGCAGCTAGCTACTCTTACACAAAGAATGGGTTTGATTTGACAATGGAATCAATGAAGAGGGACTGTGTAGAGGCATATGAGTGGCTAGTGAAAATTCCAGCTGAGACATGGGCAAGACACCTGTTTGACACTAACTGTAAGACAAACCTAGTTGTGAACAATATCAGTGAAGTATTCAATAGGATGATCCTGAATGTGAGAAACAAACCAATTAGGACAATGCTTGATGGAATAAGAAACAAACTCATGGTGAAGTACAGTGGCACTAGGGTGAAAGCAGCAGCATCAAGGTGGGATATAACTCCATTCTACACAGAGAAACTTGCAGAGGCCAAGAGGTGGTCCAGGGATTGCAATGCTCAAAACTATGAGATTGCTCTATGGCAAGTTACAAGTTCAAGTGGTAGAGTTATTGCTGTAAATTTGATTAACAAGACATGTGGCTGTAGGAAATGGGATCTTACAGTGATTCCTTGCAATCATGCAGTTGCAGCTATCATGAAAGTACAGCAACATCCAGAGGATTATGTAAATGATTTCTTCAAAAAGCCCATGTACATTGAGACATTCAGGCATACAATCTACCCTGTTCCTGGCCCTGAAGATTGGACTAGGACCAACACACCAGACATAGTTCCACCTGTATTCAGGGAGAAACCTGGTAGGAAATAGTACAAGAGAAGGAAAGGAAAATTTGAGGTACCTGCCCCTAGGGATACATCTAGAATGGGACCTATCACTTGCAGTTTCTGCAAGCTAGTAGGTCATAGGTATACTAGCTGTCAGGTAGCTTTGAGGCCAAGCCTGCAAGTAAGAAAAAATGATCACCAGGTTAGTAGCTAGTACTTGTTCTTGTTCTTGTTTATTTGGTAACTAGTAATCATATATTAATTGTTAGTGCAATTGTATCAGGCTAGCAGGCAGGACTATACTGAATCATCTGGTTCAGCAAGAAGGCCTCCAAGAGCAGGTCCTAGTGCTCCTAGTGCTTCATCAAGCAGGCATCCAATTCCAGCTCATAGTGCTCCAGCACCTACTGCTTCATCTACTCTAGTTCCTAGTGCTCCAGCAAGAAGTGCACCAAGGCCAGTTTCTGCTAATAGTGCACCAAGTACCAGGGCTTTCACAGCACCAAGACCAGTTTCTGCAACAAAAAATGCTACCAGCACCAGGGTATCTTCCAGGGCATTCAAGCCTACACATAAGATGCAAGGTTACCTTACTGCTGGTAAATATGGCAGCTACAGGAACAAGGGTCAGAAGCCTGTTGGTGACAGTTCAAATGCTGGAAAATAATTCATGTTTCTTAGTTAATTTGATGGACCTATGTATTTGTGCTGCTAAATGTGTGTTGGACCTATCTATTTGTTCTAGACCTATGTATTTGTGCTGAACCTATCTATCTATGTTGCAAAACTATGTAAGACATATCCAGTTGATATGCAAAACTATTTGTGCTAAACTATGGAGATTTTGTTGATCATTGTGTACTTTATTTCATATGTAGTTTGCATCATGCACTGGTATTTTTCATCTTAGCTTGAACCCTATGAAAATGGTGCACTTTATTTGAAATCCAAGGCACATGCAGCTGAAAAAAAAAAGAAAAAAAGGGACTTTATTTCAAATCCAAGACACAAACAGGTACACAAACAGCTGAACCAAAGCATTTCAAGATGCAATTACACAAATGTCATCGATTACGGTTTAGGGACAACGCCAAGTAACAGGCGTTAACGGTCGTGCCGCTCGCCGTCCAGACCTGTCACGTCATCGATTACGGTGGGCCATCCTTATCAGATCTGGTGTCAATTCGCGTTCAGCGGGCGTTTAGTGTTATTTGAGAAAACGGACGCCAAATGTGGCAGATTTTTGCTGCGAAATCGTAAACAGGTAGATTTCCGGAATTTTTCCCAGAAACTGGTAGTTCTATGCTATTAACTCGAAGTATAAAGATGCAATCTAAGATATGTCATGCAAATATGTATTCTAGTACTACAAAAGATAAAAATACAAAAGATGCACCTCAACTTAGTATAAACAGGTGCCGGAGAATGTTAAGATAAAAAACAAAATTAAATGTATAGACACCTAGAAAAGAAACATTTAAAATACATATTCTGTCTCATAGACGCCCAAGAACCCGAAACTGAAGATGCCACGTTATTTGGTTACGAGATGGCAACTTCTCCACTACTCCAAATACTTCTCCACTAGTGGAGTATTATCTTCAAATCTGGCTCAATATTAAAGATGAAGTGTACTAATTGGAAACATGCTGTGGAAGATAGAATAGAGAATCGGATAAGTATTTGGAAAAGAAATCAGCTTATCTTAGAAATGTAGCTTGTTCTTATTAACTTTCTGTTTAGCAACATGGTCTATTGAATATTAGCTTTATACGGACATTAACAGAGAATGAAAGAACATTTCATTTCTTTTAGTCAAGCTGTTGACACCCATTAACTTCGATGAAAGTTGACTATTTCTGGCTCATTTATGATCAAATCTATGCATGCAGGTTTCATGGATAGGAATGCTAGATTACTTGAGAAATACATATTGGAAGATAAAAGTACTACAAAATAGAAGGACCTCATATTTTTATCGTTCGTATGTAAAAATGTACTTCTCTTTGGTCCTTCTAGATTTTACGTGTTTACTGGATCCAAGTATGCAGTAACCTTTAGTGAATGATAATCTTCCAAAATAGAGTTGGAAGGTGAATAAAAAGTTACTTTTCTGACAAAGAAGAAACAATTCGGATTTTTTTTATCTCAGCTCCTCTTTGTTCATCTTGACTGCTGAATAATTCATGTTACTTTTAACTTAACTCTTGTGACCAACGTAAATAATATGTTTAGGAATCTGTTGAACTAGGCTATGTAAAAAAGTAGAAGGCTAATACTGATAGGTGTTCTTGCTTTTATGTTAGAAAAGAGTTTGTCATTTTTGTAGGTTGTCATCAATAATTTCAATTGAATCTATGTGGTCATTTCTACATTATGTGTAAGAGTTAAAATTTGGATAAGTGAACATTTTCCTAGAAAGTCTTTGGATCCCGTGCACCAGTGACCCCTTTATATTAAAAAAAATAAACAAACATATTTATAAGTTTTAGAAAATGAAAGCAATTATGAACTTTGTCAATAATATATCGTACAAGCATGCAACATTAATGCGAAATTCTTTTTATTACAAGCTACACAAAAATAACAAAATCTGATAATTTTTTTGAAATTTGAATATGTGCATTGTTCACTATATCCAGATCCACACTTTTTTCATTTTTGGGTAGCCCAAAACACAAATTATACTCCCTCCGTGTAAAAATAACTGACTTAGATTTATCTAAATTCGAATATATCTAGACGCATTTTAATGTATAGATCATATCTAGACAAACTCAAATCAATTATTTCTAGACGGTGGGAGTATAAAATTGACATTTTGCGCATTTGTGGGATATCTGGCTATATCCTTTTTTTTTTGTTAAAACTCATAAATAGGATAAAAATAACCGGATCCCTGGTGCCCTGGAGCCAGAAATCTCCGCTCACTTTTTCATTCTTCATTGTAGACTCTAAAATGACACTTCGTATGATCGGACAGGGCGTGATAAAACGATGATCCCACGACGATCTCAATAAGACCATCTTGGTCAAGCACCATCAATTATCTCATCCACCTAAGTATACAAATTAACCGTGTGAAAGACAAAAAAGGTTAGGCTAGAAACAGAACCCTACTACGGAAACAGCCGCCGCCGGAAGAAAAAGTCGCCGCCTCTCGCCTCTGCCTCCTTTGTAGATCGGTTCCCCCTTCTCCGGCCAGCCTCGCCGGTGTCGGGAGGAGGGTGGGCGGTCTATGTGTGGAGTTTCTAGTAATAGTATCGATTTTGTTAGATTAGGTTTAGGGTTTTGCTAGCCACCTTCGCCTCAATGGAGGTGGCATTATCTATAATAAGCCATCTTTGGTCATTCGTTCGAGAACGAGATCTCTTTTGCGATGTCAATGGTGATGTTGGAAGACTAAAGTTCTCTAGGTATGGGTCTTTAGATCTTGCTTCGCGAGATCTATTTTGGATTTTTTTCTCATGGTTGCAGCGACAATGATGATTCCTAGTATCGGTTTATCAGCGACGTTGATCAGGCTGTTCGGTTATTATTCCCTAAAATATTGGTGTTGATACGATGTTGGTTGATTACTTCAATGGTTGTGCGCGTGCACGCAGCCTTGGCATTGTGGCGTGTTGTAATAGTGTCGAATATGTGTATAGGCTACAGTTGGACTTGGACTGTGCGGTAGTGTTAGGTGTTTGAGTCAGACACTTGTAACCTGGCCTATTATATAAAGGCACCGGGAGTAGCCAAAATAGACTAGACGCAAGATAGGTTAGACACAAGATCGAGTTTCGGGGACGGTCCGATGCACGTGGCAGGGGCGCCGGACCGGCGTGGCGTATTGTAGATCTGATGTGTCTGTACACCGTGACGGCCTTGTCGTCGATGGTACTCTGATTATAGTAGCAGGGGAGGAGCGCCCGTAAAGCATGCCCTGCGGATGTAGGCTTTGCCGAACTGCGTTACCAAACGTCGTCTTCTCCGTCTACTTTCTGCAATGATCTAATCGCGTATAATGCTAACAAGTGGTATCAGATCCATCAGGTTACAAGATCAGATTCATGGTGCGGATGATTGTAGAGGAAGGCGAGTCGATGGAGGTTCTGGTGGGTGGCGGGCTTCTGTCGAGCGGAGGACGGAGCGAAGCGAGGTTCCTTACGCGGAGCGTAAGGGCCGAGCGAGCGGAGTTGATGACGGCGGAACACCATCAACAAAGGACGGCATTGATCGCGGGCGTGACGACGCGAGGCGGCCATGTCATCGAAGCAGATCCGATTGGCAGGCACCGTCGGTTGGATAGCTTGGCACGCAAGTTGGGGGAGATCGTACCGACTGAGGCGGCGCAACATGGTTCGAGCGGTCAGACTGGATGGTTCAACCGGAGAGGTTGGCTCGACGAAAGGAGACCAGGTGCAATACGGCAAGGACCCGACGTGTTCTGATGTCGTGACGGTTATGGTCTCTGAGGCACGTAAACTGTTGGAATTATGCCCTAGAGGCAATAATAAAGATGTTATTATTATAATTCTTGTTCATGATAATGTTTATATTCCATGCTAGAATTGTATTAAGCGGAAACATTAATACTTGTGTGGTTTGTGAACAACACCGTGTCCCTAGTACGTCTCTATGGACTAGCTCATTGATTAATGATGGTTAAGGTTTCCTAACCATAGACATAAGTTGTCAATTAATAATGAGATCATATCATTGGGAGAATGATATGATGGACAGACCCAAACTAAGCGAAGCAATTAGATCGTGTCATCGTGTTCATCTTTGCGAAGCTTTTCCTATGTCAAATATTGTATTCCTTAGACCATGAGATAATACAACTTCCTGGTATCGGAAGAAAGCTTTGAGGTCATCAAACGTCATCCTATGAGAGGGTGATCATAAAGGTGTCTCTCAGGTGATGGAAAGTACCTGTTGGGTTGTATGTATCGAGATGGGATTTGTCCCTCCCAAGTCGGAGAGATATACTTCGGGCCTACTCGGTAATCGATATCAACACCGCTTGCAAGCATGTGGTTAAGGAGTTAATCACAAAGTGATATCGGATTATGGAACGAGTAAAGTACTTTGTCGAGATTGAACTAGGTATGACGGTACCGACGATCAAATCTCGGGCAAGTAAAATATCGCGAGACGAAGGGAATATATATATGGGATTGACTGAATCCTGGCATCGTGGTTCATCCTATATGATCATCGATGAATGTGTGGGAGTCAATATGGGTTTCCAGACCCCGCGGTTGATTATTGATAGAAGATCATGTCCGCAAATTCTCGAACCCGCAGGGTCACACACTTAACGTGTCTCGACGCTAGGATAGATTGGATAATTGGTTTATGAGTTTTTGTTCGGAGTCTCGGATGGGATCTGGGACATCATGAGAGGTTCCGGAATGGTCCGGAGAATAAGATTCATATAAGGCAGTGCAGTTTTTGGAGTTCGGAATTGTTCCGGGTTAATCGGTATTGTACCGGAAACTTCTAGAACCTTTCGGAGGGGGACCAACGTGGCCCCACCTTCCGGGAGGGGGCATGGGCCTATGAGGGAGTGCCCTGGCCGCATTGGGCCAGGGGCACAAGGCCCCATAGGGCCCAACCGGCCAGCTAGGGTAAAACCCTAGATAGACCTTCTAGAAGGGGGTCTTGCCCCACTCCTCCTTTGCTGCCTAGGGCTTGGGGGAGGGTTAGGCTGCGCCACCCCTCTATATATAGAGGGCTGAGGCGCACCACCCCCACACCTTCCCTCCAACCCTAGCCGCCCTCCTCTCTCCCTCCCGACTGCTTGTAGGCGAAGCCCTGCTGCAGAAATTCTCCACCAATTGCACCGCGCCGTCGCGTTGTAGATCCAACCCATCTCTCCACCATACTTGCTGGACCAAGTAAGGAGGAGATGTCAAGGTGCCGCACGTGTGCATCTCACGGAGGCATCGCCACTTGTGGTGCTAGATCGGATCGGATCGCGAGGAGGAGAAGCGAGTACGACTACATCACCCACGTTCCGACGAACGTTCCGCTGTGTGAATCTTCAAGGGTATGAAGATCTAATCCAATCTCTCTCGTTGATTGCATCTCCTAGATTAGATCTTGGCTTCCCTCTGTTCGCATCCGTAGAAAATTTTGATTTACTATGCCGCGAAACCCTTCAAAGGGTATCGAGCTAGATCTATGCGTAGATGTGTTTCACGAGTAGAACGCAACATGGTTGTTGCGGGCGTTGATGTTTTCTGTTGCAAGCCTCTTGTTTGTGTTCTTCTTATGACGCGGGATAGTGAGATTGAAGCGGTCCAGGCCAACCTTACGCGACGTCGTTCGCGAGACCGTGGCTTGTTCCACACATGCGGCTGGTGGATGCCTGTTTCTCTCACTATAGTTGTCATGGGTTTAACACCGGAGTTTGGCAACCATAATATCACCGTTGTGGCCTTCCGTAGGTAAGAATCGTTCTTAGCTTGCTACTCCCATAAGCCACGTAAAACATGCAACAACAAAGTAGAGGCGTCTAACTTGTTTTTGCAGGGTGTGTTTTCTGTGATATGGTATGGCCCAAGATGTGATGTGTATAATGTATGCAATGATCATGTTTTGTAATGTTTCACGACTTGCATGTCGATGAGTACACAACCGGCAGGAGCCATATGGTTGTCTTTATAATTGTGTATGACCTGCGAGTCAACTTCTTATACGCCATGTAATAGCTTTACTTTATCGCTAAGTAGTTAGCAATAGTTGTAATTGCTATTAATGTTGGAGGCAATCATGGTGGAGTGATGGAGATCATGCCGGCACGCACAAGATGGAGATCATTGCGCGAAGATTGGCTATACCATGTCACATAAAGTTATATGCATGTGATGTTTATCCTTTTATGTATCTTATTATGCTTAGATCGCGACGATAGTATTATAAGATGATTCCTCACTTAAAGATCAAGATAAAAACTGTGTTCTCCCCAAGTATGCACCGTTGAGAAAGTTCGTCGTGTCCAAGCATCATGTGATGATCGGGTGCTATAGACTCTACGCTCACATACAACGGGTGCAAGCCAGTTTTGCACACGCGGAAATACTTGGGTCTAACTTGACGAGCCTAGCATGTACAGACATGGCCTCGGAACACATGAACCGAAAGGTTAAGCATGAGTCATATGAATGATATGATCGACACTTTGTTGTCCACCATTGAAACCACATCTCTTCTCGTGATGATCGTATTAGGTGTGGTGAATTTGGATCATGTTCACTAAACAACTTGAGGGATGTTGAATTTAGTGGGAGTTCATCTAGTAATTTGATTAAGTTGAACTATTTATCATGAACATAGTCTAAATTGTACTTGCAAATACTGTAGATCCAATGGCCAAGTCCAACTTCAACTTCAACGTTTTTGCTGAGATAGAAAAGCTTAGAAACAATGGGTCTAACTTCACCAAATGGTTCCACAATCTGAGAATCATTCTCACTGGCGGACAAAAGGACTATGTCCTTGAGAAAGCGCTAGGTGACGCCCCTGCTATAGATGCGCCGGCTGATGAGAAAGCTGTTTATCAGTCGCGCAAGGATGATTATGATTTGATTAAGATCGCCATGTTGTTTGCTATGGAATCGGATCTTCAAAATCGTTTTGAAGACTATCCCGGGCCCTTTGAGATTCTCGAGGAGCTGAAAACCATGTTTCAGACTCAGGCCCGTTCTGAGAGATATGAGATCTCTGAGAAGTTCTTTAACTGCAAGATGGAGGAAGGGAGTTCCGTTAGTGAGCACGCCATTAAGATGTCGGGCTACACTCAACGCCTTGAGCAACTGGACTGCAAGATTCCAGAGGAGCTCAAGATTGACAGAGTTCTGCAATCACTCCCTCCTAGCTACAAAAGTTTTGTAGTTGCTCACAATCAGATTGGTTCCACTGATATGATCACTGAGCTCTTCGCTAAGATGAAAGTAGCGGAGGTGGACATCAAAAAGAATAATCATGTGTTGATGGTCAACAAGCCCCCCACCTTCAAGAAAGGTAAGGGTGCAAAGAAGCCCTTCAAGAAAGGCGGCGGCAAGCGCGTTGCCCCTGCTGAGAAGAAGCTCAAGTCTGGTCCTAAGCCGGACACTGAGTGCTTCTATTGCAAGGACAAGGGTCACTGGAAGCGCAACTGTCCGAAGTACTTAGCGGACAAGAAGGCTGGCACCATCAAAGGTATATTTGATATACATGTTATTGATGTTTTCCTTACTAGCCCTCGTTGTAGTGCCTGGGTATTTGATACCGGTTCAGTTGCTAATATTTGTAACTCAAACAGAGCCATGAATGAGACGGTGACTTGCGAGGGATGAGGTGACGATCTTGGCGCTGGCAACGGATCAAGAGTTGATGTGATGGCCGTCGGCACGCTCTCCTTAGTTTTACCTTCGGGATTAGTTTTAAACCCTAATAAATGTTATTATGTGCCTGCGTTGAGCATGAACATCATTTCTGGATCGTGTTTATTGCAAGACGGTTATTCATTTAAATCGGAGAATAATGGTTGTTCTATTTATATGAGTAACATCTTTTATGGTCATGCACCTCTTGTGAATGGTTTATTTCTTCTAAATCTCGAAAGGGATGAAACACACATCCATAACATTGAGGCTAAGAGATGCAAAGTAGATAGTGATAATACTACTTATTTGTGGCAATCGCTGCTCAGGTCATATTGGTGTAAAGCGCATGAAGAAACTCCATTCTGATGGACTTTTGGAGTCTCTTGATTTTGAATCATTTGACACATGCGAACCATGCCTCATGGGCAAGATGATCAAAACACCGTTCTCCGGTATGATGGAGCGAGCAACGGACTTGTTGGAAATCATACATACCGATGTATGCGGACCGATGAGTGTTTCGACCTTGTGGATATCGCTATTTTCTCACTTTTACCGATGACTTAAGTAGATATGGGTATATCTATTTAATGAAACATAAATCTGAAACATTTGAAAAGTTCAAGGAATTTCAGAATGAAGTAGAGAACCATCGTAACAGAAAGATTAAGTTTCTACGATCCGATCGTGGGGGCGAGTATTTGAGTTATGATTTTCTCACGCATCTTAAAGCAAGCGGAATTGTTTCGCAACTCACGCCACCCGGAACACCACAAGAATGGTGTGTCTCAACGCCGGAATCGAACTCTATTAGATATGGTCCGATCAATGATGTCTCTTACCGATTTGCCGTTATCATTTTGGGGTTATGCATTAGAAACCGCTGCATTCACTTTAAATAGGGCACCATCTAAATCCGTTGAGACGACACCGTATGAACTGTGGTTTGGTGCTAAATCTAAGTTGTCGTTTCTTAAAGTTTGGGGATGCGAAGCTTACGTCAAGAAGTTGATGCCAGACAAGCTCGAACCCAAAGCGGAGAAATGCGTCTTCATAGGATACCCTAAGGAAACTATTGGGTATACCTTCTATCACGTAACCGAAGGCAAAGTGTTTGTCGAAGAACGGTTCCTTTCTTGAGAAGGAGTTTCTCTCGAAAGAAGTGAGTGGGAGGACAGTTGCGCTAGAGGAGGTTGTTGAACCTTCTCTTGAATTGGAGAGTAGCGCACCTGAAATTGTTCCAAAGGTCACTTTGCACCAATAATAGAGGAAGCTAATGATTAGGATCATGAAGCTTCGGACGATGCTGCTACTGAACGTCGCAGGTCGACAAGGTCGCGTGCCCCTCATGGAGTGGTACGGCAACCCTGTCTTAACTGTCTTGTTAGTAGATGACAGTGAGCCTGCGAACTATGAGGAAGCGATGATGAGCCCAGACTCTGAGAAATGGCTAGAAGCCATGAAATCCGAATTGGGATCCATGAGCGAAAACCAAGTATGGACTTTGGTGGACCCTCCTAGCGACCGAAAGGCCGTTGAGTGCAAATGGATCTTCAAGAAGAAAACGGACGCGGATGGTAATGTTACCGTCTATAAGGCACGGCTTGTCGCGAAAGGTTTTCGACAAGTTCAAGGTGTTGACTACGATGAGACTTTCTCTCCCGTAGCGATGTTTAAGTCCATTCGGATTTTATTAGCAATTGCTGCGTTTCATGATTATGAAATATGGCAGATGGATGTCAAGACTGCATTCCTCAATGGCAACATTGATGAAGAGTTGTATATGATGCAACCCGAAGGTTTTGTCGATCCTAAGGATGCCGATAAAGTGTGCAAACTTCAGCGTTCCATTTATGGACTGAAGCAAGCATCTCGGAGTTGGAACCTTCGTTTTGATCAAGTGATCAAGAGCTTTGGATTTGTTCCAAATAGCTACGAAGCTTGTATCTACAAGAAAGTGAGTGGGAGCTCAGTGACATTTCTGGTACTATATGTGGATGACATATTGATTATTGGAAATGACATTAACATGCTTAACGATGTGAAGAGTTGTTTGAACAAGTGTTTTTCAATGAAAGACCTAGGTGAAGCTGCTTATATATTGGGCATCAAAATCTATAGAGATAGACAAAGACGCCTGATAGCTTTAAGCCAGAGTACATACCTAGACAAAGTTCTGAAAAGGTTCGTAATGGATAAGGCAAAGAAAGGTTCAAGGCCTATGTTGTCGTAAGACATTGAGCAAGGCTCGGTGTCCATTACGGTAAATGATAGGGAAGCTATGAGCAAAGTGCCTTATGCCTCGGCCATAGGTTCTATCATGTATGCCATCTTGTGTACTATACGGATGTGTCCAATGCTCTTAGTTTGACGGCAGATATCAAAGTGATCCGAGTGGAACCTTTGGACAGCCGTGAAGAACATCCTAAAGTACCTAAATAGGACTAAAGAAATGTTCTTAGTCTATGGGGGTGATGAACAGCTCGTCGTAAAAGGTTACGTCGACGCTAGTTTCGACACCGACAAGGATGATTCTAAATCTCAGACAGGATACATGTATATTTTGAATGGAGGAGTTGTGAGCTGGAGAAGCTGCAAGAAAAGCGTGATCGCGGGATCTACAGTAGAAGCGGAATACATGGCTGCTGCAGAAGCGTCAAGTGAATGAGTTTGGATCAGAAACTTCATCACTGAGCTTGGCGTGGTTCCAAGTACATTGGACCCACTGGAGATATTGTGTGACAACACTGGCGCCATAGCACTCGCTAAGGAACCAAGATATCATCCAAAGACCAAGCATATCAACCGCAAGTTTCATATAATCCGAGATTATATAGCAGATGGAGATCTGAAGATCAGCAAAGTACATACAGATCTGAATGTCGCAGATCCATTGACTAAACCTCTTCCACGTGTAAAACATGATCAGCACCTCAGTGCCATGGGTGTGAGATTGTTGCCAAATGTAAACTAGATTATTGACTCTAGTGCAAGTGGAAGACTGTTGGAATTATGCCCTAGAGGCAATAATAAAGATGTTATTATTATAATTCTTGTTCATGATAATGTTTATATTCCATGCTAGAATTTTATTAAGCGGAAACATTAATACTTGTGTGGTTTGTGAACAACACCGTGTCCCTAGTACGCCTCTATGGACTAGCTCATTGATTAATAATGGTTAAGGTTTCCTAACCATAGACATGAGTTGTCAATTAATAATGAGATCATATCATTGGGAGAATGATATGATGGACAGACCCAAACTAAGCGAAGCAATTAGATCGTGTCATCGTGTTCATCTTTGCGAAGCTTTTCCTATGTCAAATATTGTATTCCTTAGACCATGAGATAATACAACTCCACAGTATCGGAAGAAAGCTTTGAGGTCATCAAAGCGTCATCCTATGAGAGGGTGATCATAAAGGTGTCTCTCGGTGATCGGAAAGTACATTGGGTTGTATGTATCGAGATGGGATTTGTCCCCAAGTCGGAGATATACTTGGGCCACTCGTGTCGATATCAACACCGCTTGCAAGCATGTGGTTAAGGAGTTAATCACAAAGTGATATCGGATTACGAACGAGTAAAGTACTTCTTGTGAACGAGATTGAACTAGGTATGACGGTAAGACGATCAAATCTCGGGCAAGTAAAATATCGCGAGACGAAGGGAATATATATATGGGATTGATTGAATCCTGGCATCGTGGTTCATCCGATATGATCATCGATGAATGTGTAGAGTCAATATGGGTTTCTAGACCCTGTTGATTATTGATAGAAGATCATGTCCGCATATTCTCGAACCGAGGTCACACACTTAACGTGTCTCGGCTAGGATAGATTGGATAATTGGTTTATGAGTTTTTGTTGGTCTCGGATGGGATCCGGGACATCACGAGGTTCGAATGGTCCGAGAATAAGATTCATATAAGGCGGTGCAGTTTTGGAGTTCGAATTGTTCGGGTTAATCGGTATTGTGTGGAAGCTTCTAGAACCTTCTGGAGGGGGACCAACGTGGCCCCACCTTCCGGGAGGGGCATGGGCCTATGAGGGAGTGCCCTGGCCGCATTGGGCCAGGGGCACAAGGCCCCATAGGGCCCAACCGGCCAGCTAGGGTAAAACCCTAGATAGACCTTCTAGAAGGGGGGGGTTTCCTTGCCCCCCACTCCTCCTCCTTTGGCCGCCGGCCTAGGGGTTAGGGCTGCGCCCACCCCTCTATATATAGAGGGCTGGGGGCGCACCACCCCCCCACACCTTCCCTTCCAACCCTAGCCGCCATGCTGCCCTCCTCTCTCCCTCCCGACTGCTTGTAGGCGAAGCCCTGCTGCAGAAATTCTCCACCAATTGCACCAATGCCGTTGTAGATCCAACCCATCTCTCCACCATACTTGCTGGACCAAGGAAGGAGGAGATGTCGAGGTGCCGCACGTGTGCATCTCACGGAGGCATCGCCACTTGTGGTGCTAGATCGGATCGGATCGCGAGGAGGAGAAGCGAGTACGACTACATCACCCACGTTCCGACGAACATTCCATTGTCACGAATCTTCAAGGGTATGAAGATCTAATCCAATCTCTCTCGTTGATTGCATCTCCTAGATTAGATCTTGGCTTCCCTCTGTTCGCATCCGTAGAAAATTTTGATTTACTATGCCGTGAAACCCTTCATAAACAGACGTTCGGGTGTGGACTCTAAGATTCGGAATATCTGGTGGAGTCCAACACGGTTTCAATTCAACACGGCGTGGACTGACTATTATGGTGTACACACGGAACAAGGAAGGCCGAGTTGGATGACACAAGGCGTGACTTGGAGCTTAGGAAAGAGAGTCACGTATGGTTCGGTTTTAAGGTGGAGATAGATCCGAACTATCTCGAGGTCAATAAAAGGAGGGCCGAGGGGGCAACGGAGAGATCATAAGTTACTTTGCCATAAGTTCGAGCACGGAATTTCGGAGGCGAGGAGGCGCACGCGAGAAGGCTTTGCTGAACCGAAGGAGAGGCTCTGGTCGGTTGGATCGTCCTGACCTAAATGATCTGATCGGTGGCTGTTCGTGGGAGAGCAGCGGGAGGACGTGATGTCTTCCACCAGGTTCGAGGTGACGAAGTTCGATGGTACGGGCAACTTCCCGCTTTGGCAGTCGAGAGTCAAGGATTTGATGGGGCAGCAGGGATTCCTGAGGACAATCAAGACTGATGCGATGAAGCCTGCAAAGTTGGACGTTGATTACTGGGCTGAGATGCAAATCAGGGCGGCTTGTACTATACGGCGGAGCCTAGCTGATCAGGTCCTGTACCATGTGATGAACGAGGAGTCGCCGAGTGCAATCTGGAAGACGTTGGAGGATCAGTTCCTGGACAAGACTGCGCCCAATAAGTTGTATCTGAAGCAAGAACTGTATGGTATGAGGATGCAAGAAGGGGCAAACCTTACTGAACACATCAATACCTTCAACCGTGTGGTCTCGGATCTGGAGAGGATTGGGTCCAAGGTGGAGGACGAGGACAAGGCTTTGCTCATGCTTGTTTCATTGCCAAAATCCTACAAGAGTTTGATGGTTACCCTGACATACGGCAAGTCAAGCATCACTTCAAGCGAGGTACAAACTGCGCTGTTATCATATGATCAACGTGAAAAAAAGACTTCCGAAGAAAGTACTTTCGCTGGTGCTAGTGATGGACAAGGGCCGGTGGTCAAGGGCAATCATGGTGGGAAGGGCAAGAAAAAGAAGGGAAAGCCATAGTGTCATCATTGTAAGGAGTGGGGTCATATCAGGAGGTTTTGTCCAACGTATAAGGCTGATGGAGTTGCAAATATTGCTGCTAAATCTGCAACTGATTTTGATAGTGAAGTTCAGGCTTTGGTAAGCGAATTGTTTGATGAGGTGTGGATGTTGGATTCAGGGAGCTCATGTGACGTCTAACAAGGAGTGGTTCTCTACCTACAAGCCTGGTGATTTTGGAGCTGTCTATCAAATCGATGGTGCGCCTCAGCGTATCATGGACATGGGAGATATCAAGATCAAGTCTAAAGATGGTGGTGAAATGGTGCTCCAGGATGTTAGATATGTGCTGAGGGCTTGCAAGAATCTAATCTCACCGGGAGAACTCCATGACAACGGTTATACCTATTGTGTTGACAAGGACAAGTTGTCTATGCGGGTCAAGAAGAACAAGAAGCTGGTGCTGAATGGCAGAAAGACTAGGAATAACCTGTACAAGGTGCGTGTGAGCATCGTTCCAGGTGGAGCTGAAGAGAAGCACGATGAGGCGGCAGGATTAGCTGGGGCGACCGGGTCCGATGAGGGCTCAAACGACGGCTCATGCAAGTGAGCAACAAGAAAACCAAATTCAACATACACTAGGGTGTTCACACAAAGACGACGGTTCCATTGGCAACATATTCGCCAAGGTGGAGATTGTTGTAATAGTGTCGAATATGTGTATAGGCTACAGTTGGACTTGGACTGTACGGTAGGGTTAGGTGTTTGAGTCGGACACTTATAACCTGGCCTATTATATAAAGGCATCGGGAGTAGCCAAAATAGACTAGACGCAAGACAGGCTAGACACAAGATCGAGTTTCGGAAACGGTCCGGTGCACGTGGCAGGGGCGCCGGACCGGCGTGGCGTATTGTAGATCTGATGTGTCTGTACACCGTGACGGGCTTGTCGTCGACGGTACTCTAATTATAGTAACAGGGGAGGAGTGCCGTAAAGCATGTCCCGCAGATGTAGGCTTTGCCGAACTGCGTTATCAAACATCGTCTTCTCCGTCTACTTTCTGCAATGATCTAATCGCGTATAATGCTAACATGGCGCAAATTAAAATTATGGAAGGACCAACATTGGTGTTTACATGTCTCTGATTTGGTTTCTATGTCACTTTAGTTCTGTTGTCTTCAGAAAAGTGCAAGATTGTGTCTTGGAAGAAGAGAAAGTATGAAGACCTAAAAGATTTATTAGATTTTTTAGAGTTTATTCTGTAATTGTCAGGCCCGTCTTCAGGATTTGAGGGCCCCGGTGCGACTTACAAAATGAGACCCTAAATTTTATTAAAACTTAATAATTAGTAAAACAAAATCATACGTTTATTTAATTATAGAACTTCAGAATTTGCTAATCTTTGTCTTTTCTTCTTCTTTTTAGCACCTGATTGACACTTATTTTTCTTAACAAAACATTTAGTTTCAGACTTGAGACTTGAGGAAGAGGAAGGAGATCAGGGCTGGTACCGTACTGGCTACCTGCCTTCGATGTCAACTGATCTACTGCTCGCATGCTTCTCCAAGATCCAAGCCCAACTAGTGTTGTAGTGTGTTCTGGATTCTTAAAGAGGAAGAGCATAGAGCAACGCTGAGGAAAAGGAAGGACACCCCGGCCGGACGGCCGCCGCGAAGCTAGCAAGAACGAAAGAACGGCGCGGCGGAAGCCGGAAGGTGTCCTGTGGATGGCGGACGGAACTACAGGAACGAGAGATCGATCGTTGATCGGGAGACACAGTGCGTCTAGGACTCCACGTGCTCGAAATTCATGACGCACAGGCACATAAACGACACTGGCGGGCTGACTATGTACAGTGGGCTGTGGTATTTGGGGGCCTCAGAAATCCGGGGGCCTTGTTCGATCGAGCTGATCGAACACCCTTATCGACGGGGCTGGTAATTGTTGGAGTGAGCTCATGTATCTTTACCATGTACTACTATTTACTTATTAATATAATGTGGTATTAATTGTAAAAAAAAACATGTGAAAGACAATTTGGCGCTACTACACCCCGTGATCTGCGAGCCCGCACGTAAGCTGAGCGACACGCCGCCAATGGAACAGCTTCCACTTCAACGCTAGAGTACAGTACGCTCCGGCGAGTCGATCGATCACGCACATCCAGCAACGTTGGTTGTCCCCAGCTAAAAAAAAAGAACGTTGGTTATCCCAAGCTCCGCATCCACGGGCGCCGCCACGATGGCGGCGAGCCTCTCGGGCCGAGCAACATGTGCGCGCGCCGCAGTTGTCCACACCGCGTGCAGCGCGAAGTCGGAAAAAAGAACCGGGCGTACGTACGTGCGGAGCGGTGCGGTGCCGGACGCCTGGACGAAGGGCTCGAGGACACGATGCATGCCAAGCTCAAACGACGACCAGCAAAACGCACTACCCATGTCTCCAGATTATTATTGTTTTTTCTTTTTTCAAAAATTGCAAGTTGACAACTCTACACTGCTAGTACTACTGAGTATTGCGCGATTCTGTTTCAAGGGATGCGCACGGTGACGCGGACCATAGTTTTTCAAGCGGTACTAGTAGTAGCCTAGTGGTACTGGAGCAGAGTGTGTAGTGTCGGGCATACGCACCCACCCACGCACACGCGTGGGCCCGGCCACCAGCCTCAGGGGCAGGGTCAACCGGCAATGCCCTGTGGTCCACGGACAGCACCCGCATGTCACGATTTATGGCTGCGTTTAATTGTACCGGTTTTGTTCCTGCTCGCGATCCTGCGACTCGGATACGCTGGTTGAATGCGAGTAGCGAGATCGGGTAGAGGCGCCCGGCCAGTGGAGTACGGTTTTAGGAATCGCAAGGTACAATTCCTTTTCCGCTGTAGATATGTGATCACGAGTCGAGGAAGAGATAATCAGCTCGGTTGTGTGTAGAGAGGTTTTAGGAATAGCAAGGCAGTACAATTCCTTTTGCGCTACCTACGTCCGTTTTTCTACTGTTTTTTTTTCGGACACGGAGGGTGGTACTGCCGACCGCGGCTGCCGATCGATCTTTATTCACTCGCACACCGCACGGATGCACGGCCTCGCGCGTATCGCGGCCATGAATGCGGTCAAATTTTGCAACCCCGACATCTCATAACTAAACAATACTACTGTACGAACCACGGATGCGCCTACAGCCAGCCTACCTACATGCGGCACAGAAATACTCCATACACTCGAAGCAAGTACTGCCGCACTACGTAGTACGTAGTTTATGCATGGATTGCTAATGCTAGGTCGGTCGAACAACAATTGGAACACCGCTTAAGTAAACCTGTAGTATCATGCTATGGAAGGCACTTCATAGTGGCCGTACGTATCGTTTCGTAGCATAGTAAATCAAAATTTTCTACGGATACGAACGGGGAAAGACAAGATCTAATCTAGGAGATGCAAACAACAAGGGGGAATAGATAAGATCTTCATACCCTTGAAGATTCGCACAGCGGAACGTTCGACGGAACGTGGGTGATGTAGTCGTACTCGCTTCTCCTCCTCGCGATCCGATCCGATCTAACACCGCAAGTGGCGATGCCTCCGAGAGATGCATACGTGTGGCACCTCGACGTCTCCTCCTTCCTCGGTCCAGCAAGTGGGGTGGAGAGATGGATTGGATCTACAACGCGACGGCGCGGTGCAAGCGGTGGAGAGTTTCTGCGGCAGGGCTTCGCCACGTGATCGGGAGGAGAGAGAGAGGAGAGGCAGCTAGGGTTGAGGAGGAGGTGTGGGGAGGTGCCCCAGCCCTCTTTATATAGAGGGTGGGCGGCCAGCCCCTCCCAAGCCCTAGGCGTGACCAAGGAGGGAGGAGTGGGGGGCAAGTTTCCTCCTTCTAGAAGCCCCTAGGGTTTCCTAGGGTTTTGGCAGCCTAGGCCCTATGGGCCTTGTGCCCCTGCCCAATCTGCCAGAGCACTCCCTCATAGGCCCATGCCCCCTCCCGACAAGTGGGGCCACGTTGGTCCCCTCGGAAGGTTCTAGAAGCTTAGACAATACCGATTAACCCGGAACAATTCTGAACTCCAAAATCTGCTTTGCCTTATATGAATCTTATTCTCCGGACCATTCCGGAACCTCTCGTGATGTCCTGGATCTCATCCGAGACTCCGAACAAAAACTCATAAACCAATTATCCAATCTATCCTAGCGTCGAGATAGGTTAAGTGTGTGACCCTTCGGGTTCGAGAATATGCGGACATGATCTTATATCAATAATCAACAGCGGGGTCTGGAAACCCATATTGACTCCCACACATTCATCGATGATCATATCGGATGAACCACGATGCCAGGATTCAATCAATCCCATATATATATTCCCTTCATCGCGCGATATTTTACTTGCCTGAGATTCGATCGTCGGTACCGCATACCTAGTTCAATCTCGTTCACAACACGTACTTTACTCGTTCCGTAATCCGATATCACTTTGTGATTAACTCCTTAACCACGTGCTTGCAAGCGGTGTTGATATCGATTACCGAGTCAGCCCGAAGTATATCTCTCCGACTTGGGAGGGACAAATCCCATCTCGATACATACAACCCAACAGATACTTTCCGATCACCTGAGAGACACCTTTATGATCACCCTCTCATAGGATGACGTTTGATGACCTCAAAGCTTTCTTCCGATACCAGGGAGTTGCATTATCTCATGGTCTAAGGAATACAATATTTGACATAGGAAAAGCTTCGCAAAGATGAACACGATGACACGATCTAATTGCTCCGCTTAGTTTGGGTCTGTCCATCATATCATTCTCCCAATGATATGATCTCATTATCAATCGACAACTCATGTCTATGGTTAGGAAACCTTAACCATCATTAATCAATGAGCTAGTCCATAGAGGCGTACTAGGGACACAGTGTTGTTCACAAACCACACAAGTATTAAAGTTTCCGCTTAATACAATTCTAGCATGGAATATAAACTTTATCATGAACAAGAATTATAATAATAACATCTTTATTATTGCCTCTAGGGCATAATTCCAACAGTCTCCCACTTGCACTAGAGTGAATAATCTAGTTTACATCTGGCAACAATCTAACACCCATGGCACTAAGGTGCTGATCGTGTTTTGCACATGGAAGAGGTTTAGTCAATGGATCTGCGACATTCAGATCTATATGCAATTTGCTAATCTTCAGATCTCCATCTGCTATATAATCTCGGATTATATGAAACTTGCGGTTGATATGCTTGGTCTTTGGATGATATCTTGGTTCCTTAGCCAGTGCTATGGCGCCAGTGTTGTCACACACTATCTCTAGTGGTTCCAATGCACTTGGAACCACACCAAGCTCAGTGATGAAGTTCCTGATCCAAACTCCTTCACTTGACGCTTCTGCAGCAGCCATGTATTCCGCTTCTAATGTAGATCCCGCGATCACGCTTTGCTTGCAGCTTCTCCAGCTGACAATTCCTCCATTCAAAATATAAACGTATCCTGTCTGAGATTTAGAATCATCCTTGTCGGTGTCGAAACTAGCGTCGACGTAACCCTTTACGACGAGCTGTTCATCACCTCCATAGACTAAGAACATCTCTTTAGTCCTAGTTAAGTACTTTAGGATGTTCTTCACGGCTGTCCAGTGTTCCACTCCTGGATCACTTTGGTATCTGCTCGTCAAACTAAGAGCATTGGACACATCCGGTCTAGTACACAACATGGCATACATGATAGAACCTATGGCCGAGGCATAAGGCACTTTGCTCATAGCTTCCTGTCATTTACCGTAGCTGGACACTGAGCCCTGCTCAATATCTTACCTGACAACATAGGCACTGAACCTTTCTTTGCCTTATCCATTCTGAATCTTTTCAGAACTTTGTCTAGGTATGTACTTTGGCTTAAAGCTATCAGGCGTCTTTGTCTATCTCTATAGATTTTGATGCCCAATATATAAGCAGCTTCCCCTAGGTCTTTCATTAAAAAACATTTGTTCAAATAACTCTTCACATCGTTAAGCATGTTAATGTCATTTCCAATAATGAATATGTCATCCACATATAGTACCAGAAATGTCACTGAGCTCCCACTCACTTTCTTGTAGATACAAGCTTCGTAGCTATTTGGAACAAATCCAAAGCTCTTGATCACTTGATCAAAACGAAGGTTCCAACTCCGTGTTGGGTTTCGTAGCATGGAAAACAAAAAATTTCTACCGCATACAAACAAACAAGTCAAGATCTATCTACTAGATTGTAGCAACGAGTCGATGGAATAACTCACCCTCGAAGATTCCAAAGTGTTTAACGAGAGCGGATTCTCGTGGGTGATGTAGTCGCATTTTCCTCGATCTCAAGATCGCGTAGATGATCCTTCCATTCCTGCGTTAAATAGCGCTCCCCAATCGATCACACGTTGATTTTCGATGAATACCTTCCTCTCCTTGTTCCAAAGGCAGGTGTAGCACTCTCCTCGATTCCGTGACTGTGGCAATGCAGGAAGTAGAGGGGAGATCTTGCAGGGCTTCGCCTTAAGCCGGAGCGAGTATGGTGGACTATGAGATAGCTCCTCGACGATCTAGGGTTTAGACACACCAAGGAGGAGGCTTGGCCAGCGGCTAGGGTTAGCTAGGCGGCGGCGAGTTGCCCTAGGCCGGCGGTGGCTATGGAGGGCGGCGGCGGCTTGGAGCTAGGGTTTTGGGTGGAGGTGTTGTGTGCTAGGAGGGGCAGCCCTGCCCCTCCTTATATAGGTGGAGGGCGGAGGAGTCCTCCCCAACTGTTTCCCAAGGGGCAGGTGGAGAACTCCTCCCCAACGGTTTCCACCTTCCCCTCCACTTCCCAAAATAGCCGTTTGACTTTTCAAATTGGCGTTTGACTTTCAAACTAGGATTTGATTAAACCCTTTATTTTGTTCAGCGATGACACCTAGTACATGATGCAATCATTCCAACTTGGTATGACACATTCATGTACCCTTCCCTTCCGGAGTGCCAGACATTCCGGAACCTTCTAGATCATTCCCCATGAAAACACCGGAACCATTCTCCAAACCCGAAACAGGACTTTCCTTATATGAATCTTATTCTCCGGACCATTCCGGATCTCCTCGTGATATCCCGGATCCCATCCGAGGCTCCGAATAACATTCGGTCTCTTACTCATCATTCCATAACTACTCAAACAACGTTGAATCCTTAAGTGTGTCTCCCTACGGTTCGTGAATTATGCAGAAATGATCGAGACACTTCTCCGAACAATAACCATGATCTTTATGCCTATTGAAATGACTTGATCTTTATGCTACGCTTATCTATAGGAGTATGTCCATCATACCATTCTCCTAATGATATGATCTCGTTGTTAACAACATCTCAATGTTCATGATCGAGAAACCATGATCATCTATTAACCAACAAGCTAGTATTATTAAAGAGGCTTTACTAGGGACTCTAATTTAGTTTACAAATCACACAAGTATTAATGTTTCCGGTTAATAATGTTATAGCATGAATGTAAACATTTATCATAAACACAAAGATATAATAATAACCACTTTTATTATTGCCTCTAGGGCATATCTCCAACAGGAAGTGTAGATCTAGATCACCTCTCCCACTCCTCAAAAGATCAAGAGGTTTGAGTGGCTAGGGAGAGAGATCTAGGAAGATTGAACTCTGGTATTAATGGAGGAGAGGGAAATGATAGAGTTAGGAGGGGAGGAGGAAGAAGGGTGCCTTAAATAGGCTCCCTTCAAACTGAACCGTTATAGGTCTCGCGACGCCGCCGGTACTACCGGTGGGTGGCTGGTATTTCCGGTCACCCCTCTCCAACGGCTCGAAAGCTGACTAGAGAGGCTACGGGTACGGCCGGAAGTTTCGGCTCAGTCTGAGCGGAACTACCAGCCAGTACTACCGGTTTAAGTTCTGGCTCAAGTTCTGACAATTAGAACGCTTCATACAGAAGAGTTACTGAACCGAACCAAGGCATCGGCAGAACTGGATCGGAGCTAGACCCAGAAACACTGGGTCGCAAAACTCCGGGCCGGAACTACCGGCGGTTGGGTGGTAGTACCACTCATGGTTAGCAAAGGAAGTGGCCAGGTAGTGGCGGCTGGAAGTTCAGATCAGGGTTGACCGGTACTATCAGTCCTACTTCCGACACCAATTCCGTCAATTAGAACACTCCAAACAGAAGTGTTACTGAACGTGGCCAGAACTTTGGCCGATACTAGATCTGGTACTACCGCCTAGCCCCGCAAACGATTGCAGGCGGAAATACCGGCGCGTGACCGGTACTTACGGCCAGGGCAGAAACAACTCAACACCTCAAAGGATCACTCTTTCGCTGAACAATTGGAAGGCTGTGGAGGTGCAAATATGGTTTGTGCAAGAAAACATGATTCCCCACATCCTTCCGGGGTGGACCCCTCTTGATAGTACGGCCTCCTAAAGCAAAAATAGAGAGAAACGCAAAAACAAGAGGCACCGTCTTCAAGAGACTTCAAGAGATGGGTCCACGCATCAAACCTAAAACTTAGGCACACTATTAAACCACAAGTGGGATTGTCATCAACACCAAAATACTTAGAGAAAACAAGGTCCTTTCAGTATGTTCTCCGCAAGGAGTTTGACGGCCTCACTTTCCTCTATCTGGGAATTTGCCAACCATTCTTAAATTTTACATTGGCCTTGGGCCTAATAGTCCGAGTGACCAAAGGTTTGGACTGCCTTCAGAAACCCCTGCAACGAAGCTTCCAATCTAGGGCTCCCCTTGGCTTCTCGCCATGACGACGTAAGATATTGCATTGGCTATTTATGAAGGTTTTGGAATGACTTGCCCCTTCACATATTTTTTTTGAATCTCTCAAATAAATTTAGTGAATCTTTAACAATGGACAAATTCCAATAATATGTGGAACTTCGGTATTCCGAACTGAAGGGGTATTGGTCATCCTTGTGTCTTCAATTTTGTAAGTTTAAAGAGGAGGGGGGAGGGACACCGAAGCAAAAGTCATGGTCAATATTGCCATATCTCATAGGGGAACACATATGGGTTCGCTTGACTAATACCTTTTTGAAAATGTTGATTTGGAAACCTTTGACTCCTCAAAAGTGCGAGTTTTCACATAGCTTGCTCTCATAAATAGAATTTAGAAGGCGATGGGCTTGGGCATTCTGATTAGCCTAAGTGTGAAATATGCCTACTTTGCACGCAAGAAGTGAAATTACCGCTGGTATCCCTTCAAATGCCTTTACACCGTGCAAAATCGGAACAACCTACGATCTTAGCTCCATCATCTAAACCTCGACCTTAACTCATGGGAGCAATTCCATTTAGCTAAAGATCTGTGGCCGTCCCTAGTCAGTTATAAGAACCCTAAACCCTAAACTCTAAACCCTAAACCATAAAAGAAATATGGAATAAGCGTCACATTCGTTGTTTCCATCGCGTGTGCACAATAACAATGATCATGAGTTCAAGAATCAAAGAGGAGGTGGCAAACCTGGCCATTGCCGGAGCTAAGCACTTGTGTAGTTTGATATCCACAGAGTAGGCTTTCATTCCTGGTTTTCTTTTATCTATTCAACAAACTCTTCTTAAATTCTCTTCTTCCTTGATTGATGAAATACACAAATTTTCTGCATTAAAAGAATAACAAAACGTGACCAACATACTCCCTCTGTCCTCATTTAGGTGGCACACGGGTTTCTCGAGGTCAAACTTTAACCATCATTTTGACCAACAAAACATGGATTATATATATGCCAAGAAAGTTGTACCATTGAGTTCGTATGCGAATAAAAAAATTAATGGTCTAGTTTCATAACAAATAATAGATGTACTATTCAAATTTGTGCTCAAAGTTACATATTCAAAACGAGGACGCCACGTTGGGTCTCGGAGGGAGCATATGTAGTGCTAGAGAGCAGAGCAGCAGCTTGTGTCCCATACCCATCAAGGTGAATTAATTGGTCATCTGATCTGAGAGACCGAGACGTGTACTAGAGGGCGTACGTCGTACTCCATGCCTACAGGATTAAAATTAGTGCTGAGCCCAGCACGTACCGTACGTGTGTACCGTCAAAACTAACTGTGTCACCATGCACTTAAATTGGATCCTCAAAAACTGGTCCCGTAAAGGGGGCAGCAGATCAGTGGAACCTTAAACACTCGTAACGGTACGCCCGTAGGCACGCGGTCGGTCGAGATCGTGCCATCACCATAACCGGGAGGAACACGCGTGTACGAGCAAAAGCGGATGCTCACACGTACTCGCCTTGATCGATCTAACTAGGTAGGGGTTACACAGGAAGTACACACACGATCTAGCTAGGCGTTGGACCGTTGTGCTCGCTCGTACGATGTATATTTGGGAGCGATTGCTTCAAACTGGAGCTGGGTTTGCCCGTTTGAAAACCGAAAGAGACGACACCCCACGCACGCGAAATGATACTACGATTTACCGGAAAGCAAACAGTACGGCCACTCCCGGCGCGAATTGCTTTGTCGGGTAGGAGTGGGCGAACATATTAGTAGTAGATCTGGTCTTCGACCGTACGACGACGAGTTCATCCCCATAACCTAAGATATGCTATAATAAGATTAGTCTCTGTAGCTACTAGTGGTGCCACCATGTTTTACTCTGCAAAGCCCTGCATTAGTTAGTTGGAAAGAATGGGAGTTCTGTTCTCCTATGTATGTATGATCATCATCATGGCGCCGTGCAAACATCGTACCGGAACTCATTATATCACTACCGATTTCTTTCTGTCCCCATGCTTGTCCCATACTTGCATATACTCTCCTTGTTCTATTTTATATGTAGCTATACATATAGTAGAAGTATTCACATTTATCATGTGACTAAATTATATATGTATAAGTGCTAGATTAAAAAAAACACCACGTTAACGGAAAAGGTTAAACATTTTCACAAGAATGAAGGAGTATGTGATTCATTCAGTTCTCCATTTTCCACATTGTCATTGGATCCCGGAGAATAATCACCCTTGCAAGACACCTAAGGCTGATCATAGTGGGGAGTAACTTAGAGTAGTAACATGCATGTGTTACTATTCTAAGTCACTAATCCCTCCGCTCCGGTATAAAAGGCCTCTAGCAAATCGCGGCAGGACCAAGGCGTACATTGATTGGCTTCCGAGAAAGGAAGGAGATTGATGACGGGCCTAACCAGCGGACTAGTTTTAGGCAGTCAAAATGGCACCTTGCGCCACGTTTGAAAAAAAACGGGCGATTTGCATGCGATTTGCGAACGAGGACTGCATGCGAGACCTTTGATTTCTGTGGCAGTTACCATGGAGGAAGTGCATGCACGAGATAAGGAAAGAACGGAAGCGTTTTTAGGAGGACAATTAAACAGCAGTTAATTTTTTTGGGCCTTGTTTCCTCCATAATTCGGAACACCTAAAAAAACGCTAGAGGCCCTTTATACCGGAGCCGAGGGAGTACCTCCATAGTGGAAAATAACATATGTGTGATATCATGCAAAGTCTCATTTATTGCAATGTAGTCTCATTTTGTCTTAAAATGTGTGATGTTATGGTACTCTCTCTCATCATTTACCACAAGCCTCTCTCTCATCATTTAATTGCATGTCATGCCATCTACTCCGTATATGCTTAGTTGTTAATACATGTAGGACTATGTTACTATCCTAGTTACTTCCATTATGACTAGCCTAAACGTACATGGGTTGTTTAGCTCGAAAGCTCGTGACCCGACGAACCGAGTCAAATCGTGTTTCATTCTGATCACTAGTTTCTTTTAATCTCTCGGAATCAAGCCTTGGAACTCATTGCACGGAGGCCAAATTCAAGCTAACTACTCTCCTTCATGTGCGCCTTAATTGGATTGTGCATTCCCATGCCTAAAAAACATTTGGTGGTAGTACATCCCAAGATGCTTGTTGTACTGTAGTAGAAAAGCTAATGGCCACTCGCATCGGCTTTGCTCGGTTGCCGGAAAATCAGACATTCAGACTGTGCAAGGCTCTAGGAGGTACTCACTGACATTGATCCAAATGATTAACGTTAAAGAGATGCCTCGCAAAACCAAGAGAAGGTTTATTGAGATTGCAAAACATGCATGTGAGGGTTTTTATGCTTATACTACTCCAAGGGTATATGAAGAATTGTAGATTATTGCTGGAAACCGGCGTGTGTCTTATCACTAGCAAAAGACTTGCACTCTTGCAGTAGACGGACTATAGTCCTAATAACCCATTTCATTTTTGTTGGATTTATTTTAGGGTTATCTTTTGTAAAAAGAGGCCATATATTATCATTTTCCCGTGCATATGACTGGAAAATATTATCATCAACAAAAAACCATATCACTTTTGTTGGGCTTTATCCCACTCCTTCCGGGATACTGTTGATAATCAGACCACTATAAATGTGACCATGTCTTCTTGATGCAATCTAACCCTTCAGAAGTAACTAATTGCACGTAGGTACCTTTAGTTAACAAATAACACACACGCTGGGTATTAGTGTAATTATGATGCTACATAGTATTCTAACTTCAGCCAAGTTTATTGAGAAAAATATGTACATTCCAAAACACCAAATATATATTATTAAAAAATGTACATAATTATGATTCTAATGGTATTGATTTGGTGTTTTGGATGTTGGTATTTTTTCTACATACTTGGTCAAGCTTGAAATTGTTTGACTTTTAAAAAAATATTATATGCACTGTATTGTGACAAGGACATGGTAACTCAAATCATACGAGTGTAATACACAAAATCAGTAAATTAGCGCCAATTTAAAAGAGTGATCCAGTGTACTCCCTTAGTTTCTATTTGCCTCGGGTTCTGGGTTTGGTCAAAATTAAACTTTATAAGGTTTTGATCAAGAATGTAGATTTTTTTTGGAAAAGAATCAAGAATGTAGATAACCTATTAACATTAATAATACCAAATATAAATAATATGAGAATATACATTATGATGACTCTAATACCCATAGACTGTAGTATATTATAGATATTGATATATTTTTATAAATATTCGATCAAATTCTATAAAATTTGGCTTTGATTAAACACAAAACGCAAGGTAAATAAAAGCACATGGGCCGGGCCGGGATGCAACACATCTTCATGCACGCACGGTGGAACCTAACCTGAAAAGATCCTAGTCCTCGCTAAGCTAGGCGGTGCCGCTCTAGTTAAACAAAGGGAAGGGAACAAGGCGGAAGAGGCTAAACTCGGAGCGCAGGAACATCTAGGGGGCGGTGATCCATTGACCTTGTCGTTAATGCCGCGCTTAGTTGGCTAGCTGCTCTTGCTCGACCGCTCCATCAGCTTAACTTAATCTGCGCGAGCGCACGGGTGCCGAGAGAGGTGCGGCCCCCGCCAATGCACACTCACGCTCGCTACCTGGAGTACTACTTAAAATTAGTACTAGCACTGCTAATTGCTAGCTTAGCTTAGCCGATCGAGTCCGAGTGAGGTAGGAGCAGCTAGCAGCTAGCAGCCGGTGCACGGAGACGACGTGTGTGTGGGTCGCAGTACTTAATTGCATGTGTGGTGTGTGTGGAGTGTGGAGGCGTTGGGCGAAATAGAAAATGGAGCAACGGCAGGGCCGGGCGAGCGAGCGCCGTGTTCCGCGGGGCTCCTGTCCGGCCGGTGGCGCCACCCCGCTTTGTCGAGCACCCCGGCCGGTGGCTACCCCCCCTGGCTCGGTGGCTCCCCCTCCTTCCCGCGCGCGGGAGCGCACCCTGAGCCCCGGACCCCTACCCCACACGGGCAATTTTGAAGTATAAATAAACAAACCCGGCCGTAATTCGACCGTATTTGGGAGCTAGCTGCTGCTGCCGATACCGGCACTACTGGTATCTACGCGGGGCGTCCACTTGCGGCCGCTGCCGTATCGTTATCGTTGGACGGATCGAGAGGCCAGCGTACGTGTCCTGGAGCGGCGACCGCGACCGCTACGCTACGCCACGCTACGCTGGCTGCCTGCCGTCGCACCGGTTTTGTATAATCCCCCGTTCGGGCTCACTGATATGCGTGCGTTTGTACCTTGCGCCGGCTCGACCTGTATGTAGCGTTGTACCGCTAGCTTCCCAGGCCAGAAGCTCGATCGTCACGACGGCTCCCGACCCTTTCCACTGACGCCGACGGGTCTCGGCCGCCGGCGCGACGAACACAATGCTCCCTGACGGCGACCGAGCTGCCCGTTCCGCTTGTTCGTTTCCACCCGGTCGCTCGCTCTGTCCGTATACGGTGTCGCCACTGGCCAGTGGTTAGCCTCGTAAGTATACGTTGTTTATTGCTCTTGCCATTGACTGACTTGCGTGAGTGTGGGAACAAACAGTTAACGGATCTAAGCTAACTAGCCGACTGTGAGAACTATAATGCTCAGCCGTCCGATATGGTTTTGACGGCCAAGATCCACCGCATGCATACTGTCGTCGGCCGGGCGAACAGGTCCAGTGGCAGGAGGGATCCCCAGGGCATGGCCGTGGGTCAAGCCTAGCTAATTTCTGGTTTTTGGTGCTACGCTGTCAGTCACGCTTGGTCCCACCGGGGATGATCCCTGCCGTCCATATAAAGCCGAGAACTGAAACGATGAATGTCACCCGTGGGATGGGAGGACCGTGATCTCCACCGGATATTCATGTCAGGTCGGCTCATCATTGGCCCCTAGTGGGCGGGCCCAGGGGCATGAGACAAGGGTCGTCTTACGTGTACATGTGTACAGTTAACATGCCGTGTATTTGTATGTACGTTTGATATACATGCCCGATTTAGAATATATATAAATGTTTTGACGGCCGGACTACGACATCTACGTTCCAACGACGATTTGCTAAATATTCTAAGCAGGTAGGGATACCTGAGCACGTTTGATGACTCGAGTGATATTAGATTCGGTGGCGGATCTAGGATTTCATCAGTGGGTATATGCCGCACCAAAAATTTAAAAATCATTTCTCTAAAACATGCTACCTATTTAAGAATAATTCTAAACTTCGCAATGCAATACGATGCTTATTTCATGTTTCTAATGACATCGTTATTTCTAAAAAAAATAAAATTTCTTAAACTAAAGCGGTAGAGGATACCACACTGGTTGACCCACGTGCACCTCTATTTTAGACGCATACGTTTCAAAAGGAGTACTTCTTAATTATGTGTATATATGATGTTAGAAATAAAAGAACAAAATAATAAAATATTTTACTAAAATTATTGGTATCAATTCTTAATTTCTCAATAACCAATATATGGTCAAGAGTGAAGTTGTCACGACATCAACCAAATTACTACTCCTATTTTTGGGTTCGTTGTCGTACCTCTACCCCTCCCGTGTTATTTTCTAAATAGCTATGTAAAAAAAGAATCTGTTTTTGTTATGCTCTTCTCACATATATGAAAGCTACGTAGGAGCACTGTTATTTTATTAGAGATAGGAAAATATTGCCCAAGTTTGCTTGTGAAGGAGGGAGGAACTCGCCCTACAATTGTAACAAATCCCTCTCGCAAAGGCTAATTACTGGGAGTTCACTTTTCATTTGATCAGGGACGACGTCATTTTCACCTCATTGTACATATTATGAAGACGTGTTTGGTTGATCATACTGAAGGGGCGCATTTCTTGCATCATGTACCTAGGCGACCTTTTTTTTTTGAAAAAAGTATATATTAATACCACAGAGATACCAATTATACTCAGCATCTGCAACAACGCACGTCCTAGCGACGCTACGGATGCACACATCCCAGAAAAAAAAAGAATTTCAAAAAAAAGTCTCACTACAGAGAACTAATCTTCAAAGCAACGACACTGACACCACCAGAACAACATCAGTAGTCCTCCACTCCAATAACAACGCCTTCAAGAAGGAAACAGTGCCCAAACACCGCCGTTGCCCGATCAAAGATCATCGGTTTTCACCCTGGAGAAAGTTCTCGCTCACAAAACAATACCTTCAACAGACAACAAGGTCATTGCCAGGCGCAACCAGTTAAGGCCAAACCTTGGATTTTCACCCTGCAAGGTAAGACTGGGAACTTCCCATGTGTTGTCTTTCCACACCAACAGTCGCTGCAATGAGTCCCAGATCACACAGCCAGATCTCCGTCGCCACAAGAACTAAAATCACCATCGCTATCCTCATATTTTTGCTTTCCTGACATTCTCCGCATCTGACTTTACCATGGCTCTAAGAATGGCACTTGGTGGAAACAAACAACTCAGCTTCTCAACGCTTCCGCTGAAACCAAACGGCCAGAAAAACAAGGTGCGCATGACCGAATACCTTCCGATCCAGCAACCTCTAGGCATGATACGCCCATGGGAGTTCGCCGGCGGAGCCTTCCGGAACCCGCCTCTCCAGTCCAGATCAACGAGGGCAGACATCAAGCAGATCTTTGTCTTCGTGCGAAAGAAACCAAAGGACCACCTCCTTTATTAGATCCGACACAGCGATCCCCACACCGCCGACCGGTTTCCAGAGACCGGATCGAGCAGGCCGACAATCAGTGCCGATGAGCATGTAGGCTTAGCACCGCCGCTAGGGAGCGCCTTCGCCTCCATCCTGCAGCACTACGATCGCCGCTACTCCCATATCCCGGCCAACGCTGCCCATGGCCCTCGCCGCCCCGGTCCATCAGCCGCCGGCCCCGAGCACGAAACCCCTGCTCCACGCATCCCTCCTCGCCACAGCATGGTGTTGCCACCACGGCAAGCCGCGCCACCAAGCCGGACGCTGTCGCTCACGCGCGTCGCCGCCAGTCGCCGATCTTGGCCCGCGCCTAGATCTGGCAAACCAGGGGGAGAAGAGGGTCCCCGCCGCCACCAACGCCGAGCGGCTTTGCCGTCGGCGTGTCCCAGCGGCGGCGAGGAGGGAGGAGCGGAAGGCGAATGGCCTGGCGTAGCTTCCCCTCTCGCTCGCCAGGAAGCGACGGGAGGGTATCGAAGGGTCGGGAGGGGTCCACATGCAGCCTTAGAGCCATGTTAAGCATCTTGTTTGGTTGCTTAACCTGGTTATCCACATGCAGCCTTAGAGCCATGTTAAGCATCTTGTTTGGTTGCTCACATTGACTTGTGTAACTTAATTGAAGTACCCATTTTGGTTGCATGGGGGAGCTTCTGTGGTGCAATATCCGGATGTCCGGTTGTGTGCATCGTGATGATTGTTCTTTTATCTTCTCAAGATCGTTTTTTTTTGCGATCTAGATCTAAATTTTTCTCATAATTGGTCTACAACATCACACCTACAAATACACATAACCACTTTATCGATGATTGTGAAAATTGAAACTTACAACACGAGGAACAATGAGGTGAAGCTAGTAGTCAAAGCAATTTTTAAATGTTTATTAATTGTATTCGATGAATTTCATGAAAAATAATCTAAAAACTCATAAGGAACAATGAGGTGAAGCTAGTAGCCAGAGGAATTTTTAAATGTTTAATTACATTCAATGAATTTGATAAAAAAATTAATCTAAAAACTCCAAACATAAACAAGAGGCAGTTCATCTGGAATCTGATGGTGGAACGGAATCACATCGTCGATCAGCATATATTTTGTGTAGAACTCATTGGATCAATGGAATGGCATACTCCCTCCATCTCAATTTATGTTGCGCATAATTTTACGTGCAAGTAAAACTTTATAATATTTTACCAAATTGTTTAATATAACTATAAACCTATACAATACCAAATTAATATTAGTAGAATGGGCTTAAAATATATTTTATAATATATGCATTTCATATCATACATATTTATATTATTTTCTATTTTCTTGATCAAAATCTACAAAGTTTGACTTGCACGCAAAATTATGCGCAACATATTATGTATTATGAAAGGGAGGGAGTAGTAAATTTAAGAAAGTGCATGTGCAAGCTAGATGCAGAACGAACAGATACATGTGAAGTAAGGAATACGGAAAGCTATAGATGGAATGAACATACACACGTGAAAAGTAAAGTACGGATATAGAAAACTCATAACCACTCTGTCTATGAGACTATGACCATTCAAACGGTATGAGATTTGTGTGGATTGTGCGTATGCCACTGGTGGAAAAAGAGTCTACAATTCCGGCCGTAACTGGTTTTAGTCTCGGTTTTGAGTTCGGGACTGCGAAAACGGGACTAGAGGTTCCCCCTCTAGTCCCGGCTTGCTACGGTCCACGACTGATAACAGCCACGTGGCTGTTTCAGCGTCACGGGGGCGGAAACCCTCTAGTCCCGGGCCGTAACATCACCTGGGACTAAAAGGTTTTCTGCCGCGGCAGAGAATTGTGTGTTCACTGCCGTGTGAGAGATTATGTATTTCCTTCCTTTTTTGCCATTTCGTTCCTTTTTGTTTTGTGTTTCACTATAATTCAAACATATATTTTAGTATACATATTATACGCTACTACATACACACTACACGTCGATGCATTTATATAATTAATTGATCCCTTGCAGGCAAACATATAATTAATTATATCAAAAGGAAGAAATGTTTTAAAATTACATGGTCATTGATGAATATATATATCATATCAGCTACATGGAGATGACTAAGGCAAATCGAGTTCCACGTTATTCGCATAATGCTCTCCATGTACATCAAGGACTTTCTTCATCATAAATCCCGCCAGCTCCTCTTGAATTGCTCTTATGCGCTGGTCTGACTTTAGTTTCTTCCGCAAATTATAAATATAATGTGAGTCAACTTTTCTCTCACTGGTCAACTCGTGAATATACTCGCAGACGTAGTATCCACATAAATGAGTTCCCGGTGGCTGCTGTAAACTCTTCACCATTTTATAAGTTAACTCCTCTTTGAATGGACCTGGTATTTTCTGTCTGAACCAGGGACGGAGCTACAGTGTCTGGCTGGGTCAGTTGACCCCAGTGACTTTGGCCCAAATTCTTGTATGTATAGCCCAGCAGAAAAATATGACCCAAGTGAAAATAGATTTTGACCCCAGCTCATTAGACAAAATGACCCGTGAGAATAAAATTTTGTCCTAACCAGTTAGACTCCACTTATGTGTGCAAGCCCAACAATACCTAGAATCGCTAGATCGCTAAGAAAAACATCGCTTGAGTCGCTCGGACTTCATGCCTGCTCTTCGCCACCTCGTTTCCTTTTTCTTCCAACGATGTCGCTCGTCGTCCTGCGGCAGCGCACGTCTGCTGATGTGTGCCCCCATTGATGAAAATAGTTAAAATAGCGCTATATAATCGGACGTGACATTTTTGCTCCCGGGTGCATATGCATCCTTTATTTGAATTTGTCTTTTGTCAAAATTTGAAATGCCAAAAAATTCATAAAAAATATATGCACGTAGAACTTTAAGTTTTAGGTGCGTGCAAAGTCAACTTTAAGTTTTAGGTGCGCGCAAAGTCGTTTCATGAAAAATGAATATTTTGGATGGCTTGTGCAGAGAAGACAAAATTTGGTACTAAAATAACGTGCTTCACAACGCAAAATTTTGTCTTTTTACACAACACACAAACACATATCGGTTTTTGGTGGAATGACTTTATGGGTGTCTCAGACATGAAGCTACACATCATCATATTTTTTTTCAAAATTTTCAACTTTTTTAAAAATGTTTTTTCGTACCAAGTGCATATTCACGCTAGGTGTAGAAAGGGGTTTCTTATATAATCGTAATCATTGCATCATTTGATTCTTGAAGTAAAGATTTCTATATTCAACTCCACATAATAATTGTATAGACCGTTTTCTCATGATAGAAAACGTAGAGGTCAAAAGTAGTGAGGTAATTACTTTTGTAATTAAACTTTAGTTTAAAATTATATATTAACAATTATTGTATCTCATTTATGGGAGTTTGCTAAAATATACATAACTCAATCGTTAATTAGTACCAGCTACCCATTTGGCCATGCGATGTACACACATACTTCCTGCGTTTCAAAGAATAAGTCACACACACATTTTAAGACAAAATTTGACCAAAAGATTGAGTAACAAAATTTTGATCATATTATATATAATTAGCATCGTTGCATTCTTATTAAAAACATTTTATAATATGCTAGTCTATACTAATAATCTTCATGTATTTGGAGTAATTCTTGGTCGAACAAATCCACGGAAACATGGATGTCTTATTTATTGAAACGAAGGGAGTATATATTAGTGGTACATTTTCCAGGCACACATTGTTTCGACTTATTCATGTTGAACCCAGTGACCCTTTTTTCTAGCTTCGCCCCTGGTCTGAACCGTGTCCAACACCTGCTCTGCAAAGAAAATGAACAAAAGAGTTATTAGTTACTTGATATCAGGAAATGAATGAAAGAGGACGATATAATGCGATAATGATTGAAATTACTTACGGAGCATTGCTTTCATGTCGCTCCACTGCTATTGGTTTCAACTTAATGAGTCGTGGATTTTAACTAGGGAGTTGTCAACTTGAATGTTTAGCAAGATCAAGTGGAATCTACGAACGTTTACATAAGCATACATGCATAGCTCATCCAGTAAGAAAAAATAAAATGTGTACAAGATATAAACACTCACTTGAAGTTGTAAGGAAATAGTATTTCCTTAACAAAATTATTCTCGGTTAAGAACCTGCACAGGTCTTCCTCCACGTCCTTGGGATGATTCTTTAACGTATATTCATTAACGATATATGAGTCAATGAACCCAACATCGTATCTTCTAGCTCTTTTGCATTCAAGCATCTTCATTCTGCAGAATATAATATTATTATACAAAAGGATATATATAGTTAGGATAATATATTAAATGCAATGAACGAGCTGAGCTACAAACTTAATTATAGAAATAAATCACTTATAGACAGTAGCAACCAACGATAGATTGTCGAGGGCGCGCTGGTTGTATAACTGAAACAGTTTGGTCATTTGAACCTGTATCGAGTATGGTTTGAAGTGATGCTCCTTTCTAACGTCCACCGAAAACCAATCTTTCTGATGCTTTTTCTGCTTGCGACATGTACCATTCGTGCATATTTCGCATATGTGTGGATAGACGCGCGAGCTCCTCATTACTGACTAGAGGATCCCCTTGGACATACTGCCGTACTATCTGACCCACTGGCGTATCTTCATAGCCTAAATATTGACCAAGAGACATATTTACTTCGTTAGCAAGTGCTTTGGCCTGCGATACCATGATTCCCATAAGTGCAGCATTATTACGGGCTCTAGGGTCCATTATTTGCATGTCCATATCCATTTCAGCTTTGAAGGCCTTGTCGAGGTCTGAAATGACTTTGAGCGGGGCGACCGATTGATTCTTCTCGAAATGGGCAACTTGCTTCCCGCTTTTTGCACTTGTGATTTTTTCTTCTGTGCTTGCTTAATAATCTCCCGGTCATAGTATGATTTCAGATTCATCGATATCTGGGATGGTTGCTCAACAAAGGACTTAGCCCACTTTTTGGTTTTTTCATTATATACCATCTTTCGCTTAGGCTTTTTGGGTGCAAAATGCGCCTTAACTTGGGCAGCCACATCCGCGTTAGTTTCCTCATCGGTCTTGTCATAAGGTCTCTTTGGAAGAGCCGGCATGATGTCGACTATCTTCGTTGTTTGACCTTTCTTCGATGTGGGGCGCGGGGGACCATCGAACTTCCGTTTCTTCGACGAGGTAGTAGTATTGCACGGAGGCAGAGGCGGAGGCGGAGATCGAGTATTGCGCGGAGGCGGAGATCGAGTTGATGTACTCCTGCTATGGCGATCGTCAGCGGGGCGGGGTGGACTTGGAGGTTGGCAATAATCGGGTTGGGGTAGACTTGGAGGTTGACGATATTCGATGCGGGGTGGACTTGGATTCCTCGGAGTCGGTGGCCTTGGCGCCGAGCCTGGAAACTTGATGTACTTCTTATTCCATAGAATGATGTTGCGCTTGACATATCCTAGTTTGGTAAGGCCTTCAGGCGTACCGATTTCAATCTCTAGGTCCGCAAAATCCTCCACTATGTCATCCACCGTGACACGAGCATAGCCTGGTGGAATCAGAAGTGAATGGTGGAGTACTCCAGGTAGACAAGGTAAAGCAGTGCCAATCGCCACCTTGAAGGACAGGTTGTTCATTGGCTGATGTAGCTCACATTGTGCCATCTCTCTGACATCATCCACGGGGTAGTGAGGAGCCGGTGCATCATCCAGCAGTGCTTGATTATCAGCCCGGACCTCCGTGGAAGCCACGCTGCTTCTCCGCTGGCTAAGATCCAATGCAGGATCATCAGACCGCGGGTGAGTTGATGACGGCGGCCTTTGGCTAATTTCATGCATGAGGTTCTTCAGATCAGCTAGGTCGTGCTCTACCCTGGAGATCCAGTCTGCCTCCCGGTCCTTCTTTCTCTGACGTCTTCTGTAACTAGCATTGTACTGAGGAAACCCTTTCTTCCATGAGACACCGGCGCCTTTGCCTCGTGTTCGTCCTCCCTTTTCAGGATTCCCTTGGGCGCATGTCAGCTCGTCGTTCTCTCTCTCGGGACGGAACAATCCCAATTGAGCATCGTCCATTGCTTGAATAAGGCCTTGGGAGGGTTTTAGAATTTTATCATGAAATAATGTCTTCCCTGTTTCTGGGTCCAAGGATCCCCCGTGCCCGTACCACCAGTGCTTTGACCTCTCGGGCCATCCATCTGTACCAGGAGTGACGCCTCTAGCCCTCATGTTCTTCTCCATAGTTTCCCACTTAGGGACGACACTCTTGTAGCCATATGTCCCCATTTTATGATGGTATTTCTTGTTGGCAGCATTTAACGCGTTCTTTGCCGACTTTGCCTTTGCTTTATCGGATTGCTTGTACTGTACAAAATCGGGCCACTGTTCTCTCAACTTCTCGTTTACTCCTGTGAAGTCTGGAGTTTACTTTATCGCGACATATTTCGCGTATAAACTTTTCTTGTGGTTCCCGTACAGTTCAGCCATCTTGCTCAGAGCCCACTCCTTCACTTTCGCTCTATTTTCAAGCCCACCCGGCCTTGGGGTAATACCATCTACCTAAAATTCTTCATACTCTGGAGGTAGTATGAAATGCGTTATGAGCTTCTGCCAAAGGTCATCTTTGGCATCATCGGTGACATAGCTAGATTCTTCATCGAATTTCTTTGACTGATTCCATTCTTGGATGGTGATCGGCAGGTTGTCCCTAACAAGCACCCCGCATTGATTTATAAACATCCTCCGGTGCTTCTCTAGAGAAATCGGTTTACCATCATCATCTATTTCTTCGATGGTGAACCTCTGATTACCATCCAACTTTTTGTTCGGCCCTCGTTTCGTTCGAGCTGTCGATTGCTTCGATATGGTGGGCTAAAAGAAGAAGAAGAGAGTGATTAATATATATCAAGATCAGTTAATGAATAGAGGTAACACGAGACTTTATATATATATATATATATGTACCTCGCCGGATCCTGTCGAGGGGCCATCATTATTGTTGTTATTTGTTTGCCCTTCGTCCATCTGGTCTTCCCCTTGGTACATTAGGTTTTCCTCTAGTCCCTCACTGGATGGATTCAGATATGAGGATATCTCTTCCTCGAGCAAAATATCTTCGCCGGTAGTAATATTAAGAGGAATTTCACCTCTTATCATGCCCTGAAGAAAACCTTCACCGATGCGACCAGGATCTTCGGATGGATCCATGACTTAATTATCTATAACAAAAAGAGAGTTAAACAGGCTAGAAAAAACAATAATCCTTATTCCTTATAACTAAAACAATATAATCCTAATTATAATAATCCTAATATTATTTGTGCTAAAACAATAATCATAATAACTAAAACAAAAAAAATAACCCTAATAAAACAATAATCCTAATATTATTTGTGGTAAAACAAGAAAATAACTAAAACAATATAATCCTAATAAATAAAACAAAAAACTATACAAAACCTAATAACTAATCCTAATAACTAAAACAATACTATAGAAACTATTATGATCTATTGTAGTAATACTAATCCTAATAACTAAAAAACTATAGAAAAACTATAAAAAAACTATAAAAAGTACTAACATTTCCTAATAATATAATAATAATATAAATACTAAGAATAACATTTATACAAAACCTAAATATTACTACTACTACTAATAATAATAATTAATAAATATTACTACAAAAACCTAAATATACTAGTAATTAATACTAGACTAATTAATACTAGACTAATTATACAAAAACCTAAATATATAATTAATACTAGACTATATAATTAAATAACCACCTCCCAGAGGTGGCTTCGGAGAACAACACGCGGTGACAGGGCGGCAAAGACCTCCCTGTTCTCATGTTGATGGCGCCTTCGCCTTCGCTCGTCAAATCTTGCTAAGTCTGGGTGGTGGCGCGAGGCGGCGTGGTATATAAAGGGTCACCCCTTTAGTCCCGGGCTAAGCCACCGCCTGCGACTAAAGGGTCTTTAGTCCCGGGCCATGGCTTAACCCGCGACTAAGGTTTTTTTCGGCCGCTTCATTTTTGCGCGCGCAGGCACCCTTTAGTCCCGGGTCCAGCCACGACCCGCGACTAATTATTTTTTTGTAAATTTTCTTTTTTTAATTCAAATCAAATATAAAACTTTGGAAAATCATATCTTTTATTGTAATAATCCAAATAAAACAAATAATATGTCTATTATTATCAGAAAAATATAAAGAATCTTAATATAATATCCATTTATCTGTTTGCATCATTTATAAATTATTTCATTTGTAAATTTCTTTTTTAATTCAAATCAAATATAAAACTTTGGAAAATCATATATTTTATTGTAATAATCCAAATAAAACAAATAATATGTCTATTATTATCAGAAAAATATAAAGAATCTTAATATAATATCCATATATCTGTTTGCATCATTTATAAATTATTTCATTTGTAAATTTCTTTTTTTAATTTGAATCAAATATAAAACTTTGGAAAATCATATCTTTTATTGTAAAAATCCAAATAAAACAAATAATATGTCTATTATTATCAGAAAATATAAAGAATCTTAATATAATATCCATATATCTGTTTGCATCATTTATAAATTATTTCATTTGTAAATTTTCTTTTTTTAATTCAAATCAAATATAAAACTTTGGAAAATCATATCTTTTATTGTAGAAATCCAAATAAAACAAATAATATGTCTATTATTATCAGAAAAATATAAAGAATCTTAATATAATATCCATTTATCTGTTTGCGTCATTTATAAATTATTTCATTTGTAAATTTCTTTTTTAATTCAAATCAAGTATAAAACTTTGGAAAATCATATCTTTTATTGTAATAATCCAAATAAAACAAATAATATGTCTATTATTATCAGAAAAATATAAAGAATCTTAATATAATATCCATTTATCTGTTTGCATCATTTATAAATTATTTCATTTGTAAATTTCTTTTTTAATTCGAATCAAATATAAAACTTTGGAAAATCATATCTTTTATTGTAAAAATCCAAATAAAATAAATAATATGTCTATTAATATAATATCCATTTAGTCCCGGTTGTAGTCACAAACCGGGACTAAAGATATTTCCTGCCATTTCCCACCGCTTCCCGCCAAGTTTTCCCGCCCTTTCCTTTCTACGAGAGCTTTTAGTCCCGGTTGTAGTCACTAACCGGAACTAAAGATATTCCCGCCATTTCCCAAAGCTTCACGCCAAGTTTTTCCGCCCTTTCCCTCTATATCTAGGGCGATCGTGCCATGGTTATCCACACATCCACACCTTACTCTCTTAGAACAATGGACAACGCCTACTGGGCCATTCTGACCCTCAAGGAGACCGAGGCGCTCTGCGCCTCAAACTACCCTTGTCCGCCGGGCTACCGGCCGCCACTTGATTGGATCTTTGAGCACCGGAGGGTTCTGTCCCCCATCCCTCAAGGTTTCAGACGCCAAAGGCCATCACGAACCACTTCTACCACGAGCTCACGCCGGAGCAGCGGATGGATCCCTAGTGGGATCCCGACAACTACGACACCTGGAATGCCTTCTTCGCTAATAGGCGGGAAAGGGAGCTCGCCAGGTACGAGGGTGATGGCCTGCCCCCAGTGAACCACAACGAAGCTGGTCGTCGTCTGTGGTGGGCGAACCATACTATTATCGGAGTGATGCGCTACATCGCCGGGGGAGACCATCCTCGCCTGCGGTGCCCACGAGTCCACCCGCCATAGAGCCACAAAAAGGCCCCACACCGGCCCGGCGGTAGCGGCATCGTCTTCCAGGAGATCCCTCCCCCGCCCGCCGTGAATCCGAGGCCGGAATGGCCCCTGGTATATGCCATGGCTGGGCTGAGGATCCCCGGAGTGGCAGGTGACGATGACGATGATGATGAGGATGACGAAAAAGACCCTGAAGCTGCGTACTATAGGACTAGGCATGATTATGACTAAAGGGGGCGTCTTTAGTCCTGAGTGTTAGCTAGTCCCGGTTTGTCCTGGTTTTTAATATTAATAAATGTCTTGAGTGTTACCTAAATATGAAGATGTTGTATTTAGAGGAAAAGGCCTATAAATAGAGCAGGCTGGATCGAGCAGCCTATAAATAGAGGGAAATGCCTATAAAGAGAGGGTTCATCTTTAGTCCCGGTTGGAGAAACCAACCGTTACTGAAGGGATTGCGGCAGACTGGGCCAGACAACACTAATAATAGGGGTGAGTGTCAACATTATGTCGTGCGTCTTATACCTTGTCCCAGATGGTGTCACCAACCGGGACTAAAGATGAACCTTTAGTCCCGGTTGGAGACACCAACCGGGACAAAACATGAGTCAGCACTAATAATAGGGGTGAGTGTCGACATTATGTCGTGAGTGTCGACATTATGCCGAGCTGCTTGTACTATAATAGGCATCCTTGTGAGTCCAGTCCTCCAGCCAGTTTGAGGCATCTCCAAGATGGTTTTCGAGAGCAGGGACACCACTACAGCCAGTTTCAGGGAGATGCCGCCGGAGCCCAGTCCTCCGGCATCTCCAAGAAACTGGTCATAGAGGCACTCCCTAATATGTGAAATTAGTTAGCTCCCAGGCGTATTGATCTAGTTAGAGAAGTTACAAGCTGCAAGATGGTTTTCGAGAGCAGGGACCCCACTACGGCCAGTTTCAGGGAGACGCCGCCGGAGCCCAGTCCTTCGGCATCTCCAAGAAACTGGTCATAGAGGCACTCCCTAATATGTGACCTCACGCGTTTGGAGATAAGATCTTAATGGTAAGTATGAATCGGGACTAAAGGGGCTCCTTTAGTCCCGGTCCAGCCACAAAAGGGACTAACACACTCAAGATTGTTTGCAGACAACACTATAAAAATGGACACATGGAGCATCTTCACTCATAAAATGTTACAATTATTACATATCATTTCTTCGCGTGTGTTCCTTTCTGATCCCGTCGTATCCATGGAGCATCTTCATTCATTAACATGATGCTTGGGTCATCCTTCACCGCGAAGGGCGGAATTTCATGAAACTTATCACAATCTTCTGACATGTCTATCTTGTCCTCCACTCCCACGATGTTTCTTTTTCCTGAAAGAACTATGTGGTGCTTTGGCTCATCGTCTGATGTATTCTTTTTCTTATTTTTTCTTTTTCTAGGTTTGGTAGACATGTCCTTCACATAGAAAACCTGAGCCACATAATTGGCTAGAACGAATGGTTCGTCTAAGTACCCAAGATTGTTGAGATCCAACGATGTCATTCCGTATTTCTTGTCTACCTCAACCCCTTCTCCTGTCAGCTTGACCCATTTGCACCGAAACAAGGGGACCTTAAAAGTAGGTCCATAGTCAAGTTCCCAATCTCCTCTATGTAACCATAATATGTGGTCTTTGACCCATTGTTGTCTGCTGCATCAAAGCGGACACCACTGTTTTGGTTGGTGCTCTTTTTATCTTGGGCTATCGTGTAAAATGTATACCCATTTATCCCATACCCTTGGAAAGTCGATATAGTCGAAGATGGTGACCTAGACAACAAGTATAGCTCATCTCCAAGAGTGTTGTTTTTGATGAGATGTTGCAACCAACCGCCAAAACTCTTCATGTGTTCATCTCTAATCCAAGAGTCATGCTTTCCAGGGTTGTTGGAGCGTAAGATTTTCTTGTGTTCCTCGATATATGGGGCTGCCAAGATAGAATTCTGTAGAACGGTGTAATGTGCTTCGGTGTAAGAATGTCCGTCCCTACATATTATTGATTTCCTTCCTAGAGTACCCTTTCCACTTAGTTTCCCCTCATACCGCGATTGAGGAAGACCAATCGGCCTAAGGTCAGGAACAAAGTCAACACAAAATTCAATGACCTCCTCTGTTCCATAGCCCTTGGAGATGCTTCCTTCTGGCCTAGCACGGTTACGAACATATTTCTTTAAGATTCCCATGAACCTCTCAAAGGGAAACATATTGTGTAGAAATACAGGACCGAGAATGGAAATCTCTTCGACTAGGTGAACCAGCAGGTGCGTCATAATATTGACTAGGTGAACCAACTCAAAACTGACAAGGCATTGGACCACATCATTCTATAACCATGGTAGATCTTCAGGATTGATTATCTTCTGAGAGATTTCATTGAGAAATGCACATAGCTTCACAATGGGTACTCGAACATTATCTGGTAGAAGCCCCCTCAATGCAATCGGAAGCATTTGCGTCATAATCACGTGGCAGTCATGAGACTTTAGGTTTTGGAACTTTTTTCTTCCATATTTATTATTCCCTTTATATTCGACGAGAAGCCATACGGGACCTTAATACTGCTTAAGCATTCAAAAAATATTTCCTTCTCTTGTTTGGTAAGAGCGTAACTGGCATGACCTTGAAACCATTCTGGATGCAGCCATCTGGGTCTTTCATATGTTGATGGTCCTTTCGTGCTTTCGGTGTATCTTTTGTCTTCCCATACACGCCCAAGAAGCCTAGTAGGTTCACGCAAAGATTCTTCGTCACATGCATCACATCGATTGCAGAGCGGACCTCTAAGAATTTCCAATATGGTAGCTCCCAAAATATAGATTTCTTCTTCCACATGGGTGCATGTCCTTCAGCGTCCTTCGGAACAGATTTTCCTCCAGGAACCTTTCCAAAGGTTACCATTTGATCCAAATCTTTGACCATATCAAATATATCAGCACCAGTACGCTCCTTAGGCTTCATCTGGTGACATGCCAGACCGTTGAAATGCTTGCCTTTCTTTCTTAAGGATGCTTGGCCAAAAGAAATCGACGATGCTCATTGTATACATTCTTCTTACAATGTTCCAAATATATACTTTAAGTCTCATCTAAACAGTGTGTGCATGCATTGTATCCCTTGTTTGGCTGTCCTGAAAGGTTACTAAGAGCAGGCCAATCATTGATTGTTACAAAAAGCAATGCTCGGAGGTTAAATTCTTCCTGCTTGTGCTCATCCCACACGCGTATCCCGGGTTCGTGCCACAACTGTAAAAGTTCTTCCACGAATGGCCTTAGGTACACATAAATGTCGTTGCCGGGTTGCTTCCGACCTTGGATCAACACTGGCATCATAATGAACTTCCGCTTCATGCACAACCAAGGAGGAAGGTTATAGATGCATAGAGTCACAGGCTAGGTGCTGTGACTGGAGCTTTGCTCCCCAAATGGATTCATGCCATCTATACTTAGACCAAACCTTAAACTCCTTGCGTCATCTGCAAAGTCCGGGTACTTTCTATCGATTTTTATCTATTGCGACCCATCAGCGGGGTGTCACAACATCCCGTCTGACTTACGTTCCTCTTTATGCCATCGCAACAATTTGGCATGCTCTTTGTTTCTGAATAAGTGTTTCAACCGTGGTATTATAGGAGCATACCACATCACCTTGGCAGGAACCCTCTTCCGGGGGGCTCGCCCTCAACGTCACTAGGGTCATCTCGTCTAATCTTATACCAAAGTGAAGTGCATACCGGGCATGCATCCAAATTCTCATACTCCTCACCACGGTAGAGGATGTAGTCATTAGGGCATGCATGTATCTTCTGAACCTCTAAACCTAGAGGGCATAACCTTTTGCTTCAGACGCATCAAGCGGGCAATACGTTATATTTTGGAAGCATATTCTTCATCATTTTCAGCAACTTTTCAAATGAGGAGTCAGGTATAGCACACTCAGCCTTCCATCGCAGCAGCAATTCCAAATTTTTCAGACCATTTTCGCAATTTGGGTACAACAACTTTTGTGATCCTCTAACATGTGATTGAACTTCTCCCTATCCTTTTCAGTTTCACAATCTCTTCGCATCGGCAATGGTCCCACCAAGATCATCAAGAGGTTCATCATGTGTCTCTTCTTCATCCTCCCTTCAAAGATCCCCCATGGAAGTATCTCCGTACTCAGGGAAACCATGATAGTTGTCATCCTCCTCCTCTTCTTCATTGTCTTCCATTACAACCCCTCTCTCTCCGTGCTTGGTCCAACAATTATAACTGGGCATGAAGCCGGACTTCAACAGGTGGCTGTGAAGGGTTTTTGAGTCAGAGTAATCCTTCTGATTCCTACATCTATTACATGGACAAAATACAAAACCATTGCGCTTGTTTGCATCAGCAACACATATGAATTCATGCACGCCATTAATGAACTCGCCAGAGCGTCGGTCAGTACCGTACATCCATTCCCGGACCATCTGTATTATAGTAAAAGTATATCAAAAACCATTACACAACATGATAAAATTATTACAAGTTATATTGAGAGCTTCTAGAGCATTAATTTTGAATTTTGAAAAATTTACATGCACCAATTTGTGAATTGGAGAAAACAATCAACATGATAAATGTGGAGTTTTTTATTATTATTCTATCAGTGAAAACCTTATTCCATTCTAAGCTCTAAAACTCTAAAATTACACATTTTAATTTTCAGTAACTATGTGCCTAATCAAAATTTGTTACACATATATATCAAAATCCTTCTAGCTACTTCTAGAGCATGCATGCATTGATCCATATCTCTATACTTCTAGAGCATTATAGAGCTAAAGTAGCAATAAGAGATAAAAGAATGAAGTTCTAACCTTTTAAAGCTTTGGATTTAGGTGATGCAAACTAAATCTTGAGAAAAAAATGGCATGAACTCTCTTGCTTCTTTGAGAAAAATGGCCACCATATGCTTTAGGGCAGCAGGACAGGATGCAGAATATATAGTGGTGGACAACTAGTTTCCGGGCCGTGATACGACCCGTGACTAATAGTCCACGAAAGGACCAGCTGGCCTGCTCCAGGTTATTAGTCCCGGGCCATATTACGGACCGGGACTAATGACCTGGTCCGGCCCGGGACTACAGCCGTTTCTAGCCGTTAGAGGCCTCACGGCCCGGGACTAGTGCTCCCACTAGTCGCGGGCTGTGCCAGGCCGGGACTGCTGGCCTTGTTCACGTCGAACCGAAGATGGTTTTTCCAGTAGTGTGCAGCAAGTGTTCAAAGGAATCTTGAAACATCCTAGTGAGTGCGATGAATTTTACGGAATTGATCTAAAAATACTGTGAACATAGAGACAAAATTGATGAGTTATAGCCAACAAAAGCCGGATCAATAGTCGGAACGAAATCACATGGTTGATCTGCATATTTTTCGTGTAGGTCTCTTCATAAACCACACAAAAAGGAGATGATTAAGGGAGAGTACATGAAAGATAGAGGTGGAAAGGAACCGACACACCTTATGTAAGTGGATAAGCACTTTGTCTATGAACATTAGTTAACCCTATACGTCTATCATGTACGTTGACTCTGACGGTACATAGTCTCGCACCCAAGAAAACATTCTTCGTATGCGTTACATGATGTTTAATGGCACATTGCGATGGATTTTGCGACGTCGCTTCTGTATCACATGTCTCTCAGCGTGCTTTGCGCCGTGACATGCTCTGTCACATTAACCAAACTAGTTGAATAACCATGCGTTTCTACGATCACGCAAATTCTTTACTACTTGACGCACATGTAAACATAATAATGAATGTATAACACCCTTCCCAACCGAACACACTCTCCCATTTCATCGTCAACACTCTTCCATGTCTCCACAAAACAAGAACTACCATCTGACGACACCGCAACAATTTTTCTCTTGTCACACGGCCCCTCACGTCCAAACCCGCTAACCATGTTGCCACCGAGTTCAAGCCGCTCGAGATATTGTTTCCCAATATCTTTCAGAAAATATTGGGAAAATGTGGCCTAGCTATGGCTTAGTTCGACTAAAAAATAAGAAGGTTATATAGCATAATTACTCCTAGATAGATACATGACTTACTAAATAAAGGGAGAGAAAATATTTTTCATACCATGAACTGCATTTACAAGTCCTTATAGTTTGAGCCAAACCTATCAGCTACATGCTTTCATTCTCCTAGCAAGAACTTGTAACTGCATGGACTGCCTACTCAGGGCCGGCCCTAGGGGGGACCAGCAGGGCAGCCGTCCCGGACCCAAAAAATGTAGTTCTAATATGCATCAAAAAAATTCTATTGGGCTCACAACACCGGACCAGACGCCTCAACTCGACAACTCCCAGTACCAGGCGGCAGGCACATATCGTGCATTGATCGACACCGCCTGGCCCCGCCCGTTGCTTCCTTCTCTCGATCGAAGAGACGCGTCAGATTAGACGACGATCGCCCGACTCCCACAATCCCACTTCTAGTGGGAGCATAAATATTAAAGTGTTTAATACTCTTGCTCTTTTATGAATACATGTCTTAAGTGTTTTGTATATTTTCTGTTGCAGATCATGGCACCAAGTAACAGTCACTCTCAGATATCCGGTTTTGCTTTGAGAACCATTCTTGAGAAAGATAAACTGAACGACACTAATTTTACCAACTGGTATCGAAATCTGAAAATTGTTCTCAAACAAGAAAAGAAGGACCATGTCCTAGAAAACCCACTTCCAGATGAGCCGAATGAGAATGCGACTGTCACTGCCACCAATGCTTACCGTCGGGCTAAGGATGAGTCCACGGATATTAGCTGTCTTATGCTTGCTCACATGGAACCGGACTTGCAAAAGCAGTTCGAGAATTTTGAGGCCTACGATATGATCGAAAGCCTCAAAAGTATGTTCCAGGCTCAGGCTAAGATTGAGAGGTATCAAGTCTCTTAGGCTTTGCTGAGTTGCAAGCTTAAGGATGGTGATCCACTGAGTCCGCATGTGATCAAAATGGTTGTGACAGGATACAGATGTCGCCTAGAGGGGGGGGGGTGAATAGGCGGTTTAAAAACTTTTCCGAGAGTTGTTCAACAAAGGCGGAATTAAACTAGGTTTAGTTTGTCGAGCACAAAACCTAGAACAACTAGGGTTCACCTATATGCATCAACAACTTATGCTAAGAAATACAAGCAACAAAGTGATAGCAAGATATAGATTACTTCAAGTACGAAGGCTATCACAATGTAAAGTGCACAAGTAAAAGCTCGGGTATAGAGATAACCGAGACACGCGGGGACGATGATATTTTACCGAGTTCCTCCCAACATGGAGTACGTATCGTTTGGAGAGGGGGTGGTATCAAACCACCAACGCCACAAAAGGCCTCCCTTATTCTCCTATGAATCTCACCCCAACGGGATCGATCCACGCTTCCACTATCGGTGCACTTGTCGGTGGCAAACCGGAACCTCTCACAAGGTTGGGGCACTTCTCCACAACTTAATTGTAGGCTCCCAACAAACGCCACCAAGGCCACAACCTGCAACACCAACAAACCGTCTAGGGTTCCAAGAACCCAAGAGTAAAAAGCTTCTCAACTTTCACTCACCAAATCCTCCGGGGTGAGCTCAAACCGATGCACCAAATGCAAATGGAAAGAACACAAGTAGTGCTCAAATCCTTATCTCCCAAATTCCACCAAAGCTACAAAAGCTTGTGGGGGAATAAGAGAGGAAGAACAATGGAGGAAATGCACAAAATACTCCAAGATCTAGATCCCAAGATGTTCCCCTCACTTAGAGGAGAGATGGATTGGTGGGATTGTAGATCTAGATCTCCTCTTTCAAATCCCTAAAGTATATGCAAGAATCAAGGGAGGGATTGAAGGGGGAGCAAGCTCAAGAGGGTCAAGAATGGAGGAGAAAGCCTGTAAACCTCGAGCAGTTTCATTGGGGAAGAAGGGCCCCTTTTTATAGGCCCACGGATTTCTGACCGTTTTCTGCCTGTTGGGGACTTGCCAGACCGGAGACTCCGGTGTACAGACCAGAGACTCCGGTCTACACCAGATACTCCGGCCAACCTCCGGACCGACCTTCGGACCACCCATCAGACTGCCCTGGGAAATTTTTTGGCGGCCCCTCCGGGGAATTTTGGTGAAACTCCGGACCACACCGGAGACTCCGGTCCACGCAGACCGGAGACTCCGGTCTGGACCAAATAAGAGGCAAACTTCAAATGGCGATATCTAGAGTTTGGAAACTCCGATTGACCCGAAACCAATTTTATTGGAAAGAGGACAACAAGAGTTACCCAACAAATATTGGATACCACCAAGAGAGAACATTTCATATATTATAATGTGAGATACCTCTCTTGGTGAGAAACCGGAAAAAACTCAAAGGTCAAAAATGGAATATGATATAAAAGGGAAATCTGTTTTTGATGAACTAGAGCTTGTTATGAATATTACCACAAGCTCTAGAACCTCACATGGATAAGATCCAAATAACAACCAAGAAAGGATGATGCTAAGTATGCAAAGGTATGAGTTCTCTCTGAAAGATATGATCGAGTTACTCACTTGAGAGCCCCTCTTGATAGTACGGTTGTCTATCCTATAAACCGGTCTCCCCAACTAACACCACGAGACCGGTAAGAAAGAAACCCTATCAAGATCATACCTTTGCCTTGCGCATATTCCACTTGATCTTGATGTATACGATCTTGTCCTTCTCAAGATGGAACACCTTTCTTGATTGCTCTTGCACGCACTTGCTTGATGAAGACTTGCAAGTTGCTCCCCCATACAACATGAGGAAACCTTTACTTTGACCTTGTCGTCATCGATCCATGATCACCGAGGATGGCAAGCTTCAACCATGAGATCTTCTAGATATTGCACATCTTTAGCTTGCACATCATTTCTTCTTTTCTTCATTATGTTGATGCCTTGAAGGTGCACCAGAGATATTACTCCATCTAATTCTTCAAGACATACTTTCCATAGGTTTAACTCTCACATGACCAATCTGTGGATCACTCTTTGAACACCTTGGTCACCACTTGATCCTCTTCACTTTCTTCTTCTCCAAACCTTGAAGCCAACATATGGTTCAAGCATTGCCTATGGACAATTCCTACAAGTACAACTTGATACACGCATTAGTCTATAGAGATTGTCATTAATTACCAAAACCACACATGGGGCACACATGTTCTTTCAGGTTGGTTACGTGCAGTCTCTGGAGAGGCTTGGCTACCCCATCAGCGAAGAGTTTGCTACAGATATAATTCTGAACTCTCTTCCTAGTGCGTATGGTGAGTTCATTTTGAACTACCACATGCATGGTATGGATAAGAAGCTCACTGAATTGCATGGGATGCTCAAGCATGCAGAGGCTGATCTCAAGAAGGGTGCCAGTCAAGTGTTGATGGTGCAGAATAAGGCTAAGTTCAAGAAGAGTTCTTGGACTAAGAAGAAGGCTAAGTCGGGAGGAAAGCAGGCTCAGGACCCGGTCCCTAGTGCTTCCTCAGGGACTAAGCCATCTCCTTCAGCCGGATCCACTTGCTTCTACTACAAGGCGGATAGCCACTGGAAGAGGAATTGCAGCAAGTACTTGGCCGACAAAGCCAAGAGTGGAGGTAAGACTTCTGACTCAAGTACACTTGTTTGCAATGTTATAGACATTTATCTTGCTGATGCACCTAATAGTTCTTGGGTATATGATACCAGATCAATTATTCACATCTGCAACTCGTTGCAGGGACGGCTAAGAACTAGGAGCATAGCAAGAGGCGAGGTTGATATCCGAATCGACAACAAAGCAAGGGTTGCTGCGTTGGAAGTCGGCACGATGCAACTTCATTTACCTTACGGATTCATTATGGAACTGAATAATTGTTATTATTTTCTAGTGCTCAGTCGAAACATAATTTCTGCTTCATGTTTGATGAGGCAAGGCTATGAGTCGAATATCAAGAATAATGGTTGTTCTTTATATTTGAATGATATGTTTCACAGCTTTGCACCCCGTCCAGGACGGGTTATTTATTTTGAATCTTGATTGTGAGTCGGTCTATAACATAAATGTTAAAAGGTTAAAACCAAATGATTTGAATATGACTTACTTTTGGCATTATCGGCTTGGTCATATAAGTTGGAAACACGTGAAGAAGCTCCATGATGATGGACTCCTAACTTTGTTTGACTTTGAGTCGTTCGAGACATGCTAATCTTGCCTACTCGACAAAATGACCAAGACACCTTTTGCAAAGAGTTGTGAAAGGACGTCCGACTTGTTGGGACTAGTACATAGTGATGCATGTGGACCAATGAGCATGATAGCCAGGGGTGGTTATGAGTACTTCATTACCTTCACTGATGATTTGAGTCGGTATGGATATATGTACTTGATGAAACATAAGTCGGAAGCCTTTGAAAAGTTCAAAGAATTCCAGAATGAAGTACATAATCAACTCGGCAAGAAAATAAAGTTTCTTCGGTCAGAACAAGGAGGCGAGTACATGAGCCATGAGTTTGATGACCATCTGAAAGGTTGCGGAATAGTCACTCAGAACGGTGTCTTCCTATAGAAAGAGTTTCTCAGTCGGGGAGTTAGTGGGAGCACAGTGTAGCTAGAAGAAATTCGAGAGGAACCGGCTATTAGAGAGTCGGAGAAAATCTTGAGTGTGAGCCGGTCATGGTAGCTAAGACGGCAGCAGCACCTGTACAACGAAGATCAGCGAGATTACAAAGTGTTCGTGATGTATTACTGTTAGACAGTGATGAGACGGCAAATTATTCAGAAGCGATGGTGGGATCTGATTCTGAGTCATGGCTTGGAGCCATGAGATCCGAGTTAAAGTACATGGATGAAAATCAAGTTTGGAACTTGGTTGATCTGCCAGAAGGTGCAAGACCCGTCAAGTGCAAATGGGTCTTTAAGAAGAAAACTGATATGGATGGAAATGTTTCCGTCTATAAAGCATGTCTTGTCGCGAAGGGGTTCCGACAAGTTCAAGGAGTTGGTTAAGACAAGACTTTATCTCCCGTAGCGATGCTTAAATCATTCTGGATCATGTTAGCTAGAGTAGCCTATTTCGACTATGAGATATGAAAGATGGATGTCAAAACGTCTTTCCTTAATGAAAATTTAACCGAGGACATGTATATGATACAACCCTAGGGTTTTGTCGATCTGGCTAACGCTGACTAGGTGTGCAAACTTCAGAAATCCTTTTATGAGTTGAAGCAAGCATCTCGGAGTTGGAATATTTGCTTTGATAAGGTAGTCAAATCATTTGGCTTCATCAAGAGTGACCATGATTCTTGTTTATACAAGAAGTTTAGTGGGAGCAAAGTAAACTTTCTAATCTGATATGTGGATGACATATTATTGATTGGAAATGATGTCCAGATGTTGCAAGAAACCAAAGAATCATTAGAAAGGAGTTTCTCAATGAAAGACTTGGGTGAGGCAACATATATTCTCGGAATCTAGATCTATAGAGATAGATCAAGGAGGCTCATTGGATTGAGTCAGAGTACTTATTTGGACAAAGTGTTGAAGAAGTTCAGGGGTTCTTACCGATGTCCCATGGTGTAAAACGTAGCAAGAATCAGTGTCCTTCGACGACTGATGAGAGGAGTCAGATGAGTGCGATTCTGTATGCTTCTGTAGTCGGATCCATCATGTATGACATGATTTGTACTAGGCCAGATGTTTCATATGTTGTAAGTGTTGTGAGAAGATACCAGGCTGATCCTGGAGAAATCCACTAGACATCGGCTAAAAATAGCCTAAAGTACTTGAGAAGGACTAAGGATATGTTTTTGGTTTATGGAGGTGAATATGAACTCAATGTAAAGGGTTACACAAATGCGAGTTATCTTACCGACTCTGATGATTCTCGTTCGAAATCTAGGTATATGTTTGTGATAAATGGAGGGGGTGTGAGCTGGACGAGTTCTAAGAAAGAACTGTGTCTGCATCTACAACAGAGGCTGAGTATATTGCCGCCTCGGAGGCAGCAAAGGAAGATGTTTTGATGAGGAATTTACTCATGGATCTTGGTGTGGTTTAGGGCTCGTCCAATCCGTTAGACGTGTATTTTGACAACAATGGTGCTATTGCATAAGCTAAGGAACCTAGAAAACACCAGAAGAACAAGCACATACTCATGCGGTACCACTGTCACATCCCAAAATTTTCCAAATTTTGAAATGTGAAAAATAAATAAACAAAATAAATAATGGTTGAAATTTAGGGTGAAAAGAAACTTTTTGCTTCTAAATATAAACACCAAAACCCTTCTTGAACAAATTTGAATAAAATGGAATCCAACAAATTTCAATCAAGTGAAATGCATTCATCAATGAATGTATCTTGAAATTTAAACACTTGGGAAGATACACCAAAACCCTAATGGAAGAAAATCATTTCCAAGATCTCTCCAAGACTATGGATTTGTTCCATATAAGAATCTATCAACAAACATTTATAGATGATAAAAAATGATAAACAAAAATATTATAAAACCATAGAAATTGGTTTCACTTATTTTGGAGCCATGGATAAAAACTTATGAATTTAATAAGATAAAAGGACATAATTTCCAAAGCTAAATAAAAGCTCCTATCTAGAATCCATACCAAATAGTGAGCAAATTAATCCTAAAAGGATTTAAAAGGATAAACAAATATTAAATAAAATTATACAACTGGAATCACCAATTTTGGATCTAAAAATAAAAATATATGGATTTTATAAGATAAAGAAAGAAAGAAAGAAATAAGGAATATTTAAAAGCCAAATTAAATCTTGGCCAAATCCATAAATCAAATAGAATGAAAGTTTATTGAATAATAAAAAGGAAAATAAGATTATTTAAATAAAACCACAGGGATTGAACAATGTCCAAATTTATTTAAATAAAGACAAATTACCTAAATAATAAAATTCCAAGAAAATTATTTAGAAGACAATTTAAACCTTGAGTCAAATCCATAAGCAAATGGAATGAAGATAATCTAAATAAAATAAAGGGATAAAGAATATTCAAATAAAATTATATGGCATTAACCAAACTCAATTATATTTTGAATGAAGACAAAAATCCATAATATAAATGATTAATTAAATCATGGGAAAAGTATTGGAATTTGCCAAAGTGGATTAAAAAGTTATCTAATTAACTTAAAAAGAATTATTTTGAATAAAATTTATATGAGTTTAAAACCATATTTGATTTTATTTGAATAAAAACAAATGCCCAATTTAAACAAACATTATATCATATTAAAATATTTTAAATAATTCAAAGTGAATTATTTGCAGTAATGAATAAATAAAACCTACTGAAAAAGGTTTGGTAAAAATTGGAATTCAAATAGAAGTTTGAAAATATATTAAAATCTAATTTAAATAAAGACAAGTGCCTATTTTAAATAAATAATAAACCGTAAAAGAATAAAAGAAATTATTCTAAAATGGACTTTAAAATACATAAATAAACATATTAAAACCTACTAAAACTTTTGAAAAGATTTGAAAATAAATAAAAGTCTAAATCATTTGATTCAAATAAAAACCGAAAATGAAATCAGAAAAAGAGAAAGATTCAGAAAAAAATGAAACAGACCCAACCCACTAACCTAACCCAGCCCAGCTAGCCCAACAGGCCCAACAGGAGCCCACCCAGGCCACTCTCACTCTCTTCCCCGCAGAAACATTTCTCACCGCGTACCCCCTCACCCCTCTCGCTGACTCTGCGACCGCACACACAAACCCCTCACCTCAGTGACGAAAGGGACCCACCTGGCCACCTCATCGTCATCAACCTTGCGCGACCCACTCCCCTCACCTCACTGCCGTTTCGGGCCATTGAAGAGTCAATTCGCATTAACGCGCCAGTTAATCAGCCCCACGACCATGCCATCTTAAGAGCCCACGGCTCCTCTTCCTTTCTCCGTACTCCCAGCTCCTCTCTGCTCCCAGGCTGCTCCTAATTTCATTTGCACCGTCGCTGCTCCGACGAGCGTCTCCGTTCAATTCCGGCCTCCCCAGCCACCCCACTGCCCCTACATCAAACGAGCATGCTCCCCATCTCCTTGCGCATCCGCCAGAACCCACATCCCGCCCGCGCGTGCCCCGCAGCCTCGGCAACCACTAGGTCTGAGCGCCACCGTGAACCACTTCGACTCCGGCGACCTTCCCCGGTAAACCTGAGCGCCACCTCCGCTCTGATTGATTCCCCTACAACCTTCTCTCTCGCGCGCATCTTCTTGACTTGGTATCTTGCCTTCCCGTGGTTTGTAGCCTCCTCTCCAACCAGACCCGAGCACACCCGACGACAACAGGAACTCCGGCGAGCAATCCCCAACGTCACCATGCGCCCCTGTCCCGCGGCGACCACGTCGATAGTCATCGCAACCCTATGAGTCTGGTAACGCTCTCCCTTCTCTCCCTCTCTTCCTGCTTTGGCCGTACCACCGCAACCCGAGCCCGCCGCCGCTCGTCGTTGCCCAGCGCCGCCAGTTGATGGTTAGTGCAGCGCGAGCCGTTAGATGTAGATCGTAAGGACACGATAGAATCACTTAAACAAAGGGGTATGTTGCTTCTGTACCGTGCGATTCATTTTAGATCCAACGCACCTCATCGCTTGATCCGTGCGAACCGGTACCAGCGAATAAGAAACAACCACGTGGCCCGGCCTATTGTTTAAAATAGAAAATAGATCTATTAGATATTTAGATTTGAAAAATTCATAACTTTAGATATACACGTTATCTACAAATTTTATATCACTGGATTTAGAAAAATTCAAACTTTGCAACCATGTCCTTAGTTTAGTATTTTGCTTCTGTAAAATTAGGTGTTTTTGCAGAAACATGTTTAGGCCTATTTTGAGTATAAAAATTATTCTAAAAATGATTTTGGGGTAAAATATTTTGCAAATGATTTTTTTGAACCTACTGATCATAAGAACAAACTTTTGGGTTTAGAAATATATTTTGTTAAACACAAGGAATTATTCCTTGAATAAATACATTTCTAGTAAAACAAAAATATTTGCTATGGTTTAAAAATGCTTTTTGAGTAAAACCTTTTGCAAATGGTTTGATTTAAACTCTATGACCCTAAACACTAAGTTTTGGATTTAAAAAATATATTTGATGAACCCTAGAAAATTATTACCTTGTTTAAAGGCATTTCTAGCAAAAATAAAAATGTTGGTTTGATTTAAAAATGGTTTTTGAGTGAAACCTTTTGTAAATGGAATTGTTTTAAACACTTTGACCATAAACACTAACATTTGTGTTCAAAAATATATTTGGCTAAACACTAGAAATTATTACTTTGGTTTAAATCATTTCTAGCAAAACAAAAATGATTTAAATGGCCCATTTTCAATAACTTGATTTTAAATGGTTTTGCCACTTTTATAAATGACCAATAGGTGTTTTGAAATGTTTATAGCCTGTTAGAAACCACTTTTCCAAATAAAACAATCTCTTGCATGCTTGCATGCATTGTTTTGCTTTTATTGTTTTATGTGGTGAATTGTTTGAATGCTAGATTTGAATATGTGCTTGCTTGATTGAATTGTAGTGAACTTTGAAGAGAGTGACTATTGCAAGATCAAGGAGTGAACTTAGTTTCTCTACCAAAAAGGCAAGTGGTGCTTCATACATTTTGTCCTATTATTTTCACTATGCATTAGTGATATTTTGAGTAGGACTTGCATGGAAATTTTACTAAGTATGCTATGCCATGGGAAATCCTAGTAGATAATGCCTTAGTAGAATTTTAACTAAGTTAAGTTTCTTGCTACTATTATGCTTAGCTTAGCTAGTAGTAAACAGGGGTGGAATATATACACATGCTATGAAAATTTTGCTAAGTCTTTTGACTTAGCTTTTTGCTTAATAAAACTACTAAGTGAATGAATCACCTGGGTGGAATGGTAATTGCTTGGATGGATTTTTGTTGAGTGGTTACCAGGGCGCCATTTTCATGGCCTACCCTGTGTATCTCACTTGTGGAATGCCACCCAGGAACAAAGAGATTTGAGATGTCAAATGTTGAGAAGCTTCAAGTGCAGCCACATGGCAATATGGGCTCTGCCTGGATCATATAGGTTGCAATAACTTAGCCAGATGGACAGAAGGTGGTAGGGGGTGATAGGATTGGAACGCGTCCGTTTGGTCTAAGGGAAGGCTTATGAAATATCTTATCTCGATGCATGTCGAGTCTTGTGGGGAAAGTGCACCACCTCTCGAGAGGGTAAAATCTAAGTACTTAGCCGTGTCCCCGGCAATGGACAATTTGAGCATCAAGACATGGAAGCTATCAAGTATCTCCTCATCCCAATTTCTAAGTTAAAAGCTTGTGGTTGAACAAGGGTAAAGGTTAACCAATTCCTATTGGTTGTTCCTGGGTGATTTTGACAAACAAAAACTTATTGTTTTCAAAGGGTAAGGAAAATATATTTTGATCAAAGCAAGCCTAAGATCCACTTAGCCAAATGCATATAGAAGATAGATACCACTACTCTACCATAGTATCACTTGCCAATGCAATTCAAATGTATTGACCCTTGTGGCTATAACTTATTATGTTGAAGGTTTTGTTTAATGTTAGTGAAGTGTGTTGAATAGGATTACAAGTCTACAACCAACATGATTACCTGTGGCACATTGAAGATGAAGGACTCCATGCTAGATAGTTATTTCTGGTACATTGTAATGAGATAGCCAAATGAGCTATGTAAGATGTAATGAATTATTTTATTCCTGGTTATAAAGTTGTACTATGACCTTTGTTTCTTGATATTACATCTTAAACAGTGGATGCCAGCTATTGATCCAGGGACTAGCATTGTAAACACAGGGATCTCTACCTTATCAGGTTGGGACCTCTACAACCACCTGATTCGCCAGTTCGTGGATCAGGGTGATATCAAGTTATGCAAGGTACACATGGATGCAAATATTGCAGATCCGTTGAGAAAGCCGTTACCACAGCCGAAGCATGAGGCGCACCTAGGAGCTATGGGCATTAGATGCCTAGACATGTGATGTTGGAAGATTGACTCTAGTGCAAGTGGGAGATTGTTGGTAATATGCCCTAGAGGCAATCATGGATGATGATATTTCCCATTGTATTCATAAAGATATTAAGTTGTCCTTGTATGAACATCTGATGCGTATCATTGAATATGTGATTCAGTTTTGGAACTATACATTCATGTTGTTTGCACTAAATATCCTTGGTCATCGAGGTTGTGCTGGACAGACAACTTAGACCAATGTGAAAGTCGGCTGATGACTTGGTTCCACTTGTCATGGGCATGGAGATGATGTTCCGACATACACAGATTCGGCTAAAGAGTTTAGCGAGTCAGATTGACCCATATTCAGGTACAACAAACAATTTGTCATTTGTATATCTCAATCCATGTAATCCTTAGACCTGAGGTTGTTGCACAGTATATCTCAAACGCTGATCTGTAACTGGGCAGTTATAAAGGAAGAGTTCGGGTCGACTGAGAATCAAGCTGCGTGATGTGAATAACCAAGATGGGATTTTGCCCCTCCACTTGGAGAGATATTCTCTGGGCCCTCTCGGATGATATGATTCGGAAAACATGGACATGCACGACCCGGTTAAGTGTTAACTGATGTCTACGCACTTCTATTCTTGTAGATAGTTGTTGGGCTTCCAAGTGTAGAGGTTTGTAGAACAGCAGCAAGTTTCCCTTAAGTGGATTACCCAAGGTTTATCGAACTCAGGGAGGAAGTGGTCAAAGGTATTCCCTCTCAAGCAATCCTGCAATCAAGATACAAGAAGTCTCTGGTGTCCCCAACACACCCAATACACTTGTCAGGTGTGTATAGGTGCACTAGTTCGGCGAAGAGATAGTGAAATACAAGTGGTACGGTGCTAGAAAATAGCTTGACGGTGAGGTAAAGACTAAAGCAAGCAAACATGCAACAGATCTAGTAGCAAACGGTGTTTCAATGCTTAGAAACAAGGCCTAGGGATCATACTTTCACTAGTGAACACTCTCTCATATAAATATCCTCTCTTCATGATACTACTCTTAACTACTCTCCGGTTGGACACTCTAATCCATGGAAGGGCTATAACAACACACCTCAAAGTCTGCCTTCCCCAATCTAGATAACCCCACACTGTCACCTTGAGCGCTAGATGGTTCCAACAAACACCAAAATTTCATAGATACATCCAATTCCAAATATAACTCATAACAAATATTCAATCTAGCCAAAGTGCCACACATGGTATGCACGATGTCACTTTCACACACGTGGGGAAAAGCATAGATCTATTAAAGCACAAAGAGTATTTATGTATACTCAAGCCTAAGTGCCACCATGGCGTGCACACTGTCACTTTCACACACATGGGGAGAGCAGAGGTCTATTGAAGCACTTGAGTAGCAAGGTAGATCTACTTTATTACAAATCTCGTGACCACAAGATCATGCATAGAGAGAGAGAGAGAGAGAGAGAGATGAACACATAGCTACCGATAGATCCCTTAGCCCGGAGGAAGAACTACTCCCTCCTCATCATAGGAATCAGCAATGGTGATGAAGATGGCAATGGAGATCGATGGAGATGTCTCTGGGAGAAGTTCCCCATCTCGGCAGGGTGTCGGAATAGAGACTTTCTGTTCCCCGAATCTCCCTTTCGGTGGCGGCGACGCTACGATGGTTTTCGTGGATTTCTTCTGGATGTTTTAGGGTTTTCTCATCGGAGGCTTCTTATAGGCGTAGGAATCAAGGTCGGTGGTGGTCTAGGGGGACCATACCCCCTATGGGCGCCCCCAGGGCTTGCCCGCGCCTAGGGAGTGCGTCCACCCTGTGGCCCCCCTCCGGCTCTGTTTCATGGTTCCGTGTTGCTCCAGGAAAAATAATGACTTTGGCTTTTGTCCCGTCCAATTCCGAGAATATTGATTTTTTTCCTTTCTAGAACCCAAAACAGAAGAAAATAGGCAACTGGCACTCTGGAAACTTGTTAATAGGTTAGTTCCAGAAAATATATAAAAACACCTCAAAGTATAGACAAAGCAAAGCAAAGTAGATACAATACAAGCATGGAGCATCAAAAATTATAGATACGTTTCCGACGTATCATTAACCGAGGCGATTGACTAAAAGTTAGTCAGATGAATCACTTATCTCGGATCGAGAAGAGATTCAGACTATTTAAAGGATGACAGTTATTCGCCTATAGTCTGACAAGGTATATCGTGAGGCAAAAGGGACTCGGACGCAAGTCACATTGAAAAGGCATGTCGTCAAGACTCTTTGGTACTTGGGAGTCGGCACATTCTGCTAGGAGACGCTACTGACTGATCGATTGAGAGTCGGACACCAATCGTGTCCAAGTACCCATGAGCCTACGGGGTCACACACTTAAGAGCAGGAGCAAGTTCGGGTTGGATCTGAACCAGAAATCTGGTTGGGTTGGACCCGAGCCGGATTTTGGACTGAGTCAGTGAGTCGGACTGACAGTGACTAATATGGGCTTTAGTGAATGGGCCACGAGTGAGTGGAGCCAACGTTCACTCCCTATATATAGTGGGGCACAGAAACCCAGAAGGGTTAACGGTTAGGTCATTCCATGCATTGGAAACCCTAGCTCCACAGCAGTCCAGCCGTCGTATCGAACCTAGCAGTTTGCCGCCGGTGCTCCTCCTTGTACGTGTGGATACCAGCAGAGGTGTTGTATGATCAGCACCATGACGATCATGATCGGATCAGATCATGAGGACTGCACTGCATCAACTGACGCGCTTCATCAATAGTCCGCAACTGCGCGTCTAGTGGTAATCCTCGTGGCCTTCTACCTCAGCTAGATCTTCAGATCACGACGTTAGAGGAAAAGTTTCGTTTTATCTCTGCATGGCCCAACACGGTTGTAGATTCGGCCTCGCTGTAAGCAACGACCTGCGGGGCCTTGTTGCAAACTTTAGCTGGTAGTACTGCTTTGGCGCCATGCACCATGAAGAAAGGCATGTATTCGGTGGCTGTCAACACTCGGATTTTTAATCCCAGATGCCTGTTATGCCATACATCGCAATCCCAGGATTACCATTTTTGCGAGACATAATAGAATTGGATACCATAGTACATCATCCATTACAAACCGTACATAAGTTCTTACACAAATAGGGATCTCATGATCCAGTTCTTAATACAACATCAAGCAGCGGAATACGTAATAATAACGGTAGCGTGGGCGAAGCTCCATCTTCGGGGTCACAGGCAATGCTGACGATGGGAGATGATCCTAGTTGTCGTAACCTTTCGGGGTTCCATCCTCCAGGTACTCCTCTTCATAGTCTGGCCATGGGAATAGCCAGGGACAAAGCCATGAGTACTCTTTAAGTACTCGCAAACTAATACTAACAAGTAAAAGGGGTTTTTGGTAATAGGACACTAGGCTCTAGGGTTATTTTGCAAAAGCCAGATTTATCTCTACTAAGTCTAGAAGCAATGAATGCTAGTCACAATTTTATAACTCCTAAGTGGGAATTTGTATTTCATATCATAACCCTGTTGTGGTCAAGTCAAAGTCTCACTTCATTTCACAAGTCATTTTGAAAAGTCTGACGGGGGAACAGTATGGCCACTCCAACTGTCCATAACCGCGGACGCGGCTATTCGAATAGTTTGACACTCTGCAGAGATTGTACACTTTCACCACAACATTCGATTCATCCGTCAGGAACAATCCTGAATTCACCATACTCAGTATGCGGATAATCAATCCTAACCTTTCAATTACACGCCCTAGTATAAGCACCTCTCCTGTGAGTTTGGCCTCCCAACCATGACCAACTGTCATCTTGGGCACTGCACAGGTGGACAATCTTCACAAGGTAGCCTCAGCTCAGACCTTGGCCGTGAGGGAACTAATACTAAGGTACATAAGTTTCCAGTCAAGCCCTACCCAATATTCGGGTATTGTGGTTGTACGATAAAATTGGAATGGTATCGCATCCAGACAACCATCAGTTTTATAAAAGGGCTAAGGCTCATGCCTCAACATTTTCATCACCAAAATCATCAGGTGTCCGGAAACACATGTCCAAAACATTTCAATAGAATGATCCATCATTCCAAGGTTTTCATAACCATTTTTCCACCAAGTATTCCCATCTAAAGTTGATCAAGTTCTATGCTTAGCACTAGCATCTACAAGTGGGGGTAAGCACTGATGAGGGGTGGTAAACTAGTGGAGTTTTAGCTAAGTTCAATCTCATGCCTAGATGACATCAAGACTGTCTAGCTTAGGCCAAATTTTATGCTCTTTATGCAACCTTCACATATTCTTCTAGTATCTACCAGTTATTCCAGTAAACTCTAAGTAAGAGCTTTGATAAAGAAATAAAGTATAAAGCTTGTAAGTAAAAACTAGGATTGGTTTATCAATTTGGGTAGGATCATCTATGCTTAGGGCATATAGTTGGCAGGGTGACAAGCAAGTATTGTCTTGCATAATATCAGTATAAGCTTGCTAAGTTAATAGCTTGCAAGTATTGGCTTGCATTGGTCCACTTGGTTAGTAAAGCTTGCATAGGTAAAGTATCTTGCAAGTGTTAGATTGCCTTGTCCAGAGCAGTGGTTGAAGTTCTCCTCGGCTTCTTCTTCGTAGAATCCTCCTTCCTCCTCGTATCCTTGGTCGGTACTATTGTCTATGAATAAATACGAGGTACACAATCACCAAACAATACTTAACTACTTGCAATCATCACACACAAGGGTCCTATAGATGATCTAGCATCATCACTAACCTTACAAGATTAAAGCTTGGTTTAATTCCTTTTATTTTTAGAAAAGTAATTTCTACTCATTGAAAAACTACTTAAGATTTAATATTCTCCAAACCAAACATGGGATCATGTTGACACATGTCATCACCACATATTTTAGTCCATGGGAATGTGATTTAAAGTGGTGTCACAATTTAATAAGGGTTTACCCTTTTATTTTAATTAATTAAAGTGGCTAGAAATGCCTATGTAGCATTCTTTTATTACTTTAACATTATTTTTGTAAGTAAACCTATATATTTTTATATATTCTGAAACGTATGGTTAAATGTGATTTTTGAGAGTTGGAATCAACTCAAAAGCTATTATGGTTTAAATTTGAAAAATGTTTGAATGCAGAAAAGCTTCTGCCTTGTTATTTTTACCATGGGTGATCTATAGATCCAAATGACTTGAATCCAACGGGCTTTGATTCAGCATTCCCAGACCTTTCTAACAAAATTGGTTTAATTCAATTTGGTGCACTGAATCGATCTGGTTTGATTTTTGAAGTTGGGTATAGAAGTGGGTTTGAAATAAAATGGAAAAGGTTTAATTCAAATAACTCGCTGCGGGAAAAGTAAAAGTTAATGGGCCTGCTAAGCGAAGCGCTTCATGAGCTGCTTAAGTAGGTGTCCCTACTCGTCAGTGAGACAGGTGGGTGCGAAGCGGTACGGGGCAACGTGGGACGTTTGATCTAGTTCTAATCCAACGGCTAGGAGTCATCGTCGACGTTGGGCTACGCTGTCGAGAAAGAAACCTAGCGCGGCCAGTGGGGGTTGCTGGGGGCTCACCGGGGTGCAGGCGAGGGTCGGCGAGGCGGGCTAACGACGAAGTCGACGACGGAGAACTCAGGGGTGGTCGCGACAGCTCATGGGGTGGACGAAATCGATGGCGCCCTTCTTATCCAGAGGCGGCGGGCTCTGGTGAAATTCCGGCGATGCGCTGCTCGCCTTGCTCCGGGACTGAGGTGGGGTGGTTCTGGGTGAGGGAGGAGTGGAATGGTATGAAGAATTCGAGCGGGGGAGTCCCCTATTTACAGTCTCGACGGTGAGACCGAACGGCATGGGCGGGCGATGGTGGCGACATGGCTACGGGCTGCTAGAGGCATGGCCGGCGGTGGCGATCGCTTGGTGGTCTCCTGGCGATGCTCTACGGCTTTAATGTGCTTGTAGGGGCGGTGCGGTTTGGTCTGGAACACGCGACGCTCTGAGCGGCAGAGGCGGCGTCTTCGACGGCGGCGTGGTGTCGGCATGGGGCGTGAACGGGATGTCTAGCGGTCTCTGGGTCGGTGGCGATCGTGTATCTGCTGTGAGGGCGGCGCGGTCTGTGGGCTTGGCCGAGGGTGGCGCTCAGCGCACGCTTCGACATGGTCGCTAGCGATCTGGCGCGGTCCGTGCGTGTGGTCCAGGGGTTGGCAAGGTTCGAGCGGTGGACAGGGAGTGGCGGTGGACGGTGGGCTGCCTCCCAGACATGCTGGCTAGGCTTGTTTCTCCTCCTAGCTTGCTGTCGACATGGGGGTGACAAGGTTGGCTTCGGCTGTTCACCATTGATGGTTTTGGCAAGCTCATAGTGGTTCTAGTGCTTGGTTAATCTTGCTAGATGATCTACTAAGCTGGTTGTGAGCTAGATAGGGAACCAGTTAGGCAAGAATCACTGCTCACAATAGTGTTTTGATTTTGTTTGATTTGTGTCTACAATGTGTTTGATGAAATGGCCGCATGAAATCAAGTTTTGAATTTTGAAAAGATTTTTGGTGGGTGTGCTAGATTGGTGCTGGTGAGTCTGCAGATGCTTGGGTTTTGAAAGTTGAGCTTGTTTGAGTGGTTTTTGAAAAAGTGGGATCTTCCCATATGATAAAGATTCAATTTTGAATTCTCATTTAAACTATGCATTTGAAAGTTTCTGGATGATCACAAAGTGGGCCTTGATACTTTGTTATGAGTACATTCAAGGGGTGCAAAGATCCAGAAAAGTTTCTGTTAGGTTCTGAAAGTTTGAGACAGCCAAAGTAGGCATGGGAGTTAAATTGGTCAAAATGACCATTCCTTTATTTTATTTGTTTTGCTTTATTTGTCTTTGGGAAAAGTTTGGGAAATGTTTTAGATGATGTTTATTTCACCTAAGAAACATTTTACAAGCAAGGAAACATACAAACAAGGTGGTTCAAAAGAATTTCAAATTCAATGCATACTCATATGCATGCATTCATAATTTTATTTAGAAAAGTTTTTGTTAACCCTAATTTTGATGATTAAAATTTGATGATCCAAGTTCAATATTTTTGGGATGTTACAAACCTTCCCCCCTTAAACAAAATCTCGTCCCGAGATTTGAAAAAGGACTAAAAGGTTACCTAGGATTTTTAAGAGATCGGGAAACTCCGTCCTGATGTGATCTTCGCGCTCCTAGGTAGCTTCCTCTTCTGTGTGCTTGCTCCACTGAATCTTGAGAAACTTGATGCTTAGGGTTTGGGTAGTTCGAAAAGCTTATTCCAAAATACGGATGGGTACTTCAGGATAGGTCAGGTCATCGTTGATCTCTATGGTTTGGTGATCGATATTTCTGAACACTTCGGTCTTCTCGGGGACTTCGAGACACTTGCGAAGTAATGAGATATGGAACACATTGTGCACGGCTGACATCTCTTCAGGTAGTTCCAATTGATACGATACTTCTCCTCGACGGTTCAGAATCTTGAAAGGTCCGATATATCTGGGGGCTAACTTTCCTTTGAGTTGGAAACGCTGCATTCCCTTCAATGGCGACACTTTCAGATACACAAAATATCCTATGTTGAAGGCGAGGTCTCTACGTCTCTTGTCGGCGTAACTCTTTTGTCGGGACTGGGCGGTCTTGAGGTGCTCATGAATCTTATGAACCTTCTCTTCTGCTTCTCGTAGGATGTCGGGTCCGAAGATCTGACTCTCTCCTACTTCCGACCAGTTTAAAGGGGTGCGACACTTCCTTCCGTACATGAATTCAAAGGGGGCCATTTGCAAGCTTGCTTGATAACTGTTGTTGTATGAAAATTCTGCAAACGGCAGACAGTCTTCCCACTTGGATCCATATTCTAACACACATGCTCTCAGCATATCTTCGAGTATTTGGTTTACTCGCTCCGTTTGTCCATCGGTCTAAGGGTGATACGCGGTGCTGAAATCTAGGCGGGTTCCTAAACCTTCTTGGACTTTCTTCCAGAATCTCAAGGTAAACTGAGTTCCTCGATCCGATGCGATGTTCTTGGGGACTCCGTGCAAACTAACTATCCTAGCAATGTACAACTCTGCTAGCTTCGAACTCTGATATGTGGTCTTGACGGGCAAGAAATGGGCGACTTTGGACAATCTGTCCACTATGACCCAGATAGAGTCATTTCCCCTACTAGAAGTAGGTAGTCCAGTGATAAAGTCCATTCCAACGGAATCCCATTTCCATTCCGGAATCTGCAATGGTTGTAACAATCCAGCGAGTCTTTGATGTCCTGCCTTGACTCGCTGACATATATCACACTTGGCGATATAGCTTCCGATTTCTCTCTTCATCTTATGCCACCAAAATTGCTCCTTTAAATCTTGATACATCTTAGTTCCTCCGGGATGGATAGAATAAAGAGTATCATGAGCCTCCTTCAAAATAACTTCTTTCAACTCAGAATCTGCTGGTACACAAAGGCGTCCTTTGTACCACAGAACTCCTTCTCCGTCCTCGGTGAATCCAGGCACTTTTCCTGTACCGATATGACGCTTGATTCCGTCAATACTAGCATTTCCCTTCCGCGCCTCTTTAATCTGACTGATCAAAGTGGGCTGGAGTTCTATGCTAGCCAAAAAACCTTCACTTACTAATTCCATTCGAAAATCTTCCATCTCTTTGTGCAAACTTGGTTGCTCCTTCAAAATCATGGAGTTCAAGCGGCACGGCAATCTGCTAAAGGCATCTGCTACCACGTTGGCTTTACCAGGGTGATAGTGAATGTCCAGGTCATAATCCTTGATTAGCTCAATCCATCTTCTCTGCCTCATATTCAGCTCCTTCTGAGTGAATATATACTTTAGGCTCTTGTGATCCGAATAAATCTCACAACGGTTTCCCATCAGGTAATGTCTCCATGTTTTCAGGGCTAGAACTACGGCTGCGAGTTCGAGGTCATGGGTTGGGTAATTTTGCTCATGTTGCTTCAGTTGTCAAGATAGATAAGATATAACTTTGCCTTCTTGCATTAGCACACATCCGAGACCGATCTTGGATGCGTCACAATACACATCGAAGGGCTTCGTGATATCCGGCATGATCAAGATTGGGGCTGAAATTAATCTCCTCTTGAGTTCTTGAAAACTCGCTTCACATTTGTCGGTCCATTCAAACTTCTTGTCCTTCTTCAGCAATTGGGTCATGGGTCTGGCGATACTCGAGAATCCTTCTACGAATTTGCGGTAATATCCCGCCAATCCGAGAAATGCACAAACTTGGGTTTGAGTGGTTGGGGCTTGCCAATCTTCTACATCCTTCACTTTGGCAGGGTCAACGACAATTCCTCCGGCTGATACAACGTGACCGGGGAATCCTACCTCCTGTAACCAGAATTCACACTTGCTAAACTTTGCATACAGCTGATGCTCTCTAAGGGTTCCAAGAATGGTCCTTAGGTGTAGCTCATGTTCTTCTTCTGATTTGGAATAAATCAGAATGTCATCGATGAAAACAACGAAAAATTATCCAGGAAGTCCATAAAAATCTTATTCATGAGATTCATGAAATAAGTGGGGGCATTGGTTAGTCCGAAAGACATGACTGTATACTCATACAATCCATATCTGGTGGTAAAGGCAGTCTTTGGAATATCCTCAGCATGAATTTTGAGTTGATGATAGCCAGTTCTAAGATCAATCTTAGAAAACACTTTGGCACCGGTCAACTGATCAAACAAATCTTCTATCTTGGGCAAGGGGTACTTGTTCTTGATGGTGACATCATTCAATTTCCGATAATCCGTACACAAACTGTTACCTCCATCCTTCTTATCCACAAACAATACAGGTGATCTCCATGGGGACGCACTTGGTTGAATTAATCCTATTTCCAACATGGAATCCAGTTGCTTCTTCAGTTCTGTGAGCTCTGACGGGTTCATACTATAGGGTCTCTAGGCTATGGGTCCGGTTCCGGGAATTAGCTCGATGATAAATTCGATATCCCGATCTGGGGGCATACCGGGCAAAACATCTGGAAATACATTGGGGTATTCACAGACTATCCGGACTTGGTCAATGGTAGGTTGGGCTATACTCTTGTTGCATTTGAATTGGCGAGGTAAGGTTTCAGATATATGCTCATTGATATTCATTTGTCTTGGTCATGGTTATGGCTTTCTTGGCACAGTCAATCAATCCTTTATGTTTGGACATCTAATCCATTCCTAGTACTACTTCCAAACCTTTATTTCCGAGTACTATCAGATTTGCATAAAAATCTATGCCATGTATTCGGATAGGGACGACTTTGCAAATTTGCCTAGCCTTGGTGGTTGATCCGGGAATTTGAACAATCATTACATGCTTCAGTTTGGTTGGTTGAATTTTACTAGTGCATGCAAATTCTTCGGTGACAAATGAATGCGATGCACCAGAATCAAACAACACTCTTGCAAGTACTGAATTAACAGAAAACATACCCAGCACAACGTCTAGCGCTTCCTCAGCTTCTTCAGCATGCATGAGAGAAAGACGGCCGTTGCGGTTGAGTGAATTCCCTGGGGCAAATCTTCTTCCTGGCTGAACACGACGCTGCTGCTGAGCTAGGACATTGGCATTGGGAGCTGTAGCATTCTTCTTGTTAGGGCACTCGTTGGAATAGTGGACTTTATTTCCACAGTCATAACAAGTCACTTGCGACTTGTCCTTGGCTTCTACAGGCACAACATTGCTTCCAGTCCTCGGGGCAGTGTTGGTGTTGGTGGTAGCATTGTTGTTGTTGAACTTGGGTGGGGCATGATTGAAATTGCTAGCGTTGCCGGGGTTGTTGTGATTTCCTCCGGGTCTAGGGTTTCCACGGTTGGGATAGGTCAGACGGTTCATCGGGAGTCTGTTGGTTGTTGGGGCAAATCCTGGAGATGGGTTGGGGCGATACTTTGGGGTCTGATGGGTTCCTGGTTGATGCATCATGCGACGCTTGTGGTTCTCGTTGGCTTGGTTGATCTTTCCTTCCATCTGGATAGCTGAGTCAACAAGGGCTTCAATATCCGCAAAGGGGATATTGACTAACACAGTCTGCATCTCGTCATGCAGACCATTCAGGAATCTTTCTTTCTTCTTGGCTTCGGTGTCAATCTCATCCGGGGCATACCTAGCTAATGACAAGAATTTGTCACGGTATTCCACTACAGTCATCCTTCCTTGCTTCAGCTCTCTGAACTCGTCTCTCATTCTCTTGATCAAACCCGGTGGCACATGGGTTCTGCTAAACTTGACCTTGAATTCCTCCCAGGTCATCATCTGGCCTCCGGTCATTGCGCGAACACTGTTCCACCATGCCCTGGCATCTCCGGCTAGATAGTGGGTGGCGAATAGGACTTTCTCGTTGGCTTCCACTCCGGCTACTTCTAGGTTATTTTCCATGGTTTGCAGCCAATCATCAGCGTCTAGGGGTTCTTCCGACTTAGTGAAAATAGGTGGGTTGGTATTCTGGAAGTTCTTGAGCTTAGATCCATGGTTGTCCTGATTTCCGTGGCCTTGGTTGTTATGGGCTAGCTGGGCTATTTGTTGCAGTGTGGCTAGGTTGGCTTGACGTTCTGCTCTTTCAGCTTCGTGGTCAGAAGTCAACATTTGCAGTATCTGCAACATCGGGTCCAGGGATGAACCACTTCCTCCACGTGGCATCTGAAGATTCAGATAGATCGTGAGAAAAGAGGGAAATTTCTAAAGTTTTGGGTCTTTGAAATTTTTTTAAAGTCTGACTCAGATTTTTCTAGTAACTTGCTTTTCATTCATTCATTCATAGCACACGATACAACACACACCACAACAAGGAAAAGCAGATGGTTTTAAGAACCATTCTGGAAACTACGATACAGTGGGACCGAATACTACTCACTACGCTAGTGCTCAAGTGCTACTACTCCTCGAAATCGGTGGCTTCATCATCTTCATCATCATCGATGAAGGCGAAATCATCCTCATCGGTGAAGAAGTCCATAGCCTGATCCTCCAGAAAATCATCGTCATCGCTGAGATAGGAGTAGGGGTCTCCACGAAGATCCTCTCTGGCATTCTCCCTTTCCTCCAACTGCATGTCTCTCTCGTGGATGGTCTCCTCCAGAGATGAGATGCGGTGGCGAAGACGGGCAATAATGCGCTCCTTCTTGTCAAGCTGACGGCGGCGAGACTTGCGATCCTTTGCTAGCATGGCGATGGTTTGATCCTTCGTCTTGATGATGGCAGACTTGTGGTTGCAGTAGTCACGGCAGTTGTCCAACTCCTACTGACGATCGTACATCATGAAGCTAAGGTGGTCCAATTGAGTCTTCAGCTCAGGGTGGTATGGGGCTTCTAGTGGTTGTCCATTTGCATTACGCCTTGGGCAAAACTCAAAGCGAGTTCCCTTAATCTGATTGATGATCTGCCCACACAGACGAGAAAGAGCTTCCTGCATTGCTCTGGCAAGTCCATCGATCCAGTTGTTTTCCCTCAAGGTAAACTGAATTCCCTCCGCAGTGGGAGGTTCAATCTTTCCTCGGAGACTTGCAACAATTAGCCACTGCAGGTCTTCTCCTCCTTGATCATTGAGCTGAGCTCCGAAGAACTCGGGGTGCGGACGCTCCAGAAGTTCCGAAAGCTGGTCCAAATCCCTCTCAAAGATAAGGTCTCCTCCATTCCCCAACTGATAAAACTTGCTGTACTTCACGTCCATCTATAAGAATATAGGATGAGTAAGTTAGTAGAGTGATCAAGTGTCTCAAAATTTTATGTATTTTTGCAAAAGTTTTTGAGGAACATGAATTTTCATGAAAGAATCAAAGGGATAAGAATGAGAATAAGTTTTTGTAAATATTTGTCTTCTTTGGTTTTGGAAAATAAGTTTTTGATTTAAACGTCCAGCCTAACTAGGGTCTCCTATGGTCAGGATGGCTCTGATACCAACTTGTCAACACCCAGATTTTTAATCCCACATGCCTGCTATGCCATACATCGCAATCCCAGTATTACCATTTTTGCGAGACATAACAGAATTGGATACCATAGTACATCATCCATTACAAACCGTACATAAGTTCTTACACAAATAGGGATCTCATGATCTAGTTCTTAATACAACATCAAGCAGCGGAATACGTAATAATAGCAGTGGCGTGGTGACTCCATCTTGAGGTCACGAGCAATCTTGGATGGGAGATGATCCTAGTTGTCGTAACCTTCCGGGGTTCCATCCTCCAGGTACTTCTCTTCATAGTCTGGACATGGGAATAGCCAGGGACAAAGCCATGAGTACTCTTTAAGTACTCGCAAACTAATACTAACAAGTAAAAGGGGTTTTTGTAATAGGACACTAGGCTCTAGGGTTATTTTGCAAAAGCCAGATTTATCTCTACTAAGTCTAGAAGCAATGAATGCTAGTCACAATTTTATAACTCCTAAGTGGGAATTTGTATTTCATATCACAACCCTGTTGTGGTCAAGTCAAAGTCTCACTTCATTTCACAAGTCATTTTGAAAAGTATGACGGGGGAACAGTATGGCCACTCCAACTGTCCATAACCGCAGACGCGGCTATTCGAATAGTTTGACACTCTGCAGAGATTGTACACTTTCACCACAATATTCGATACATCCGTCAGGAACAATCCTGAATTCACCATACTCAGTATGCGGATAATCAATCCTAACCTTTCAATTACACGCCCTAGTATAAGCACCTCTCCCGTGAGTTTGGCCTCCCAACCATGACCAACTGTCATCTTGGGCCTTTGCAGTGGACAATCTTCACAAGGTAGCCTTAGCTCAGACCTTGGCCGTGAGGGAACTAATACTAAGGTACATAAGTTTCCAGTCAAGCCCTACCCAATATTCGGGTATTGTGGTTGTACGATAAAATTGGAATGGTATCGCATCCAGACAACCATCAGTTTTATAAAAGGGCTAAGGCTCATGCCTCAACATTTTCATCACCAAAATCATCAGGTGTCCGAAAACACATGTCCAAAACATTTCAATAGAATGATCCATCATTCCAAGGTTTTCATAACCATTTTTCCACCAAGTATTCCCATCTAAAGTTGATCAAGTTCTATGCTTAGCACTAGCATCTACAAGTGGGGGTAAGCACTGATGAGGGGTGGTAAACTAGTGGAGTTTTAGCTAAGTTCAATCTCATGCCTAGATGACATCAAGACTGTCTAGCTTAGGCCAAATTTTATGCTCTTTATGCAACCTTCACATATTCTTCTAGTATCTACCAGTTATTCCAGTAAACTCTAAGTAAGAGCTTTGATAAAGAAATAAAGTATAAAGCTTGTAAGTAAAAACTAGGATTGGTTTATCAATTTGGGTAGGATCATCTATGCTTAGGGCATATAGTTGGCAGGGTGACAAGCAAGTATTGTCTTGCATAATATCAGTATAAGCTTGCTAAGTTAATAGCTTGCAAGTATTGGCTTGCATTGGTCCACTTGGTTAGTAAAGCTTGCATAGGTAAAGTATCTTGCAAGTGTTAGCTTGCCTTGTGCAGAGCAGTGGTTGAAGTTCTCCTCGGCTTCTTCTTCGTAGAATCCTCCTTCCTCCTCGTATCCTTGGTCGGTACTATCGTCTATGAATAAATACGAGGTACACAATCACCAAACAATACTTAACTACTTGCAATCATCACACACAAGGGTCCTATAGATGATCTAGCATCATCACTAACCTTACAAGATTAAAGCTTGGTTTAATTCCTTTTATTTTTAGAAAAGTAATTTCTACTCATTGAAAAACTACTTAAGATTTAATATTCTCCAAACCAAACATGGGATCATGTTGACACATGTCATCACCACATATTTTAGTCCATGGGAATGTGATTTAAAGTGGTGTCACAATTTAATAAGGGTTTACCCTTTTATTTTAATTAATTAAAGTGGCTAGAAATGCCTATGTAGCATTCTTTTATTACTTTAACATTATTTCTATAAGTAAACCTATATATTTTTATATATTCTGAAAGGTATGGTTAAATGTGATTTTTGAGGGTTGGAATCAACTCAAAAGCTGTTATGGTTTAAATTTGAAAAATGTTTGAATGCAGAAAAGCTTCTGCCTTGTTATTTTTACCATGGGTGATCTATAGATCCAAATGACTTGAATCCAACAGGCTTGGATTCAGCAATCCCAGACCAAAATTGGTTTCATTCAATTTGGTGCACTGAATCGATCAGGGTTGATTTTTGAAGTTGGGTACAGAAGTGGGTTTGAAATAAAATGGAAAAGGTTTATTTCAAATAACTGGGTTGCGCGGGAAAAGTTAACAGGCCGGCCTGCTAAGCATAGCGCTTCCGTGGGCTGCTTAAGTTGGTGTCCCCACTCGTCAGTGAGACAGGGGGGTGCGAAGCGGTACGGGGCAATGTGGGACGTTCGATCTAGTTCTAATCCAACGGCTGGGAGTCATCGTCGATGTTGGGCTACGCCGGCGAGAAAGAAACCTAAGCGGCCGATGGGGGGTTCTTTGGGGGCTCACCGGGTGCGGCGAGGTCGGCGAACGAAGTCGACAGCGAACTTCGGGGGTGGCGGCAGCTCTGGGGTGGACCGAAATCGATGGCGCCCTTCTTCTCCAGGCGGCGGGCTCGGTGAAATTCAGCGATCTGCTGCTCGCCTTACTCGGGACTGAGGTGGGGTGGTTACGGTGAGAGAGGTGGAATGCTGTGAATAATTTGAGCGGGGAGTCCTCTATTTATAGTCTCGGCAATTGAGACCGAGCGGCATGGCGAGGCGGTCGACATGGCTACAGGCGGCTAGAGGCATGGCCCGTGGCGATAAACGGTGGTCTCTGGCGATGCTCTCTGACTTTAATGCGCTTGGGGCGGTGCGGTTTTGATGCAGAACATGCGGCGCTCTGTCTGTGGCGGCGTCTTCTGACGGCGGTGGTGTGCGGCATAGGCGTGACGAACGGGATGTCTGGCGGTCTCTGGGTCGGTGGCGATCGTGTATCTGGCGTAGTAAGGCGGCACGATCTGTGGGCTTGGTCGAGGTGGCGCTCTGGCGCACGCTCGGCATGGTCGCTAGCGGTCTGGCGCGTCGTGCGTGTGGTCCGAGGTTGGCAAGGTTGGCGGTGGGCGGGAGTGGCGGTGGGTGTGGCTGCCTCCTAGACATCTTTGCCTAGGCTTGTTTCTCCTCCTACCTTCTTTGTCGACATGGGGTGACAAGGTTGGCTTGGTGTTCACCATTGATGGTTTTGGCAAGCTCATAGTGGTGCTAGTGCTTGGTTAATCTTGCTAGATGATCTACTGAGCTGGTTGTGAGCTAGATAGGGAACCAGTTAGGCAAGAATCATTGCTGACAATAGTGTTTTGATTTTGTTTGATTTGTGTCTGCAATGTGTTTGATGAAATGGCCGCATGAAATCAAGTTTTGAATTTTGAAAAGATTTTTGGTGGGTGTGCTAGATTGGTGCTGGTGAGTCTGTAGATGCTTGGGTTTTGAAAGTTGAGCTTGTTTGAGTGGTTTTTGAAAAAGTGGGATCTTCCCATATGATAAAGATTCAATTTTGAATTGTCATTTAAACTATGCATTTGAAAGTTTCTGGATGACCACAAAGTGGGCCTTGATACTTTGTTATGAGTACATTCAAGGGGTGCAAAGATCTAGAAAAGTTTCTGTTAGGTTCTGAAAGTTTGAGACAACCAAAGTAGGCATGGGAGTTAAATTGGTCAAAATGACCATTCCTTTATTTTATCTGTTTTGCTTTATTTGTCTTCGGGAAAAGTTTGGGAAATGTTTTAGATGATGTTTATTTCACCTAAGAAACATTTTACAAGCAAGGAAACATACAAACAAGGTGGTTCAAAAGAATTTCAAATTCAATGCATACTCATATGCATGCATTCATAATTTTATTTAGAAAAGTTTTTGTTAACCCTAATTTTGATGATTAAAATTTGATGATCCAAGTTCAATATTTTTGGGATGTTACAGTGGCGCTGTTTGACGGTTGTAGTGCCACTTTGATTGGTGACAGGCGTAGCTTCTATCCATTGGTGAAATTGTCAATAGCGACAAGGAGGTAGACGTAACCTCCGGGTGACAATTTCTGGAACTCGCCTGCCATGTCGAGTCCCCATTACATGAAGGGCCAGGCCAATGGTATTGGCCACAGCTCGGAACCTAGCACATGTGGATTTTCGATGAATTGTTGGCAAGCGTTGCACTTTTCAACGATTCTCTTGGTGTCACGCATTTCTATTGGCCAATAGAAGCCAACGCGGAGTGCCTTGGTGACGAGGGCGCGACTTCCCGCATGATGGCTACACGTGCCTTCATGTATGTCAAGGAGGATGCTTCTTCTGTCACCGTTAGTGATGCATCATTGGAGTACTTCGTGATGACACGTTTGTAGAGTTTGCCATTGATGCTAGTGAAGGCCTTGGAACGAAGAGTGATGTATCGCGCATTCGTTGGGTATTTAGGAAGCTTATTGCTCAGTAGGTATGCGATGAATGGGTGACTCCAAGATGGCTCGATGAGCATGACCTCCATGAGTCCAAGAGAGCTCGATGAGTCTGACTATGGAGTCAAATGATTTCTCAGGTGCATTCTACTTCGTCATCGGGGGAAGGCTGGTGTTTCTTGACTCCTTTAGCCTTGCCAGTTCCCCAGTTATCATACTTGATGAAGCTCCCTGGGGTGGTGATGACGCCGTTTGGTCCTGGCATCTTTAGCAGGAGGTACGCGTAATGCGGTACCACCGCCAGGAACCTTGTGAATGCCATCTGGCCGAGGATGTGGCATGACACTATGATGGCCAGTCGACCACCTCAAACTCGAGACATTCGCGCCTGAAGTTCTTGGGGCTGAAGATGATGTTCAGCTAGATTTTTCCTAGGGGCTAGACTCCTTTCCTTGGGACGAGGTTGTGGAAGGTTGTGTCATGTGCTTCTAGGCTGGAGACCGGGATCTGCATGGGGCGTAGGGTGCTGGAAAACATGAGGTTGATTCCACTACCGCCGTCAATGAAGACCCGACTCATCTCAAAGCCGCTAATCTATGCCTCGAGCAGAGTGGCCTAGGCGAGGGATTTGGCGGGGGTGATCGGATCTATCGAAGGTGATGCAAGACTAGGAGCCACTGAGGTACTCAGGTACGGCTGGTGGGGTGGTGCGGCCAAGTTTATTTGGCGGGTTATCGTCTTCTGGATCCTCTTGGATGGGCGCCCCTTATGGATCATGCCCATGCTCCCCAGCGGGCGTGGGTACAGCTCTGCCCCATCTTTTATGCCGACGCGGGTCCTCCAAGTGGTGGTGGTGGAGTGCCATATGCTATGGGACCCAGGGCGGTACCGCATCCCTGGCTCGTTGCTTTACATTGCAACTGAGTGTAGGTGTCTTGGAGATTCTAGAACTCGCGACAGTCTTTCAGGAGGTGACTCGATTTTTTCTTGTCGTCCTTCTTGTCGATGTAGAAGTGGACGTTGCAAGGACCTGACATTCTCTACATGGGGGAGGCGTCGCGAGCGCGGTGTTGCCACACTTGCGTCGTATTCCCTCTATCGTGGTAGCCGCTGCTACGGTATCCGCTGTTGTGGATGCCGTCGTTGTGGCGGTCAGCGTAGCCTGCCGCGACCATGTTGACTTATTTGCAGTCTCACTAGTAGGAAATGTCCTAATGGTGCTCCAAGGGTATGATCCTATCAGTGGCGCACTGTCAAATTTGGAGCGCCACGCCTAAGTGGGCTCTAGCGCCGGGGGTCGGGCCCATCTATCCCTGGTGCATAGAAGTGGCGTGCAAAACGCATAAGTGTGGTATCTGTGGTGTGGGCCCGAATATCTGACAAGGTATTAGAGTATCCGTAGCGCACCTTATAGGGGTGCGCCAATAACCTGGAATACCTATGGCACATCCAATATAGGTGCGCCACAGATAATTTCACAAAAATCTGCTCCCCCTCTTCGGATTGGCTTTTTAGTTTTGCAAAAAAATAAATAAAATGAAAAACACTTCAAAAAATGAATCCTTTCATATATAGGTATGTTATGTGGTTTATTTTGTAGGAAAATTAACAAATATGAATTTCGATTTTTTTTTTGCAAAAAAAAACGTTATGGCACAATATATCAAAATGACGAGCATGAAATTTTACAACTGCTCGCAACTCTTTTAGGCCATTTACTGATTTTAAGAATCTCAAAATTCGAAAAGGGAAAAAAGTTATGGCAAAAACAAGATTTTTTCTCGCAGAAAAAAAATTGAGCCCACTTATCTATGGCGCACCACAATAGGGTGCACCACGGGTAGGTTTGAGCGGGATTCAAATTTTACTCCCCACCCCGTCTACCTACCCCCTTCTCATTATCTTCCCCCACCTGCCCCTCCTATTCTCCTCCTCCTCTCTTCTTATTCCTCTACCTCTCTTCTTCCTCCTCCTCTCTTCTCCCTCTTCCTCTTCCTCCTCCTCCTTCTCCTTTCTTATTCCTCCTCCTCTCTTCTTCCTCTTCCTCCTCATCTTCTTCTTATTCCTCCTCCTCCTCCTCCTCCTCTCTTCTTCCTCTTCCTCATCCTCCTCCTCCTCCTCCTCCTTCTCCTCTTCTTCATCCTTCTCCTCTCCTCCTCTGGTCTTCTTCTTCCTCCTCCCCCTCTCCTCTTCTCTTTCTCGTCCTCTGACTCCACTCTTCTCCTCTCCATATACTCTCCTCTGACCACGTACTCCTCCAATTGTGAGCTCCTCGAGCTCTCCCCCCGGTCCCCGCCTCCTACCGGCTCGGTCACGGTCTCCCTCATCTACTTGTGGCGATAGGCTTTGGTCGCGGCGACGTGGCGCAACATGACGACAACGAAGCAACAACACAGATTCTTTTTACGAAATTTGAAAATTTTATCAGTGGCGCACCATGCCCACATGCGCCACGGATAATATTTCATATCCTGCCCTTTTTTCTAATTTTGGAATCGCTATCAGTGGTGCACCATATCCCCATGTGACATGGATAAGTGGGCTTATCCGTGATGACGTCAAGGTGCACCACATAGATGGCTCAAATGATGTAGAGCTCGTTGGGGAACCCCAAGTGGAAGGTATGATGAGCACAGTAGCAAGTTTCCCTTAGTTATGAAACCAAGGTTATCGAACCAGTAGGAGAAAGAACCAACTCCCAAGGTGTTGCTAGCAACTTGGAACCTTCACAACACAACCACAATACTTTGCCCCAACTTATAGTGAGGTTGTCAATCTCACCGGTTTGCTGAAAACAAAGGATTAAACGTATAGTGTGGAAGCAAGTAGTTGCTTTGTAGGAATTGCAGAAAGTAAACAGTAGGCAGTTAATTGAATATCAATGGGAAGAATGGACCGGGGTTAGTGTGAGGGGTTGAGGGTTTAGGGTTTTTAGGGTATAGGGCTTAGGGTTTAGGCTTTAGGAAATTTTCAATAATGCCCGAGCTTACATGAATTAGAATGGCGTTAGTGCAATTTAATATAAAATTTTGATCTATTAGTGCATGATACATGCTTTCTTGGTTAGGGTTGTTTATGGGCTGAGTGTTTAGGGTTTTAGTATTGAGGGGTTAGGGTTTTGTTTTTTGGGGGTAGTTTTGGGTTTAGGATTTTTTCAATAATATGTCCGAGCTTAGGGTAAGTGGTTGAGGGTATGTTCAGGGTTTTTAGGGGTTTAGAGTTTAGGGGTTAGGGTTTAGGGAATTTTCAATAATGATGTTCAAGCTTTATACCTATTTAAGGGAATATGCCCGAGACGCAATAATAAAGTGATAATTATTGTATTCCTTATTTATGATAAATGTTTATTTTGCATGCTATAATTGTATTAATATGGAAACATTAATACATGTGTGTTTAATAAATAAAAATAAAGTTCCTAGTTATGCCTCTCTTATAAACTAGCTCGTTGATTAACAAGATGATCAAAGGTTTCCTGATCATGGACATTGAATGTTGTTAATAACGAGGTCACAACATTGTTGGAATGATGTGATGAACATTCATCCGAAGTATAGCGTTACGATCAAGCTCATTGTGTTTATATTGCTATAACATCATACGAAGTAATCTTAGTCCTTAGACCATGAGATCATGTCAATCAGTAACACCAGAAGAGTATGTTGATAACATCAAACGTCACACCATAACATGGTGACTATAAAGATAGGTTCAGTGCTATGAAGGTGTTATGTTGAGGCTCATGGATCAAGAGTGGAATTTGTACATACCGATGACATAGAGGTATACTCTTGGCCCTCTCGGTGATATCACATTAGTTAGCTTGCAAGCAAGTGATTTCATCACTAGAATGTTATATCACGGGAACAAGAAAAGAGTGCATGTTGGTAATGAGATAAAACTAGGTATGAAGATACCGATGATCGAATCTTGGACATGTAATATATCGCGAGACAAAAGGGATTGAGTTACATGCGTATAAGGTTCACACGATCACATAAATCATTGTTGAATGTGTGGGAGTCAGTACGAATCTCCAGGTCCCGCTGCTGATTATTGATCGGAGAGGGGTCTCGATCATGTCTTTATTATTCATGAACCGTAGGGTGACACACTTAAGGGATACTGACACCATTTGGAGAAAATAATATGCCAGATAAAGAAATACAAAGCGCATGAATTATTTCACTAGACATCGGAACTGTTTCGGTTGAAATTGTTGAAACTGGTTCTGCATGTGAAATTGAAATTCTATAAGGGGTTTTATGTGAATGTTTGTTAATTAGAGTAATTAACAAAATTCTGAATAAATAAATAAAAGGTGTTTTATTTAAAGAGAGATTACATTAAATTTGGTGGAAATTTAAATGGAATTTGAGTGGAGAAAATGGAGGGTCATCTTTATGTGAGTGGAGATTCCACCACATAAATGAGGGAGAGGCGGGGGAACCCTCCATGGCCAGCGGACATGCCCCATTAGGCTGCCCCCATCCCCTATATAAGGAGCACCTCCTCCTCCTCCACTCTCACACCTCCTCGTGAAGGATCTCTCTCCCCCTTTAGAATTTCCCCATGGTCTCGGATCAGCGAGATACATGTTCCCGGTGGATTTTTCTGGAAGGACTTGTTGCTTCCGCTGCTTTGCTAGAGCGAGGGCGCGTAGGTTGTTGGGGTACCCGGACATGTGTGTGATCATGGATGCACCACTGCTTTGCGGTGCTGGACTTGATGGTGCTGGACCGGCTAGACCAGATGGACTTCATCACGATCTTGAGATCGGCAAGCGTTCGACTAAATCATCCACGAGTACAATCTTGTTAAAGCTATTCGATCTTCGAGGGTATGTATTCTATGGATGGATATCCACCCGTTGCTTGTATATAGTAGATAGATCTTGGTACTTAGTTGTTCCCATCGTAGGAATTTTTTGTTTTCTATGCTACGAACCCTTCAGTAGAATCAGAGCCGGATCTATGCATAGATGCTTTGCACGGGTAGTACACATATGAGTATGTGGGCGGTGATGGTCATGTTATTACTTCTTCCTTGTACTTTGGATATTGGTGGCATAGTGGGATGAAGCGGCCCGGACAAACTTTACATGTCCTCGCACATGAGACTTGTTCCACGCTTGACATGCAACTAGTTTTGCATAAGTGGCTTGCAGGTGTCTGTCTCTCCTACTATAGTCAATGTCTGATTTACAACAAGTTGTCAATAATTTGATTATCATCATTGTGGTTCCATATTAGTAGGTAAGAACGGTTCTATCTCCGAAAGCCCTCAGCCACATAAAACTTGCAATGGATAAATTAGAAGCGTCTAGTTTAGATTGCTGCTGGGCTAGTGTCATGATATGGTGATGTTGTAAGTAAAGGTATAAGTCGATACTCTTACAACACACATAACGTGTAAGTTCCATAGACCTTGGCCTTACACATAAAGGAATGATGAAGATCATACCACGATGCACATGATAACGATCAAGCGCAAGGACCATATCATTTCACTTTTCACATAAGATGTTTGTTGCATCTTATATGACTAGTTTTGTGTTTTATTAGCATAATAAGATGATCCCTCATTTAGATATCAAGATGAAAATGTGTTCTTCCTTAAGTATGCACCGACTATGTTTCGCCGCTTCAAGACATCACGTGATGATCGGGTGTACTTGAATCCACGAGCATATCTCTGGTGTAAGACAATTTTACACACGCGAATACTAAGATTCTTACTTGGCGGGCCTAGCATGTACAGACATGGCCTCGGAACACGAACCAAAAGGTTAAGCATGAGTCATACGTTTTGATATGATGACCATATAGATGCTCGCCTTTCAAGCTACACCGACTCACGTGATGATCGGACTTGGTGTAGTGGATTTGGTTCATGTAATCACCAAAAATACATGATGGATGTCATTTTTGAGTGGGAGTTTATTTCTAATTTGGATTAGTAGAACTCAATTTATCATAAATTAAATCAAAGTGAATTTTCATAATTTGTTGTAGTCATTGGCATTCGTTCACCACCTTATGCTTAGTTGTAATTGAGATAATAGAACTACAGAATTCTGGATATTTACTTTACAAACTAGTATCGTATTGTGTTGAGTGTCAATCTAAAGTTTAAAGTCCTATTGTAAACTTTCAGAAAACTATGTTTACTCTGTGAAATTTAATAATTAGTATTAAATCAAGAGTAACAATTTCAGTGTTAGTATCTAAAGTATCATGTTTGCCTCCATGATTCTTGATTGTTTTTAAATATCAAGGATATATAGGAGCTGAAAGAATTGTTTCAGAAACCATCATGTGTGGCAGATATAACAATATCTGAAACAATGTTTTGGTTGCAATATGATAGAGTATAATATATGTTCTCATATTGGATGAGAATTTATAAAGGTTGGAGATGCTAGAATCCTAATCATCCAAAAGGGTTTTGGAAAGTAGCGTTATACTCACGATTCGACTTTATAACCTACATTAGCTTGATCATGAAAGTCTTCATGATAATGATGAATAGAAGATGTATGTAAAGTGTTTACTACACTAAAAGATTACTAAAAATGGATTTTGAAAGAACACCAATCATTAGATGATGGTGATCTCCTTAAAAAGTGCAAGTCCAAAGGTATTGGTATTTAAATATACACGCTTTGGACTATGTGTCATGTGTATGGTGCCACTTTTGATGTTGATAGATTCTTTTAAAAGGAAAGGAAATGATGAAAGAGAATCTATTAAATATATTTGGCAGAAAAGAAAAGATTGGAAATATCCAGTTTAAATATAAAGATGATATACATGTTATGGTTGTATTCTTTGCTTGTTAAACAATGTGGTTCTTGGGTATTGAATAACGACTTGGTTGGTATGAAATTTCATACAGAACGACGCAATTCATGAACCACATTGACCTAAGTAACTAGCAAGAGAATATGTGATGATGTTCATCGAAAACAAACAAGCTGTTGTTTGTATTTCTCGTTGACATCAAATCCCGCCTTCAAAATTTATTTAAATCAGGTATTATGAGAACAAAGATTGTTCAAATAATTACCGTATTCCATATAAGATGGATGATTTACAAATCTATTTGGAGAAATAACATCCATAAAAACTAATGCTAAAATTTCGCAAAACAAATGATTGAAAGATCACTTACAAAGTGACATCGCCGTTTAAATTATATTGGAAAAAAACATGAAGAAACTCCACTTTCATGGATTTTTGGATTCTTTGATTTGATCAAATGATGCTTGTGAGACTTTCCTCGGGATAATTAAAACTTCGTTCAAAGGCCAAAAAAGAACGATCGACTTATTGGAATTTATACATATCGATGTATGTAGTCCATTATGTGTGGTCGTAAGCGATGGATTTCAACTTCATATGCTTTCTCCGGAAATTTGAGTGAATATTCACTTAATAAGAAAGAAGTATGAAATATTTGAATACGTTCAAAGACATTCAAGATGAAAGTGGAAAATCATTGTAACAATTTTTTTTATGATTTTATCATAAAGGGATTTATTTGAGTTGCAAGTTTAGCAAAACACCTAGATTTGCATCTTCTGAAACACCATAGGAATATGGAGTGTTTGAGATTTGTAACAAAACCTTGTTTGACATGGTTGGATCAAAGGTGTTATTTATAAAACTGTCATTATGTTTTAAAAGATTAAAGCTTTAGAGACTACCGCTTTTACACTGAAAAGAGCTCCATCTTGTTCCATTGAAATGACACCATGTAATTTATGGTTTGGGGTAAACCCAAACCATAAGTAAGATTGTCTTTTCTTAAATTTTGGTATGCTAAGCATAAGTAAGATTTTACAACCAAAGTCAGATGAGCATGTCTTTTTAGGTTGTTTTGAATAAGTATTCCTCCATAACACCGAGGATAAAAGGGTTTGTCGCTTGAAACGTGAAGTTTCTTGAAAAAGAAATTTTTCGCAAAAGTTAATTGGGAGGATAATAGAACTTTGATAAGGTTAACGAACCTTAGCTATATGAGCTGAGTTGCGCAGCATCGGAAAATGTTTTGGAGGCAGCCACAATGCTTATGGCTCACGTGCCTCAAAGTTTGCGGTCACGGAGGTCTAACTTCCTATTGAACCAAGTAGGTCGGATGAATAATCAAATGCTAAGATTTGAGAGTAAATCATTGTTGTTTGACAATGATGAACCGACTACATGCAAACAAGCGATGATGGTCCCTATCTCCGTCAAATGGCTTGAAGCCATAAAATTCATGATAGTTCCATACGCGAGAAATCGAGTTTTTTGAACTTGGAAGACCCTCCGAAAAGGTGTAAAAACCTATTGGTCGTATTTGGATCTATAAACAAACAGACATGGATGTTTCACATCTATAAAATAATCGACATGTCGATAAAGTTTTTACGATAATGTACAAGGAGTTGACTATGACAAGATTTGATCTTTCATAGCGATATTTAGTCTGGACGGATTAATGTAGCAACCACTACATATAATTTGGTATATGGTAGTTGAAAAAACAAAACAAAGTTCTAATAGAATGGTTACCTAGGATGTGTACACGACATAGTCTAAAGGGTTTTGTTAATTCAAAGGATGCTAATAAGGGCATGCAAACTTCAATGGTTGAAGTAAGCATCATAGAGTTGGAATCTTCACCGTGATGAAACTGTTAAAGGAGTTTTCATCAGGAGACGATGAAGATGCTTGCATTTGCGAGAAATTAAGTGGGAACACCGAGACATGTTTCTAATACATTATGTGGAGGACATCTTATTGATTGGAAATGGTGTATCTTTTATTGACAAAGGTTGAGAATTTCATTTCGATGAAAGACTCAGGAAAAACCCAAATTTTTAGCATGAATGTCTATATGAATAGACTATGACGCTAATATGGTTATGCCAAACATACATATATGAGATATTAAAGGAATTCAATATGGAAATGACGATAAAAGGTTCTTGTCACATGGAAAAGAATTGAATCAAGATTCAAGTGTATCGACACTTGATAGGTGAAACAAGATTCAAGTCCTTTGCCACTTGATGAGTGAAATCACAAGAATGTTTTGATCAATCATACCATGATATGTACACATCCAGATATGTCCTATGCTCTAAACGTTATGAGCATATACTAGAATGGATCATAAAATGATCATTGGACGATAGTAAGGATATTCTTATAATCTTTTGGAAGAATTAATAATATATTATATTTGTATAAGAGACAAATAGTTTATTGTAAAATGGCACTAGTTCTATCACAAGATACAAATTAAGTTTATCTCAGTTTAAACTATGGGTGCCACAATGTAATGGAAAGAAGTTTCCATGACGGATTTGGATGATTTCCAAACTTAAGATATTGTGTCGGATACTACAACAAAAGCCTAAGTATATGACTACTATAATAGGAGCAAAGGAGGGCATTTGTGTCAAGTATTTTGTTATCAAACTAAGGTGTGGTTCACAATGGGTTAACACTAAAGATATATTGTACGGCAATAGTATCGACATGATTTAACCCCAAGGAACTAAAGGTCTCACCAAAATACCAAATTTATACAATGCCATCTCATTAGAGAATGAGTGATGCATGAAGACGCAAAGACATGCAAACACACACGGACCTGAAAGCGTCAGATCTGTAGATTATGTTAACCACTTGCAATCGCGTATATGGAACACCAGAAAGCCATAGGTGTTCAATAAGCAAAGTTTCTAAACTATATTATTGTCTCTAGGGCAAGTGGGAGACTGAAGGGAATATGCCCGAGAGGCAATAATAAAGTGGTTATTATCATATTCCTTATTTATGATAAATGTTTATTTTGCATGCTATAATTGTATTAATACGAAAACATTAATACATGTGTGTTTAATAAACAAAAAGAAAGTTCCGAGTTATGCCTCTCTTATAAGCGAGCTCGTTGATTAACAAGATGATCAAAGGTTTCCTGATCATGGACATTGGATGTTATTAATAATGAGGTCACAACATTGTTGGAATGATGTGATGAACATTCATCCAAAATATAGCATTACGATCAAGGTCATTGTGTTTATATTTCTATAACATCATACAAAGTAATCATAGTCCTTAGACCATGAGATCATGTCAATCACTAACACTAGAAGAGTATCTCGATAACATCAAATGTCACACCATAACAGGGTGACTATAAAGATGGGTTCAGTGCTACGAAGGTGTTATGTTGAGGCTCATGGATCAAGAGTGGAATTTTTCCATCCCGATTACGGAGAGATATACTCTGGGCCCTCTCGGTTATATCACATTAGTTAGCTTGCAAGCAAGTGATTTGATCAGTAGAATGTTATATCGCGGGAACAAGACAAGAGTGCATGTTGGTTACGAGATCAAACTAGGTATGAAGATACCGAAGATCGAATCTCGGACATGTAATATATCACGAGACAAAGGGATTGAGTTACATGTGTATAAGGTTCACACGATCACAAAAGACATCGTTGAATGTGTGGGAGTCGATCTGAGATCTCGTGTCCATTGCTGATTATTGATCGGAGAGTAGTCTCGATCATGTCTGCATTATTCGCGAACCATAGGGTGACACACTTAAGGGATACCGACACCATTTGGAGCAAATAATATGCCAGTGAAAGAATTACAAACGCAGGAATTATTTCACTAGACACCGGAACTGTTTCGGTTGAAATTGCTGAAACTGGTTCTACACATGAAATTGAAATGATGTAAGGGGTTTTATGTGAATGTTTGTTAATTAGAGTAATTAACAACATTCTGAATAAATAAATAAAAGGAGTTTTATTTAAAGAGAGATTACATTAAATTTGGTGGAAATTTAATGGGAATTTGAGTGGAGAAAATGGAGGGTCATCTTTATGTGAGTGGAGATTCCACCACATGAATGAGGGGGAGGTGGGGACACCCTCCATATCCGGCGGCCATGCCCCGTTGGGCTGCCCCCTCCCCTATATACGGAGCACTTCCTCCTCCTCCACTCTCACACCTCCTCGTGAAGGATCTCTCTCCCCCTTTAGAATTTCCCCATGGTCTCGGATCAGCGAGATACATGTTCGCGATGGCTTTTTCTGGAAGGATTTGTTGCTCTACTGCTTCGCTGGAGCGAGGGCGCGGAGGTTTTGGGGTACCCAGACGTGTGTGTGATCACAGATGCACCACTGCTTTGTGATTCCGGACTTGATGGTGCTGGACCGGCTGGACCAGATGGACTTCATCACGATCTTGAGATCGGCAAGCATTCCACTACATCATCATAACGTTATTCGGTCTTCGAGGGTATGTATTCTATGGATGCATATCCACCCGTTGGTTGTATCTAGTAGATAGATCTTGGTAATTAGTTGTTCCCATCGTAGGAATTTTTTGTTTCCAATTCATCGAACTATTCACCTATATTCGTCGAATATAATGGTGTTACTGAATTAATAGAAGTATTTGAAAATTTGATCTATCAGTGTGCATGACATCTTCTTGGTCAAGATTTAAGGGTTTAGTGTTTCGGGTTTTAGGGTTAGGGGTTTAGTGTTCTGGTTTTAGGGTTTAGGGTTTAGTTATTTTGGGGTTTAATTAGGGTTTAGGGTTTCGGTAATTTTCAATAAAGTTCGAGCTTTATGCATATATTCATTGAATATAATGACTTAGCAACAATTTAATAATGAAAGTATCTCAAATTTTGATCTATATATAAGTGCATGATACCTGCTTGGTTAGGGTTGTTTATGAGCTGAGGGTTCAGGGTTTTAGTATTGAGGTTTTGTTTTTTGGTATTGCAGGGTTAGTTTAGGGTTTAGGAATTTTTCAATAATATGTCCGAGCTTAGGGTTAGGGGTTGATGGTTTATGGTTTTTAGGGGTATAGGGCTTATGGTTATGCTTTATGGAATTTTCAATAATGCTCGAGCTTTCGTGAATTAGAATGGCATTAGCGCAATTTAATGAAAGTATATCAAATTTTTATCTATTAGTGCATGATATGTTCTTGCTTGGTTAGGGTTGTTTATGGGTCGAGGGTTTAGGGTTTTGTTTTTTAGGGGTAGTTTAGGGTTTAGGATTTTTTCAATACTATTTCTGAGCTTAGGGTAAGGGTTTAAGGGTAAGTTTAGGGTTTTTAGGGGTTTAGGGCCTAGGGTTTAGGGAATTTTCAATTATGTTCGAGCTTTCGTGAATTAGAATGGTGTTAGAGCAATTTAACAAAAGTATCACAAATTTTGATCTATAAGTGCATGATACCCGCTTGGTCAAGGTTTAGGGTCGTAGGGTTTACGTTTTAGGTTTTAGGGAACTTTCAATAATGTTCAAGCTTTATGCTCAGATTCATGGAATGGAATGACGTTAGCATAATTTAATCAAAGTATATCTCAAATGTTGATCTATAAGTCGATGATATATCTTCTTAGTCAGGGTCGTTTAGGGATTTAAGGTTCAGGAAATTTTCAATAATGTTCAAGATTTATGCTTATATTTGTTTGGGGTTGAGGGTTTAGGTTTCAGGGGTTGTTTAGGATTTTAGTGGTAGCCATGGGATTTGACGAGTTTCCGAAAAAACAGCTTCGTAGTATTGTCCTGCCATGTATGGACATTATTGTGTTTCAACCCGAACGGCCAAGGTCATCAAGGCCATATCGATGACATCATATGTTACGACCCCATAGAGTTCCCACACTAGATGGGTGCATCTTGGGGTATCAAGCATTTTTGACCGTGGGAGTTTTCACACATATAGTGGATCATGTGTCCTCTCTAACAATGACAGTTAAATGAATTTCGCAAAAAAAAAGTCTAGCGCGATGGAGACGGGAGTACAAGCCACGTGTGTCTAAGGGCATCTATAATGTTGGACCCACCCGAGTAATGGAAATTACCACAATGTACAAGGTCAGCATTTGCGACAAGGTGGGACCCACATAGCTTGTCATATTGCTCCATGCAAAGGGAAATGATTTTTCTATACTCTATGCGAAATCCACAAGCTTGAGGTAACTTTATTTTCTCCACAATGTACTACTATATGCCTTAAGGCGTGTTTTTTTACACATTGCGGATGCCCTAAGGAAAAAGCAAATAATGGGCCCACTTGGCAGTGTATGACCAAGCTATAAAACTTCTATGCACACGTCTTCAATTTAGTAGGTCCCATGAATCGTCTCGTTTGGACACTGTCTAGACGGTGGAGCTTACTACTATTAGTAGTACTAGTATATTTATTTTGCCTGGACATATGCCCACCTCTGTCCACGCGATGTACATGTAGAGAGAATAAAATGTAGGCATGGGAAGAGGGCAGCAACAAAGAGAGAAGAGGAGTTGAAGGCGGTTCGATGTTAAAGCAAAGTTTATTATGGGTTCCTAACACGAGGTACTCCTGCCGCCTTTACAGTGTAGTACACTCTACTATTATTAAATTTCAGGACCTATATACGCAAAAAATTGGAAGTGTGTTTTCTCTCTCCTTTGCTGCCTCTCATCTCTCGACCTCTCTCCCCTCGTGCACCGGCCCGACTGATCTCTCCCTCATCCACAGCGTGGCGCTGTGCACGTGTGCCTCGGTAAAGCAACTCTGTTTCTTTTTTTTATGGGGCGGCTCTGTTTCTCTGGCGTGTTCGGCAGCCATGTTGGTGTGGACTAGGAGTAGTATTGTACTAGTATATAGGAAGGAAACCACTTTGGTCCTTGGCGGCAAAAAAAATCAAACTTTTCTGGTTTTTTAATTTTCACTTGCTTCCCAAACATCAGGAGGGAAGGTTATTCAAAAGATCCATCATTCACATTAGTAATACTTCTTATAATATCTTTATCTTGTCTTATCTCTTACAATACCATACCACTACAAGTGGATGATACCCCTATCTGGCCAGGGTCGTTTAGGGGTTTTGGGTTTAAGGTTTAGCCAACTTTCAATAATGTTCAAGATTTATGCTTATAATCATGGAACACAATGGTGTTACCGCAATTTAATGAAAGTATCTCAAATTTGGATCTATGAGTACATGATACCCTGCTTGGTTAGGGTTTAATTATGGGTTGAAGGGTTTAGGGTTTTAGTATTTAGGGATTTAGGGTTTAGGGGTTGTTTATTAGGGTTTATGGAATTTTCAATAATGTTCAAGTTTTATGCTTATATTCATCGGAGAGAATGGCGTTACCCATTTTAATGTAAGCATCTCAATTTTGATCTATAAGTGCATGTCAGGGTTTAGGGGTTTAGTGTTTAGGGTTTTATGGTTTCGGGATTTTTCAATTATGTTCAAAAGCCGCTTTATGCTTTTAATTGTGGAATAGAATGGCATTACCGTAATTTAATGAAAGTATCTGAAATTTAGGGGTTTAGTGTTCAGGTTTTAGGTTTTAGGGTTTAGGTATTTAGGGGTTTAATTTAAGGTTTAGGGTTTCGGGAATTTTCAATAAAGTTCGAGCTTTATGCATATATTCATGGAATAGAATGACTTAGCAACAATTTAATAATGAAAGTAACTCAAATTTTGATCTCTATATAATACCTGCTTGGTTAGGGTTGTTTATTGTCACATCCAAAATTTTCCAAATTTTGAAATGTGAAAAATAAATAAACAAAATAAAAATTTGTTAAAATTTAGGGTGAGAAGAAACTTTTTGGTTTCCAATTGGAAACATCAAAACCTATTTTGATCAAATAAAATCCTAAAGGGATTTAAAAAGTTAAACAAATAATAAATAAAGTTATAATAGTTGGAATCACTATTTTTGGATCTTTAAATAAAAAGCTATGGTTTTTAAGCAAAGGTAGAAATATAAATAAGGAATATTTTAAAGAGTCAAATTTAATCTTGGCCAAGCAAATGAAAGAAAATATTTTTATTTGATAAAAAGAGTAAAGGATTATTTAAAATAAAATAATAAGGATTTATTAATATCCAAATTCTATTTAAGTAAAGGTTTTTCCATTTTAAATAAACACTAAAACTTTTTAAAGTATTTTAAATAAAAATTCCAAGTGTTTTATATTTTCAAATACAACCTATTGAAAAGGTTTTGGTATTATTTAGATTTCAAATAGAGTTTTAAAAATAAATTAAATCCTATTTGAAATAAAGACTAAGGTCTATTTATTTAATTATTAATAGATCCTAAAAGAATAAATGAATTATTTTATTTTGGACCTTGGAATATGTTGTTACATAGAATTAAAATATACCCAAAGTTTGGTGGTGGTTTGATTTGATTTGGAGTTTGAATTGTTTGAATGAAAATCAAATCAGGAAATTCAAAACAGAAAAAGGAAAAAAAATTGTATAAAAAAATGAAACAAAGCAGCCCAGCCAACAGGCACAACCCAGCCCAGCAAACTAGCCCACATGCTCACCCCGCCGTGAAACGTTTTTCACTCAGAAAAGAACCCGTGAAGTCACTGATGCTGCGACCCCACCCCCCCCTCTCTCTCTCTCACTGTCAGCCGGACCCCACTGGCCACCTCATCGTCATCAACCCCGCGCCGGCCGTTTCCCCTTGCTCAACGGCGTTCTACCGCGAATCAATTCACGTAAATATGTGTTGATGGCTGATTTAATCCTCGCTGTGACCACACATACATAAACGCCTCTCCCTCCTCTCTCTTTGCCCCCAAGCGCAGCCTCCTCTCTGCCTCCAGGCTGCGCGAATCGCGAGCTCGAACCCCACTGCTCCGACGAGCTTCTCCGTCGATTCCGGCGCCGTCCTACCGCCCCTCTCCTCCTCGACCATGCTCACTTGCTCCCCATCTCCTGGCACATCTCCCAGTGCCAACCGCTTGGCCGCGCCCGCTCCACAACGTCGGCAACAAACTCAGCAAAGCGTCGTCGTCGTCTGCCATTGCTCCGGCGAGCCCCCTGGTAAGCTCAGACCGCCCCGGTACCTCTCGTTGATGCTTCCATGATTCCTGGTGTCGTGCGCGTCTAACCGTATGCTCCGTTTGTCTTATCACGCTCGCAAACCCCGCCCCCGATGACGAACCGAAGCATCTGGCGCCGCCGCAGACTCCGACGAGCAATCGTTGCTGCCCCGGTGCGCCCCTCGACAAGCTGACCCCACCTCGAGATTCGCCGCACCTCTGCAAGCATGGTGAGCTACTCCTCCCTCTTCCTCGCTTCCTGCATCGCCAGCGCCACCCTCGTCTGAGCGCGCCGCCGTCTGTCGCCGTCGCAGCGCTGCCACTTTGTGGTCGAGTAGATCTGCACCGTTCGATTTAGATCAGACGCGTAGAAACAGACGACTTAACGAAGGGGTAAGGTTGAACCAGAGCCACACGATTTCATTTAGATCTAACGCACCTGAGAGGCTGATCCAACCGAAGCGGTACCAGCCTATCAGAACAAGACACGTGGCTAGACTCAGGATTTAAATTAGAAATTTGATCTATTGGATTTGCAAACTTGTAAAATTCATAACTTTAAATCTACACGTCCATATTTTTCAAATTTTATATCAATGGATTCAGCAGAACAAGTACCTTGCAACCATGCACTTTGTTTAATATTTTGCTTCTAGAAAACTGGTTGAATTTGCAGAAACTTGTGTAGGCATAATTTGGATATAAAAATTGTTCTAGATATATTTTTAAGGTGAAATCTTAGCTAATTGATTTGTTTTTAACCTACTGACCATGGAACCAACTTATGGATTTGAAAATGTATTTTGTGAAGTTAAGGAATACATATTTGAGTTAGAGCATTTCTAGTCAAATAAAAATATTGTTTATGTGTTAAAAATGCTTTTTGAGTAAAATCTTTGGGAAATGATTTTAATTAAACTTTCTGACCCTAAACACCAAGTTTTGAGATTAAGAACATATTTGATGAACCATATAAAGTTATTTCTTTGCTAAAAGATATTTTCAACAACATAAAATATCACCTTAGCATAATATTTGGTTTATGAGATAAAACCTTTTGCAAATGGTTTTACCACTTTATTAAAAGACCACTTTGAGCTTTAAAATGTTTAGAGCTTAATAGAAACCACTTTTCTAAATAAAACCATCTTTTGCATGCTTGCATGCATTGCCTTGTTTCTATTATTTTATGTGTGATAAATTGTTTGAATGTTGGTTTGAAAATGTGTTTGCTTGATTAAATTTTAGTGAAGTTAGAAGAGTGTGATATTTTCAAGATCAAGAAGTTAACCAACATTCTCTACTAAAAAGGCAAGTGACACTATCATCCATGTCCTACTATTTTCATTACACTTAGTGGATTTTTGTAACATGCATGATAAGGACTACTATATTTTATGCTATGCTAAATCCTAATAGGAAACCCTTATATCTTCCTTAGTGGAAACATTGTAGTTGTAGTACGCTTAGCCCTGCTATATATTTGGGATGGGATACATGATATGATTATATGAAGTGTTGGAAAGATATATGTTTTATATAATAAAACAAGTACTCAATGAACTACCTAGGTGGAAAAGGATACTCAAGGTTGGACAAGGTGGCAACAAAAGGAACCATGTTTATATGGCTATCTTTTTGTGTGTGCACTAGAAGAAAAGCACCTAGGGACTTAGAGATTGAACATGTTTCTCGTAGAGTGGCTTCCGTGTACAGCCACATGCTAAATGGGCTCTGGCTTAGTCAACTACATAGTGGAAGACCCATGCATTGGCATCTTCAGGTTAACTAGAATTGTGTATGGGAAATTTATCCCTACATTGGTGCCTGGTAGACAAGCTAGCATTGTGTATTGGGGGGACTTCTATGGAAAGACTTTGTCACATTCTCGATCTGCCGGTACTCCATTTTGGTGAGTACTTATCCAGCGGCCACTGGTGGCATCAAGACGAGATTGTGTCATGTGGGTAAAGTGTACAACTTCTGTAGAAGATCAAATTCTAAGTACTTAGCCGTGTCCCCGGTTATGGAAAACTTTGAGCAACTAAGGCCTGAAGCTATGGAAGATCTTGACATTCCAATTTCTCAAAGTAAAACTTGATGGTGTCAACAAGGGATTAGAAGCACTTGGAGTCTTCCAAGGAGTTCAGAAATATTGTTAAAAGATCAAAACTATTTTGAAAAGATAGGATAAAACTATATTGCTTTCTGCAAATGAGCCCAAACCCTACTTAGCCAAATATGCATATATTGATAGGTTCCACTTATTTCTACGTAGTAGTGAAACTTGCCAATACAATTCAAATGTATTAACCCTTGTGGCTGTAACTTATAATGTTGCAGGTTTGTTTGATGTTAGTGAAGTGTGTTGATTAGGATTACAAGTCTACAACCAACATGATTTCCTATGGCACTTTGAAGATGAAGGACTCCATGCTATAGTTATTTCTACTGCATTGTAATGAGATAGCCAAATGAGCTATGTAAGATGTAATGAATTATTTTATTCCTGGTTATAAAGTTGTATTATGACCTTTGTTTCTTGATATTACATCTTAACTATAGATGCTAGCTATTGATCCAGGGACTAGCATTGTAAACACAGGGATCTCTACCTTACTAAAGGTTGGGACCTCTACATTTATGGGCCGAGGTTTTAGGGTTTTAGTATTGAGGGTTTAGGGTTTAAGAATTTTTCAATAATATATATATATATATGTTCTAGCTTAGGGTTAGGGGTCGAGGGGTTTAGGGTTTTTAGGGGGTATAGGGTTTACGGTTAAGGCTTTAGGGGGTTAGGGTTTGGGGTATTTTCAATAATGTTCGAGATTTCGTGAATAAGAATGGCGTTATCGTAATTTAATGAAAGTATCTCAAATTTTGATCTATGATGAGTGAATGATACGTGCTTGATTTGTTAGGGTTGTTTATGGGTCGAGTGTTTAGGGTTTTAGTATTGAGGGTTTAGGGTTTTGGTTTTTCAGGGGTAGTTTAGGGTTTAGGAATTTTTCAATAATATGTTCGAGCTTAGGGTCAGGGGTTGAGGGTTTATGGTTTTTAGGGGTATAGGGCTTAGGGTTTAGGCTTTAGGGATTTTTCAATAATGCTCGAGCTTTTGTGAATTATTATGGCTTTAGCGCGATTTAATGAAAGTATATCTAATTTTCATCTATTAGTGCATGATACCTGCTTGCTTGGTTAGGTCGTTTATGGGCCGAGGATTTAGGGTTTTATTATTGAGGGTTTAGGGTTTTGTTTTTAGGGGTAGTTTAGGGTTTATGGTTTTTTCAATAATATGTCCGATCTTAGGGTAATGGGTTGAGGGTACGTTTAGGGTTTTTAGGGGGTTAGGGTTTAGGGGGTTGGGGTTTAGGGAATTTTCAATAATGTTCGATCTTTCGTGAATTTGAATGGCGTTAGAGCAATTTAATGAAAGTATCACAAATTTTGATCTATAAGTGCATGATACCCGCTTGGTCAAGGTTTAGGGTTGTAAGTTTTAAGTTTTTGGTTTTAGGGATTTTGCAATTATGTTCAAGCTTTATGCTCAAATTCATAGAATGGAATGACGTTAGCACAATTTAATGAAGTATATATGAAATGTTGTTTTATAAGTCGATGATATATCTGCTTAGTCAGGGTCATATAGGGGTTTACGGGTTCATGGAATTTTCAATAATGTTCAAGATTTATGCTTATATTCGTTGAATAGAATGGCGTTGCCCAATTTAATGTAAGTATTGCAAATTTGATCTACAAGTGCATGATACTTTCTAGGCCTATTCAGGGTTTAGGGGTTTAGTGTTTAGGGTTCTATGGTTTCGGGTATTTTCAATAATGTTCCAACCGCTTTATGCTTTTAGTCGTTGAATAGAATGGTGTTACCGTAATTTAATGAAAGTATCTCTAAAATTCAAATCTATAAGTGCATGATACCTGCTTGGTTAGGGTTTAATTCTGGGTTGAGGTTTTATGGTTTAGGGTGTTAGTATTTAGAGATTTAGGATTTAGGGGTTGTTTATTAGGGTTTTAGGTTTAGGGAATTTTCAATAATGTTTAGCAAGCTTTATGCTTATATTCGTCGAATAGAATGGCGTTGCTCAATTTAATGTAAGTATCTCATATTCGACCTACAAGTGCATGATACTTGCTTGGTCAGGGTTTAGGGGTTTAGTGTTTAGGGTTTCATGGTTTTGAGATTTTTCAATAATGTTCAAGCGTTTTATGCTTTTAATCATGGAATAGAATGGCGTTACCATAATTTAATGAAATTATCTCAAATTTGAATCTATAAGTGCACGATAACTACTTGGTTAGGGTTTAATTGTGGGTTGAGGGGTTTAAGGTTTAGGGTTTAGAGAATTTTTAGTAATGTTCAAGCTTTATGCTTATATTCATGGAATATAATAGCGTTACCGCAATTTAACGAAAGTATCTCAAATTTTGATCTATAAGTGCATGATACATGCTTGGTTAGGGTGTATGTGGGTTGAGGGTTTTAGTATTTATGTGTTTAGGGTTTAAGTTTTAGGGGTTATTTAGGGTTGTGTGTTTAGGGAATTTTCAATTATGTTCAAGCTTTATTCCTATATATTCGTCGAATAAAATGGTGTTACACGAATTAATAGCTGTATCTGAAAATTTGATTTATAAGTGTGCATGACAGCTGCTTGGTCAGGATTTAGGGGTTTAGTGTCTCGGGTTTTAGGGTTAGGTGTTTATTGTTTCGGGTTTTAGGGTTTAGGGTTTTGGTTTTAAGTATTTAGGGGTTTAGAGTTTCGGGAATCTTCAATAAAGTTCGAGTTTATGCATATATTCACGGAACATAATGACTTAGCAACAATTCAATAATGGAAGTATCTCAAATTTTGATCTATATATAATTGTATGGTACTTGCTTGGTTAGGGTTGTTTATGAGCGAGGGTTTAGGGTTCTAGTAATGAGAGTTTAGGGTTTTTCTTTTTAGGGGTAGTTTAGGGTTTAAGAATTTTTCAATAATATGCGCGAGCTTAGGGTTATGGGTTGAGGGGTTTAGAGTTTTTAGGGGTATAGGGCTTAGGGTTAAGGCTTTATGGGGTTAGAGTTTAGGGTATTTTCAATAATGTTCGAGCTTTCGTGAATTTGAATGGAGTTAGCGCAATTTCATGAGAGTATCTCAAATTTTGATCTATGAGTGCATGATACGTTCTTGGTTAGGGTTGTTTATCGGTCGAGGGTTTAGGGTTTTAGTATTGAGGGTTTATGGTTTGGTTTTTAGGGGTAGTTTAGGGAGATTAAGGTTTTAGGATTTTTTCAATAATATGTCCGAGCTTACGGTTGCTGGTTGAGGGTATGTTTAGGGTTTTTAGGGGTATAGGGCTTAGGGTTTAGGCTTTAGGGGGTTAGGGTTAGGGAATTTTCAATAATGTTCGAGCTTTCTTGAGTTAGAATGGCGTTAGCGCAATTTAATGAAATTATCTCAAATTGTGATCTATGAGTGCATGATACATGCTTGCTTGGTTAGGGTTGTTTATGGGTCAAGGGTTTAGGGTTTTAGTATTGAGGGTTTAGGCTTTTTTAGGGGTAGTTTAGGGTTTTGGGTTTAGAAATTTTTAATAATATGTACGAGCTTAGGGTCAGGGGTTGAGGGTTTATGGTTTTTAGGGGTATAGGGATTAGGGTTTAGGTTTTAAGGGGTTAGGTTTTAGGGAATTTTCAATATTGTTCGAGCTTTCGTGAATTAGAATGGCGTTAGCGCAATTTAATGGAAGTATCTCAAATTTTGATCTATAAGTGCATGATACCTGCTTGGTTAGGGTTGTTTATGGTTCGAGGGTTTAGTGTTTTAGTATTGAGGGTTTTGGTTTTCTATGGGTAGTTTAGGGTTTAGAAATTTTTGAATAATATGTCCGAGCTTAGCGTGAGGGGTTGAGGGTGGTTTAGGGTTTGATACGTCGGAAACGTATCTATAATTTTTGATGTTCCATGCTTGTTTAGTATATACTTAGCTTTTCTTTGTCTACACTTTGAGGTGTTTTCATATGTTTTATGGTACTAACGTATTAACATGATGCCACAGTGCCAGTTGCCTGTTTTCTTCTGATTTTGGTTCCAGAAAGGCAGAAAATCAATATTCTCGGAATTGGACGAGACAAAAGCCAAAGTCAATATTTTACCGTGGGGAACACGGAGCTGGAGTACGTGATGGAGGGGAGGCACCAGGGGGCCACACCCCTAGCGGCGCGGGATAGGGCTAGCCGCGCTTGGGGGGTGACCACCCTGGACGCCCCCTGCCTCGCCTGTTCGCCTATAAAGACCCCCTGATGCCAAAACCTGACCCGATGAATATTCCAGGAAACTTTCTGTAGCCGCCGCCACCATCGTCCCTAGATCAGGGGGATCTGAAGCTCTTCCCGGCACCCTGCCGGAGGGGAGATCACCCCAGAGGCCTTCTTCTTCATCATGCCAGCCTCCGATATGAAGCGTGAATAGTTCCACCTTGGACTACGGGTCCATGTACTAGCTAGATGGTTGTATCTCCTCCTTTGTGCTACCATGTTTAGATCTTGTGATCTTCGTTCATGATCAAGATCATCTATTTGTAATCATGCATGTTGTGTTTGCGGGGATCCGATGGATATTGAGATTACTATGCCATATTGATTAATGGTTTTGTCTTACTAATTCTATCATGTATGTGTTGTTTGTGATCTTGCATGCTCTCCGTTTCTAGTATCTATCTTGGCCAAGTAGATGCTAGTGACTCCAAGAGGGGGTATTTATGCTCGATAGTGGGTTAATGCCTCTATTTAATCTAAGGGAAGTGACAGAAATCTCTAAGGTTGTAGATGTGTTGTTGCCACTAGGGAGAAAACAACGGTCTCTTGTTCATGGAACACGTGGATTGTTTACCTTACACATTTTGCTTAAAGCAGTTATCTGTTGCTCGCAACTAAATATTGGAGGGGGTTCAGATGATAACCTGAAGGTGGATTTCTAGTCATAGATGCAGTTGGATGGCGGTATATGTATCTTGTTGTATTGCCATGCTCAGTCCTGTCAATTGCCCCACTGTAATTTGTTTACCCAGCATGCCATGTTTTTTATCTTAAGGTGAACACCTCTAGTGAACTATGGACCCCGGTCCAATCTTTACCATTGATACATCTTCCACTATTTCCGTTTACTTGCTGCAAACCATTATTACCTTCCACACCATACAGTTAATCCTTTGTTACAGCAACCGGTGAGATTGACAACCTCACTGTTCGTTGGGGCAAAGTCTTGAGTTTGTGTTGTGCCTCTCGAATTTTCTAGCAACACCTTTGAGTCATTTCCTTCATCCTACTGGTTCGATAACCTCAGTTTCTTACTGAGGGAAAACTTGCTGCTGTTATCATCACACCTTGCTCTTGGGGTCTCCCAACAAGGCGGCAATAACACGCCAACAAGCTTTTCTGGCACCGTAGCCGGGAGGCTAAGGGCGTCTTCACAAGTTTTTGTTTTGCTTAGTTTCTTTTGCTTGGTTTTGTTTGCCTCTTTTTATCAAAAACTCCAAAAAAACTAGTTTAGTTTGGTTTGCTTTCTCTTATCAAAAACACAAAAAAAAATTATTTCCTACTCTAGTTGTCGGTCTGTTATTGCCTTGCTTGGTCATGCTTTCTATCAATGGATGGTTTCTTTGAAACTAGATCTTATTGGCAAGGTGGGTTCACGGAAGAACAAAAGTATTTTTATAAGGAACACCATTTGTCACAAAAAGGGAAACACTTATGGGAACAAATTGATAAATTGAATACTATTACTAGAGAGGTGTGTTCTACTTATAATGTTACTTATTGTTTTGATAAATCTTGTTGCTATAGGAGGTATAAACACCTACCCTTTTAGTGTGAGTATAATGATAATGTTACCATATCTTCTTATGTTAAAGGAAACTATGAATTTTATGATGTGGAACACATGGAAGAATTTATTGCTTTCAAGGGTGCATTTGAACTTGCTAGTTTACTTGAAATACTGATGATTCACCTTATGAATATGAGGTTTATGAGATACTTAAATTTTGCTTTGATAATTACAAGGAAAAAATGGTTATATTCTTGAATATTTTAATAGATGCTTTCCACAAATGGAAGAGACTAATGCCTTGCAGGAGCCTATGGAAGAGGAAATTGCTGAAACTAGAAGCTTATTAGATGAAAAAGAGGAGGAGAGTGATGGTCAAGAGGAGGAAGAATGGATCTACCCATGCCTACCTTATAATGAGAGTAACTCTCTACCTCTTACATTATTCGATTGTCACCCATGCTTACCTAAGGAGGATGAATGTTATGTTCCTTTGGATTCTTTTTAAATATCTGCTGTGGGTAAAACTTGTGATAATAGTTATGTTCCTGTTATCTATGATAATCCTATATTTGTGCCTAACTTCGAAATGCATGGTATTAAAGAGTTTTGCTTAGAAAATGTTTATGATAAAGCTCTAGATGATGGTCCTATATTGAATGATCAATCACCTTATTATAAAATTGTTAAAAGTGGGTTTGAAGGTTTTAACCCCACTATTTTTGAGCTTGATAAAAATTATGTGTTTGTAGATAATGAAAATCATACTTTATGTGATAGTTATATTGTTAATTTTATTCATGATGCTACTGAAAGTTATTACGAGAGGGAAACATGGTCTTATGTATCTCAATAATATTAAGTTTCCTCTCTTTATGTTGAAAGTTTTGAAGTTGCACTTGTTTTGCTTTCCTATACTTGTTTCTTTGTGCTATAATGACTTGTTCCTCTACAAGATTCCTTTTCATAGGAAGTGAGTTAGACTTAAATGTGTTTTGAATTTGCTTCTTGATGCTCTCTTTTACTTCAATTCATATTTCTCTTGTGAGTATTTTATCCAACTATTGTGCCTAACTTAAAGGCGTTAAATAAAAGTACTTATTGGGAGATAACATAAAGTTTCCTTTAGTCTAGGAAAGTTATTACTTTAGTAATGACCTCTCCTTATCCTTTTTATTTGCTTTTTGTGCCAAGAATGACCTCTAATGTGAGGGAAGTAATATTTGGGGAGTTGCTGTCCTGAAATAGATTTTTGTGCTTCACCGTAAAAATTCGTGAGGAATATCTGTGAGTCTGATTGAGCTGATATTTTCTGATTAAATCCCCCAGTATGTTAGATAAATTTCGTTAGTTCAACACTTTTTGATTTGAGCAACAGAAGGTCTTCGAAGAAATCGGTTTCAACCTGCTGGTATGTTTTGACAGATTTCTGCCATTATTTGCATTCGCTTCTTATTGATTCATTTTGGGTTCTTTTTGGGAAATCGAGCTTTTTGAGGGAATTGCTACAGTATATTGTGTTTTTAGTGAAATATTTGCTGTTCTAAAGCTAAACCCAAAGGTCTATAATCTTTTGAATACACTAATGTTGCTAATGAAGATTGTGTGAAGTTTTGTATGAAGGAAAATTTTCAGGTGTAGAGAGAGAATGATATAATGAGATGAAGAATGGACGAAATATCAATATTGGGGATGACACCCCGTGTCACCCCAAGAAATATTCAAGAGGTACAAGCGTCAAAGCTTGGGGATGCCCAAGGCATCCCTTCTTCATCAATAAAAAGCTCAGGTCTTTGTAGACACTTCGTTTTTATTGTTTCATGCACGGTTGTGTTGTTCTTGGAGCGTCTTAGTTTTAGTTTGGTTTGCTTAGTTTTCTTGAATAAAGTAGGTTGTACCCCCGTTCTCGCTATGTTGTTTCAAATAAGTTGATTGGTGTTGGAGATGAGTAGAAAGTTCTTGCTTGAATAGTACAAGAGGAACTTGCTTTGACTGTGACTTAGACTTTAGCATGTCATGCTAGGTGTTGTTTTGACCTTATGATTATTGATTATTTATGTAGCATGACCTGTTCCAAACAATTGGGGTTGCTTAGTGTGCCTTGAAGGAATCATGCATTGTTTTAGCATGGAAAAGCATAGTATTGTGGTATTCTCCTTTGATGCTTTGTTTGGGTTGACTTGGCACATGCTCACACCATTTTATGACTATGAACAAGTCACCATAGCCTCTATGATCATTTAGTCCTTAACTTGTATTACCACTTTATGCTTTGATTAGTAACGTTTTGTCGCTCTACATGATTCTGGCCATTATTGCTCTCTTAGTTGGTTGCTCCCAGTCTTTTGCTAGCCTCCACTTGTATGAGTAAGCTCTACTAATGCATCCAACTCCCAAGAAACCAAGTTATTCCAAAGTGTCCACTATAAATTCCCATGCATGGTGTGTTACACCATTCCAAGTATATTCTTGTTTTCATCTATCTTCCAATTAAAAAGTCTTTTTGTTATGTAAAAACTTAGTGATTAAATCTCTCACAAACTTGATGACACACTTTATTTTTCTTGCCCCTAATAAACTTGAACCATTGTGTCGTCTATTTTGTATATGCTTGCACATATTCGTTGGAATTAGTAGAATAGTGCTGTCACGGGGAACGCTTTCAACATTGCACTTGTACTTTGTACACAGTTGATATCATGCTCTTTCGTCTATGGATGTCGCCGGTGTGAAATAAGGAGGGAGCTTGTAAGTCCATGGAGTTATCTATCTGTGTTAGAGAAACGCCTGGGCCGCTAGCCTAAGCCATGCCTAATCATGGTGGAAACTTGCAGCATCACCATAATGACATCTATGAAGCTTTCTTCTTATACAAAAAGAGACATGCTGAAAAGAGGAAAGAGAGAAAAAGGCACCATATTCCCATGGTAAATAAGAAGACTGCTGAGATGCTCATTGTCTGCTTGCCTTGTCATTTTGATTATTGGATAGCATGAGGAGCGGCCCTCATATTCAAGGGACGTGAGATTGCCAACTTATACTTTGTCAAGCATATACTCCATAGTTTGTTCACTTTAACCTTAATCACTTCAAGATGCTTATGATAGGGGCAACGAGAGCTGAAAGCTAACAAGTACCATAATTTTTGGAAGATCTTTTTGAAACTTGAAATCTAGCTTCCCTTTTTGAAGGGCCTTTCTTCCACTATTATATTGAGTCTCCACCTTCTACCTTTAGGCACCAGTTAAGAGAGCATAGTTGCCATTCTTAGTTCTATGTGCATTGTCCCAAAACTTATTGATTGATGCATATTGTTGATATTACTTGTTCTTGTGCTATTTGTATCTAGTCACTCTTATGAACTTTGAAGGTGTCCTATGCATCTATTTGCTACTCCATGAGGGACAAGCTGAATGCCACTATGCCATGTTTTTTGTATGTGCAACAAACAAACGTTCTTCAATGCATGTTATTCATGATCTTTGTTTGTAACCTTTTATGTTGCATGCATAGTTACTTTGTCTTACTATTAGAACTCCATCTTTCATGCTCATGTTTAGAGTTCTTTGATCCCTGCTTTAAATGCTTGAAAATGGTTTGATCTTGATTTTGATGGTGCATGTCACCTAAAAAATTATTAATTTTATCACTTACGTACTCGAGGACAAGCAGGAGTTAAGCTTGGGGATGTTTGATATGTCAGAAACATATCTATAATTTTTGATGTTCCATGCTTGTTTAGTATCTACTTTGCTTTGCTTTGTCTACACTTTGAGGTGTTTTTATATGTTTTCTGGTACTAACTTATTAACAATATGCCACAGTGCTAGTTGCCTGTTTTCTTCTGTTTTTGTTTCCAAAAAGGCAGAAAATCAATAATCTCGGAATTGGACGGGACAAAAGCCAAAGAAAATATTTTACTGTGGTGAACACAGAGCCAGAGTACGAGACGGAGGGAAGGCACCAGGGGGCCACACCCCTAGCGATGCGGGCTAGGGCTAGCCACGCCTGGGGTGTGTGACCACCCTGGCCGCCCCCTGCCTCGCCTCTTCGCCTATAAAGACCCCCCGATGACAAATCCCTAAGGACCCGATCAATATTCCACAAAACCGTCTGTAGCCGCCACCGCCATCGTCCCTAGATCGGGGGATCTAAAGCTCTTCCCGGCACCCTACCGGAAGGGAGATCATCCCGGAGGCCTTCGTCTTCATCATGCGAGCCTCTAGTATGAAGCGTGAGTGGTTCCACCTTGGACTACGGGTCCATGTAGTAGCTAGATGGTTGTATCTCCTCCTTTGTGCTACCATGTTTAAATCTTGTGAGCTCCGTTCATGATCAAGATCATCTATTTGTAATCATGCATGTTGTGTTTGTGGGGATCCGATGGATATTGAGTATACTATGTCAGATTGATTAATGGTTTTGTCTTATTGATTCTATCATGTCAGTGTTGTTTGTGATCTTGCATGCTATCCGTTTCTAGTAGCTATCTTGGCCAAGTAGATGCTAGTGACTCCATGAGGGGGTATTTATGCTCGATAGTGGGTTCATGCCTCTATTTAATCTAAGGGATGTGACAGAAATCTCTAAGGTTGTAGATGTGTTGTTGCCACTAGGGAGAAAACAACGGTCTCTTGTTCATGGAACAAGTGGATTGTTTACCTTACACACTTTGCTTAAAGCAGTTATCTGTTGCTTGCAACTTAATACTAGAGGGGGTTTGGATGATAACCTGAAGGTGGATTTCTAGTCATAGATGCAGTTGGATGGCGTTATATGTATCTTGTTGTATTGTGCAATCTAATCTCATAGGATCATGAATGTCTAGTATTGCATTGTTATGCCTTGCTCAGTCCTATCAATTGCCCCGCTGTAATTATTTTACCCAGCATGCCATGTTTGTTATCTTAAGGAGAACACCTCTAGTGAACTATGGACCCCGGTCCAATCTTTACCATTGATACATCTTCAACTATTACCGTTTACTTGTTGCAAACCATTATTACCTTCCACACCATACAGTTAATCCTTTGTTACAGCAACCGGTGATATTGACAACCTCACTGTTCATTCGGGCAAAGTCTTGAGTTTGTGTTGTGCAGGTCTCCAAGTTGCTAGCAACACCTTTGAGTTGTTTCCTTCCTCCTACTGGTTCGATAACCTCAGTTTATTACCGAGGGAAAACTTGCTGCTGTGCTCATCACACGTTGCTCTTGGGGTCTCCCAACGAGGCATCAATAACACGCCAACAGGGTTTAGGGCTTAGGGTTTAGGGTACATGCGGATGCGCACTAGTGGTGTAGATTGTCCGTTAGGGTGACCGCCCAGCAGACATTGGTCCCATTCCTGAGTAGTCCTGTGCAAGTAGGGGAGTAGATAGATTTTGTTGCTCATCGTATTAGTGTTTTTTGTCCTTTCAGGCAACCTGGACGTGACTAGTACAGTTCTGCCGGCGCAATTTCTACCTTTGGCAGTACAGGATGAATGAATGTGGAACTCTCTCTATCACATTACTATACTACTACTAGTAGTGTAGTACTATACTCCGTTTTTTTTATGCACAGTAAAGTAGTGAAGTCTGTTTGGTCAAGCTGCATGCGAGGAGCAATGAGATATCCAAATTTCTATTCCAGCTCGATGGTTCAAGACACGAGACAGCTAGTACTCCTCTAGCCTCTGGCTGTCGCCCAGATCAAAATGAGCAAGCAAAAGATTGTCTATCTGGGAAATTTCCATGGCCATATATTACCTGCAGAGCTTTACCTTTTCTTGAAGGGTTCGTAGCATAGAAAACAAAAAATTTCTTACGATGGGAACTAAGTACCAAGATCTATCTACTAGATACAAGCAACAAGTGGATATACATCCATAGAATACATACCCTCAAAGACCGAATAGCGTTAACGAGGTTGTACTCGTGGATGATGTAGTCGAACGCTTGCCGATCTCAAGATCGTGATGAAGTCCATCTGGTCCAGTCGGTCCAGCACCACAAAGCAGTGGTGCATCCATGATCGCACACACGTCCGGGTACCCCGACAACCTCCGCTCGTTCGCTCCAGCGAAGCAGCGGAAGCAACAAATCCTTCCAGAAAAATCCACCGGGAACATGTATCTCGCTGATCCGAGACCATGGGGAAATTCTAAAGGGGGAGAGAGAACCTTCACGAGGAGGTGTGTTTTGAGAGGAAGAGAGGGGGGCCTTTTATAGGGAGAGGGGGTCACCCAAGGGGATATGTGCCCAGCCATGGTGGGCCGCCCCCACCTCTTCCACATTCATGTGGGTGGAGCTCCCACTCAAAATGAAAAGCCTCCACTCAAAAATCCACTCACATGCATTAAATTTCCACCAAATTTAATGCAAGCTCTTATTTAAATTCAAACTATTTTATTTATTTATTCAGAATTTTGTTAATTACTCTAATTAACAAACATTCTTATAAAACCCCTTATAACATTTCAATTTCACATGTAGAACCAGTTTTAGCAATTTCAACCGAAACAGTTTCGGTGTCTAGTAAAATAAATTCCTGCGCTTTCCATTTTCTTTCTCTGGCATAGTATTTGCTCCAAATGGTGTCGGTATCCCTTAAGTGTGTCACCCTACGATTCACGAATAATGTAGACATGATCGAGACCCCTCTGCGATCAATAATCAATAGCGGGACCTGGAGATCCGTACTGACTCCCACATATTCAACGATGACTTCTGTGATCGTGTGAACCTTATACGCATGTAACTCAATCCCTTTGTCTCGCGATGTATTACATGTCCGAGATTCGATCATCGGTATCTCCATACCTAGTTTGATCTCGTTACCGACATGTACTCTTTTCTTGTTCCCGTGATATAACATTTTAGTGATCAAATCACTTTATTGCAAGCTAACTAATGTGATATCACCGAGAGGGCCCAGAGTATATCTATCTGTCATCGGGATGGACAAATTCAACTCTTGATCCATGAGCCTCAACATAACACCTTCGTAGCATTGAACCCATCTTTATAATCACCCTGTTACGGTGTGATGTTTGATGTTATCAAGATACTCTTCCGGTGTTAGTGATTGACATGATCTCATGGTCTAAGGACTAAGATTACTACGTATGATGTTATAGCAATATAAACACAATGACCTTGATCCTAATGCTATACTTCAGATGAATGTTCATCACACCATTCCAATAATGTTGTGACCTCGTTATTAACAACATCCAATGTCCATGATCAGGAAACCTTTGATCATCTTGTTAATCAATGAGCTAGTTTATAAGAGAGGCATAACTAGGAACTTACTTTTTGTTTATTAAACACACATGTATTAACGTTTCCATATTAATACAATTATAGCATGCAAAATAAACATTTATCATAAATAAGGAATACGATAATAACCACTTTATTATTGCCTCTTGGGCATATTCCCTTCATTTCTTTCCTGCGAGGCACCTCTAACTCTAGTAGCTACTCCACTAATAACATGATATGATGAGGCCCTACAGCTACTAGACAGTAGTACTATTCTAGTAGCTACTCTCGTCACATTGCACCTTCCTTCTCCAAGAGGTGGAGTTACTTTTTTCTGAGAGAGGAAATGTTTAGTTGGAGCTCCTTCAAACTACGGCTGTAGAATCTATTGGAGGTTTGTGCAACTAGCCTCAATTGGAGTCCCACCGCCCACTCACCCACCTTCTTCAGAACTAGTACTCCGCACCATCAGCCTTTGTCTTCTCCATCTCACCCCGGCCGCCAGCTCCCACCAACGGTCTTCCCTATCCTCCCCTCCCTCCCTCCCACCCACCCACCCATCTAGAAAAAAAAATCCCAGAACACCATCTGGAGCCTCCTTCCATGGTGAGATCGAGCAAGGACAGTAAAGATCCTGATCAGTTTCAAAATGTGTTCATCGAAGGCCTCCTTCAAGTACTCATTAACCATTGCGATGCCACCATAGCCGCGAGGCTTGTCGGTTCGTCCAAACATATTCTTCAATCAGCAAAAGTGAGCGCAACTATGCCTGTTTCTCAGCCGTTTGGCCTCCCATGTGTTCTTCATTCTCACCCGACGGTGAGACCGTGGGAATCCAAAAACTACATCAAAGTGGCAGGCATCCCGTTCAAGCTGACGCTGCTGGAAAGGTTTTCCTCCGATGTTGTGATGCCAAATGGTTTTGATGAGCGCCGAACATGCGTTAATGGAGATTGGATCGTCATGGTTTGGCCTGATTTTATATGGGACCTTGTCAATGTGTACACTCGTTGCAGTATTGTTCTTCCGCAAGTGCCGGGGTTTGAACCGACCGAAGGTTCTGCACTTACATTCCAGGATGATGCTGATGAAGGTCGACGTACTGAACTATAGAATATAGTCATTTGCCAAGTTCCGATAGCTGCTAGGGGATACAAGGATTTCTCTCTTGTTGCCATCTTCAAATTCAAGATTCCTGTTGGGGATATGCTATATGGTTATCCTCATAGCATGTCCTCTATCCGGATAACCCGGGTGACCCACAGTTGGTAGCATGGCCCATGGCCTGCTAGGCGGCCCAGTTAGATGGATCCAGAAGGGAGGCCCATGCCGGATAAAGGAAGGCTACGGAGGAGTCACCGACGTACCCGGAGCCTTGGAGTGCAAGACATGTTAGACTGATTGTAGGCAGTGTAGGACTCTATAACCTGTCCGGCTAGGACTTTTCCCTGTAACCCTAAGACCTGGCGACTATATAATTCGGGCCTATGGGACCCTTTAGGGCACAACTTCAGACGATAACTTAGACTTTCTAGTCACCTCGCAATGACAACCAACTAATCCTCGTATTGCCATTATAGTGATTTATAGCGGGAGTAGGGTTCCGCCACCGTTGTGGGATCTGAACCTGGGTAAGCTGTGTTACCTCGTACCCGTCAACCGCCTGCCTTCCCCCAAGTCTCTAAACACGCGCTATGAGGACCCCTTCATGGCGTACTCGTCGGCAATACCACGACAGTTGGCGCCCACCGTGGGTCTAGAGGCCTTCAGGCTCTTCAGCAGGCGAGGACCAAGATCTTCGCGGGAATCAGCAAAACCGTAGCCATCGGTCGTGTTCTCTTCTCCGGCAATGTTCCGATCGTCCCTCCCGATGAGTTCTAGATCCCGGCGAAGATGAACCCTACTCGATGCTTGATCGTCCCCATCGGAGACATCCACCTCTTCATTGGCAAAACCAACTCGGGCACTAGTTCCCTGGGAGTCGGAGGAGCATCAAGACCCGCACGGACCGCCTATGGGCAGGATACGTTCGTGGAAGGATCGATGTCGGATCTCTCTTTGGAGTTTGCCGACAAAGATCGGAAAAATTCAAGACGCGCACGGACCGCCTACGGGCAGGATACATCCGCGGAAGGATCAATGTCGGATCTCTCTTCGGATTTTGCCGGCAAAGATTGCAAAAATTCAAGGCCCACCCAAACCGCCCTTGTGCAGGATATAATGGTGGAAGATCAATGCAAGTCCGCCGGCTTCGCCCGTGCGTCTGGACAGTAGAGATCCAAGTTCGTCAGCGTGGTTACCATCTTTGATCTGGCGCGTTGCGTTCAGAGAGAGGGCGAAAACCCCCGCAATTACCTTGCCAGATGCCTCCATATTCTCCGGCATTCTCTAAGGCGGCAGCAGGCTTCAGGACGCCTGATTTTTGAAAGCATAGTGAACACAGTCAACAACTACGCGGAGGCTGAAGAGATAGCTCAGGCGGCTCCTGCGCTCATTGACGGAGCGCCACCGATTAAGCCACCGCCACCATCGCCTCCGACCGCCATCGCCGCAGTAGCGCCACCACCTCCAGTCATCGTCGCACCTGTTGCACCTCCAACCCCCGTCATCGAGGAAGCCCGGGCACCCTCCGACTCTATGATTGATGCACTCTACACCGACTTCAGTGCAGACTCGGAGGAGATAGATTTCAGCCCGGAGGAACTAGACACTGCCATGCAGGGGATGGAGGAGGAGTACACGCGCGACGAGCAGGCCAACAACGCTGTCACGTCCCGAGAAGTGTTCGTCGCCTTTGGGATGACGATGGATGAAGATCAACCCGGACGAGCTCCGCCTACAGCTCTGGACAAAGGGAAGGGACCACCTGTTGCTGCCAACAATGAACGCGCAAAGGTCATGCCCCCTCCGCCTAACCTAGTGCAACAGCCGTAGGAACTCGACACCAGACCAAGCAACAACAACACCGCAAACCCGCCACCTCCGGCCTCTATGTCCGCTGCCGCCCAAGTTACTCCAGCTGATAGAGTAATGTACGACAATCTCCTCGTCGAGCCACTGATCATAGCTCATATCCGGAACGTGACCCAGCTTGACGAGAAGCGCCAGCAGCTGCTGGAGGAAGCGCAGGCCATCGCGGAGCAAGGCGCAAAGCTAGATCGAGATCTAGTCAACACGCAGAAATCCATAGAGAAAGCTAGAGCAATGGAGACCGAGTACAAGACTCTGCTGCAGTATCAGAAGGCCAAGAAAGCTCCAGCTCGCGTCATCAATGATCCTGGTGTGCGGCGAAACCCAGGATGGGCTCCCCCGAAGCCGGCACAAGCCAAGCCATACATTGAGAGTGAAGGCAGGCAGGTGATGCCCACTCCTCTCCTCAATCTCGCCGTTGCCAAGACCCTTCTAGAGAAGGATAGATCGCCTGAGGCGGTGGACCAGGTCTATGACCTAGTGGCCAAGGCGGTGAAACAGCAGGAAAAGGCCACCTCTCAGAAGCTTGAGTCTGACCCAGCGTTTTGCCAGTCTAGCCAGCATAAGTCGCCAAGGGACAGATATCCTCTTGATGTCGAGTCTCAGACGGGTTCGTCAGAACAAAGACGGAGGGATGCGTGCAACAGGAAGGATGCTATCCCCATATCCTCCAACCATGGAGGTAAGGCCCAACCTCGTCGCCCATCGCCACCACCCCGCTCACCTTGACATCGTGAAGACACCAAGGCTCACCATCATACGGATATGCCCCCGCCAAGGCAAAGCGGCATCGTCATCCGCGATAACACGGAGCAGACCCGTCATGACGGAGAGCGCAACCAGGGACACAAGGGCCGGTCATGCCATGACCCTCCGTGTCCGACAAGCAACCGCGACAAGCGTGAGGAGTTGTAGGTGGGTAACAGCAAGAAGGTTAACCCACCGCCACCTCTGCCTCCGTCACCACCTAGAATCCACCATGGCGGAGGAGGTCCGCGTCGTTCACGCAACCCATCCCCTGTTGGCAAGAAGAAAAGAAGCCCGGAGCCATACGACGCACGTTCGCGGATAGACAAGATCCACGAGGCCCGGGAAGGACCATACCTGGGACCACGTTGCTTTGGACATGTGATACGGTCCGCAGCTTAGCCCAAAGGTTTCCGGATTGACAAGACCATCAAGCCCTATGACGGCACCGCCAAGCCAGCCACATGGTTGCAGGAATATGATAACATGGTGGAGATCGCCGGGGCTAACCCCAACGTTGCTGTCAAGTACCTCCCATTGATGTTGGCGGGCACGGCCCGTCAATGGATTGATGACTTGCCGGAAAGATCCATCTGCAATTGGTTGGACATGCAAGAAGCGTTCACCAAGAACTTCGAGGGTACGTACAAGCGTCCCTACACTGTTGGCGATCTACAGCGGTGTGTGCAAGAGAAAGACGAGACATCTCGCGCCTACCTCTCCTGCTGGCTGGATATGAAGACTTCATGCGCAGGAGTGCACGCTCAGACCGCCATGGCCGCCTTCATCGATGGGTTGGAAAGGTGCACATTGCTCCGACATAAGCTGAAGCGCTTGCAGGACAATCACCAGCTAGACTTGAACCAAATGAAACAGTTGTCCAGTGAGTTCGCAGCTGCCGATGACGATGCTCGCGGCTCTCTGCCGGCAACAGCCGTTCCAACTCAAGCTCGGAGGACAGCAGCACAAAGCGGAAAACCGCACCAGAAGAAAAGCAAACCCCCGACATGGTCACTATGACTTTCGCAGGACGAGGCGATGGCGGACAACGTGGCCAAGGACGGGGAGCTGGCCATGGGCAGCAGCGAGGAAGTGAAACTACCTCGGCAGCGCTCCGTGTTCCCCAAACCTACGAGGAATACCATGATATGCCGTGCCTCGTACACCTCGATGCCTACGGCAAGGCCACCCACACCAATCGCCATTACAAGTTCGTCAACGACCTCAAGGAGGACCCGGAGTCCGGCTACAAGCAAAGTCGAAAGAACAGACCACGAGGAAAGGGAAAGGGGAAGAAGGAGGAGGAGTCCAAGGATTCAAGTGACATGGAAATTGACCCCGAGCACGCCGCCAAGAGCGACGGCAAAGGCAAGAACCCCTTCGAGAATAAGGCGGCAGTTTTACACACTTTCCTTGGCACCCCCACCGCCCGACAACAGAAGACCTCCATGAGGATACTGATGGCTACTCTACCCCCGGACAAACCAACTGGGGACAAGCTACACTACGTTCTGCAGATCCACTTCGAGGCTACAAACAACATGGCGGAGAATGAAGCACTCATTCACGGATTATGCGTTGCCAATGATATTGGCATCAAGCGCATAGTTCAATGTGGAGATTCCGACTTGGTTGCCCAGCAGGTGGCTGGCACCTGGAATGCGCAGAACCCTATGATGGCGGCATATCGAGACGAAGTGGACGAGATAGCCAAGAGCTTCTTCGGCTACGAGGTCAAGTATGTACCTAGGGAGCAAAATGAGGCGGCTGATCTGCTGTCTAAGCTTGGATCAGGGCGCAAACGAATTCCGCCTGGAGTTTTCCTGGGGCATATACGGACACCATTCATGAAGGGAGCAGACATCGACAACCCGTACAGAGTAGACTCTTTCGTCCACATGGTGGCAAAGGTCCCTCTGGCTTGGACAAAAATGTTCATGGAGTATCTCAAACACAGAACTTTTCCCGTCGACAAAGTCGAAAGACGGCAAATAGTACGACGAGCAAAGGGCTATACCATAATCAATGGACAGCTCTACAAAAGAAGAACTACTGGTGTATACCTTAAGTGTGTTTCCTAGCAAGAAGGTATTGAAATCCTCCATGAAATCCATCTCGGAGATTGAGGGAACCACGTCGCTCCCCGGTCATTGGTTGCTAAAGCTTTCGGGCAAGGATTCTACTAGATGACAGTTCTCCGGGGGCTACTGTTGGGGATATGCTATATGGGTATCCTCATAGCATGTCCTCTATCCGGATAACCCGGGTGGCCCACAGTTGGTAGCATGGCCCATGGCCTGCTGGGCGGCCCAGTTAGATGGATCCAGAAGGGAGGCCCATGCCAGATAAAGGAAGGCTATGGAGGAGTCACCGACGTACCCGGAGCCTTGGAGTGCAAGACACGCTAGACTAATTATAGGCAGTGTAGGACTCTGTAACCTGTCCGGCTAGGACTTTTCCCTATAACCCTAGGACCTGGCGATTATATAAGTCGGGCCTATGGGACCCTTTAGGGCACAACTTCAGATGATAACTTAGACTTTCTAGTCACCTTGCACAACGAACCAATCCCTGTAACTCGGCGTATTTCCATTATAGTGATTTATAGCAGGAGTAGGATTCCGCCACCGTCGTGGGATCTGAACCTGGGTAAGCTGTGATACCTCGTACCCGTAAACCGTCCGCCTTCCCCCACATCTCTAAACATGCACTGTGAGGACCCCTCTATGACGTACTCATCGCAATACCACGATGATTCCTGCCCTTAAAGGGTATGTTAGTCATGGATGGTCAGTTTGTGTGAACGAGTTCTAGCGCTGCTTCAGATACTGCGATGCTATTATCCAACACGACCGTGGATTCGCCGTGACCGAGAACGGCAGTGTTTATGCATGGAAGCATCCGAAACTTGGTAAATTTTCCTTGCTACGTATTTTATTAGCTTTATTCCTGAATCGATGTAAGATAATTGTTCTGAACATTCATTCGTTAGTAGGAATTTCACACAGTAGGAATTTTACCCTCTTTGATTCGAACGGATTCCCTAGGAATTTCAGAGGAATGCAATCTTTGATAAGTGTTCTTACATATAAGTAGTTTGATTCATATGATTGAGTTCTGCTGACAGTTTTGGTTTGTTCCCAGTACATCCCACAGAAAATATGATATCTGCTTGTACTAACGCGAGATTCAGATATTATTCCTGAATCAATGTAAGCTAATTTTTCCGAACTTTCATTGGTTAGTAGGAATTTCATATGAATTTTAGCCTCTTTGATTCGAAGGAATTCCCTAGGAATTTTAGAGGAATACAATCTTTTGAAAGTTTTCTTACATATATGTAGTTTGATTTGAGTTTTGCTGATAGTATTGCTTTGCTCCTAGTACATCCCATGGAAAATATGATATCTACTTGTAGTACTTATGCGAGATTTAGATATTATTCCTGAATTGATGTGAGCTAATTTTTTTGAACTTTCATTGGTTAGTAGGATTTTTGTAGGAATTTTGGCCTCTTTGATCTGAAGGAAATCCCTAGGAATTTTAGAGGAATGCAATCTTTGAGAAGTTTTCTTACATATAAGTAGTTTGGTTCATATGATTGAGTTCTGCTCATAGTATTGCTTTGCTCCTATTACATCCCATTGAAAATATGATATCTACTTGTAGTACATATGCGAGATTCCGATATTATTCCTAAATTTATGTAAGCTATTGTTCTGAACTTTCATTGGTTAGTAGGAATTTCATAGGAATTTAACCTCTTTGTTTGGTAGGAATTACCTAAATTTCAGAGGAATGCAATATTTACAAAGTTTTCTTACATTTACGTAGTTTGATTCATAGGATTGAGTTCTGTTGATAGTATTGCTTTGTCTCCTAGTACATCCCATGGAAAATATGGTTTCTACTAGTAGTAGTTATGTGAGACTCAGATATTAGACGTATGATATATCATCGCTATATAGTACTATTATAATAGTTAAAACTCAAAAAATTATAAATTTGATCGACATCTATAAAGTATGGGTGCACATTTAGGGCATGTTTGATTCAAAGGTTTTGCATAGGAAATTTGTAGGATTAAATCATATGGAGAAAATTGCAGCTACCACCACCCTTTGTGGCGTTTGTTGCACAAAACACGAAAACAAACTATTTTTTGCAGCTAGCATAGTTTATTGCTTAATTCTTTGCATCCAGCCTAAATTAATATCTTAGCCTTGATAAATTGCAGTTAACATTAGTCTTTGTGGTATTTGTTGCACAAAACACAGAAATAAGAAAATAATTGTAGCTAGCATAGTTTGTGACTTAATTATTTGCATAGTTTTGGTACATAATACATTGCATTATAGGCTACATAAAAATCATAAAATCGTGTATCTGAAAATGAATAAAGTCCTCATTTTATTTCAACAATTCTTATGTCCCATGTGAAAATATATTTTGATGCAAATTTGTCCGTACATACTACACGTGTATATGCATTTGTATGTTTTAAGAGACATACAAATACTGGTATATATTTATTTTCATAATATATTTATTTATTGGTATAATTTTTTTGGTGCATATGTCAAAAAAATATTTTTTGGTAATATATTTATTTTAAAATATTTATGTTTTTAATGTTATGCTTCAAGCAAAGCAAGAAACATGACCAGCTAGTTAACAAGGCTAAGTTGTTCATTTGGGTCATGTGCAAAAATTAAGACACAATTGTGCTATGTACAAAAACGACTTTGTTTCTTTGTTTTGTGCAACAAATGCAACAAATGCTGGTGTTAACTGCAATTTTCTCAATCCTATTGAAAATTTTACTATCATGGTCATTTAAGTGGTAACATAAGATAAGGTAAGATATTAAACCTCCTAGAAATAATCCTTGTTGGTTCTCCTTTGGTATACAACACATCAAAATTTTGTAGATCGAACCTTTGCTTTTTCCCCTATGAACTTTACATTTCAAGATCCTATATGATTATTTCCTATTTCACTTGATCTTATGAATCAAACGCTGTGTATAGAAGAATTTCCAGTATATCTCCATTTCGAAAAAAGGAGAATTTCCATAGCATCTCCCAAGGTAGGCATATTTTTTATGCAATCAAACATCCTAACTATAATCAAGATTTTTGAAAATAGTATATCAAATTTTACAATGTCAGATCAATATCAGTTTTATTTCCATGTTACATTTCCAATCCCTTTGAAGGTCCTTTGCTTATCCAGTCGCCATGCGATGTGCTTTACGTGACATATGAGCTTGCTGATGACGATGAGGAGGATGATCTTGATATCTCGTGGTTAGAAAGATCTGCCAATGGTTCAAGACTTCTTGTGGTCTATACATCAGGTTTACCAGGCAATCCAATTGCTAATGTTACTAGTATTGTTCACTATGGTTGCACTGTTCACACCTATCCTTCTGGGTTTGACTGCATGGTGTTTTCGATGAACACAAGCCAGTTACATGCAGCTAACCCATGGAAAAGGGTTATTGACCTTGGATCATATTCTCTTTCCCTTGGCGTGAACTATCCGATACACATTGTAGTAGGCGGTGCAAATGATCCACCAGGACATCTGACGAGAAGGAACTGTGTTTACACCTCACACCAAGCAGTTGGTTGCGAGTAGAGGAAGCATCCTGAAATTTGCCGCTTCAGTCTGGATGGTGATGCAGTTGTTGGTTTCCACACCAACAGTTGATGGATATGGTCGGAGACTCCATTTTGGTTCATCCCAAACTTCTCAAACGACCTGGAGTGGAACGAGAAGGTTCAAGGATAGCTTATTTGGTCTCAGCCTTTTGTTCTAATCTTTCTTTTGGCTGGTTTAGCTGACGTAAGTACTACTCAGCATTTAGTTTCGCACCCGGCCCGGCTTGTAAAATACTTCGTATGACCAAACTCCTTTTGTAAACTTGGTAGTTTATCTAGTATGTATGTTTCACCAAGCTCGTAAAAGAACTTTATTTAGGAGTACAGTTGTAACTCTACTAGTACTACCTCATTTCTTCCAGAATGTTATACGGTATACTAGTTGTATAGCAGTTTCATAGTTTTGTTTCTTTTTTTGCTGCAGTTTAGGTCCTGTAACAAGCTAATGTAGTTAAGTTGGACGTGTAGGTACTGCGCTCTAACTTCATGCAGTGGATCACGAAGTTTCCAGGTTTACAAGTAAAACATGTCGCACATTAGTGCATCCCAGTGATTTGACAAGGCAGTACTGTACGACGGTGTGCTAGTCTCGATGAAGCTAGATGGAGTTACTATCTTCCACAGAAGAGAGAGAGAGGGAGGGAGTTTTGCACACGCCGGTGCACGTGGCAGCGTGTTCCTTCCGATACAAGCTGGTTTTTACTCCCTCACCGTCCTTCCCCACGCACATACAAGTCAGTCCCTTCTTCCATATACTACCGCGCTCTGGCCTCTAGCTCCATATTGTTGCCGACTAGCTCCTCGGCTCCGTCCTCTACAGGTGGTGGCGAGATCGGCGCGGCAACCTTCTATAGGGCGGCGGTGCATCCATCATCCATGTCCCGCAGCAGCAATGGCGGTTTATGAAATACTACAACACTCGTACCTATTCCCTCTGTTTCATAATATAAGGTGTTTTAGCTTTTGTGAAACGAGTGTATCTAGATTCACTCTGAACTTACATGGTAGAGTTGATGATGTAGTTAAATTTTTACTCGTCTATTGCGCAGCTAAAACTAGGGATGGTTCGAAAACTGCCCCATACGCCAACTGAACCCGAACTATTTTTCCCGTTTGCCAAACCCAAACTGAAATGATCTAAAAATAATATCAACCCAACCAGAACCAAACCCACTCAATCTTGCACCCAAACCAAACCAAACCGAGTGCCCATCCATGGGTTAAAACCAATAACTAGATGGGTTGAAAATTGTTTGCTCTAGTGGGTCCTCGCGTGACTCAGTGAAGTTTTAGGAGCGCACGCAGGAGGTAGACAACGGTAATACGCAGGTGACTCCGTCCCGTGCGCTTGTACTGGTGCCAGTTAGCCTGAGTGTCTAGGTACGACCAAGAACAATAACACACACTATAAAAAAATGTCCTTTTACAATGGACGATTTTCGTGGTTGAAGGCCCGTTTTTCGTGGCTGAAGAGTCTTCTACGACGGATGCCCTTCGTGGTAAAAGTCCCATCACAAATGAATATACCATGTTTTTTTCGACCGTGGCGGATCGCACCTTTCAGCCATGAAAAGTCGTTCTGTCATAGATGTGTTCGCCAGCCGCGTTGACTGCTGACGTCATGCAAACTGTCACGTGGTGAGCGCCGTTAACGGCCAGTTAACGCCGTTAACTATCAATGAAACCGTGGTAGAAGACAGGTCCATCCAACGCCTGATAATTATTAAGTGGGCCAACCCATTAAGGAATCCCAACAGGATCGTGGCCCATTATTGTTTTGACAAGCACTGTTACAAATGGACACACTTGTGCAGCCGTAGTCAGCCCATAAACTTTTTGGCCCGTTACTATTTCCAAACGCACTGTTTAAAATTGGCCCGTTTGCACGACCCATAAATATCCGGGCCCGTTAGTGTTCCGCCCTGCATTGTTCAAAATTGGCTCGTTTGGCCAGCCTGCTTTGGCCCATAACGGTTCTGGCTCATTATAGTATATTCACGTACTGTTCGAGTCGGGCCCATATACTTGGGGCCCTACTATTTAGGCCCGTAAATGTATGGCCCGTTACTGTTTTAAACTGGTGAGTTCCTCGGCCTGTTACTGTTTCGGACTGATACAAAATTGGCCCGTTACTGTTCTGGCCTAGTAAGATCTTGGCCTTTCTCATGGCCAGGCCTGCTACTATTCTGCCCGTTACTATTATGGCCTTTTACTGTTTTGAGAGTTACTGTTCCGGTATGTTACAGTCTCGGCCCGTTACTATTTCAGCCTTTTACTTTCTCGGCCCGTTACTATGTCGGCCTATTACTTTCTTGTCCTGTTACTATTTCGACATGTTACTGTTTGGAGCTACTATTGTTTCGGCGCGTTACTGTGTCGTCCTGTTACTTTCTTGGCCTGTTACTATTTCGGCATGTTACTCTTTGGAGCTATTATTGTTTCGTCCTACCGTTATTTCAGTTTGTTACTGTTTTGGCCTGCCACTATTACGGCATGCCGCTGGTACGTACCGTTACTGTTACTAATCTCGCTTGTGGGTCGCCCCCGTTACTTTTACAGTTTCTGCATTTCTGGAGCCCTTTCGATACCATAAAAGTATATAACTTGTGAGCATTTTTACTATTCATCATCGGCCTAATACAAGACGGACAAATACAGAGCACGATATTGTACCCTAATCGACCTGACTAGCGTAGGTAAAATACCGCCTACCACTATGTGTGGACGGCATCAACTAAATGCCTACACGGCCTATGCAATTGGTCTAGATATTATATCAAATGCAAACAAATTAAAATTATTACACATTATCAACTCAAGGGAAAGAAAAATCGGCATTTTATTTGACAATGGAGTTGATAGCAGTCCTCAATTTGCTTTCTTCATCTATCACCTCCATCTCCCTTTTGAGTGTGACATCTACATTGGAAAACAAAATTAAGACATGATCTTGCAGCCCCCTCTTTGTTGGCGATAGAAATAATTGCAGTCTGAAGCTAAGTAATAACAAGTTAATACGTCAAACAAGGCAAACGACTCATTTAATTGATACAGCAGGAGCTGTGAACTGGACTTTAATACTGGTCAATGGTTCAAATATGTTTACCATCATGTCAAACAAACAGGACAAGCAAGCATTAAACAAGTGTGCCTACTGTGAAACGAGAAATATAACAATGTGTATGGCTTCGAATTTCACCAAATATAAACTAGCCAGGTCATATCAACAAATATATATATAGAAGAATAAACCAGACAATGGCATGCAGTTACTGTCGTAGCTAAGAATGAACAAGGCATAAATTATAACCGCATCATGAGAGAATTGTAGAGCAGGAATGCAAACCACAAATTAACTATATAGTAGAGGATAGTTATGTCATTGCTTAGGACGAACCAGAACCAGATACGAAATAAAATGGCGTCGCTTATGAACCTGTAGAACAGGATAGGCAAGCATTAGACAAGTGTGCCTACAATGAAATGAGTAGTCAAACAAAGTATTTCTTAGAATTTCAGCAAATATAACCTAAGCAGGTTATTTCAACATATATATATATATATATATATATATATATATGGAAGCAGTTGTATATCCTGGAAAGTAAGAGACGTTGGTTGACTCAGAATTTGTGGTGAGCTACACAATGACATGTTGTTACTGTCGTACCTAAGAATGAACTAGATAGAAATTATAATGGCATCATACCAGAACTTGCAGAACAGGGAACGCTAACCACGAATGAACTACACAGTAGAGGATAATTATGTCGTTGCTTTAGGACGAACCAACACCATATTAGAAATATAATGGCGTCTCTGGCGAACCTATACAAGAGGACAAGCAAGCATTAGACAAGTGTTCCTACAATTAAATGAGCGATTAATCAAAGTGTTTGTTAGAATTTTAGTAAATATAAATTAGCCAGGTCATTTCAACAAATGTATATGGAAGCAGTCGTTTATCCTGGAATGCAAGAGACGTTGGGTGACCTAGAATTTGCGGTGAGCTACACAATGGGCATGCAGTTACTATCGTATCTAGGAACCAAACAGAAATAATAATGGCAACATAAGTGAACTTGTAGAGCAAGAATGCAAACCTTGAATGAACTATATATAGAGGATAGCTATATCGCTACTTAGGATGAACCATTAGATATAAAATATAATGGCATTGCTTGTGAACATGTAGAACAGGACAAGCAAGCATTACACAGGTGTGCCTACAAATGAATTGAGCAATCGAACAGAGTGTTTCCTAGAATTTCAGCAAATATAAACTAGCCAGTTCATTTCAATAAATATATATGGAAGCAGTAGTATATCCTGGAATGCGAGAGACGCTGGGTGACTCAGAATTTGCGGTGAGCTACTCAACGGGCATGTAGTTACTTTCGTGCTAAGAATGAACAAGACAGAAATTATAACGGCATCATGCGAGAACTTGTAGAGCAGGAACGCAAACCACGAATGAATTACATAGTAGAGGATAGTTATGTTATTGCTTAGGATGAACCAGCACCGGATTAGAAATATAATAGCGTCTCTTGTGAACCTGTAGAAGAGGACAGGCAAGCATTAGACAAGTGTGCATACAATGAAATAAGCAATCAATCAAAGTGTTTCTTAGAATTTTAGCAAATATAAACTGGCCAGGTCATTTCAACAAATATATATGGAAGAAGTCGTTTATCCAGGAATGCAAGAGACATTGGGTGACCCAGAATTCATGGGCAGCTACACAATGGGCATGCATTTACTGTCGTATCTAGGAACCAAATAGAAATTATAAAGGCATCATAAGAGACCTTGTAGAGCAAGAATGCAAACTACAAATGAATGATATATACAGTAGATGATAGCTATGTCGCTGCTTAGGACGAACCATTAGACATGAAATATAATGGCATTGCTTGTGAACCTGTAGAACAGGACAAGCAAGCATTACACAAGTGTGCCTATAGATGAATTGAGAAATCGGACAAAGTGTGTTGGGGATATGCTAAATGGGTGTCACCATTGCATGTCTCTAATCTGGATAACCCGGGTGACCCATAGTCGGTAGCAAGGCCTATGGCCTGCTGGGCGGCCTAGTTAGATGGATACAGAAGGGAGGCCCATGCCGGATAAAGGAAGGCTACAGAGGAGTCACCAGCATACCCGGAGCCTTGGAGTGCAAAACACGTTAGACTAGTTGTGTACCGTGTAGGACATTGTAACCTGTCCGGCTAGGACTTTGCCTGTAACCCTAGGATCTGGCGACTATATAAGTCGGACCTAGAGGAGCCTTTAGGGCATAACTCAACTCATACCTCGCATAGCGAACCAATCCCTATAAGTCGATGTATTTTCATTATAGTGATTTATAGCAGGAATAGGATTCCGCCACCGTCGTGGGATCTGAACCTGGGTAAGTTGTGTTACCTCGTACCCGCCAACCTTCCGCCTTACCCCATGTCTCTAAACACGCACTGTGAGGACCCCTCCATGGAGTACTCGTTGGCAATACCACGACAGTTGGCGCCCACCATGGGGCAAGAGGCGCTTCAGGCCCTACAACGGGCGAGGTCCAAACTCTTTGCGGGAATCAGAAAAACCGTAGCCATCAGCCGTGTTCTCTTCTCCGGAAACGTTCTGATCGTCCCTCCCGAAGAGTTCTAGATCCCGGGAAAGACGAACCCCACCCACTGCTCGATCGTCCCAATCGGGGACATCCACCTCTTCATCAGTGAAACTGACTCGAGCACTAGTTTCCTGGAAGTCGAAGGATCCTCAAGGCCCACACGGACCGCCTACGGGCAGGATATGTTCGAGGAAGGATCGAATTCATATCTCTCTTTGGATTTTGCCGGCCTAGATCAGAAAAATTCAAGGCCCACCCAAACTGCCCCTGTGCAGGATATAATGGTGGAAGATCCCTGCAAATCTGCCGGCTTCGCCCATGCGTCTGGAAAGCAGAGATAAAAGTTCATCGGCGTGGTGTCTATCTTCGATCTGGCGCGACAGACAGAGGGTGAAAACACCCACGATTACCTAGCCAGGTGGCTCCGTATACGGGCCAATCTGGAACATTACCCCAGTGATGATGCTATTTATCACTTCGGGGAAGGACTGGATCACTTCTCCAGCATACGCTAAGGCGGCAACAGGCCGCGGGTCTCCTCAACTTTGAGACCATGGTCAGCACCGTCAACAACTACGCGGCCACTGAAGGCGTTGCTCAGGCCGAGATTGCTGCCATACTCGGGCCACCGCCACTACTACAAAAACGCCTATTCGTGGCGCACCTGAAAAGGCCTTCCATGGCGCACTAGCAGTGCGCCATGGGCCTCGCGCTACGGCTATCTCGTAGCCGTGGCGCACTGCATGGTGTGCCACGGTTATATCGAGATAGACGTGGTGCGCCACGGGTAGGGGTACAGGGTGCGCCACAGATGTGTTTTTTAAAAAACAAAAAAAAATGCAAAAAACACCCTCGTTTTGAATTGCAAAAGCAATCAGGTCCGTGCATCGCCGCCGCAGTCGTGTCACCTCGCCGGAGCATGGCTGTGGCAGGGAGGTGCGGGAGGGGTCGTGGCCGCTCTAGTCCTCACCGGTGTTGAGGTGGTAGGAAGGGTGTGGTTGGAGAAAGGAAGGTAGGAAGAGAGGGAGGAAGGAAGAGATGGAGGAAGAGAGGGAGGAAGGAAGAGATGGAGGAAGAGAGGGAGGTAGGAAGAGAGGGAGGAAGGGAGGTCGGTGAGGAGAAGGATGCCTCCATCGCCCGTTGTCACTGCGAGGAGGAGGAGAAGGAGGCCACCATTGCACCGTCGTTGCCCGTTGTCACTACGAGGAGGAGGAGAAGGAGGTCGACGTCGCGCCGTCACTGCAAGGAGAGGAGAAGGGGAAGGAGGAGAAGGAAGAAGGAAGAAGGAGAAGGGAAAGGGAGAGGAAGAGGGAAAAGGGGAAGGGAAAAGGGGAAAAGGGAGGGCGGGGTGGGGATTCAAATTTGAATCCCGCCCAAGCTTATCCGTGGCGCACTAGGTGGTGGTGCGCTACGGGTAAGTCGCCCTCTATTTTTTTCTGCAGGAAAAAACGGTCTTTTAACCGTAACTTTTTACTCTTTTCGAATTTTGAAAATCTAAAAAATCGCTAAATGACCAGAGGTGGTTGCGAGCAGATGCGAAATCTCGTTCTCGTCATTTTGGTATATTATACAATTTTTTCGATATCGTATGCAAAAGTTACGGCCTTTTTACCGTGGCATGACTTTTTTTGCAAATAAAGTCGAAACTCATTTTTGTTAATTTTACTAGAAGCTATACCACATTACCTACCTAAATATGAAAGGATTTAATTTTCTTTTATTTTTTGCAAACCCTAAAAAGGCGATCCATGGGGGGGTGGAGTTGGTGCATGCCACTTAGCCGTAGGGCACTAGGGCAGAGTGCCCTACGGCTAAGTTGACCCAGCTGCAGCAGCAAACATGCCCGTAGCGCACTAGTTCAAGGTGCCCTACGGATAAGTGAAACATCCGTAGCGCACCTTGACCTAGTGCGCTACGGGTATGTGTGATGTGACCACATGTGCCCTGGCCCACACATAGCCGTGGCGCACCACCCCCATGTGCGCCACGCTTATGACAGTTATCTGTAGGGCACCTGTGGGCAGTGCGCCACGCCTATTTTACCCGTGGGGCACCACTAGCAAGTGCGCCACAGAAGGGTGGATTACCTATAGCCGTTTTCCTAGTAGTGCGCCGCCACAGCCTCCGCCACCGCCTCCAGTCAACGTCCTTGTAGCCTCAGCATCTTCTTCCGTCGTTGAGGAGGCCCCCGCACCCTCCGACTCTATTTTGGATGCGCTCTACGCCGACATCAGTGTGGACTCGGAGGAGATGGATATCAGCCCAGAGGAACTTGACTCTTCTATGCAGGAGATGGAGTAGGCCGACAAGACCATCACATCCCGAGAGGTGTTCGTCGCCATTGGGAGCGTGATGGAAGAAGGCCAACCCGAACATGCTCCATCTAAAGCGCTAGACAAGGGAAAGGGACCCGCTGATGCTGCTGACAATGGTCGCGCAAAAGCCATGCCCCCTCCGCCCTCTCTGTGATATCACATTAGTTAGCTTGCAAGCAAGTGATGTGATCACTAGAATGTTATATCACGGGAACAAGAAAAGAGTACATGTCGGTAACGAGATCAAACTAGGTATGGAGATACCGATGATCAAATCTCAGACATGTAATATATCGTGAGACAAAGGGATTGAGTTACATGCGTATAAGGTTCACACGATCACAGAAGTCATCATTGAATGTGTGGGAGTCAGTATGGATCTCCAGGTCCCGCTGCTGATTATTGATCGGAGAGGGGTCTCGATCATGTCTCCATTATTCACGAACCGTAGGGTGACACACTTAAGGGATACCAAAACCATTCAGAGCAAATAATATGCCAGAGATAGAAAAAGGAAACGCATGAATTTATTTCACTAAACACCAGAATTGTTTCGGTTGAAATTGCTGAAACTGGTTCTGCATGTGAAATTGAAATGTTGTAAGGGGTTTTATGTGAATGTTTGTTAATTAAAGTAATTAACAAAATTCTGAATAAATAAATAAAAGAGTTTTTTTAATGAGAGCTTGCATTAAATTTGGTGAAAATTTAATGCATGTGAGTGGATTTTTGAGTGGAGACATGTTTATGTGAGTGGAGGCTTTTCATTTTGAGTGGGAGCTCCATCCACATGAATGTGGAAGAGGTGGGGTCAGCCACCATGGCTATGGCATCATGCCCCTTGGGTGCCCCTATCCCTATAAAAGGCCCCCTCTCCTCCTCTCACAACACACCTCCTCTTGAAGGATCTCTCTCCCCCCTTTAGAATCTCCCCATGGTCTCGGATCAGCGAGATACATGTTCCCGGTGGATTTTTCTGGAAGGATTTGTTGCTTCCGCTGCTTCGCTAGAGCGAGGGCACGGAGGTTGTCGGGATACCCTAACATGTGTGCAATCACCGATGCAGCATTGCTTTGCGGTGCTGGACTTGATGGTGCTGGACCTGCTGGACCGGATGGACTTCTTCTCGATCTTGAGATCGGCAAGCGTTCGACTACATCATCCACGAGTACAACCTCGTTAACACTTTTCGGTCTTTGAGGGTATGTATTCTATGGATGTATATCCACCTGTTGCTTGTATCTAGTAGATAGATCTTGGTACTTAGTTCTTCCCATCGTAGGAATTTTTTTGTTTTCTATGCTGCGAACCCTTCAGAAACTCGCACCGACGGGATTTTTTAATACAAGAATATGCACCCATCTATGTCTGAAAAGACATTTAATTCGAGAGCAATCTACCTCGCCTACTTGTAGCTCAAGATTGACCTAATTTCGTTAAATCGGCAAGAAGTCGGTGAAGTGTGCGAAAAATGGAATTATATAAGAAACCGTGGTCCACTTTGTGTGACAATTGGGAGGGTTTCATTTTCTTCTAACTATGGTAGGCCCCGTAGGAGCGAGGCGCTTGAGTTAACATGGTCGGTGGAAGTACAAGTTATATCGAGGACCTCATAAAAATCAAAATTACATCCAAGTCCATGCATTTAGCACAAGGTCCCTGGAACTAAGCAATGGAGTGTGTTTTCGGGTTTGCGCAAACTAGCGTTCATTCATTGTGCTAAAGTCTATCAATAGAATCTTCTAATAGATGCTAAGAATGGGAAAGAAGATCGAACGGTTAGCAAAGTTTGGATTTGCCACACTTGATCCAATGGTTAATGTTCAAAGTTATTCATACGCTATACTATAGTGGTATGGTATTGTAAGAGATAGGACAAGATAAAAGATAAGATAAGAAGTACTACTATGAATTGCCGATCTTTTGAATAACCGTCCCTCTCGATGTTTGGGAAGCAAGCGAAAATTTTAAAACCATAAAAGTTTGAATTTTTTTGTCGTCGAGGACCAAAGTGGTTTCCTTCCTATGTAATCCTCCTCCTACTCCACATCAACGCAGCTGCCAAACACGCCAGAGAAACAGAGCCGCCCTCTCAAAAATTAAAATAAAAAGAAACAGAGCCGTCGTACCAAGGGCACACGTGCGCAGCGCCACGCTTTGGATGAGGGAGAGATCAGCCGGGTCGGTGCGTGAGGGGAGAGGGGTGGAGAGATGAGAGGCAGCGAAGGAGAGAGAAAACACACTCTTTTTTTGTGTGCATAGGTCTTGAAATTTACTACTAGTAGAGTGTACACTGTAACTATAAGGTGGCAGGAATAACTCGTGTCAGGAACCCATCATAACTTTGCTCTTCGCTGCTTCCCTCTTCCCCTGCCTACGTTTTATTCTCTCTGAACATACATCGCGTGGACAGAGGTGAGCATATGTTTACTACAAGTGGGGCATCCAATATGTTTTCCATAAGAGAAAAAGAGATAGTTCCGATGTCTACATAGTGGAAGCTATCCATAAGCTAAAAACCTTATGGGTCACCCTTAAGCTCATGGGTAGTCCATAAGCATCAAAATATTGATATCTAGTACACATAGCAATAGAAAACAAATTTTAATCACAAGACTACGACAGGATAGCTCTTACATGTGGGTCCTATCTTATGGACAAGTTTAACTAGACACATTGTGGTGCAATCAACTAGCTTGGTATTAGCAAGTGGGTCCCATCTTAAAGATGGGTTTGGCCATATACATAGGTGATACCCTAAGCTCTACCGTTTAGACAGTGTCTATACGAGACAGATTCGTGGGACCTACTGGACTACACATGCTCAATTTTGCATAGTCGTTTTACACCTTGGTCATACACTGCCAACTGGGGCCCATTGTTTGCTTTTTCGTTTAGACACGTGTGCATCGTACTCCTCTCGCAACCGCGCTAGACTTGATTTTTTTTGCGAAATTCCATCGATCTATTAATAATGATCAACGACCATGTAAATAGACCCAAAGAAACAATCTCGTCTTCGCTTGGAAAATTGAGAATGTTCTTTCCTGATAGTTGAAAACTCGCACCGACGACATTTTTTACTAAAAGAAGATGCACCCATCTACCTTAGAAAAGACGATTAATTCGAGAGCAATCTATCGTGCTTACTAGCACCTCAAGTTTGATCTAATTTCGTTAAGATGTCAAGATGAAAAATCTTAGCAAGAAGTTGAACCTGTTTTCAAAACTCTCAGCAGTGGTTAGTGATATACTAAATGACCCCCCCGATTGTTACCTCAAAAAATCACAAATCTTTCAAAGCAAACCTACAATTTTCCTTTAGTTCAAGATTGACCTAATTTCGATAAATCGGCATAACGTCATTCAAGTGGGCAGAGTTAGCTAGGACAAAGTTTGAAAAATCATAAAACATGGGAATTTTAAGTATAACATGTCGGTCCACTATAAATATTTTAAAGGTCTGCTTGTGGCACTGAGATCCATATTCTTCAGACTTCCTTTACAGAAAGGAACAATCTCATCACCACTCGGAAAATTAAGAATGTTTTCCTGATAGTTGGATACTCACACCGATGACATTGTTTACTAAAAATAAGATGCACCCATACCAATCTACCTTCGAAAAGAAAATTAGAAATTCAAGAGCAATATATCGCGCTTACTGGCAGCTCGAGTTTGACCTAAGTTTGTTAAATTTTCATGATGCAAAATCTTAGCAAGAAGTTGATATTGGGCCACGCGGAGATAAAACAAAATATTTTCCTCTAACGTGGTGATCCCAAGATCTAGCTAAGGTAGAAGGCCACGAGGTTTACCACTAGACGCGCAGTTGTGGATTACTGATGAAGCGCGTCAGTTGATGCAGTGCAGTCCTTTGCGATCCGATTGTCCTGGTGCTGATCGTACAACACCTCTGCTAGTATCCACATGTATAAGGAGGAGCACCGACGGTGAACTGCTAGGTTAAATTAACGCAGCGGCTCTTTGTGGAGCTAGGGTTTCCAACACATGGAATGACCTAACCGATCAATTATTAACCCTTCTGGGTTACTATGCTCCACTATATATAGGGAGTGAACGTGGGCTCCACTCTCGTGGCCCATTCACTAAAGCCCATATAACACTAGTCACCGCGAGTCTGAATCACTGACTCAGTCCTAATCCGGCTCGGGTCCAACCCAACCAGATTTCCAGTTCAGATCCAATCCGAACTTGCTCCCGCTCTTAAGTGTGTGACCCCGCAGGCTCATGGTAACTTGGACACGATTGGAGTCCGACTCTCAATCGATCAGTCGGTAGCGGATCCTAGCAGAACGTGCCGACTCCCAAGTACCAATGAGTCATGACGACTTGCCTTTCCAATGCGACTTACGTCCAAGTCCCTTTTGCCTCACGATATACCTTGTCAGACTATAGGCGAATATTTATCATCCCTTAAATAGTCCGACTCTCTTCTCGATCCGAGATAAGTGATTCACCCGACTAACTCTTAGTCGATCGCCTCGGTTAACACTTAACCGAGTCGTGCATGCCATGATTTCCGAATCATATCATCCGAGAGGGCCCAGAGAATATCTCTCTGAGTGGAGGGGCAATATCCCATGTTGGTTATTCACATCACGTAGCTTGATTCTCAGTCGACCCGAACTCTGCCTTTATAACTGCCCAGTTAAGGATCAGTGTTTGACAGAACCTAAGTCGGTGATCCTCAACTCGGACTATGCAACAACCTCGGGTCTAAGGATTACATTGATTGAGATATACAAATGACTACTTGTTCGTTGTACCTCAATATGGGTCAATCCGACTCGCTAAACTCTTTAGCCGAATCTGTGTAAGTCGGAATGGCATCTCCATGCCCATGACATGTGGAAACGAGTCATCAAGCCGATTTTCACATTGTTCTAAGTTGTGTGTCCAGCACAACCTCGATGACCAAGGATATTTAGTATGAACAACATGAATGCATAGTTCCATAACCGAATCACATATTCAATGATATACATCAGATGCTCATACAAGGAAAACTTAATATCTTTATGAATACAATGGGAAATATCATCATACATGATTTCCTCTAGGGCATATTCCCAACAGTCTCCCACTTGCACTAGAGTCAATCTTTGACATCACATGTCTAAGCATCTAATTCCCATGGCTCTCAGATGCGCCTCATGCTTCGGCTGTGGTAACGACTTTGTCAATGGATCCGCAATATTTGCATCCGTGTGTACCTTGGATAACTTGATATCACCCTGATCCACGAACTGGCGAATCAGGTGGTACCGCATGAGTATGTTCTTGTTCTTCTGGTGTTGTCTAGGTTCCTTGGCTTGTGCAATAGCACAATTGTTGTCACAATACACGTCTAACGGATTGGACGAGCCCTGAACCACACCAAGATCCATGAGGAAATTCCTCATCCAAACAGCTTCCTTTGATGCCTCCGAGGCGGCAATATACTCAGCCTCTGTTGTAGATGCAGACACAGTCTCTTGCTTGGAACTCTTCTAGCTCACAACACCTCCGTTTATAATAAACACGTATCTGGATTGCGAACGAGAATCATCAGAATCGGTAAGATAACTCGCATTCGTGTAACCCTTTACACTGAGTTCATCTTCACCACCATAAACCAAAAACATATCCTTAGTCCTTCTCAAGTACTTTTAGGATATTTTTAGCCGTTGTCCAGTGGATTTCTCCAGGATCAGCCTGGTACACTACTAGGAAAATGGCCATTCGTGGCGCACCTGAAAAGAGCATCCGTGGCGCACTAGCTGTACGCCACGGGCCTCGCGCTACGGCTATCTCTTACCCGTAGTGCACTGCCTGGTGCACTACGGTTATCTCGAGATAGGCATGGCGCACTACCAGGTGCGCCACGGGTAGGGGTACAGGGTGCGCCACGGATGTGTTTTTCAAAAAACAAAAAAAAACAAAAAACACCCTCGTTTTGAATTGCAAAAGCAATCGGGTCCATGCATCGCCGCCGTCGTGTCACCTCGCTAGAGCATGGCCTTGGCCACGACCTACCACCGCAGGGAGGTGCGGGAGCCCGTGGCCGCTCTAGTCCTCGCTGACGTCGAGGTGGTAGGAAGGGTGTGGTTGGAGAAAGGAAGGTAGGAAGAGAGGGAGGAATAGAGGGAGGAAGGGAGGTCGGTGAGGAGAAGGATGCCGCGGTCGCCCGTTGTCACTGCGAGGAGAAGGAGAAGGAGGCCGCCGTTGCACCGCCGTCGCGCCGCCATCACTGCAAGGAGAGGAGGAGGCCGCCGTCGTGCCACCGTCACTACAAGGAGAGGAGGAGGGTAAGGAGGAGAAGGAAAAGGAGAAGGAGGAGAAGGAAAATGAGAAGGAGAAGGAAGAAGGAGAAGGGAGAAGGAAGAAGGAGAAGGGAAAGGGACAGGGAAAAGGGGAAGGGAAAAGGGAGGAGGGCGGGGTGGGGATTCAAATTTTGAATCCCGCTCAACTTACTCGTAGCGCACTAGGTGGTGGTGCGCTACGGGTAAGTTGTCCTCTATTTTTTTTCTACAGGAAAAAACGGTCTTTTGACCATAACTTTTAACTCTTTTCGAATTTTGAAAATCTAAATAATCGCTAAACGACCGGAGGTGGCTGCGAGCGGATGCGTACTCTCGTTCTCGTCATTTTGGTATATTATACGATTTTTTCCAACATCGTATGCAAAAGTTACGGCCATTTTACCGTGGCATGACCTTTTTTTGCAGAAAAAGTGGAAACTCATGTTTGTTAATTTTCCTAGAACTATACCACATTACCTACCTAAATATGAAAGGATTTTATTTTTTGAAGTGTTTATTATTTTCTTTTATTTTTTGCAAAACCTAAAAAGGCGATCCACGGGGGGGAGGGGGTGGAGTTGGTGCAGGCCACTTAGCCGTAGGGCACTAGGGCAGAGTGCCCTACGGCTAAGATTGCCCGTGAGCTATTAGGTCAAGGTGCGCCGTGGCGCACATCCGTAGCGCACCTTGACCTTGTGCACTACGGGTATGTGTGTTGTGGCCACATGTGCCCTGGCCCACACATAGCCGTGGCGCACCACCCCCATGTGCGCCCACGCCATTTACGGCTAGTGTAGGGCATCTGTGGGCAGTGCGCCATGCCTATTTTACCCGTGGGGCACCACTAGCAAGTGCGCCACAGAAGTGTGGATTACCTATAGCCGTTTTCCTAGTAGTGGTATCTACTCACAACACTTAGAGCATAGGAAACATCCGGCCTAGTATAAATCATGGCGTACATGATGGATCCGACTTCAGAAGCATACGGAATCGCACTTATCCGACTTCGCTCATCAGTTGTCGAAGGACACTGAGTCTTGCTAAGTTTTACACCATGGGATATCGGTAAGAACCCCTTCTTAGACGATTCCATGTTGAACTTCTTCAACACTTTGTCCAAATAAGTACTTTGACTCAATCCAATGAGCCGTCTTGATCAATCTCTATAGATCCGGATTCCGAGAATATATATGTTGCCTCACCCAAGTCTTTCATTGAGAAACTCCTTTCCAATGATTCCTTGGTTTCTTGCAACATCTGGACATCATTTCCAATCAATAATATGTCATCCACATATAAGATTAGAAAGTTTACTTTGTTCCCACTAAACTTCTTGTACAAACAAGAATCATGATCACTTTTGATGAAGCCAAACGATTTGACTACCTCATCAAAGCGAATATTCCAACTCCGAGATGCTTGCTTCAACCCATAAATGGATTTCTAAAGTTTACATACCTTGTCAGCATTAGCCGGATCGACAAAACACGCGGGTTGTATCATATACACGTCCTCGGTTAAATTTCCGTTAAGGAAAGTCGTTTTGACATCCATCTGCCATATCTCATAGTCGAAATAGGCCGCTATAGCTAACATGATCCGAACTGATTTAAGCATCGCTACAGGCAAGAAAGTCTCGTCATAATCAACTCCTTGAACTTGTCGGAACCCCTTCGCGACAAGACGTGCTTTATAGACGGAAAAATTTCCATCCATATCAGTTTTCTTCTTAAAGACCCATTTGCACTCGACGGGTCTTGCACCGTTTGGCAGATCAACCAAGTTCCAAACTTGATTTTCATCCATGGACTTTAACTCGGATCTCATGGATCCAAGCGATGACTCGGAATCAGGTCCCACCATCGCTTCCGAATAATTTGCCGGCTCATCACTGTCTAACAGCAATACATCACGAACACTTCGTAATCTCGCCGATCTTCATAGTACAGGTGCTACTGCCGGCTCAGCTACCACGACCGGCTCAACCTCCAAGGTTTTTGCCGACTCGCTACTAGCTGGTTCCTCTCGAATTTCTTCGAGTTGCACTGTGCTCCCACTTACTCCTCGACTGAGAAACTCTTTCTCAAGGAAGACACCGTTCCGAGCGACAAACACTTTGCCCTCTTCTCGGTTGTAGAAGTAGTAACCCAAGGTTTCCCTCAGATACCTCACGAAAATACACTTATCCGACTTGTCCGTGAGCTTGTCTGACTGAAGTCGCTTGATAAATGCTTCACAACCCCAAATCTTAAGAAAAGACAAACTTGGCTTTTTGCCTGTCCACATATCATGCGGTGTCTTCTCTACCGATTTTGATGGTACTCTGTTTAATGTGAACGCCGATGTTTCTATACAATGACCCCAAAATGATAAAGGCAGATCTGTTCGACTCATCATTGATTGTACCATGTCCAACAAGGTCCGATTCCGCCTTTTCGAAACACCGTTCCTTTGCGGCGTTCCTGGCGGAGTAAGTTGAGGAACTATTCCACAACTTTTCAGATGGTCATCAAACTCATGGCTCATGTACTCGCCTCCTCGGTCCGACCGAAGAAACTTTATTTTCTTGCCGAGTTGATTATGTGCTTCATTCTGGAATTGTTTGAACTTTTCAAAGGCTTCCGACTTATGTTTCATCAAGTAGATATATTCATACCTACTGAAATCATCAGTGAAGGTAATGAAGTACTCATAACCACCCCTGGTTGTCGTGCTCATTGGTCCACATGCATCACTATGTACTAGTCCCAACAAGTCAGACGCCCTCTCGCAACTCTTTGCAAAAGGTGTCTTGGTCATTTTGCCGAGTAGGCAAGATTCGCATGTCTCGAACGAATCCAAGTCAAACGAAGTTAGGAGTCCACCATCATGGAGCTTCTTCATGTGTTTCCAACTTATATGACCAAGCCGACAGTGCCAAAAGTAAGTCATATTCAGATCATTTGGTTTCAACCTTTTAACATTTATGTTATAAACCGACTCACCATCAAGATTCAAAATAAATAACCCGTCCTGGACGGGTGCAAAGCCGTGAAACATATCATTCAAATACAAAGAACAACCATTATTCTTGATATTCGACTCATAGCCTTGCCTCATCAAACATGAAGCGGAAATAATGTTTCGACTGAGCACTAGAACATAATAACAATTATTTAGTTCCATAATGAATCCGGAAGGTAAATGAAGTTGCATCGTGCCGACTTCCAACGCAGAAATCTTGCTTTGTTGCCGACTCGAATATCAACCTCGCCTCTTGCTACGCTCCTAGTTCTTACCAGTCCACGAAAGTTGCGAGATGTGAATAACTGATCTGGTATCATATACCCAAGAACTATTAGGTGCATCAGCAAGATATATGTCAATAACATTGCAAAAAAGTGTACCTGAGTCGGAAGTCATACCTCCACTCTTGGATTTGTCGGCCAAATACTTTATGCAGTTCCTCTTCCAATGGCCATCTATCTTGCAATAGAAGCAAGTGGATCCGGCTGAAGGAGATGGCTTAGTCCCTGAGGAAGCGCTTGGGACCGGGTCCCGAGCACCTTTCCTGACTTAGCCTTCTTCTTAGTCCAAGAACTCTTCTTGAACTTAGCCTTATTCTGCACCATCAACACTTGACTAGCGCCCTTCTTGAGATCCGCCTCTGCCTGCTTGAGCATCCCATGCAATTCAGTGAGCTTCTTATCCATACCATGCATGTGGTAGTTCGAAATGAACTGCCCATATGCACTAGGAAGAGAGTTTAGAATTATATCCGTAGCGAACTCTTCGCTAATGGGGTAGCCAAGCCTCCCCAGAGACTGCACATAACCAACCATTTTGATCACATGCGGACTCAGTGGATCACCATCCTTAAGCTTGCAACTCAGCAAAGCCTGAGAGACTTGATACCTCTCCTCTTACCGAGCCTGGAACATACTTTTGAGGTTTTCGATCATATCGTAGGCCTCAACATGCTCGAACTGCTTTTGCAAGTCCGGTTCCATGTGAGCAAGCATAAGACAGCTAATATCCATGGACTCATCCTTAGCCCGACGGTAGGCATTGGTGGCGTGACATGCATTCCCATTCGGCTCATCTGGAAGTGGGTTGTCTAGGACATGGTCCTTCTTTTCTTATTTGAGAACAATTCTTAGATTTCGATACCAGTTGGTAAAATTAGTGTCGTTCGGTTTATCTTTCTCAAGGATAGTTCTCAACGCAAAACCGGATATCTGAGAGTGACTGCTACTAGGTGCCATGATCTACAACAGAAATATGGAAAACACTTAAGACATGTATTCATAAAATATCAAGAATATTAAACATTTTAATATTTTGTGCTCCCACTAGAACCAACACCCCTCTGATGGTTACTTAGTGATTCAGGACCCTAAATAAGCAAGTCGGCTAGTGAGCTTTAGCATCACTGCTAGACGCCAAGTGATCTAGGTAGACAACTCCTTGTCAATCGTATCTCATACGACTCATGTTGGACGGGTGGAATCATATGCCCCGGCTCCCATCCGACCTTTCCCCGATCCCCACAACCATTGCGATAGACCCGTCTAGCTTACCGAGTGTTTCCGCAGTAAGAGTCCGACTCGAACCCACCTAGTCGGAAAGAATTGGCAGCACCTCAATTTTATGAGCCCACTACCAAAAATGTCCGACTTGTGATGGTGCAAACACTGGCGGGAAAACCGACTAGACCTTCTTTGAGGGATTAAATTTTGCCAACTATCTAATAGAATTAAAACAGAGACATAACAATAACACAAAATAAAGCAATTATAATGTGAAATGGTATGGCTCTCTTCATGGTGATCTCCATCTCCACAAAGCCTGTAATCCGACTCGTGCCAACTATTGTCACTTGTCGTCTTACTCCATGTCGCCAACATGTACAGTGCCTTGCTTGCCATCCGGGCTCTCCAAACAGCTACACTAGCTTAGTAAAGTAAATTATATGGAGAGTCCGACACGCAGGTCGTTATACAATAATATGACAGTACCTAGGCTCTAGCCAGCTGACAAAACCGTGATTCGCAGATCACGTATGGATTACACACATACATCACATGCACATGAACCATACCATTCACAACTTCCTGCAAAAACAAGTTATGCATAGATACGCTACCTACCGGCGTTGTGAAACTCGCAACAACATCTAAGGCGCTACGATAGGGCGAAGCCGACGGTTTACGTGTCACAGTCTACCCCGATGGCGGAAGCCGACCGGTAGGGGTATGTCGTTCCACGACCTCAGCAGTATGATTACGGAAATAAGATCTACCATTCCCCAAGTACAGTTGATCCAATCAAACTCGTACAAAACCGATCTATCTCATAGATCGACCACCAAAACAGCACATAGATCTCATCTACAGCCAACCGCACATCACATATGCGAGATCTCGAGCCTAAAACCAGAAGCTATCGCTCTGATACCACTATTGGGCCACGCAGCGATAAAATAAAACTTTTTCGTCTAACATGGTGATCCCAAGATCTAGCTAAGGTAGAAGGCCACGAGGTTTACCACTAGACGCGCAGTTGCGGATTACTTATGAAGCGGGTCAGTTGATGCAGTGCAGTCCTTTGCGATCCGATCGTCCTGGTGCTGATCATACAAAACCTCCGCTGGTATCCACACGTACAAGGAGGAGCACCGACGGTGAACTGCTAGGTTCGTAACGACGGCAGGACTGCTGTGGAGCTAGGGTTTCCAACACATGGAATGACCTAACCGATCAATTATTAACCCTTTTGGGTTACTGTCCTCCACTATATATAGGGAGTGAACGTGGGCTCCACTCTCGTGGCCCATTCACTAAAGCCCATATAACACTAGTCACCGTGAGTCCGACTCACTGACTCGGTCCTAATCCGGCTCGGGTCCAACCCAACCATATTTCCGGTTCAGGTACAATCCGAACTTGCTCCCGCTCTTAAGTGTGTGACCCCGCAGGCTCATGGTAACTTGGACACGATTGGAGTTCGACTCTCAATCGATCAGTCGGTAGCGGATCCTAGCAGAACGTGCCGACTCCCAAGTACCAATGAGTCATGACGACTTGACTTTCCAATGCGACTTACGTCCAAGTCCCTTTTGCCTCACGATATACCTTGTCAGACTATAGGAGAATATTTGTCATCCCTTAAATAGTCCGACTCTCTTCACGATCCGAGATAAGTGATTCACCGGACTAACTCTTAGTCAATCGCCTCGGTTAACACTTAACCGAGTCGTGCATGGCCATGCTTTCCAAATCATATCATCCGAGAGGGCCCAGAGAATATCTCTCTGAGTGGAGGGGCAAAATCTCATCTTGGTTATTCACATCACGCAGCTTGATTCTCAGTCGACCCGAACTCTGCCTTTATAACTGCCCAGTTACGGATCAGCGTTTGATAGAACCTAAGTCAGTGATCCTCAACTTGGACTATGCAACAACCTCAGGTATAAGGATTACATTGATTGAGATATACAAATGACTACTTGTTCGTTGTACCTCAATATAGGTCAATCCGACTCGCTAAACTCTTTAGCCGAATCTATGTAAGTAGAAATGGCATCTCCATGCCCATGACAAGTGGAACCGAGTCATCAAGCCGATTTTCACATTGGTCTAAGTTGTGTGTCCAGCACAACCTCGATGACCAAGGATATTTAGTATGAACAACATGAATGCATAGTTCCACAACTGAATCACATATTCAATGATATACATCAGATGCTCATACAACGACAACTTAATATCTTTATGAATACAATGGGAAATATCATCATACATGATTGCCTCTAGGGCATATTCCCAATAGTTGATCCTGTTTTCAAAACTCTCGGCGGTGATACTAAATGACCCCCCCCCCCCCATGGTTACCTCAAAAAAATCGCAAAACTTTCAAAGCAAACCTACAATTTTCCTTTAGTTCAAGATTGACCTAATTTCGATAAATCAACATAAAGTCATTCAAGTGGGCAGATTTAGCTTGGCCGAAGTTTGAAAATCTTAAAATATGGGAATCGTAAGTACAACATGTCGGTCCACTTTAAATATTTGAAAGGTCTGCTTGTGTGGCATTCAGATCCATATTATTTAGACTTCCTTTACGAAAAGGAACAATCTCGTCACCACTCAGAAAATTAAGAATGTTCTTTCCGGATAGTTCGATACTCACTCCGATGGAATTATTGTTTACTAAAAATAAATGCACCCATACCCATCTACCTTCGAATAGACAATTAGAAATTCAAGAGCAATCTATCGCGCTTACTAGCAGCTCGAGTTTGACATAATTTTGTTAAATTATCATGATGCAAAATCTTAGAAAGAAGTTGAACCTAGTGTCAAAACTCATGGTGGTGGTTTTTGATGTATTAAATGCCCCCAACGGTTACCACAAAAAATCACAAAATTTTCAAACCAACCCTCCAATTTTATTGTACTTCAAATTTGACCTAATTTCGATAAGTCGGCATAAAGACATTCAAGTGGACAGAGTTAGATAGGATGAAGTTTGAGAAATCATAAAATTAAACATAGGAATCCTAAGTGAAACATGTCGGTCCAGTTAATATGTATGGAAGCTTGGCTTGTGGCATTAAGATCCATATTCTTGGGACAATCTTTATGAAAAATAACAATCTCGTCATTACTCGAGAAATTGAGAATGTTCTTTCCTGATAGTTGGAAACTCATAGCGACGACATTGTTTACTACAATAAGATGCACCCATCTACCTCCGAAAAGACATAATTAAAGATCAATCTAGCTTGCTTACTTTTAGCTCAAGTTTTACCTAATTTCGTTAAATCGGGAAGAAGTCGGTGAAGTGTGCGAAATTAGCTAGGCTGCTTGAAAATGGAATTATACTCCTATAAGAAACTGTGGTCCACTTTGTAATAATTGGGAGGGTTTCATTTTCTTCTAACCGTGACAAGCCCCGTAGGAGCGAGTTGCTTCAGTTAACACAGTCGGCGGAAGTACCAGTTACATCGAGGACCTCATGAAAATGAAAATTACATCCAAGTCCATGAATTTAGCACAAGGTCACTGGAACTAAGCAATGAAGTGTGTTTTCGGGTTTGCGCATACTAGCATTCATTCATTGTGCTAAATTCTATCAATAGAATCTTCTAATAGATGCTAAGAATGGAAAAGAAGATCGAACGGTTAGCAATGTTTGGATTTGCCACTCTTGATCCAATTGTCAATGTTCAAAGTTATTTGTGCACTATACTATAGTCGTATGGTATTATAATAGATATAACAAGATAAAAGATAAGATAAGAAGTACTACTGTGAATTGTCGATCTTTTGAATAACCGTCCCTCTGAAATGTTTGTCCACTATATATGTCTGAAATCTTGGCTTGTGGCATTGAGATCCAATATTCTTCAGAATTTTCTTTCCGGAAAAGAACAATCTCGTCATCACTAGTAAAATTGAGAATGTTCTTTATTAATATAATTGGACACCCACACCGACGATATTGTTTACTGCAAGAAGATGAACCCATCTACCTCTGAAATTACATTTAATTCAAGATCACTCTATCTCGCTTACTTGTAGCTCAAGTTTGACCTAATTTCGTTAAACTATCAAGATGCAAAATCTTAGCAAGAAGTTGAAACTGTTGTCAAAACTCTCGTTGGTTTACGAAATATACACCAAATACTTTACAGACATGGCTCAAAATTATAATTATTTCACGTATTATAACTTTATATGAAAATGATAGTGGCATACTTTTATTCTAATTACCACGTGTGCAAGGCATGTGTGCAATTTATAGATATACAGTGTGCGGATAATTTTGAATATTCACCATTCCACCAAGACTGGCAAATCCCAACATTGCTAAGCATTCGATCTTCTTTTCCATTCTCGAGTCTACAAGATTAGAGTGTTTACAACGTTTAGCTTGAGTCTAAGAAATATTATCAGAAAAATATTGCTGCGTAGCAAAATTATTTTTTATAGGACCCACTACTTTCTAGCGTAACAGTCCATCTTGCTTTTCTATTTGCATGACATGCCATTATAGAAAGGATCTAGAGACTGACTGTGGGCCCTTCCATTAATTTATGTTCACTTGTGTCTTGTACTAGTAGTACAATTAGCCATGGGAGCCTTTTTGCTAGACTCATTTTGTGTAGCGGGAAAGCTGCACAATCAAACAGCAGGTGTACGCGTGCGTGGGTTTTGACCATTTGCACACTAGTACGGGTAGTAGTATAAACGAAAACATACACGCAAGGTACTGCATGCAAAGATTTGATAGAACGCAGATCATAGTGGACTAGACTTGTTGTGTTTATTGCACTCGTACTCAATGCATGTTGTCGGACCTGTTTCAGTTATTGCTCCTAGAGCAGCAATATGAACAGGGTTTCAGATATTCTCCTATTTCCCATGCTAGTTTGGGTTCCCCATGTGTATTCAGTCAATCTTGACCCATGCTGGTGGGTCGTCATGTCAGCATGAGTTACATAGACCACCTTCCCCACATATTGCGGTGCCGCCCGCCCCCCTGCTCGGGCTACTCCACCCCTATCACGCGTTGTGCTGCCCTAGTAGTCATGCCGAACATTTTCAAACAGACTCAAGACCTGGTGTTCCCCCTCGCGACCCTCATCGGCGACCAGGTTAGCCTCATCGCGGCCTCAAAGCACCGCCCCACCTACCACCCCCGCAAAAAAACCATCACTAGCGCGACGGTGAACCCACCATGGCCGGAACCGATCAACGCAACCCTGTTCACAACAGGTCGAAATTAGATGATGATGTTCTCCGTGTAATCGCTAGTCGATCCGATCCTCTTAGCATGTCCTGTTTCCCCGAGGCCATCCCATATTTACACCTTTCCCTCGAACGAGTTGCGCTTCAGAAGCCGCTCTTCTTCCCCTATGATTATCCTTGCCTTCTGAATTGTTGTCCATCTTCTTCCCCATCTCCCGCTAGTGCTGAAAAGGGAGTGATTGATGCCAACATGATACCACTAGACGACCCTTCTATACCAGCCCCCATCATCAACCCAAAACCCCGTTGCGATTATTGGGATGGTGATGCATGCACCCAATGTTGTCGTGGGACACTTCGTTGGAACCCCAATAGAAAGTTGTCATGAGCACAGCAGCAAGTTTCCCTCAGTAGAGACCGAGGTTATCGAACCAGAAGGATGAAGGAAACGTCACACAGGTGTTGCAAACAACGTGGAGACCTGCATAACACAAACTCAAGACTTTGTCCCAACAAATCAGTGAGGTTGTCAAGCTCACCGGTTTGCTGTAACAAAGGATTAACTATATGGTCTGGAAGGTAATGGTGGTTTGCAGCAAGTAAACAGTAATAGTGGAAGATGTATCAATGGTAAAGATTGGACCGGGGTCCATAGTTCACTAGAGGTGCTCTCCTTAGATAAACAACATGGCATGAAGGGTAAACAAATTACAGCAGGGCAATTGACAGGAACTGAGCAAGGCATAACAATGCAATACTAGTCAGAAAGATCCTATGAGATTCGATTGGGCAATATAACAATATACATAGACCTCCATCCAACTACATCTATGACTAGAAGTCCACCTTCAGTTTATCATCCGAACCCCCTCCAGTATTAAGTTGCAAGCAACAGACAACTGCATTAAGCAAAGTGCGTAAGGTAAACAATCCACTTGCTCCATGAACAAGAGACCATTGTTTTCTCCCTAGTAGCAACAGAACAACTACAACCGAAGAGATTTCTGTCACTTCCCTTGGAAACTAGAGGCATGAACCCACTATCGAGCATAAATACCCCCTCTTGGACTCACTAGCAACTACTCAGCCAAGATAGCTACTAACAACGGAGAGCATGCAAGATGACAAACAACACAGACATGATAGAATCATAAAGACAAAACCATTAACCAAACTGACATAATATTCTCAATATCCATCGGATCCCCGCAAACACAACATGCATTATTACAAATAGATTAGATCTTGATCATGAACAGAGCTCACAAGATCTATACATGAAAGCACAAGGAGGAGATACAACCATCTAGCTACTACATGGACCCATAGTCCAAGGTGGAACTACTCACACATCATACCGGAGAGAAGGCCTCCGGGATGATCTCCCCGCTGATAGGGTGCTGGGAAGAACTTCAGATCCCCTTGATCTAGGGAAGATGGTGGCGGCAGCTACAGACGGTTTCGTGGAGTTTTGATCGGGTCCTTAGGGTTTCTGCATCGGGAGCTTCTTATAGGCCAGGGGGGCCACAGCCTGCCCAGGCGCGGGTCCACCCTAGCCCACGCCTGGGGGTGTGGTGGCCCTCTGGCACCTCTCCGTCTCCCCTTCTGGCTTCATGACGCCCACGGTAAAATATTGACTTTGGCTTTGTCCCGTCCAATTCCGATAATATTGATTTTCTGCCTTTCTGGAACCAAAAACAGAAGAAAACAGGCAACTGGCATTGTGGCAACTTGTTAATAGGTTAGTTCCAAAAAAGATATAAAAACACCTCAAAGTGTAGACAAAGCAAAGCAAAGTAGATACTTAACAAGCATGGAGCATCAAAAATTATAGATACGTTTCCAACGTATCAAGCATCCCCAAGCTTAACTCCTGCTCATCCTCGAGTAGGTAAGTGATAAAAAGAATAATTTTTGAGGTGACATGCACCATCAAAACCAAGATCAAACCATTTGCAAGCATTGAAAGCCGGGATCAAAGAACTCTAAACACGTGCATGAAACATGGAGTTCTAACAATAGGACATAGTAACTATGCATGCAACATGAAAGGCTACAAACAAAGATCATGAATAACATGCATTGAAAAATGTTTGTTTGTTTCACATATAGAAAACATGGCATAGTGGCATTCAGCTTGTCCCTCATGGAGTAGCAAATAGATGCATAGGACACCTTAAAAGTTCACAAGCGTAACTAGAAACAAATAGCACAAGAACAAATAATATCACAATATGCATCAGCCAATAAGCTTTGGGACACTGCACACAGAATGACAATTATGCTCTCTTAATGGTGCCTAAAGGTAGAAGGTGGAGACTCAAATAATGGTGGAAGAAAGTCCCTTCACAAAGGGAAGCAGGGATTTCAAGTTTCAAAAGGAGCTTCCAAAAATTATGGTACTTGTTAGATTTCAGCCCTCATTGCCCCTATCATAAGCATCTTGAAGTGATTAAGGTTAAAGTGAACAAACTATGGAGTATATGCTTGACAAAGTATAAGTTGGCAATCTCAAGTCCCTTGAATACGAGGGCCACACCTCATGCTACTCAACTTCAGTCACCTGTAAGTTCTTGCCATTGTAAATACATGCATATCATAGAGAACCGCCAACGGGGTACCCCTTGCACATGGTACAGGAGCTATCCCATAATCAAAAAGACAAGGCAAGCAGACAATGAGCATCTCAGCGATCTTTTTATTTACTATGTGCATAGCTTTTTATTGAGGATGCTTCATAGATAGCTCACTATGGTGATGCTGCAAGTTTCCACCATGATTAGGCATGGCTTAGGCTAGTGGCCCAGGAGTTTCTCTAACACAAAATACAAACTCCATGGACTTACAAGTTCCCTCTTTATTTCACACCGGTGACATCCATAGACAAAAGAGCATGATATCAACTGAGTACAAAGTACAAGTGCAATGTTGAAAATGTTCCCCGTGATCTGCTACTTCCAACGTATAAGTGCAAGCATATACAACATAGACGACACGATGGTTCAAGTTTATTAGGGGCAAAGAATATAAAGTGTGCCAATAAGTGCCTGAGAGCTTTAATCACTAAGTTTTCACATAACAAATAGACTTTTAAACTGGAAGATAGCTGAAAACAAGAATATACTTGGAATGGTGTAACACACCATGCATAAGAATTTATAGTGGACACTTTGGAATAACTTGGTTTCTTGGGGTTGGAAGCATGAGTAGAGCTTACTCATACAAGTGGAGGCTATCAAAAGACTGGGAGCAACCAACTAAGAGAGCAATAATGGCCATAATCATGTAGAGCAACAAAGCATTACTAATCAAAGCATAGAGTGGTACTACAAGTCAAGGACTAAATGATCATAGAGGCTATGGTGACTTGTCATATTCATAACATGGTGTGAGCATGTGCCAAGTCAACTCAAACAAAGCATCAAAGGAGAATACCACAATACTATGCTTTTGCATGCTAAAACAACGCATAATTTCTTCAAGGCGCACTAAGCAATCCCAATTGTTTGGAACAAGACATGATACAGCAATAATCACTAAGCATAAGGTCAAAACAACACCTAGCATGTCATGCTAAAGTCTAAGTCACAGTCAATGCAAGCTCCTCTTGCTTTTATCAAGCAAGAACTTCCTACTCCTTTCCAACACCAAAAAACTTATTCGCAAAACAACACAGCGAGAACGGGGGTCCGAACTACTTTATTCAAGCAAACTAAACAAACTAAGCAAAGCAAACGAAAACTAAGACGCTCCAAGAACAACACAACTGTGCATGAAACAATAAAAACGAAGTGTCTAGACAGACCTGAGCTTTTTATTGATGAAGAAGGGGATGCCTTGGGCATCCCCAAGCTTTGACGCTTGTACCTCTTTGATATTTCTTGGGGTGACACCGAGGTGGCATCCCCAAGCTTGAGCTTTTGTCCATTCTTCATCTCATTACATCATTCTCTCACTACACCTGAATTTTTTTCCTTGATACAAAACTTCACACAATCTTCATTAGCAACATTAGTGTATTCAAAAGATATTAGACCTCTGGCAAAGCTTTGGAACAGAAAAACTTTTCACTAAAAACACAACCTACTGTATCAACTCCTTCAAAGAGCTCAATTCCCCAAAATAGAACTCAAAAAGGAATCAATAAGAAGCAAATGCAAATAATGGCAGAAATCTGTCAAAACAGACCAGCAGGTAGAAACCGATTTTTTTGAACATCTTCTGTTGCTCAAATCAAAAGGTGTTCAACTAACGAAAGTTAGCTAACTTACTGGGGGATTTATTCGAAATTTTTCAGCTCAATCCTAGCTACAGAGACTCCTCACGAATATTTTTGGTGGAGGACATAAATCTGTTTTGGGACAACAACTCTCCAAATCTTACTTCCCTCTCATTAGAGCTCATTCTTGGCACACAAAGCAAACAAAAAGGATAAGGAGAGGTCATTACTGAAGTAATAACTTCCAAGACTTAAGGAAAATCTTGGGTTATCTCCCAACAAGTACTTTTCTTTAACGCCTTTAAGTTAGGCACAAGAAGCAAGAAGAATCAAGTGTTTTCAAATGAAGAAGCATTAACATCAAACCTTGCTTTCAAGGGAGGAGCAAAAATCAACTTCTCTCTCCTCATAGGGAAGTGTTCAATACCTTTCTTGAATGGAAAATGATATTTAATGGTGCCTTCTTTCATATCAATGATGGCACCAACTGTTCTAAGAAAAGGTCTTCCCAAAGTAATAGGACAAGAAGCATTGTATTCAACATCCAAAACATAGAAATCCACAGGGACATAAGCATTGTTAACCATAATGAGAACATCATTAATACTCCCCATGAGTTTCTTCTTAGCATTATTATTAAGTGGGATATCCAAATAACAATCTTCCAATGGTGGCAAATCAAGCATTTCATAAATCTTCCTAGGCATAATAGAGACACTAGAACCAAGATCACATGAAGCTTTGAGATCAAAGTCATTCACTTGCATATTAATAATGGGTTCCCAACTATCTTCTACTTTCCTAGGAATAGAATCTTTGTGTTTTAGCTTCTCTTCCTTAATCTTAACAAGAGCATCTGTAAAAGTGTTTGGTGAAAGCAACATGCATATCACTAGCATCAGGACTTCTAGCAAGCTTTTGTAGGAACATAATCACTTCAGAAATATTGCAACCATCAATATCAAAATCAAACTTAGCATCACTAGTAGTAGGATCAATAGGCTTAGGCATAGTAGGAGGAGTAATAGGGACTACTTGTGGTTTAGTGGTGATGGTGCACACACTATTGTTTCTATCAATTTCAGCTTCCCTTTCCCACCTAGCATGAAGTTGAGCTAACAGCCTAACATTTTCATCAATAGTAACTTGTATGGCATGAGCAGTAGCAAAGGTATTTTCTATAATTTCAGGTTTAGCAACCATTTTATTAATCAAGGAGGACTGAGCTTCAGACAAAGAGGATATATTTTTCTCAACATTTAAAAGCTTTTCCTCTAGCCTTATTGAAAGTGGTTTGTTTACTAATAAAGTCTTTGAGCATGACTTCAAGTTCAGAGGGGGCACTTCTAGCATTGTTGTAAAAGATTCCATAGGAATTTCCATTATTAGGAGGATAAGGCCTATAATTATTGTTACCACCAAAATTATTCCTATATGCATTGTTGTTGAAATTGTTGTTTCTAATGAAGTTCACATCAACTTGCTCTTCTTGAGCAACCAAAGAGGCTAAGGGAACACTATTAGGATCAAAAGAAGGTTTCCCATTAACAAGCATAGCCATAATACCATCAATCTTATCACTCAAAGAGGAAGTTTTCTCAACAGAATTTACCTTCTTACCATGATGCTCATAAAGGTTTCTTGAGGAGAAGTTCAAACCTGCATAAAAAGTGTGGATAGTCATCCAAGCAGTGAGTCCATGAGTGGGACAATTCTTAACCAAAGATTTCATTCTTTCCCAAGCTTGAGCAACATGTTCATTATCAAGTTGTTTAAATTTCATAATGTCACTTCTCATAGATATAAACTTAGCAGGAGGGTAGTACTTTCCAATAAAAGCATCTTTGCACTTAGTCCAAAAAGCAATACTATTTTTAAGCAAAGTTAGCAACCATTCTTTAGCTTTTCCTCTCAAGGAGAAAGGAAAAAGCTTGAGCTTAATAATATCTCCATCTACATCCTTATACTTTTGCATCTCACAAAGTTCAACAAAGTTATTGAGATGGGCAGCAACATCATCAGAACTAGCAGCAGAAAATTGCTCTCTCATCACAAGATTCAACAAAGCAGGCTTAATTTCATAAAAGGCAGCATCAGGAGCAGGTGGAGCAATAGGAGTGCTAAGGAAAACATTGTTGTTTGTGCTTGTGAAGTCACACAACTTGGTGTTCTCAGCAGAGTCCATTTTGGCAAAGGTGGACAAGCCAAAAAGAACAACAGCTAGAGCAGGAACTATTTTTTGTGTTTTTGAATAAAGCAAGCAAACCAAACTAGACTAATTTTTTTTTGAAAAGAGGCATCAAAACCAAGAAAAAGAAACTAAGCAAACTAAAAACAAAGTAAAGAGAAAGCAAGTGGAGGACTCCCCTTGTGAAGACGTCCTTAGCCTCCCCGGCAACGGCGCCAGAAATCTTTGATGCGTGCACCCAATGTTGTCGTGGGACACTTCATTGGAACCCCAAGAGCAAGGTGTGATGAGCACAGCAGCAAGTTTCCCTCAGTAGAGACTGAGGTTATCGAACCAGAAGGAGGAAGTAAACGTCACACAGGTGTTGCAAACAACGTGGAGACCTGCACAACACAAACTCAACACTTTGTCCCAACGAATCAGTGAGGTTGTCAAGCTAACCGGTTTGCTGTAACAAAGGATTAATTGTATGGTGTGGAAGGTAATGGTGGTTTGTAGCAAGTAAACAGTAACAATGGAAGATGTATCAATGTTAAAGATTGGACCGGGGTCCATAGTTCACTAGAGGTGCTCTCCTTAGATAAACAACGTGGCATGAAGGGTAAACTGTAACATCCCAAATTTCATCAAATGAAAATTCATGTATTGCATTCATATCATCATAGCATTTGGAGCTTGCACAAAAATTTTCAAAGTTTGAAATCAAAATAAAACTATTTTTATGCCTTTCTTTTATATATATATAAGAGGCATGGTTTTATTTTTAATTTTAAAAGATAAAAGTGTTTTGGAGTGAGTAGTTGTGTTTGACACACTTTTAAACACTAGGTTCACCTCAAAATATTTGGTGAAAGTTTGAAAAGATTTGGACTTCATTTGGTGATTCAAAACACATTTGAAAAATCAAAACAGAAATAGAAAAAGACAAAGGAGAAAAAAATAAGAAGCTTCCAACCTTTCTGGCCAAGGCCCATCTAACAGCCCATGGCCCACCTGGGAACCTCCCCCTCTCCCCCTTTGTTTCTCTCCCCGCCCGCGCACATCCCTCTCGCTGACAAACATGGCCCACAGCCACCTCAGCTCATCGTCTCTGCGTGACCCGCTCCCCTCTTCCTCGCTGTCGTTTCCTACAATGAAATTGCGGCGTCAATTCACGTTGATTGCGCCAGTGATTCGCCCCACGACCACGCCCTACTTAAGTGCCCTTTCCTCCTCTCCATTTCCCCTCAAACCCTAAGCCCTGAGCGCCACCAGGCTACAAGAATCTCGCGCACAAACCCTCTCTACTCCGACGAGATGCAGCGCTGATTCTGGCCAACTCCGGCCACCCCTCTGCTCTTGGTTCCCACGAGTACACTCCTCATCGCCTCACGCATCTCCCAGTACCTTTCCCTAGCCCGCGCATGCTTCAGAACGTCAACAAGGACAACTCCAGCACGCCACCGTCCTCTGCTGCAACTCCGGCGAACTTTTTTGGTAAACCCTGACCGCCCTTTCCTCTCTGGATGATACACATACACTCGCCATGTTCGTGCGTTTCTAACGCCACATCTGGCTCATATTTTCATGCCTTGTAGCATTGTCAACAACCACACCCGAGCGAGCCCGACGCCAACTCCGACGAGCAATCGATGTCGTGCCCGTACGCCCCCGCTCCGTCCACGACCACGTCGAGCATCACCGCGTCTCTGCGATCCCTGTAAGCACCCGCACTTCCCCCCATATCCCCTGGCCTCGCCGGAGCGCCGTCTCCAGACGCGCCGCCACCGCGCTCGCCATTTGCGCCGCCCAACTATGGCTAGTGCGTTTAGATCCGTTAGATTTAGATCTAGTGGCTAGGATTAGATGCTTAAGTGAAAGGGTACGAGCAGATTTGGACCGCTAGATCTCACTTAGATACACGGCTCGCGAGCATGATCCGCACGAAACGGTACGGGCCAATCATATGGCACCGCGTGTCAGGATTTTTCTTTTAAATTCCAGATTTTAATTAATTAGATGAATTAACTTGTAAAATTCATAACTTGTGTTCTGTTTATCCAAAAAGTGCAAATAATATATCAATGGATTCACAAAAATAAATCCTACACATATATGGGCTTAGTTATGTACTTTGCTTCTATAAAAATGGAATTTTATGCAGAGACATTTGTAGGCTTATTTTGGGTATATACATTATTCAGAAAATGATTGTAAAGCACATTAGAGTTTATTTAGTCTATAAAAGTTTAGTTTTGTGTTTAGTACTATTTACTTGTATTGTTTAGTTTAAGAAAAATCATCACATGGCATTTTCATGCATTCATATATTTTTGCTTGAATAATTTGAATGTAAATTTGGTGCTATCATTTTATGTGTAGATTTTGGTGCTAGTGGTGATTGTGATTGTGAAGATTGTTGCTACTCCCCCAACTACCAAGGCAAGTGGTGCTTCATGTTTTTATCCCATTATTTTGACTATGCACTAGTAATATTTTGTATAGGGCTTGCTTGTTGTTTTTGCGAAGTATCTAGATGCTATGCTATGGGAAATCCTAGTAGTTATAGTCTTGGTATAATTTTTCTGGAAAATATTGTTAAGTCTTTGACTTATGCTTTTGCTTAATAAAACAACTAAGTGAATGAATCACCTGGGTGGATTGGTATGTTTGGGTTATGTTGAGTGGTTACACAAGGCCCATATCTATGGTTTACCTTGTGTATCACACTTGTGGAAAGCCACCCAGGAACAAAGGGAATTGAGATACTTAGTGTTTAGAAGCTTCTAGTGCAACCACATGGAATATTGGCTCTGTCTTGATCATATAGGTTGCAATAACTTAGCCATATGGACAGTTGGTGGTAGGGTGATAGGATGAAACGCGTCCATGGTGGTCTAAGGGAAGGCTTCTGAAAGGTCTCGTCTCGATGCATGTGGAGTCTTGTGGGGAAAGTGCACCACCTCTCGAGAGAGTAAAACCTTAGTACTTAGCCATGTCCCCGCCAACGGACAATTTGAGCATCAAAGACATTAAATCTATCAAGGATCTCCTCATCCCAATTTCTAAGTTAAAAACTTGTGGTTGAACAAGGGTAAAGGTTCACCAATGTCTATTGGTGGTTCCTTGGGAGTTTTTATCAAACAAAAACTTAGTGTTTTCAACTGATAGGCAAAACCTATTTTGAGCAAAGCAAGCCTAAGCTACACTTATCCAAATTCATATAGAAGCTAGAAACTATTATTCTACTAAGGTATCACTTGCCAATACTATTCCAATGTATTGACCCACTGTGGCTGGAACTTGTGATTTTGCAGGTTACTCTGATGAGGATTAGGGTTATGAGTATACACTCAACATGTTTGCCTGTGGCACATGAAGATGATGACTTTACTTTACTTTGTTAAGTTGAACTCTTGTACTATCCTATGGCTATGGAGTTGTAAAAGACTATGTTATCTCTGGAATGACGATGTAATAAAGACCTTTGTATATGTGTACTTCATCTTAAACTGTGGATGCTAGCATTTGATCCAGGGACTAGCATTGCAATCACAGGGACCTTTACCTTTATAAAGGTGGGGTCTTACATAAACAAATTACAGCGGGGCAATTGACAGGAACTGAGCAAGGCATAACAATGCAATACTAGTCAGAAAGATCCTATGAGATTCGATTGGGCAATACAACAATATACATAGACCGCCATCCAACTGCATCTATGACTAGAAGTCCACCTTCAGGTTATCATCCGAGCCCCCTCCAGTATTAAGTTGCAAGCAATAGACAACTGCATTAAGCAAAGTGTGTAAGGTAAACAATCCACTTGTTCCATGAACAAGAGACCGTTGTTTTATCCCTAGTAGCAACAACACATCTACAACCGAAGAGATTTCTGTCACTTCCCTTGGAAACTAGAGGCATAAACCCACTATCGAGCATAAATACCCCCTCTTGGACTCACTAGCAACTACTCGGCCAAGATAGCTACTAACAACAGAGAGCATGCAAGATCACAAACAACACAGACATGATAGAATCATAAAGACAAAACCATTAACCAAACTGATAGAATAATCCCAACATCCATCGGGTCCCCGCAAACACAACATGCATGATTACAAATAGATTAGATCTTGATCATGAACGGAGCTCACAAGATCTATGCATGAAAGCACAAGGAGGAGATACAACCATGTAGCTACTACATGGACCCATAGTCCAAGGTGGAACTACTCACGCATCATACCTGAGAGAAGGCCTCTGGGATGATATCCCCTCTGGCAGGGTGCCGGGAAGAACTTCAGATCCCCCCGATCTAGGGACGATGGTGGCGGCGGCTACAGACGGTTTCGTAGAGTTTTGACCGGGTCCTTAGGGTTTCTGCATCTGGGGCTTCTTATAGGCGAAGAGGCAAGACCGACAGGCGACCAGGGGGGCCACACCCTGCCTAGGCGCGGATCCACCCTAGCCCGCGCCTGGGGGGTGTGGTGGCCCTCTGGAACCTCTCCGTCTCCCCTTATGGCTTCATGACACCCGTGGTAAAATATTGACTTTGGCTTTTGTCCCATTCAATTCCGAGAATATTGATTTTCTGCCTTTCTAGAACCAAAAACAGAAGAAAACAGGCAACTGGCACCTTGTTAATAGGTTAGTTCCAGACAAAGCAAAGCAAAGTAGATCCTAAACAAGCATGGGGCATCAAAAATTATAGATATGTTTTCGATGTATCTGATGGTTATAGCCGCAACTGGGTAGCCATGATTGATCTCGCTAGTCGTCCTGGCCCCGGAAAATCATTAGTTTGTCTAGTGAATTTGTATACTAGCACCATCATTCAGGTCCCTTCTGTCGAAATTGCTGGCTTTTGTGGTAAACATGTAGGTTTATTTTCGTATCGTAAGGCCCATACCCGGCTACTTAAGATACATATTGGTAGTGAACCTCAGATGTCCACCCGCTGCAACAATTGGCTATACAAGCTCATCGCGGTGTTCGATAAGTTCATTGCCATCCTAGACATGGAGCAGTTTTTAGGGGACGATACATGGAGTGTACTTAGGCATAGTAATCTTGCCCCGAGAATCTATGTGGACGCTGTGTGGGCGGATGACATTATCTTCGCTGTATCGGATAATGGCTCTGTTTTTACATGGCAACCCTTCAAATACGGTGAGTTCAGTACCAAACTATAGTTACTGCTCTCTTTTTTCGACTTGCTTTTTTCAATGTGTTAACAAGAGCTAATTACTACAGTACATATTTCTTCTCTGTTGTGTGGATTGGACAGGTGTTGATGCAGATGCTATGAAGGTGCAGGCCCCAGTGATAGACGAGGTTGAGCACGACGACAATGCCGACGGCCTAGATTGTGGTCGCATAGATCGCCCGCGCTGATTCTTGGCTTATTTCAGGCCAACACTGCTATGGATACACATCTGGGGCAAACAAACTCCTTCTAAGGAGACGATTAGTCACCAAGGTAGGACATTCAAATTGTATCCATTGCTTCGGTGCCATATCTCTAGAGGTTAGCAGCCCAACGCTGATGCAGCTGCCACACCGACCTTCCTCAGCCGGAGTGGGTTCCGAAACATCTCCGACATGTTTCCCTCTTCCTTGGTCTGAATCATCCCCTTATTGGGTCTATGAATAATGAAGTGATGCATGGCCCTCCACCAAGCACTTGCCGTTTAGGAGGCTAGGCTTCGTGTACATTTCTTTTGATCGCCTATCTTCCGGAGAATATATGCCAGCGGAATGTATCCGTATACCTGTTTCTAATGGGTCTCCACAAGAACCTGCAATCGGAGGGACCGGCAAGTTCAACCAACATGCCTCCATGTGGTTCGTGCCTCGTCTTCTTGGCTCAAGATCGCGCTGACGATGGCTCTGGTTGCTCGAGAAGAGATGCAGCAAGGCATTGGTTCTTGGTACTCATAACTTGCTCCTCCTTGCACTCCTTTTACAATTTTTTGGTTTCACCTGGTCTTTGTAAATCTCAATGCATCCAACATTTCCTCAAACCGAAACTTTGTAAAGTTTGAACATGACCTCCTTCTGCAAATTAGTGGATCTTCATCACTTGTTTTTCTTGAACATGAGCTCCTTCTGTAAATACAGTTTTAGTCAAACTTCTTGCACCCGGGGTGCAAAATAGTCCCATATCTTGCAAAGTGGACAAAATCAGTCCCAAAACATGCATCCCGGTGCAAATCAGTCCATTTCAAACAAATATGAGCCTATTTGACCAAATTCGTACACGTTTAGCTGCCATAAACGTGTGCTTCTACGATTGAGACCGTAAATAGTACCGGCTTGTAACTTGTTTCCTTCCACTACTTCTATTGCTTTTTAAAGTTCATGTAAAGTTATTGTGTAGATTGATGTTGTTTAGGTTGGCTAAACAATGACCTTTGCAATGCCCAAGTTGACTGAAACTACACATATGCATTTCACTCAATATTGCATTGTCAGTTTTCAGTTAGCTGAAATCTTAGCAAATGATTCTTTTCTTATACACTACATAATCCCTATGCATCAAAAGGTTTTTTATGTGTCACAATTCAACTTGAGCATTGTGAAGTACTCCTACATTGGATTAGCACATTTACATATGATATTCACATATCATGTCAAATTCCCAAGATTTTAGCTCGAGCACATGTGATTTTCTGTAATCAACGATGCTTTGTGTGGGCCCATAAATTACCCTGGCCTCGCTTTTTTTAACTTATCTTATCTTACATCTTACAACTATATATGGGCTTATTTGATTCATAAGATAGGAAAAGCATTGGAATAGGAAAAACATAGGATAGCAATGTCATGCCCACTTCATTCCTATAGGAACCCATATGCTAGAAAGGTTGTTTGATTCCATCAAAGGAAAATCAAAGGATTCTTAAAAAGAGGTTTGGGTGGATGTTAGATTTCCTATGAAAGCTAGTACAAAGGATTCCCTAGGAAAATTGCCTATAGGAATCAATCCTACAAATCAAACAACCATTATAGGAAAATTTCCTATGGGATTTAATCCTTTAAGTTTCCTATGTAAATCCTTTGAATCAAACATGCCCTAGTGTACGTAGAACTTTGAATACTGACCGTTGGATCAAAGATTGGCAGATTCCAACATTTATCGACGTTGGATCTTCTTTTCCATTCTGCGATCTAGAAGATTCTAATGATAGTCTTTAGCACAATAAACTTTATGCACAAACATCAAACACACTTCTCCATCGTTCTAGAATCTTCTCTCATTTCTCTAGAGCAAGTTCCCAAAATTTTCGACTATTAAGGGCTTGTTTGATTTGTAGGAATCTCAAAACACAAGAATAGGAAATATGTAGGATTGGATTTGAATGACCTCTTGAATCCTATAGGAATAGAAAAATATAGAAATTTGGATCAAGTATGTGTTTGAATCATAGGAAAACAAAGGAATTCAAATATAACGTTCCGTTAGAGTGAACAGAAAATACAGAGCTCGGTTTTTTGAATTACTACCCGTACCCCACCAGTCTTGTACTACTCCCTCTGTTTGGAAATATAAGATGCTTTATGTTTGTGAAATAAATGTATTTAAACACCTTTTAGTATGTTGATTTATTTGAACCTACACACTAAAAAGGTTTTTAGATACATTTGCTCACTAATCGAGAACGTCTTTTTATTTCCAAACGGAGGGAGGGAGTCAGGCCAGTCTCCTCCAAAGAGTGGAACCCACATCCAAATTAACTACTCCAATTGTCTAGATGTCTAGTACTATTAGTAGGGAGTAGGTTGTCGGCGGGTCACTGTCTCGTCAAAATTCAGCTAAGAGGAGCGCACGCTAGCTGGATTAATCTAGCCATTTCCCCCTTTGCCTATTCCCCAGCCCCCTCTTCCCGGCGCTGTCCCCTTCCACACCATGCGCCACCGCTGCCGCCATATGCCGCTTTCGGACTCTCTTCCGCATCTCGGTCAGGGAGTTGCCGCCGTTGATTACCTCTCTCTTCTGAAACCCCAATCAATAAAATACAGATGCTGCCTTGCGATAGCGTCAGTGAGCAAGAAGCATGATTCTGAGCTATTTCATGATGTGTTTATCGAAGGACCCTTTGAAGAACTCATAACCAGATGCGACGTCATCACCGCCGCTAGCCTAATCGGTTCGTCCAAACTTTTTCTTGAATCTGCGAAAGCTAGTGCAACATAGGATGCTTCACTACCATTTGGCCTCCCATGTGTTCTTCATCCCCCCCTCCCCGACAAAGGGACCGCCATATTTCTTGCATTACTTTAAAATTGATAGCGTCCCGTGCAAGTTGTCGCTGTTGGACAGGTTCTCGTCTAATGCTATGGTACCAGGCTATAGTTCTAGGCAGTGGGTAGGCGCCAATGGAGATTGGATTGCAATTGCTGGGTTTAGAGGCAAGATGGAGCTTCGCAACATGTACACTCGTTGCAATATTCCTCTCCCAGAATTGCCGTTCCAAGCAACTGACCAGCCAACCACGTTCTTGTTGGATAATAATCATTCATCTGTAATGCAGAAGATTGCTATTTTCCAAGTTCCCACAAATACTGGGAGATATAAAGATTTCTCGCTTGTTGCAGTCTTTGACTCCAGAATTGTTGTCCTTCAGGGCGGTGATGATGTATGGACATTTCTTCTACTTCCTCTTAACCACACCCTGAGCTCTTACAGTTACAATGATGGAATTACCCATGACAGAGTGGTGAGCTCTGTATGTCAACGTTCATGTTTGGGATCCTCTGCATCCTGGTAAATATTCCTTCATATGTAATGTAGTGGCTTCATGTGCCCAAGATATTTTACTGAATTGACTTAGGAAATGTTTTGTTTAAATGAAAATACGAGTAGTTATTTTAGACTATGAAATTTATATAGGATTTATGTAGGATTTATTCTTATAGCAGCCGTTAGACTCATCTGATTGAATTATGTAGATTTTGCTAGATGTCTTTTAATTCATTAGATAGGAATTTAAGATCTACTTGAAGCTCCTCAAAATAATTCATTCAATGGTTTTCTACATTTGCACGGGTTTTCGGCAAATTTCCTTGCAAATGAACCGGTCAATTCTGTTTGCCCTTTTTACATAAATCGAGGCAAAATTGTCTATCTTGATTCGAAAAAAGGAGTCCGTTCTTTTGGGTATTTTCCTATTATATAGTGCTTTGTTTTCTTTGTAGGATTGTAGGTTGTAGTTGTTTTTTCTATGTTCGAGCTACTTTGCATGCAGTTCAATTGGAAGGAAATTTTTCAGTAGGATTCACTATATCATGCTGCCGGAATCTTAAGTTAACACGTTCTACCTTTTTCAAGGTCATGCGCTGGTCTTTACACGATCTGTTGCCGCGGATGACTTGGTGGATGCATTTTTTAACACTACTGGAGACGAGCAAGACTACTTTTTTGGTTTTTGGTGGTTAGCAAGATCTACAGATGGTTCCAGACTTCTTCATATATATACGCTTGGCGCTTCTTATGATCCCAGTTGTCTTACTTATCATTGCCGCCATCATACTGGTGCTGCTCATCCTCGTGTTGTACACCACGATCACACTGTCTCCACTTATACTTTCGGGTTTGGCTGCTTCGTGTTCTCAGTGAACACTGGTTAGGTTGATCAAGCTAATCCATAGGAAAGGATTTCTGACCTTGGATCATATTCTCTTTTCCTTGGAGTGAACTATCCGATTATCATGCATGTAGGCGGTGCAGATCTTGCCTCAGGTTATCTGACGAGAAGCAACTATGTCTACATCTTACCAACTGCAGCATGGCTTTCCAAGGAGTGACAGCCTGAATAATGTCGCTTCAGTCTGAGTGGTAAAGACTGCGGTGTTACTTCTGAAGTCAATGTCTTGGAGGGAATTAGTAACCCTCGCTTCTGCGCAGGAATGGTGAAGCATCCGCTTTTGTTCGTCCCAACCTTCACGAACGCCCTCGAGTGGAAACGGCCTCATGTTTAACTAAGAAACAAGACTTGTTCCGACAGTATGTACTGATGCAATCTCTATGTAATACTTGATACTACAATTAGATAAATAGTTCTCGGCCATGTTGAACTATTTATTTTGTTTGGTTGTAAGTCATAACTTTCAAATTCTTCATCACTCTCATTTGAAACATGTCCATGTATCGGTACTATGTCTTATCCTTATCAGTTTGGTTACTGGTATCTACTTGACTATATTTTCTTTGGAAATTGTGAAAATTTATAGCATCAACAGGATATTACAAACCACATGGCATATACACTTTAGAAACAATCACCTCAATGCTTGTCTAATAAGGGTTGTATTCTATGTAAACAACCTTTCCTTCTACGATTCTAGGCTCATGCATCACTATTCGGTTAAGCTGGTGTGACAAGACCATATTTTGTTAGAGATTTATATTATCTTACTACTGTATTATATAGTGTACAGATAATTTTCAACATTAACGGTTGTATCAATACTAGCAAATCCCAACATTTCTAACCATCTGAAAGATTAGAAGCACGATGAACGCTCTGCACAAGGACCAAATATACACCCAATATTTTATGGATGTGGCTCGAAATTATAATTATTTTCTGTGCTTTACATATTACTGTATAATTTTATATTGTGATGATATGTCATTCAACTAGTACCAGTACAGTATTAGCATTATCTGAGTTGTAAGGCACATCAAAACCAATACTAGTAGTATTCAAGAGTACACTATAGAACGTATTGGCGTGCCAGGATAGCCCCCTTTATCTCTTCCCCACCCCTCTATCTGTGGACACGAATGCATGGTTTTGGCAGTGCGCATGACCACTATGTGCTCCCTTCGTTGCCAAACGATTATGAGTGCGCGCTCTAGGCGGACTCCGTGCTTATCGTGATAATATTTCGATGAAATAGTTACAGTACCAACAACACAATATTGTAGCAATACATGATAGTTACAACAATTACAATGCAGGACATGGCAGTTATATAACAATACTTACAATAGAATATTACTCTACTCGCTGTCATTGTCGCCGCCATCACAGCCATCGGTATCCTCTGATGACTCATCAGCAACTCCCTCTTCATAGATACACGCCCTCTCCTCTTCGGAGTCCTCCTCCTCCTCGTAGTCCCACGGGTCGACGTCACTCTCCTCCGCTTTTGCCTCCAACTGCTCCATGAACGCCTCCTTGTTGACCTAGTCGGAGTCATCCTCATCGTTGGCTCTTCTATTCCTCCTGGCCTTCTTCATGGTGGGCTCGTAGGCCTTCCTCTGATGCTCCTCTGTGTTGGCTGCTGCTTGGCGCTCCTCCGTCTCTACTGGTGCAACGCGCTTATCGGGCACGGGGGTACGACAAGCTTCGAAGTCGCGATGTCCTCCAGCGCCGATGTCGATGGATCCAGGCGCGATTGGACACGTCGTGGTGCCTCAGATGGATGCCATCGGGCACGAACGATGCGGTGACGAGTAGGTGATGCAGGACGGTTAGCTACCGGCAAGGATCTGCCACTTCCACGGCGCGGTTCCATCCTGCGCGAGGAAGTTGTTCGGAATGCGCGATGGCGGGTACATAGAGTAGGGTGCTGACGCTAGCATATATACTCGTAGTTTAGTCACGTAAAAGTTGAAGTTGTGTTGCATCCTAAAATATCTACGTACTAGGAGTGTAGTCATGTAACAAATCACAAAATGCGCCCTCTATCAGCGTCGGGAAGCGTCTATTGCGTGCATGTCGATATGGAGTTCAACATATCAGCATGCTGTGTCCGTGCAGCATTTTCTGAGTTGCAAGGCACGTGGAAACCAATACTAATACTCTCTATAGATAGATATTGGCATGCTAGACTAGCTAATTAATGTCTCCTCGATGCAGTTGCGCCCTGCAGCAGAAGACCGATAAAGGAACACGCAAAAAAAACCTTGTTCAAAGAGCCATTCCATCTTCCCATCTGTGGAGACAGCATTAGTTATCATCTCCAGCGCACGCTTCACTCATTTTCCTCGCCAACTCGCTCGCAGCATCGGTCCTTCCAACAGTCATAGGTTGATCAGCCCTCGCCCCCAATCCATCGGGACGCGATGGCGGATTCGGGGCCCAACAGGCTGCACGACGAATGGATAAAGGTCGGCGCCGACGTCTTCGACGAGATCTCTACGCGTATGGACACTACTAGAGCGCCATCTGGCTGGCCGCATGCTCCAAGGAGTTGAACCTCCGAGTCACCAGCAGAAAAGGTAGCAGATGCTCCAACGACGGTTGCGGGACATTTGTCGCCTACCGTCAGATCCACAACCACAAGATCACGTGCCCACACGGCCCGTGCAACTGCATGGAGGATGGCTGCGTGTTCTTCGCCTCGCCAGCAGCGCTCCTCACCCACCTCTCTGAAGCTCACTTGATCAGGGTACGCAATTTCCGCTACGGCAAAACAGGCAGGTACACCTCTAATCCTCTGTCGGCAACAGGCATGCGGATAGTAAATATCATCGGATCGGGGACGCTGGTATGTTGTTCACTGTGCGATTTGACACGCGCCAATCGCTACATGTTGTATCTGTCATATGCGTCAGGTCGGCGGCATGCTTGTCTCCGCAGTACCTGGTGAAGTTTTGGTCATCGACCGTGATTGAGGGTAGATGGTTCAAAAATTCCAGGCTATGCGTGCCGGAGAGCACCGCATCGCCGGACGGTGTCCAAGTTCGATGAGCTGCAGTGGCTCCTGCCGGTGCCGATGTCGCACCTGGTTGCTCGTCGACCGTCAGTGTTCACTCTGGAATATCGTCTTCACATTGACAAGATTCATGAGTGAGATAAACACATCTTAATGTTTGTTTGAGTAATTGCACTGCTGGAAAGACTTGCTACATGTTCTTAGTAGTTGTACTTGGGAGTATTTTTGCAGTAATAACCATGTAATGGTACTTGTTCAGATCTACCTATCGAGTGCATAATATGGTCTCGCCTTCCCTTTGAATCGGGCATTTCTACATCTATTGAATTTTAGTGTGTGCATTGATGAATCTTTCAATTCTTTTGGTCATTGTCTGTGTACTGCTAATTGGTCAATTTGTGTTCTGCTGAATCTGTCAAGTGCTACTGAATATGAACTGGCAATCTGTCGATGTTTTTTTGGTCTTATTCTGTACTGCTGAATCTATGAAATGTTCTGTCGCTACTACTAGTACACTATTTTGACAACTAACTGTGATGTAATTGGAGCACTTGTTTAGATCAACTGCAGCAGATTGTCTTGCTTTTCTTTTGAAACTTAGCATTGTCACAATTATCTAGATGCGTCTTGGAAATTTTGGGTTGCATATAAGGGTCACATAGGCATTGACGTAAGGAGGAGGTATTCACACAGAAACGGACTTGATCTTCAGTTTTGCTTGCTCCAATAATCGAGTCTGTTCGGAGAACAGGGCAAACTGATCGTGCACGAAGGTTTTTTGAGCTAGAAGAAGAACATATTCTCTCTATACTGCTATTGAATTTAAAGTAGGAAAGCTACCGAACCCCTCAATTGTTATGTCCTTGCTAATACTAAAGTATTTTGTGAAACTAATACTGATGTACTGGTACTTATTTAAATCAAGGGCAGTAGATAGTCTTGCTTTTGTTTTGAAACATGGCCTTGTTACAGTCTAGATGAGATTTGGGCATTTTGGGTTGCATACAGAGTTCGCACATGCATTTGATGTGAGAAGAAGTTACTTGAAGTAGACTTGATCGTCAGTTTTGCATGCTCCAATGGTTGAGTGTGTTTGGAGAAAATGGCAAACTGATCGGGTGACAAGGTTTCAAGAGCTGAAATAAGAACTGGTTCTCTCTGTACTGCTATTGTATTTCAGTGTCTGTATTGTTGAATCGCTCACTTTGAAATGCTGCTGAATATGAACTGTGAATCTGTCAATAATTTTTCTATCTTATTCTATACTGCAGAGTTTATATAAATATCTACCAAAAAGAATTGTCGATTTCTTTCCCTCCCTCTCTGAGATCTTTGTTTCGAATCCGGCCGAGCCACAGCAAAATGCAATTTTTACATATCAGGAGAAGAAATCTAGCTCATTCGGCCGCTCTTTTGCCTAGAACATTTTAGTTCGGCCTTTTAGGGGTATAAGGGGACTGCTAACCATAGCCCAGGGAAATTTGAGAAGCCCATTGAGAATAGCCTATGGAGTATAGCCCATGTAGAGCAGCCCATGTAGAATAGCCAAACTCTTTTTAATTCGGCATTTTGGGCATTGCCCCCCACCTCTCAATATTCTAAAAAAAACTCTGCCTGCAGATTTGTTTTACAGTGCCTGCATTTTTTAGTTTGGCTGCTAGGACTGCCGCCTTATTATTTGATGGGATATAAAAAAATTCAAAAAGAGTCTTTTAAGGAGATAAGTCAATAAGTTATAAGAGCAAAGCTTAATGATTCTATTCAATTAGTTATTTCTCTCATAGTGGCAAGGCATCCAGTCAACCGTTGCTGAGGTCTCGAGTTTGAATCCTAGAAAAAAATTCTGTTAAAATATAGAGTTGCTTTTTTGTACTCTCAGGCTGACATCTGGGACCCAGACAAACTGCTTCTACATATAGCAATGTTGCCAAGGTCAGGACCGCGGACTTGACCCAAGAAAACAGTCCAACATATATACACACGTTTAATATAAATAGAGGTTGACATGTAGGACCCGGCATGGACACGTTTAATTAAAATAGTGGCTGACATGTGGGACCAAGATAAGGTGCTACTGCATCTAGCAATGTTGCCAAGGTCAGGACGGCGGACTCGACCCGAAAAAACAATCCAATGTATATAAACACGTTTAATTCAAATAGAGGTTGACATGTGGGACCCAGCATGGACACGTTTAATTCAAATCGCGGCTGACATGTGGGACCCAGCATAGACACGATTCCTGCATAGAGAGGGCTGCAATGTGGGACCCAGCATGGACATGTTTCATGTACATAGAAGGCTGACATGTGGGACCTAGAATCGGAGTGTATATTAACATTTTTGTACTCTATAAGGCTGACATCTGGAGCCCAGGTAAACTACTTCTGCATCATAGACACGTTTCCCCTAAAGAAATCTACCAATGTTGCCAAGGTCATAATGGCGGACTCAACATAAAAACAGTCCAACATACACACGTTTCTTCAAATAGATGCTGACATCTGGGACCCAACATAGATACGTTTCCTGCACAGAAGTTGCTGACATCTGGGGCCCAGCTATGTACCAAAGTCAGAACAACGGAGGCGGCCAAAAAAATTCTATCATAGCACATTTCATTTACGGAGAGGCTGACATATGGGACTCACCAGAGAGACCATATATAGGTGTTGCATCGAGCAACGTTGCCAAGTTCGAAACACGGAGGCGCCAGCGACAAAAAAAGTCCTACATGCACACAATTTCTTCTAATGAGATGCTGACATGTGGGACCCAGCAGTGTGACCAAACGACAGATTCATTGAGCAACGCTATCTAGTTAGGAACAGGGTAGCGCTAGAGAAGGAAAAAATTCAATCGTATACACACGATTCTTCTAATGAGATGCTGACATATGGGACCCACCAGTCTGAATAAACGGCTGATGTAGCGAGCAACGCTATCAAGTTAACACAGAGGCACGACCGAGGGCAAAAATTCCATCATATACAGGTTTCTTCTAATGAGAGTTTGACAGGTGGGGCCTAGCTGCATGATTATGCATTTGGCAGCGCTACCAAGTTCGGAACAGGGTTGCGCAACCGAGGGCAAAAAATCCATCATACACACGTTTGTTCTAATGAGAGGATGACAGGTAGGCCTAGATGCGTGATTAAATGGCAGCGCAATCAAGTTCGAAACAAGGTAGCGGGAGCGAAGAAAAAAATTCCATCATACACACGATTCTTGTAATGAGAGGCTGGCATGTGGGACCCAACATCGTGATTAACGGCATATAGATCGAGCAATGTTATCGAGTCCATATCAGGTAGGCACGAGCCAACAAAAAAATCCATCATGCACAAGTTTCTTCTAGTGTGAGGATGACACGTGAGACCCAGCAGCCTGATTAAACGGCAGATGCATCGAGCGACGCTATCAAGTTCGTAACAGGAAAGGAAAAAAATTCCATCATACACACGATTCCTCTAATGTGAGGAAGACATGCGGGACCCAGCAGCCTGACTAAACGGAAGAGGCATCGAACAACATTATCGTGTTTAAATCAGGGAGGCGCGACCGAAAAGTTTGGTCCGCTAGAGTCACTGACGTTTGATACCCACACACACAAAAAATACTTCTGTGAGTCCATATCTCGCGAGTAAGCGGAAATCTTACTTCTGCCACGCGCCTGTCGAGCTTCCTCCATGTTTTTAGCGGTTTCATCGTAGTAGAGGGGCGCGAAACCAGAAAAAAAGTTTTGCATCGGCCATGGTCGAGCCAAGATTTTTGTCGCGGAAGAGGCGCCTTCTATGACGACCGACGGGCCCAGTCGTTGCGGAAGGAAAGATTTCTTGTAGTGTATATAGATTCATCACATGCTTTCTTGTAGCCATTCTTAAGGGTAGCAGTTGCATTATCAGCAGGTTCATCTGGGATAGGGATATCTAGAATAGTTTCCTTTTTATCAGCCCTGAGAATAATTCTTAGGTTACGTACCCAGTTCGAATAGTTTATTCCATTTAGTTTTATCTTTCAAGAATCGAATGCAAAGCAAAAGGTGATGAAGTGTTCGGTGTCATTGATCTACAATAGAAAAACATGCAAAATACTAAGCCATGTAACCATGAAAGAGTAAAACATATTAAACAATTTAATAGCATATACTCCCACTTAAATCAATATCCCTCTATTGATACTAAGTGATTCAAGATCCACAATTAACAAGTCGACTAGTGAGCTTTAGCATCACTGCTAGAAGACAAGGTAAATCGGTAAGCAACTTTTGCTAATCATATCATATATGACTCTTGTTGTTGGGCGATATCTCTATGTCAAAACTAGGCACCCAACCTTTATGCTCCAAGGTCCTTAACTGTTAAGATGATCTTGTCAAGCTCACCAACCCTTATGCGTGTAGGTATCCGATACAAACTCATCCAGCCAAGGAAAACTACAGCACCCTAATTTCATAGACCCACCAACGATTGTACAGGGCATAGGATGGTGAAAGGTTTGGTTGGGAGGGCATGGTCTAACTTAAACTTTGTGAGGGATCTTTCTACTTCTATCATCTAAGCATGCATAGTAGTAAAACATATAAGAATAGCATTCACATAGATGGGACATAGTATGGCCCATTTTCTCATGGTGATCTCCATCGCCATAGAACATGTCCACCATGATGATCTCCATCTTCATGGTCCATGCAAGCCATCATGCAAGTTATGAGTTCTCCAAGAACTAATACAAGCTATTACTCCTAACAGCTAGTAATCAAAATTACATAGTATTGGGATCATCACAAGTTGGCACGCAGACCATTACAATAATTGAAAACACATTTGGCTCTAGCCGTGTTTCCCTACTCATGAAACGCATGTCATGGAAAATTACATACATGCATCACATACATATTTGGGACATACTCATCACATACATCCCGCAAAAACAAGTTATACATAGAATCGCATTCTACCTGATCATTTGAAATCGTAGCACCTAGGAACCTTAACGAGATAGAAAAGGGGCTACGACTAAGGGGGTCTAGGGGGTCTCCACCTGAGGGGTTTGAAGGGGCAGCACCCCTCACGGTACCATAAACTAACTGTGAAAAAAAAGAGATCGAATGTATACAATTTTCTTTAAGGATTTTGATCGGCAAATCAAATTTACCATAAACCGACTATTGTTCCGATTCGACCAATTTCCTTTGATCACGGTACATCGATTTCAGATCTAGGTCCCGATTTGATCAATCATATTGATCTTCACGTGATTCAACTAGATTTATGTGTCACTGTCTACCCCGATGGCGGAAACCGACCGGTAGGGGTAAGTCGTTCGACGACCTTAGAATCACGATCACGGAAGGCAAGATCATAGATCAATCTTGAATCACCTCCATACAAACGATCACATCATTCATATCAATCCGCATATCACCATATGTCGTGGTGGTGGCATGGCAGATGCCATGGGTAGGCTAAAGTATGGGGCCAATGGATGCTAGTGGGATCTGGGGAGGGAAGATGTCGTTATTTCTACACGCGAATGACTAACATACAGATCTTTATTTCTCCTCTCTTGGACTACAATTGCTCCTTGAGCTGTATGCAGGAAGAGAAGATGAACTTTACAAGCCTAATGGTGTAGAATGATCCGATCCCCCCTCAAGGGTCCAAGCTTCCCCTTATAAAGGGGTGCCCTGGCTCCTCTAGGGCTGACGTGGCAAGCATATTCGAGGGAATATGCTTGTCCCAATATAGTAACTCGGCGAGCTCCTTTCCGTGTCCCCCTTCTAATGACGGCAAGGTTCCAGAGAGCCCCACCTGCTTGCCTCGAGTTCCAGGACTGTCACCTCCGTGACCTCCTTCTGCTCTTCTGCTACTCTGCGCCTTGTCCTTTGCACTTGGCTCTGTTCAGATTCTTCCTAGCCCGAGGCTAGGGTTTTACTTTAGGTTCCTCCTTCTCCTGCAAGCTTCATGTTATTCGGCCCTGTCTCGCTTAACTCAGCTCGGCCTTCACCTGCATTATGGCTTATTCGGACTTGCTCGGCCGACTTAACTCGTACGTCGGCCAAGTAACGTACAGCCCCTCTTGTAAATGTCATGGTCATGCTCATCTCGGCCGACCTTTACATGATTCGGCCGATATAAACGGTAACTCGGCATAAGACCGGGGAAACTCCTTTTGGCTTCCCCCGTCTTGACCCTATCCGGGGTCACCTCCCCAACACCATATGCAAACTTCTCGAACCTATAACTTAACAGCATTAGCTCTAATACCAATAAAGGGGTAACGGGTAGGCTACACTAGCGAAAAAACAAAAATTTCTACCGCGTCAACCAGGAATATTGTTGTCATAGATCTCAAGATTACCACTAGACGCGTAGTTGTGGAACTTGATGAAGCACGCTGGGGCAGTGTAGATGTTCTACATTTCCTCCTTGTCCTTGTCCCACGAGCAGCTCTCCTTTGCACGGCTTGTCCAAGTGCTACGGCTGCAGCACCTCCGAGGTATCCACACGTACGAAGTGGAAGCGTCACACGCCAGACTGCTAGGTCCGCATGTGCAACACAGGCATGAGAGGAGTGGCGGCTGGTTGGAATGCTCAACCATATTCATCTTGCCTCGCCCTCTCTTATATAGGCGTCCCTGGTGGGCTTATACATTAGCAGCCCATTAGTAGCCTAAGCCTGGTCTAATTATGATCCAATCCTCATTAGGCTTCCAGCCCATTAAGTGTGTGACCCTATAGGTTCATACACGTATAGGCATGACACGAGTACACTTACTCCATCAATAGTTGGTAGCGGACTCTAGCAAGACGTGCCAACTCCTAAACACATATAAAGATCATCTGGACGAACCATCACAACATTGAGTACATGTCTTTCCCTTTGCCTCACGATATTTGGTCTAGCTCCAAGATGACCTCTCTTTCTCGATACTGTGATTCAGAATCCTTTTACTAGGTTAACTCTTAACTGTATGTAGCACGACCATGCATTTCTGTATCCGATCACTCGAGGGGCCCAGAGATATCTCTCTCAAGTAGAGAGGGGAAAATCCCATCTTGATTGACCAATGCCTTGCAGCATGTATCAGGACAAACTCGAAAGCTACCTTTATAACTACTCAGTTACGGAGGAGTGGTTGATAGCCCCAAAGTAGGCGATGGCTGTGAAATATAGCCATCCATGTCCGCATTTAAACTAGATATTATTCATATATTTGATGAAATATCTCTCTAAGACCTGCCACTAATGCCTAATGATTAAAGCGGTATGCAATCCTTTCTTGCTATTTTTTCCTGCGCAGAAAATGACGTATGATGATGGGAATCACTACATAAATGCCAAAGATACGAGATTTCCAGCATGTCAAAGAAACCAGGAGCCGTGAAGTGGATCCAGAAGCTTTAACGACCAACTATACGGCGGGAAATTTATTCCTGCCGTATAGTTTGCACCGACTTCATTAGGTCAAACATAACAACTTTCATGAAGGGACCCCTATATAAAGAGGCTTAGGGCGATGGGAAACAACACTTCTTTTTCGACCTCAACTCTCCCTACCACCAGAAGTTGCCACGCCGGAGGAATAGACCTAGATCTAAACCTCTAAACCCTTCTCAACCACCATAGCCATCTTCCACCACTTGTAATAGTAGATCTCATCTCCAATTGGCGACATTGTAAGACTATTTGCTATCAACCTTGTGATCTCTATTACAATGTTTATGATTGTCGATTCATCTCTATGTGTGAATAATTCTCCTTGGGCTAAGGGCTTCGTCCTAGCCATGTAGCTTTTTATGCATGTTATTTATCATAGATGGGATCATGTATTAGTTTGTATGACATGATGATTGTAGTACCCTCTCTTGCCTCAATCTAAGGAATTGTCAGGTACCCAAGACCTCGAGGATTGATCCAGGTAAAGGGAGTGTGAGTAATGACTAATCTGCAGGATAGAAACCCTAGTGGCAGAAAGGGTATTATGGCTGTATGTGAGGAATTTACTTGGAATAAATGGTGACATAACGATGCATATCATTAGTTCTCTTTCTTCTATGGATGAGACTAGCAGGTTATTACTATAAGCGGTTGCGGAGGCGATAGCAATTATGCATGCACTACCCACATATAATTATCTTGCTCTAACAATTACATGCATACTTTATTATTATCTATTATTCCCATCAGATGTTTTGCATAGCTACTGGTGAAAACTGAAGACCCTAGGCCCTCTCTCTCTTTCTCCATCGAAAAAAATAACAAAAAGATCGTAAACTCTTGGTCCGGTGAAAACACAATCAGAATTATAAAACTCTCGAAGGTCCGTTTAAGTAATATCACTTTGCCTTCTGCTTCCCGAGGATTCGATAAACCTAGGTATGAAGGAAATATGCCCTAGAGGCAATCATAGAGATGATTATATTTCTTATGTATCCATGAGTTATTGTAATGTTCTTTGAATATCCATATCAGACAACTTGTATTGATTGGCCATTATGTAAATTGTTTGTGAAACTCTTTACTTGTATGGTTATTTAATACTTGTCCCTAGTCGGAGTTCATGTGAGGACACACGTGAATATTAGGCTAGCACATCGATTGGTTGATGACTATGTTTCGCAAGTCATAGACATGGAGATGTCAAACCAATGATGTGGACACATGTTATGAACATGGGGTTGGACTGACCCAACTTGAGACTGGCAATTAGTTGCAGCTCTCTCTCTATATATCGTGTACGTTTTGTCATTAGACCTGAGATTGTCACATGTACTTGAGATGTGGATCGACCTACTTTGGGGCTATCAGACGCTACTCCGTAACTGGGTAGTTATAAAGGTAGCTTTCGGGTTTTTCCTAAAGCATGCTGCAAGGCATGGTCAATCGAGATGGGATTTGCCCCTCTCTACTTGAGAGACATATCTCTGGGCCCCTCAAGGGTTCGGATCCAGAAATACATGGACATGCTACATATGGTTAAGAGTTAACCTAGTAAGGGGATTCCGAATCACAGTATCAAGAAAGGGAGGTCAGCTTGGAGCTAGACCAAATATCGTGAGGCAAAGGGAAAGACATGTACTAAACCTTGTGATGGTTCGTCCGATATGATCATTGTATACGTTTAGGAGTTGGCACGTCTTGATAGAGGCCGCTACCAACTATTGACAGAATAAGTGTATTCGTGTCATGTCTATACGTATATGAATATATAGGGTCACACACTTAAGGGGCTGAAAGCCTAATGAGGATTGGATCCGAATTAGACCAGGCTTAGGCTACTAATGGGTTGCTAATGTAGAAGCCCACTAGGGACGCCTATATAAGAGAGGGTGGGGCGAGCTAACCAGGGTTAGACCATTCCACCTAGCCTCCACTCCTCACGTCTGTGTTGCACGCGCAGACCTAGTAGTCCGGCGTCTGACGCTTCCACCCTGTACGTGTGGATACCTCAGAGGCGCTGCATCTGTAGCGCTTGGACGAGCCGCGCAAGGGGAGCTGCTTGTGGGACGAGAACGAGGAGGAGACGTAGATCGTCTACACTGCCTCGACGTGCTTCATCAAGTTCCATAACTGCGCATCTAGTGGTAATCCCATGATCTATGACAACAGTAATCCTGGTTTACGCGGTAGAAAATTTTGATTTGCGCTAATGTAGCCTACCCGTATCCCTTCAAGGTATACTAGGGAAAACGAGCTATACTACATCCGTATTCCGGATCGAAGGTCTCAACCCTTTTTCTTGCACCGTTGCCAGGGAAGCAATAGCTACCCTAGTGAGGTTAGTAGGAACCTTGCTAGTTTTAAATTCTTGTTTTTAATTTTGTTAGTTTGCTTTCAGTCTTTATTTGAAAAACCAGAAAAAATAGTTAGTCTTTTAATTCTTGTTTTATCATCATTAGTACTTGTTTAAGAAAATGAAAAATCATAGGAAGTATGGCTGAAAAGAAGCTTGGGGAGTTTGCAACTCCTAACAATGATTATTTGCGTACTCCTATTACTCAGCCAACAATTGATGCTGAAGATTATGAAATTAAGCCCCACTATTTAAGTTTGGTTCAACAGAATCAATTTGGAGGCTCTGTTGTAGAAGATGCAGGTATGCACCTAAATACTTTCACTAAAATATGTGATATGATGCGCATTAAAGATGTTGACCCTGACGTGGTCAAATTGCACTTATTTCCTTTCTCTCTTAGAGGAAGAGTGAAAGAATGGTTGCTATCTTTGCCTAGAAATACTATTGCATCGTGGGTGGAATGTAATTCTTTATTTGTGACTAAATTATTTCCACCTGCAAAGACTATGCAACTCAGATCTAATATTACTGGTTTTAGGTAGGAAGAGCGTGAGCCATTAGCGCTTGCATGGGAGAGAATGGAAGAATGCATGAGAAACTGTCCCAGCCATGGGATGGAAGATTGGTTAATTCTCCATTTATTTTATAATGCTCTTAACCCTGTGTCTAAGTCTATGCTAGATACTGCATCTAGAGGAACATTATAGGTAAGCAAATTACCGAAGCAAAGCAGCTGCTAGACAATATGCAAGACAACCATGCCCAATGGCATGTGAAAAGATCAAACACGAAGAAGGCCCTCCAAGAAATAACAAGGATTGTTGAGGCATAGCTAGGTAAGATAATCGAGAGTCAAACTCTCATTCTAGCTAAATTTGCAGGTAAAGCTGGGCCCAATCCAGTTGAAGACCTCAAGATGATAAGGATTGATGACCCACAAGTATAGGGGTGTATCGTAGTACTTTTGATAAATAAGAGTGTCGAACCCAACGAGGAGCAGAAGGTGTTTACAAGCGGTTTGGATCAAGGATTCACTGTAAATACTTAGCAAACGGATTTTTAGAATTTTGATAATGCAGATAAATAAAGTGCCAGTAAATAAAGACAACAATAATAATTGCAGCAGGTGTCCCAATCCTTTCTTCAGCAAAGGACAAGCCGGTTGTATTACTTATGAGGAACAAACGTTCTTGAGGACACATGGGAATACTGTCAAGTGCTTTCGCTTCATATAGTTGATTAATCTTCTTTGGTTGGATAAGTGTTGTGTGGGTGAACCTAAGCTAATGTACCGACCTTACTTGGACTAATACATACTTGTGATTACACCCCTTGCAAGCATCCGCAACTAAAAGAAAGTAATTAAGATAAAAACCTAACCATAGCATTAAACTCTGAGATCCTACACACCCTTGTGGAAAGGTTTCCTAACGGGGGTTTCATTTTCTGTCACTCCGGTAATGTCTACGCACTTCTATTCTCGTAGACAGTTGTTGGGCCTCCAAGTGCAGAGGTTTCTAGAACAGCAGCAAGTTTCCCTTAAGTGGATTACCAAAGGTTTATCGAACTCAGGGAGGAAGTGTTCAAAGGTATCCCTCTCAAGCAACCCTGCAATCAAGATACAAGAAGTCTCTTGTGTCCCCAACACCACCAATACACTTGTCAGGTGTATAGGTGCACTAGTTCGGCCAAGAGATAGTGAAATACAAGTGGTAACGGTACCAGAAAATAGCTTGACGGTGAGGTAAAGACTAAAGGCAACAAGAAGGAATCAAGCAAACATGCAACATATCTAGTAGCAAACGGTGTTTCAATGTTTAGAAACAAGGCGTAGGGATCATACTTTCACTAGTGAACACTCTCTCATAAAAATATCTTCTCTTAATGATACTACACTGAACTACTCTCCGGTTGGACACTCTAATCCACGGTAGGGCTATAACAGCACTCCTCAAAGTCCGCCTTTCACAATCTATATAATCCCACACTGTCACCTTGAGCGCTAGATGGTTCCAACAAACACCACAATTTCATAGAGAAAACCAACTCAAAATATAATCATGATAAATATATATGTAACCTAGCTTAAGTGCCACACACGGCGCGCACGCTGTCACTTTCACACACGTGAGGACAAGCATAGATCTATTAAAGAACGATGAGTAGTTATGTAGACTCTAGCCTAAGTTCCACCATGGTGTGCACACTGTCACTTTCACACACGTGGGGAGAGCCGGAGATCTATTAAAGCACTTGAGTAACAGAGTAGATCTACTTGATTACAAAGCTCATGACCACAACAAGATCATGCATAGAGAGAGAGATGAACACATAGCTACCGGTAGAGCCCTTAGCCTCGAGAAAGAACTATTCCTTCCTCATCATGGGAAACAGCAACGATGATGGAGATGGTGGTAGAGATCGATGGAGATGGAGATGGCGGCACTTCCCCGTCCCGGCAGGGTGCCGGAACAGAGACTTTTTGTCCCCCGAATCTCCCCTTCGGTGGCGGCGGCGCTGCGGAACTTTTCGTGGCTTTCTGGTCGATTCTTTAGGGTTTCTAAGTCGGGAGCTTCTTATAGGCGAAGGAGGCAAAGTCGGTGGAGGTCCAGGGGGCCACACCCCCTGTGGGCGCGGCCAGGGTGGGCCCCGTGCCCACCTAGTGTGTGGCCACCCTGGTGTCCTCCTCCGTCTCATCTTCGATTTTCCGTATCGCTCAGGAAAAAATATGAACTTTGGCTTTTTTCCTGTCCAATTCCGAGAATATTCATTTTTTAGCTTTCTGAAACCAAAAACAGCAGAAAACAGGCAACTGGCACTATGGCATCTTATCAATAGGTTTGTTCCAGAAAGTCTATAAAAATATCTCATAGTGTAGACAAAACATAGCAAAGTGGATACGAAACAAGCATGGAACATCAAAAATTATAGATACGTTTACGACATATCAAGCATCCCCAAGCTTAACTCCTGCTCGTCCTCGGGTAGGTACGTGATAAAAAGAATAATTTTTGAGGTGACATGCACCATCAAAATCAAGATCAAACCATTTGCAAGCATTGAAAGCTGTATCAAAGAACTCTAAATATGAGCATGAAAGATGGAGTTCTAACAGTAAGAAAAAGTAACTATGCATGCAACATGAAAGGTTACAAACAAAGATCGTGAATAACATGCATTGAAAAATGTTTGTTTGTTTCACATATAGAAAACATAGCATAGTGGCATTCAGCTTGCCCCTCATGGAGTAGCAAAACATAAATGCATAGGACACCTTCAAAGTTCATAAGAGTGACTAGATACAAATAGCACAAGAACAAGTAATATCAACAATATGCATCAATCAATAAGTTTTGGGACAATGCACATAGAACTAAGAATGGCAACTATGCTCTCTTAACTGGTGCCTAAAGGTAGAAGGTGGAGACTCAATATAATAGTCGAAGAAAGGCCCTTCAAAAAGGGAAGCAGAGATTTCAAGTTTCAAAAGGAGCTTCCAAAAATTATGGTACTTGTTAGCTTTCAGCACTCATTGCCCCTATCATAAGCATCTTGAAGTGATTAAGGTTAAAGTGAACAAACTATGGAGTATATGCTTGACAAAGTATAAGTTGGCAATCTCATGTCCCTTGAATATGAGGACCGCTCCTCATGCTACTCAAGTTTAGTTACTTGCAAGTTCTTGTCATAGTAAGTACATGTGTATCATAGAGAACTGCCAATGGGGTACCCCTTGCACATGATACAGGAGCTATCCCATAATCAAAATGACAAGGCAAGCAGACAATGAGCATATCAGCAATCTTCTTATTTACCATGGGAAAATGGTGCTTTTTTATCTCTTTCCTCTTTTCAATATAGCTCTCTTTTTATAAGAAGAAAGCTTCATAGATTGCTCACTATGGTGATGCTGCAAGTTTCCACCATGATTAGGCATGGCTTATGCTAGCGGCCTAGGCGTTTCTCTAACACGCATACATAACTCCATGGACTTACAAGCTCCCCTTTCATTTCACACCGACGACATCCGCAAACAAAAGAGCATGATATCAACTGTGTACAAAGTACAAGTGCAATGTTGAAAGCGTTCCCCGTGACAGCATGGTTCTGCTAATCCCAACGTATAAGTGCAAGCATATACAACATAGATGACACAATGGTTCAAGTTTATTAGGGGCAAAAAATATAAAGTGTGCCATCAAGTTCGTGAGAGCTTTAATCACTCAGTTTTCACATAACAAAAAAGACTTTTTAATTGGAAGATAGATGAAAACAAGAATATACTAGGAATGGTGTAACACACCATGCATAGGAATTTATAGTGGACACTTTGGAATAACTTGGTTTCTTGGGAATTGGATGCATGAGTAGACCTTACTCAATACAAGTGGAGGCTAGCAAAAGACTGGGAGCGACCAACTAACAGAGCAATAATGGCCATAATCATGCAGAGCGACAAAACATTATCAATTAAAGCATAAAGTGGTATCACAAGTCAAAAACTAAATGATCATTGAGGCTAAGGTGACTGGTCCATAGTCATAACATGGTGTGAGCATGTGCCAAGTTAACCAAAACAAAGCATCAAAGGAGAATACCACAATATTTGTATGCTAAAACAACGCATGATTCTTTCAAGGCACATTAAACAATCCTAATTGTTTGGAACAAGTCATGCTACAGCAATAATCACTAAGCATAAAGTCAAAACAACATCTAGCATGACATGCTAAAGTCTAAGCCACAGTCAAAACAAGATCCCTTTTGTACCACTATAAGCATGAAACTTTCTACTATTTTCTAACACCCATCGACTTAATTAAAACAACTCACAAAGATAATAATCAATAAATATCAGTGAGCTTGTGTCACAAATCCACAAAGAAGAACTAAAAATTTCTAAGCTGGAAGCACAAGAAAACTAAGGGTAAACACAGTGCTAGCAAAAGAGAACACTCACAAGACAGTAAGAATGAAAACTAGAGAGTTCTAGGCAATGAAAACAGATTGTGTCTCTCCAAAAGAAGTGTGCTGGGATCAAACCAACTTACTCAAGCAAACTAAGCAAACGAAAACTAAGACGCTCCAAGAACAACACAACTGTGCATGAAACAATAAAAACGAAGTGTCTAGAAAGACCTGAGATTTTTATTGATGAAGAAGGGGATGCCTTGGGCATCCCAAGCTTTGACACTTGTACCTCTTGAATATTTATTGGGGTTACATGGGGTGGCATCCCCAAGCTTGAGCTTTTGTCCATTCTTCATCTCATTACATCATTCTCTCTCTACAGCTGAAAATTTTCCTTCATACAAAACTTCACACAATCTTCATTAGCAACATTAGTGTATTCAAAAGATAATAGACCTTTAGGTTTAGCTTTGTAACAGCAAAAAATTTACTAAAAACACAAGCTACTGTAGCAATTCCCTCAAAAAGCTCAATTTCCCAAAAAGAACCCAAAAGGGAATCAATAAGAAGCAAATGCAAATAATGGCAGAAATCTGTCAAAACAGACCAGCAGGTAGAAACCGATTTGTTAGAAGACCTTCTGTTGCTCAAATCACAAAATGTTGAACTAAATAAAGTTAGCTAACATACTGGGGGATTTATTCACAAAATATCAGCCCAATCCGACTTAAAGAGATTCCTCACGAATGTTTACGATGGAGCACAAAAATCTATTTCGGGACAGTAACTCCCCAAATCGTACTTCCCTCACATTAGAGGTTATTCTTGGCACAAAAAACAAACAAAAAGGATAAGGAGAGGTCATTACTGAAGTAATAACTTCCAAGACTCGAGAAAACTCTTGGGTTATCTCCCAACAAGTACTTTTCTTTAACGCCTTTAAGTTAGGCTTGATAGTTTGAGAAGATGCTCTCATAAGAAATAAGAATTGAAGTAAAAGAGAGCATCAAGAAGCAAATTCAAAACACATTTAAGTCTAACCCACTTACTATGCATATGAATTTTGTAAATAAACAAGTCATGAAAGCACAAAGCAACAAGCATAGGAAAGCAAAACAAGTGCAACTTCAAGATTTTCAACATAAAGAGGGGGAACTTAATATTGTTGACATAATTAAAACCATGTTTCCCTCTCTCATAATAACTTTCAGTAGCAACATGAATAAAATTAATAATATAACTATCACCTAAAACATTCTTATCATGAGCCACATGCATAAAATGATTATTACTCTCCACATAAGAATAGTCATTCTTATTAATTATAGTGGGAGCAAATTCAACAAAATAGCTATCATTACTATTCTCATCACCATAATCATCAAATATAGGAGGCATATTGTAATCGTAATTAATTTTCTCCTCAATAGTAGGTGGACTAAAAATATCATATTCATCATTGTAATCATCATAGATTGGAGTTTTGGTATCATCATAAGCAATAGAATAGCTATCTTCCAAAGCTGGGGAACTAAAAATATCATTTTCATAAAAACTAGCTTCCCCAAGCTTAGACTTTTACATAGCATTAGCAATAATGGTGTCCAAAGAATTCATACTAATAACATTTTTATTAGCATTCAAAGAAAGTTCCATGGGTTTTTTAATTTTCTCTTAAAACACTTCATGTCCTAACTCAAGATAAATACTATAAAGCTCTCTAATTTTGTTGTTGTTTTCCATTAAGCCTAACTAGTGAAAACAAGAAACAAAAAGACAAAATTTCAGAATCTAAAGGAAATAACTTCGAGCACTCACACCAGAGGATGTGAGTACCTTTTACCTTACCTCTCCGGCAATGGCACCAGAAAATAGCTTGATGTCTACGCACTTATATTCTTGTAGATAGTTGTTGGGCCTCCAAGTGCAGAGGTTTGTAGAACAGCAGCAAGTTTCCCTTAAGTGGATTACCCAAGGTTTATTGAACTCAGGGAGGAAGTGGTCAAAGGTATCCCTCTCAAGCAACCCTACAATCAAGATACAAGAAGTCTCTTGTGTCCCCAACACACCCAATACACTTGTCAGGTGTATAGGTGCACTAGTTCAGCGAAGAGATAGTGAAATAAAAGTGGTAACGATGCCAGAAAATAGCTTGATGGTGAGGTAAAGACTAAAGGCAACAATAAGGAAGCAAGCAAACATTCAACAGATCTAGTAGAAAATGGTGTTTCAATGTTTAGAAACAAGGCCAAGGGATCATACTTTCACTAGTGAACACTCGCTCATATAAATATCTTCTCTTAATGATACTACCCTGAACTACTCTCCGGTTGGACACTCTAATCCACGGTAGGGCTATAACAGCTATAAGACCCCACCTTTATAAGGTAAAGGTCCCTGTGATTGAAATGCTAGTCCCTGGATCAAATGCTAGCATCCATAGTTTAAGATGAAGTACGCAGATACAAAGGTCGTTATTACATCGTCATTCCAGAGATAACATAGTCTTTTACAACTCATTAGCCAAAGGATAGTACAAGAGTTCATAACATAAGTAAATAAAATAAAGTCTTCATCTTCATGTGCCACAGGCAAGCATGTTGAGTGTAGACTCATAACCCTAATCTCCATCAGAGTAACCTGCAACATCATAAGTTACAACCACAGTGGGTCAATACATTTGGAATTGTATTGGCAAGTGATACCATAGTAGAATAGTAGTGTCTAACATCTATATGAATTTGGCTAAGTGTAGCTTAGGCTTGCTTTGCTCAAAATAGGGTTTTTCCTATCAGTTGAAAACACTAAGTTTTTGTTTGACAAAAACTCCCAAGGAAACACCAATAGACATTGGTGAACCTTTAACCTTGTTCACAAACAAGTTTTTAACTTAGAAATTGGGATGAGGAGATCCTTGATAGCTTCAATGTATTTGATGCTCAAATTGTCCGTTGGCGGGGACATGGCTAAGTACTTAGGTTTTACTCTCTCGAGAGGTGGTGCACTTTCCCCACAAGACTCGACATGCATCGAGAAGAGACCTTTCAAAAGACTTCCCTTAGACCACCATGGACGCGTTCCATCCTATCACCCTACCACCAATTATCCATATGGCTAAGTTATTGCAACCTATATGATCAAGACAGAGCCCATATGCCATGTGCTTGCACTAGCAGCTTATAAACACTAAGTATCTCAAATCCCTTTGTTCCTGGGTGGCTTTCCACAAGTGTGATACACAAGCTAAACCATAGACATGGGCCTTGTGTAACCACTCAATACAAACCATCATACCATTCCACCCAGGTGATTCATTCACTTAGTTGTTTTATTAAGCAAAAACACAAGTCAAAAGACTTAGCAAAATTTCCACAGCATGATTATAATCCATCCTTGTTTGCTACTAGCTAGGCTAAGCATGATAACATAACAAGTATCTTAACTTAGAGAAAAATCTACTAAGTATACAACTACTAGGATTTCCCAAGGCATAGCATATATATAAATATACTTAGCAAAATTCCATGCAAGCCCTATTTGGAATATCACTAGTGCATAGTCAAAATAATAGGACAAAATACATGAAGCACCACTTGCCTTGGTAGTATTAGGTCGGGGAGTAGCAACAATCCTCACACTCACAATCACCACTAGCACCAAAATCTAGACATAACATAATAGCACCAAATTCACAATCAAATAATCAAGCAAAAATATATATGAATGAATGCAAATGCAATGGAATGAATTTCTACACTAAAATATTCAAACCAAATAGTACTGAACATAAACCCATCTATTTAAAGTCTAAACAAACTCAAATTTGTTTTAAATCATTTTCTAAATAATTTATATAGCCAAAATAGGCCTACATTTGATTCTGCAAATAAACCTAAATTTACAGAATCAAAATACAAATTGAAACCCACAGTAATGTAGGATTTAATTTTTTGGATAATCAGAACAAAAGATATGAATTTTACAAGTTTAATCATTCAAAAATCTTTTCTGGATTTTTATTAAACAGAGCACAGACACGTGGTTGTGTCTGATTGGTCAGTACCACTTCACGCGGATCAAGCGCATGGGCCGTTGGATCTAAGTCACATCCTGTGGATCAGATCTAACGATACCGCTTCGGCCTACGATCTAATCTAAACCCTAGGATCTAGATCTGACGGCACTGACGCATGTGACAAAAGACTAGCGGTGCCAATGGGTGCTGGCGGTGGCAGCGCTTCTGCCGGCAATGCTCCAGCGGTTCCAGAGGGGATAGGGGTCATGTAGTAGCTTACTAGCGTCGCACGGTCGCGAGGAAGCTCAAGGTGGCTTCGTCTTGGATGGGGGCGAGCTGCTGCGGTTGCTGGGACTCATCGGAGTTGCGGACAACGTAGGGATCGTGCAGACGGCGATGGAGACGATGTTCTGGTTCACCCTAGCACAAGCCAAAGACATCAGAGTGTGCACAAGGACTAGGTGAACATCATTGTTTGAACTAGAGGTCGGGGGCGGTCGCATCTTACCGGGATTGCTCGTCGGAGACGAGGGCGGCGTCAGGTGCTCATGGTGATGGATGAAGCCGATGTTCTGGGTCATGAGAAAATGAAAAAAGGCATGAGAAGGAGCGCAAGATCAAGGGGAGCACGGCAGTAAGAAGCAGAGGGCACGGGGCGGACGGTGCTCACCGGAATACCTCAACGGAGTTCGTCGGGAAGCGGGGTTTCGAGTTGAAATCCGAGCAGCCTGGTGGCGAATAGGGGTGGCGAGTGAGGGGAAATGCTCGCGGCGGGGTGGAGATTAAGTAGCCAGCAGGGGCGAGGGAATCACGCTACGATTCAATGGAAATCAAGCCTGAAACCAACGCGGTGGTGAATGGGGAAGAAACATGCGGCGAAGGCGTCTACGCGCGCAATGTGGTGGAAGAAGGAGCTGAGCTGGCGCGGGGCCACTGGCAGTGTTAGCGGGGTAGAGGTTGCGCGCGTGAGAGAAAGACAGAGGTGAATCGCCCGGTGGGCTTCTTTGGTCAATAAGCTCGCATTGGGCGAATAGGTCAAGTTGCTTTATTTTTTCTTTTGACCTTTTCTTTTTCTGTTTGATTTTCCAGGAATGAATTTGAATCCTTAATCAAACTTGACTGAATTCAAATCACTTATGGATTTTTGCAATGAGGTCCTTGCACTCAAGAGTGTGTCAAACACAACTATTTAATCAACTACACTTTGATCCTTTGAAAATAAAATAAAACCATGCCTTAATGATATATAAACAATAGGCATAAAAATAGTTTTATTTGGAGTTTTGATTTGAAAAAAATTGTGCAAGACAAAAATGCTATGAATACATGAATGCAATGCATGCTTTTGTAGTTCATGAATTTTTGGGATGTTACAACAGCACTCCTCAAAGTCCGCTGATACGCCCAATTTGCATCACCATTGATATTTATCTTATTATGATGTATTACTTATGGTTTTTCATCTGTTTATGCATGTTGGATGATTCCTGGAGGATGGACTGCCGGAGTCTGGATTCTGATGGAAAATACGGTGTTTTGGTGCAATTTCGCGAAGATCAAAAAAATACCAGAAAAATATGGAAACATATTATTTTACCAGAAGACGAAAGAAGCCAGAAGGAGGAGCGAAGGGGGGCCTCAGGGGGCCCACACCACCCCAGGCACGGGCCCACCTGACCCCACGCCTAGGGTGGGTTTGGCCCACCTACTCGGCCTCTGACTCCGTCCCTTCGCCTATATCTTCCCTACGGAACCCTAACACCAGGGGCAAACACAGATAGATTTCCACCGCCTATCTGGGGCGGAAAACACCGAGAGAGAAAGATCTCTCCGGCAAACAGATTTCTTCCAGGGGAATTCCTTCCCGTAGAGGGGAGACCGTCTCCATCAACACCATCATCAAGCTAGGCTTCATCGGGATCATCATCATCCACACCATCATCTCCACCAGCACCATCACTCCATTCCGCTGTAACAATTGTGTTGGATATTGCTTTAGTTCGTTAGGGGAAACTTTCCCGGTGTTGATTACTATTGTAGTTAATGCTTGTGAGTGGAACCATTGAATTACTGTTCATGTTCAGATTGTTATCCATTACCATATCATCTTTGATCTTGATCCATATGATGTCTTGTGAGTAGTTAGTTTAGTTCTTGAGGACATGGGAGAAGTCATGTTGTTAGTAGTGAATCTGTGATGAGTTATTATTCAATGGTTTAGTATTTAAGTTGTGGTGCTATTCTTCTAGTGGTGTCATGTGAACATCGACTACATGATACTTCACCATTTATGGGCCTAGGGGAATGCATTGTGTATTTGGCTACTAATCGTGGGGTTGCCGGAGTGACAAAAACCTGAACCCCAGTTAGGACACCTTTGCACAAGGGAGCGTAGGATCTCAGAGTTTAAGGCTGTGGTTAGATTTATATCTTAATTACCTTCCTGTAGTTACGGATGTTTGTAGGGGGTTTAATCACAAGTATGTATTAGTCCTAGGAAGGGCGGTATGTTAGCACAGGTTCACCCACACAACACTTACAACACCAAAGAAGAGTACTCAGCTATTTGTAGCGAAAGCATTTGACAGAATTCCCATGTCTCCTCGAGAACGTTTGGTCCTTATAAGTATTTCCACTGGCTTGTCCTTTGCTAAGAAAGGATTGGGCCACTTGCTCCGTTTGTTTGTTACTTCTGTTACTTTCTCTTTGTTTTGTTGCTTTGTCAGAAAACCACTAAAAATCCGTTTTCTAAGTATTCATAGGGATTTCCTGCTCCACACCACTGTTCAGCACCTTCTGCTCCTCGTTGGGATCGACACTCCTATTTATCGAAAGTATTATGATACACCCCCTATACTTGTTAAGTGCCACACACGGCGTGCATGCTATCACTTTCACACACGTGGGGACAAGAATAGATCTATTAAAGCACGATGAGTATTTATGTAGACTCTAGCCTAAGTGACACCATGGTGTGCATGCTGTCACTTTCACACACGTGGGGAGAGCCGGAGATCTATTAAAGCACTTGAGTAATAGAGTAAATCTACTTGATTACAAAGCTCATGACCACAACAAGATCATGCATAGAGAGAGAGATGAACACATAGCTACCGGTAGAGCCCTTAGCCTCGAGGAAGAACTACTCCCTCCTCATCATGGGAAACAACAACGACGATGGAGATGGTAGTGGAGAACGGTGGAGATGGCTCCGGGGGCACTTCCTCGTCCCGGCAGGTTGCCGAAACAGAGACTTTATGTCCCCCGAATCTCCCCTTTAGTGGCGGCGGCGCTGTGGAACTTTTCGTGGCTTTCTGGTTGATTCTTTAGGGTTTCTGAGTCGGGGGCTTCTTATAGGCGAAGGAGGCAAGGTCGGTGGAGGTCCAGGCGGCCCACACCCCCTATGGGCGCGGTTAGGGTGGGCCCCGCGCCCACCTAGGGTGTGGCCACCCTGGTGTCCTCCTCCGTCTCGTCTTCGATTTTCCGTATCACTCAGGGAAAAATATGAACTTTATTCCAAGAATATTCATGTTTTAGCTTTTTGAAACCAAAAACAGCAGAAAACAGGCAACTGGCACTGTGGCATCTTGTCAATAGGTTAGTTCCAGAAAGTGTATAAAATACCTCAAAGTGTAGATAAAACATAGCAAAGTGGATACTAAACAAGCATGGAACATCAAAAATTATAGATACGTTTACGACGTATTATCCGGCAAGCCCACAATTAGTAGCCAAGTACACAATGCATTCCCCTAGGCCCATAAATGGTGAAGTATCATGTAGTCGACGTTCACATGACACCACTAGAAGAATAACACCACAACTTAAATATCAAACCATTGAATATTTCTCAACACAATTCCACTACTAACAACATGACTTCTCCCATGTTCTCAAGAACTAAACGAACTACTCATGAGACATCATATGGATCAAGATCAGAGATGATATAATGATAAGTAACAATCTGAACGTAAACAATAATTCAATGGTTCCACTCAATAGCATCAACTACAAAAGTAATCAACACCGGGAAAGTTTCCCCTAAGAACTATGCAAGATTCAACCCAATTGTTACAGGGGGATGGAGTGGTGATGATGGTGCTAGTGGAGATAATAGTGAATATGATGATGATGATCCCGATGAAGTCTAGCTTGATGACGGTGTTGATGGTGACGATCTCACCTCTTCGGGAAGGAATTTCCCCGGTAGAATTCTGCCTGTCGGAGAGCTCTTTCTCCTTGTAGTTTCTGCCCCGCAGAGGCGGCGGAATCTTTCTATGGTCGCCCCCCGAGTCTTAGGGTTTCGGGGGGATGTTATAGGTGAAAGGGCGATGCCAGAGGTGGGTAGGGTGGCCACACCACTCGGTGGAGCGGCCCAGGGGGGCGCGCCAGGGGGTGGTGTGGGCCCCCTGTGGCCCATCTCCACTTCCCCTTATGGCTTCCTTCGTCTTCTGAAAAATAGGGATTTCAATATATTTTCTGAAATTTTCTGATCTTCGCGAATATTGCATCTGGACACCGCTTTTTCCATCAGAATCCTGACTCTGGTAGTTCATCCTCCAAAAGTCATCCAACATGCAAAATAGATGAAATAACATAAGTATCACCTCTTAATATGAAATATATCAATGAATAACATCAAATTATGATATAAAATAGTGATGCAAAATGGACGTATCAAGGATCCAAAGGGAGGAGCCCGAAGAACTTGATTATAGGAATGCTCCTTCATCGAACTACACAATTGAAGATCTTGTAAAAAGGATCAATGTCAAGATTTCGGTAAGTGAAGGAAATGAGGAAGCCATGTATCAACACTTTGTTAATCAGGTAGAAATAAAGGTACCTGAGCTTGAGGAAGAATATAAGAAAATTGCTGAAAAATTTCCTGTTAAGCTAGATGGTATATTTGAGCCTACTATTAAGATCAAAATTGGGACTAATGAAATAGCTGCACTTTGTGATCTAGGTGCAAGTGTTTCAACAATTCCAAAGAGTATTTTTAACAAGTTAAATCTTGGCTCTTTTGAAATCACTGAAATAAAATTACATCTGGCAAATTCTACTTATAAGCTAGCAGTAGGCATTAAAGAGAATACCTTAGTATATATTAAAGGATGTTTGTTATTGTTTACATGCCTGAAGATGCTACTGCCCCTATTATATTAGGTCATCCTTTCTTAAGAACTATTAAGGCTTTAATCAATTCGCATGAAGGGAACGTGAAGATCCAATTGTCTTCGCTGGATCCTTTTGTTATTCATTTCGCCAGAAAAACAAATCCAAGCAAGATGATAAGGAGGCCATCACTTTGAAGGCCAACTACTTTGGAGTGGGTGTTCCACTCATATGGACTAAGTGAGCAACATCAAGGTCAAGCTATTAACCATAAAAGAGCGCTGCATGGGAGGTAACCCATGTGAAATAAAGGTTTGAGTAAAGATTTTAAGTTTTATTTTAAGATTTATATAGAATAAAGAGTTCTATAAAACTCTAGTGAGAAGGAGAGATTCAGCGGTACTAAAAATTCAGGTTTTATACATGCCAAAGTTGGTCAACAATTTAGTCTGTCATTTTTCTGTCAAAACAAGGTGTTTCCCTAAGTTTCGGCCTAAAAAGTAATTCTTGAAAAAATAGAAATTTTTTGATGTGTACAGAAGCTTTAACGACCAACTATACAGCGGGAATAAAAATTCCCGCCGTATAGCTTCGGTCGTATAGTTATTTGAGGCATCGACAATTTTTCATCCTAGGATATAGAAGCTTTGACAACCAACCATACGGCAAGAACAAAAGTTTTGGCCGTATAGTTCTAGCCTTATAGTTACAGCCGCCAGGAAAGAAACCCTAGAAACTCTAAAATTTTGCTGTCAGACCAACTATACGGCGGGAACAATGTGTTCCGGTCGTATAGTTGCATACGTCCACTTAAATGCACGGGGAGGTACCCAAAATATCAAAACATCAATCCTTTTTCTCTCTTATACCTCCAAACTCTCTCAAAACCTTAAGGGATCTTCACCCCTACTCAATTTCGTTCGAATTCCTCGCACACAAGTGATCTATGGTATGTTTCTCCTTCGATCCTCCAATTACTTTTAGTGAATTCATCTCTCATCTATTGTAATTATCAATCTAGGGTGAGACTTATTTTGAACTATTTGCCATGATTATCTTGCCTAGATTATTATGTTGAGGAGATTCTTTAGTGTGCTATGATGAGGATTATGATATGACTATTACTGTTGGATCAAAAAGTTTTTATATTTTGCCTTTCTTATTTATTTAGAAGATGAACACGAGGAGCCAGACACATGCTCTTGCCGCCGCTAGTTCTTCTCGGGCTACAAATCAGGAACACATGGGGATTCGATTCAAGAACTATTCTCACCGTGAACGTTTCGACAAGATCAAAAACCGAGAAGTTGATGACCCACAAGTATAGGGGGTCGCAATAGTCTTCGCGGGTAGTATTACCCAATTTATTGATTCGACACAAGGGGAGCCAAAGAATACTTGCAAGACTTAACAACTGAGTTGTCAGTTCAGCTGCACCTAGAAATAGTTTTTGCTCACAGAAGTTTATCAGTAGCAACAGTTTGGTAGTAGCAACAGCAACAACGAAACAGTAGCAATAGTAATAGTAACGGTAACAGTAGGATTCGAGCGCGGTAAGCATAGGGATGGATGGACGGGCGTTGCATGGACGAGTCTAAACATGTAACTTCAAGATCTAGGGCATTGCAGATAAATAATAACAAGCTTCCAAGTACTAAACAATCATAGGCATGTGCTCCAAATATAGCCATACGTGCTTGCAATGAGAACTTGCACAACATCTTCTGTCCAGCCAGCCCGTGGCAGCGGGGCCTCTAGGGAACTACTGGCAATTAAGGTGCTCCTTTTAATAGAGCACCGGAGGAAAGCGTTAAAACTCTGTGAACACATCTAATCGTCACACCACAGCCATCCCCTCCGGTTGTCCCAATTATTGTCACTTTGGGGCCTTTGGATCCGGACAATGATATGTGTACACAACTTGCAGATAAGATCACAAACAATACTATCATAATGATTCAATAATAAGTTTAGATCTGAGATCATGGCACTCGGGCCCTAGTGACAATCATTAAGCACAACAAGTTGCAACATAGTCAAATAGCACTAATAGAGATACTAGGCACTATGCCCTAACATATCTTATTCGATTACATGGTAGAACTCATCCAATCCCTACCATCCCCAAGCCTATAGCGGGGGATTACTCACTCATGGATGAGGGAAACATCGGTGGTTTATGGACATGTGTTGGTGATGACGATGGCGATGATCCTCTCCAAATTCCCCGTCCCGGCAGGGTGCCAGAACGGAGTTTCTGGATCCGAATCTTGATTTCTGGTGGCGTCGACGAAGCGGAAGTATTCCTAGAAAACTATCGAACCCCCCTCGATTTTTAGGTCGAAAGGCAACTTATAGGCGTAGAGGGAGGCCGAGGAGCTGCATGGGGTCGCCACACCCCCTCCAGGCGCGGGATCAGGTGGGCCCGCGCCTAGGGTGGGTCTAGGCCCCCCCAGGCCTCCCATTCGTCTCTTCTTCTGGCTCCGTGGATCTTCTGGTGAAATATAATTTTTGGCATATTTTCCAGGATTTTTCCTGATAGTTCATTTTCTACACAAAAACAAGACACCAAGGTAATTCTACTGACAACAGCGTCAGTCCGTGTTAGTTGTATCCAAATCACACAAGTTTATAGAAGAAACAATAGCAAAGTGTTCGAGAAATTAGATACGTTTTGGACGTATCAAATCCCCCCAAGCTTAGCTTATTGCTTGTCCTCAAGCAATTTAGTTGAAAACTGAGTGCGGTAAAAGAACTTTCACGAACACTTCGCTTCATATGATGTAAATATTCTTAGCACAGGAGTAGATGCATAGACAATTCATAACAAGAAGTATGCAACTAAGTCTACTCAACAGTCATTGCAAGCTATGAAGAGAACCAACTCAATAATAATAAGTAGCATGAAACATAAACATAAGCAACATTGCAATGCTCATAATAAGGTATGATAGAGTGGTATCTCGCTTGCCTTTGTTTGAATATCACAATATAAATGCCAAGGCACCTCTGAAGTTCACATGAAGACTAGAGATAAAGATATCAGAGATACAAGCATCAAAGTCATGACATAGTTAACCAAGTTTTGGAACAAACATAAAAATGACAACTATGCTCTCAAGAAGGTGCTCATAGAATAAGTGGTGACTCAACAAGGTTTTGAAAAGGTTTTGTGAAGGTTTGAAAGGCTTCCCAAATGCTGAAAGGAAGGTACTTATTAGCTTTGAGCTCTCATTGCCCCTATCATAGGCATCTTCATGTGGTTAAGGTGAAAGTGAGGTCCACTCTGAATCATATGCTTGACAGACCATAAACTGGAAATCCCAAGTCCCTTGAGTACGAGGGTCGCTCTGCATGCTACTCAACTTTGGTCACCTGAAAGTTCTTGTCATTGTAAATACATGCATATCATCAAGAACCGCCAACCAGGTACCCCTTGCACATGGTACAGGAGCTTTCCCATAACCAAAATGACAAGGCAAGCAGACAATCAGCATCTCAGCAATCTTTTTATTTACCATATGCATAGCTTTTTATTGAGGATGCTTCATAGATGCTCATTATGGTGATGCTGCAAGTTTCCACCATGATTAGGCATGGCTTAGGCTAGCGGCCTAGGCGTTTCTCTAACACAATGTATAAACTCCATGAACTCACAACCTCCCCTTTTATTTCACATCATCGACATCCATAAACAAAAAAGCAAGGAATCAACTGGATGAGATATCCAAAAAGTGTTGAAAGCGTTCCCCGTGACAGCACGGTTTTGCTGACTCCCAGCATATAATTTGCAAGCATATAACTTTCATGGACAAGTCACAATGGTTCAGGATTATTAAGCGCAAGGAATAAAGTATGACATCAAGTTCGTGAGAGCTTTACTAACTAACTTTCTTAAAACAGACAAACATTTTATTTGGAAAAAACAAGGCATATTCAATATGCACTGAAATAGCAAACGATGCTAATAGGTAGGTATGGTGGACACAGCTGGCAATATTGGTTTTGGGGAGTTGGAAGTACAGGTGGAGCACATACTCAGTGCAAGTGAAGGATAGAAATAGAGAGAGAGCGACAAATGAGAGAGCAATAGCTGTCATAATCATGCTTGCAACAAAACAGGACTAATTATGGCATGAAAGTGATACAAGAACTCTGAGGCAAATAAATCATCGGGGCTTACTGACTATTGATTAGTCATATGCATGCGTGAGCATGTGCCAAGTCGATTCGCATGAACAGTCAGAGGAGGATACCACGATATCATACCAAAGTATGAATAAAACAATGCAAGCAAACATTCATATGACATGCTACAAACTATTAGCAAGCTGGAGCTAATCATAGACAAGCAAGAGCTACTAAGCATCCATAATGACATACACCTTACACAAGCAGGCTAAGCATGCTCACAATAAAGAGTATATGTACAAGAATGAAACAAATAGAGTTCATTACCAGCCTCTTACCACACCTCGAGTTGTCTTAATCTTCATTATTTCCCTTCACTTGTGTGACTTGAATAATTAACATGGAACCAAAATCCACTGAGGACGGCTGAACCCTGCAAAGAACTCACAAAACCAAAGAAGAAGAACAAATATTTTTGGTGTTTTCGATTTTTTTAAACAAGCCAACTAAGCAAAAACAAACCAAGCAAAGCAAAATAAAAAACAAAAACTAAGATGCTCCAAGAACAACACAACTATGCATGAAACAATAAAAACGAAGTGTCTAGAAAGACCTGAGATTCTTATTGATGAAGAAGGGGATGCCTTGGGCACCCCCAAGCTTTGATGCTTGTACCTCTTGAATAATTCTTGGGGTGACACGGAGTGGCTCCCCCCAAGCTTGAGCTTTTGTCCATTCTTCATCTCATTACATCATCCTCTCTCTACACCTGAAATTTTTCCTTCATACAAAACTTCACACAATCTTTATTAGCAACATTAGTTTATTTAAAAGATATTAGACCTCTGGCAAAGCTTTAGAACAGCAAGACCTTTCATTAAAAACACAATATACTGTAGCAACTCCTTCAAAAAGCTCAATTTCCCCAAAAAGAACCTGAAAAGGAATCAATAAGAAGCAAATGCAAATAATGGCAGAAATTTGTCAAAACAGACCAGCAGGTAGGAACCGATTTTTTCTAAGACCTTGTGTTGCTCAAATAAAAAAGTGTTGAACTAAAGAAAGTTAGCTAACATACCAGGGGATTTATTCGTAAATTTTCAGCTCAGTCGGAATTACAGGGACTCCTCACGAATTTTTATGGTGGAGGACAGAAATCTGTTTCGGGACAGCAACTCCCCAAATCTTACTTCCCTCTCATTAGAGGTCATTCTTGGCACAAAAAGCAAACAAAAAGGGATAAGGAGAGGTCATTACTGAAGTAATAACTTCCAAGACTCAAGGAAACTCTTGGGTTATCTCCCAACAAGTACTTTTCTTTAATGCCTTTAAGTTAGGCAGGACGAACAGCAAAGATTGGAAAGGAGAAAAATAAAAGTGAGCAAGTATAACCATAGTGAAAACATTGTTTTGTTCATTAAAATCCTTTTGTTAACAAGGTTGATCAAGTCTTGTTACCGAAACAATATTATATGAAACAAAACTTTGCATTCCACAAGGTGATTATGTTACCTCATACTTGATGGCAATGATCCCAATCATAATAGTTTCAAAATTTTCTTGTGGAATGGGACAATATATTTCTCCAACATTGATGCTCTTAATATTTTCAATGGAATTCAGGCAATATCTCTTAACAACCTTCTTGGGGAAGTAGACAGTGTGCTCTTTGTCATTAATATTGAATGTTACTTTTCCTTGATTGCAATTGATGACAGCACCTGCAGTACTAAGAAAAGGTCTCCCAAAAATAATAGACATATTATCATCTTCCGGCATTTCAAGCAAAACAAAATCAGTTAAGACCAGGAACATCCTCACATTTACCAAAAGGAATAGTAGTTGACTTATCAGCCATTTGCAAAGAAATATCAGTCGGTATCAACTTTTCTAGCTGGAGTCTCTTATAGAGAGAAAAAGGAATAACACTAACTCCAACTCCCAAATCACATAAAGCAGTTCTAACATAATTATTCTTAATGGAGCAAGGAATAGTTGTTATACCTTGATCACCAAGTTTCTTTGGAACCTTACCATTGAAGGAATAATTAGCAAGTAGAGTAGAAATCTCCTCATTAGGAATCTTCCTTTTATTAGAGACAATATCCTTCATATACTTTGAATAAGGAGGCAACTTAATAGCATCAGTCAAAGGAATTTGCAAGAATAAAGGTTTCATCCACTCACAAAACTTGTTGTAGTGTTCCTCCTCCTTTGACTTATGTTTCTTACCTAGAAAGGCATAGGTTTCTACACCCAAGGTTCTCTCTCTTTATCATGTTTATTAGCAATAAAATCTTCCTTTGTGTACCTAGTGTTCTTAGTGTGCTTCTCAGGTTCTTCCTCACCTTCCTCCTTATCAGGAGACTCATTATTACCACTCTCAGTTTCAGCATCAGTGACAGATATACTATTAGGATCTACAGCAGGTTCCAGTGGTTCCTCAACTACTTTATGTTTTTTTTCTCTTACGAGGGCTACCACTATCTTCACCTTATTGGGAATCCTGCTCTATTATTTTAGGGTGTCCTTCAGGATATAAAGGATCTTGAGTACCTATACCACTCCTAGTTCTAATTCCATAAGCATGTTTATCTCCTGAAACATTAACTAGCATATCCTTTTGTACCTTAGCAAGTTGATCAAGTTGGGTTTGAACCATTTGAAAGTGTTTACAAAGCATTTTAATATCATTAGATGTTCTCTCTATAATATCTTTCAACTCATGGATAGCTCTAGAGTTTTCCAATAAATGATTCTGAACTTGTTTATTAAATTACCCTTGCTTAACAATAAAAGTGTCAAGTTCCTCTAAACATTGATCAGGAGGCTTACCATAAGGAATATCACCTTCATTAAAGTGTTGGAGAGACTGTACCTCAACGGTAGATGAGTGGGGAATTGGCTTACATAATTCTTCTATTGGAGGTAGATTCTTCACATCTTCATCTCTAATACCTTTCTCCTTTAGACACTTCTTAGCTTCCTTCATCACTTCATCATTTAATGCAATAACTCCCCTCTTCTTTGTTGTTGGTGCTGGAATTGGTTCAGGAACAACTGGTTTAGGAGTAATAGGCTCAGGTGCATTCAGCTCAGTTGAAGTCCAATCATCATAATTCTTGCTTATCTTGGTCATTAATTCTTCAGCATTTGTAGGAGTCCTTTTCCTGAAAACACAATCAGCAAAGCTATCTAGGTAGGTCCTAGAATCATCAGTTAGTCCATTATAATAAATATCAAGAAGCTCATTCTTAGGCAATGGACATCCAGGATGTGCATGAATCAAGGCACAGAACCTTGTCCATGACTCAGGCAATTTCTCTTCTTCTCCCTGTTTAAAATCAAAAAGTCTCTACAAAGCAGCATGTCTAGCACTGGGAGGAAAATATTTCTAGAAGAAATAAGCAATCAGGGCTATCAATGGAACCAGGATATAATCTATTAAACCAAGCCCTAGCTTCTCCTTTTAGTGAAAAAGGGAAGATCTTAGCAACAAAGTACTTGCGCATCTTAAAATCATCAGAGGATAAAGAACTCATAGTAGAAAGCTCATTCATATGAGCCACATCACTCTCATTTTCAGTCCCACAAAAAGGTTCTTTGTCAACAATATCTAAATAAGATAAATCAAGAGAGAAATCATAATCTTCATCTTTAATATCTATGGGAGAAGTGGCAAACTTAGGATCATAGGACAACTTAGGCATAATAGTACATCTAGCAAGGAGACTCTTAATAACACTACTACCATGTGTGTTTCGGCACTCTTCAACAAAATCATCAGTGAACTCAATGTAACCATCATTAATATCATAGCTCTTACTAGCCTCAGGTGAGCTAACAGGTGTAATAGTGTCTTCACTAGGAGTTTCGGTATTTCCTAGACCAGCCATAGTAGCATCTAGAAAAAGACCTAATGAACCACTCACATCAAGCACAGTAGAAGTAACATCATGAGTATCAAAAGCAGTTTCAGACTTAGCAGTAGTAGCAGTGTGTGTAGCATGAGTATGTGGTGGTGTAACAAGCTTACTTATAACAGACGGTGAATCAAGAGCAACAGAGGTTTTTAGGACTGTACCTCTCTTCTTGTAGTGGATGGTAAAATAGGGAACTTTCCATCACGAGACTTCCCCATGATGAAAGAGGTAGCAGTGAACAATAAAAGATCCAAATGAACTTACAAATAAAGCTATGCTCCCCGGAAACGGCGCCAGAAAATAGTCTTGATGACCCACAAGTATAGGGGATCGCAACAGTCTTCGCGGGTAGTATTACCCAATTTATTGATTCAACACAAGGGTAGCCAAAGAATACTTGCAAGCCTTAACAACTGAATTGTCAGTTCAGCTGCACCTGAAAATAGTTCTTGCTCACAGAAATTTATCAGTAGAAACAGTTTGGTAGTAGCAACAGCAACAGCGAAACAGTAGCAATAGTAATAGTAACAGTAACAGTAGGATTCGAACGCGGTGGGCATAGGGATGTATGGACGGGCGTTGCATGGACGAGTCTAAACATGTAACTTCAAGAACTAGGGCATTGCAGATAAATAATAACAAGCATCCAAGTACTAAACAATCCTAGGCATGTGCTCTAAATATAGTCATACGTGCTCGCAGTGAGAACTTGCACAACATCTTCTGTCCAGCCAGCACGTGGCAGCGGGGCCTCTAGGGAACTACTGGAAATTAAGGTGACCCTTTTAATAGAGCATCGGAGCAAAGAATTAACACTCCGTGAACACATGTGATCCTCACACCACAGCCATCCCCTCCGGTTGTCCTAATTATTGTCACTTTGGGGCCATTGGATCCGGACAATGATATGTGTACACAACTTGCAGATAAGATCACAAACAATACTATCATAATGATTCAATAATAAGTTCAGATCTGAGATCATGGCACTCGGTCCCTAGTGACAAGCATTAAGCACAACAAGTTGCAACAAAGTCAAATAGCACTAATAGAGATACTAGGCACTATGCCCTAACAGATCTTATTCGATTACATGATAGAACCCATCCAATCCCTACCATCCCCAAGCCTACATCAAGGGATTACTCACTCATGGATGAGGGAAACATCGGTGGATGATGGAGATGTGTTGGTGATGATGGTGGCGATGATCCTCTCCAAATTTCCCGTCCTGGCAGGGTGCCAGAACGGAGTTTCTAGATCCGAATCTTGGTTTCTGGTGGCGGCGGCGGAGCGGAACTCTTTCTGGAAAACTATCGAACCCCCCTCGTTTTTTAGATCAAAAGGCAACTTATAGGCGCGAGAGGAGGTCGGAGCTGTCGGGTGGGCACACCCTCCAGCGCTGGGTGGGTCTGGGCCCTGTGCCTCCCCTCCGTCTCTTCTTCTGGCTCCGTGGATCTTCTAGTGAAATATAATTTTTGGCATATTTTTCAGGATTTTTCCTGATAGTTCATTTTCTGCATAAAAACAAGACACCAAGGTAATTCTGCTAAAAACAGCATCAGTAGGTGTTAGTTATATCCAAATCACACAAGTTTAGAGAAGAAACAATAGCAAAGTGTTCGAGAAAGTAGATACGTTTTGGACATATCAGAAGTCAAGGCAACCAAGTGGGCTTGCCCCGTCACATTGAACCAACTCGGTATTTCTGATGACTTTAATTTACTTTGCAATAGAGTTGGCCTGCAAAACTTTGTATTTCATGATGCACCAACCTATCGCTGGTTAACCATTGAATTTATTAGTTCTTTGAATAGCATCGTTAAAGCATGGCATGGGGAGGATAGAATTTCTTTCCGACTCATGAACAACAATTATTCGTTATCACTGATGAATGGTGCATTTGTTTTGTTTACCCAACAATGATCGTAATGCTCTGCGTGCATCTTTTACCATCATAGAACCATCCCCTAAACTCTGCTATAATAGAATGCGATTTACTTCTAGAACCAGCAAAGGGAAAAATATTCAACATCCTGCTATTCGCTATTTCTATATGTTATTGCTAACACCTTGCAGGCGCGTAATGACTTTACAAGACTCAATGAGGACATCTTAGTACTTGCAAAAGCTGCTTTCAACTATGACAACTTTTCACTTCACTTGGGTGCAATTCTTGTGCGCTACTTGGAGTACCAATCCAATCAAAGCCAAGGACCAATCACTTGTGGAGGAGTCATCACCGTGATCGCCAATATCCTAGGCATCGACCTTGGTGAGTTACAACCAGTACTAGGTTAGCGACGTGTTGGTTTCTCTACTTTGAGGGCTTGTGGAATTCTTACTATGAGAGGTGGTGTTTATTATCTGCATATTGCTGGATTTGGGCGTCTCTATCCCGCTCCTTTGCCTAATGGTCTTTTCTCTATAGAGGAAGGACACGTGCTTTATGACTTGTAGGTTGAGCAACACCAACCCGAGGAAGAGATTTTGGAAGAGGATGAGGACCAAGAGGAGGAGCAATAAGTTCCTCAACAGGAGCAGCAGCAACCAAGCTGGTTCGCTACATATCAAGATTTCCAAGAACTTGGAGGAACTGTGGAGGGAATGCATAATATCGCCCTGAACCTCCGAGAAACAACAAGTAACCTCTCAACTCAATTTGTGGACTGGAGTGACAACTTTTTTTCCCACCACAGTGATTTGAAGGGCTTGCAAAAGCCTAAGCTTGGGGAGGTTTTCTATCTATTTTTATTTTTGCTTTCATTTGCTTTATCTTATTTTCAAGGTTATGCTTTTATTTGAGTTTATAAGCACTCGTGTTGGTTTCCCCAACACTTTATCTTAGTTATTTTATTTGAGATTTCCAAGCCAATCTTTGCTGCCAATTTTCTATTCTTTAATTACCCTTCTCAAAAACTACTAAAATATTTCTCTGTCGTGGGAATGACCACGGCAGATGCTGCAATCGGCAGCGAGTAGTAGAACGAAGGGCAAGGGTGGCCAGCCATCTGCGGTGCGAGATGAGGGTGGAGACACATGGTTTTACCCAGGTTCGCCCCCCCCCCGGAGGGTAAAGACCTACTCCTGCTAGATTGTATTATGATGGAGGTACAATGGGGCGAGCTCGACGGCTAGGCGGCGAGTCACTTGGGTGGATGATGGAACGTATCCTCTACACGCCCTGCGGGGAGGTTTATATAGATTCACCCCCCCCTAGGGTTTACATATCTCAACCGAATCAGTTAAGGTTTCAGTATTCGTTTAACCTAATCCGACTGGGCCTACCTACTCTCCTGGGCCTTCAGCTTCCAGTCGCTTGGGTCCACGCCAGGTCTTGATCTAGTCGCCGTCCTGCAGGCCCACTCGCCAGTTCCCAGGCCAGTCGGAAACGTCCTGCTAGGTATACCCCGGTAGTCATATCCCCATCAGTAGTCACCGAGGCCGTCGTCGATTGGGCGCAGGTGGTTGCTGGCAGTCGGAGCGTTCGGGTCCAATGCGGACACCCAGTCGAATCGGCGGCGGGCTCCTGAACAAAGGAAAAAACTAGTCATTCTGGTCGCAGCTCGGCGAACGGGTCGGCGAAATATTTAATCATTGTTGTAGTGATAAGGTCGGCGAGTCGAATGGATGAAGTTGGACCGTCAGACGCGGTCAAAACTAGCCGTTGGAGTAATCCAACGGTAACTTTTGGCGTAATCACCGCGTAGTAACGGCTCCCTGATTTGGCTGGTAACAACTGCTATATAAAGGAAATGGTAGGCGATCGGAGAACCACCCTCTCGTCATTTCCTCTGATTTCGCGCATCTCCGTTTTCCTCCACATCACGATCCAACCGATCCAAAATCCTCCGACCTCCACGAACCTTTCCGCCAATGGCCCCCTCCGACGAACCATGGGGCGGTCCAAATGCACGAGAGCGCTACTGGCGTCTTTCGAGGAAGCCGGGATCCTGTGCGCCGGCAGGTGGCGCATCCCCGCGGCCGGAGAGGTGACTCCAGACCCGCGCGAGGGAGAAATCGTCTGCTTCACCAGCCACCTGGAACGGGGGCTGGGATTTCCCACATCTCTCTTCTTCCGGCGCTTCTGTGCCTACTACGAGATTCAGCCATCGGACCTGGGCCCGCACAGCATCGAGCAGCTCGCCATCTTCGTGGCGTTCTACGAGTGCTACTTGGGCTACAGGCCCTACTTCCCCCTGTGGCAAGATCTGTTCCACGGGAGGATTAGTCGTGAAGAATCAGGCGGCCCAATGCTGGCGGCGGGTGGCCTGACGTTCCAGCTCAAGTCGAAAGCCTCCTTCTTTGACCTGATGCTACTTGCCAAGGCGGCAAGCGAGTGGAAGAAGTCCTGGTTTTACGTCACCGAGGCAACTCCAGACGGCGAGGTGGCGATCCCAAGATATTTCGCCGACCGGCCTGAACCACGCCGACTCCAAGTCGGCAAGCTCCCAACAGACCAGCGGATGGTCATGGATGAGATGCTTCAAACCATCCGCGGCCTGAAGAAGAAGGGTCTTCAGACCATCAATTTGTACAACTGTTGGCTTGGGCGGCGACTCGTTCCCCTGGCCCGCCGTGACCATTACATGTACGAGTACACGGGCCGGGAAGACTCGACGAAGTCCTGCCTCGCCGAGTGGAAATTCGAGGACTACGTCCCGGCGTTGAAGAAGATCACCCAGGCGGTGTACCTGGACGCGAAGGCTGGGGTCGCCCCCTACACCACGAAGCATCCAGCCCCGACGGTAAGTCACTTTTTACCATTCGCATTCGCAGTTGATGCTGTCGCGGTTATATTGACATTACTTCATGCTTGCTGCAGTTATTTCAAGTGGTGAAAGGGTGGCTTCCGCCCGCGGACGACGAGAACTCGAGCCCGTCCGTCTAGGACGGGGGCGAGTCGCCTCCCACCAAGGGCGGCGCCGAGAGCGACAGGAGCGACGACGACGACGAGTCCGAGGAAGAGGCCGCCCCACTGGTTCGCAAAACCCGCGGGCAGCGTCAGCGCGAACTTGAGGCGAGTAGAAGTCTTGAACATCATGACGATGACGACGACGAGCTTCCCGATCTCACCTCGCGTCGCGAGGCCACTCCGTCGAAAAAGAAGAAGAAGAAGAAGAAGAAGAAGAAGAAGAAGAAGAAGAAGAAGAAGAAGGAGGTGAAGGCCCCTCCGAAGAGGAAGACGAAGCCAGCGAGACAGGCATCTCCGCCTCATTCAGCGAGTAGTTCCGACGCCACCAGCCTGGCCAGGGATGAAGCACCATAGATGACGGCAGCACCAGATGTCACCGCCGTCCTGAGTGAGGTACCTTTGGCCTCGATTCCTCCCCCATTCGCCCCAGTCTCTAGGTCGGGGGCCGCTCCGGCCGCGGCAGCTTCGCCTCCCAGGAGAGCTCCTGCCGAAAACGTTGTGGAGGCTCCTGTCGCGGCCTCGTCAACAAAGAAGCCGTCTGTGTCTTGGGCGCATGATGTCCTGGAGATGGGCCTCAGTCGGAAACTGGGCCCCGAACTGGAAAATCCGGCTAGCATCCGTACGGGGTTGCGGTTCATACCAGTCGCCAAGTGAGTTTTATTCACCTGCCTTATTTTTCGTTGTACTCGGACCACTTTGCTCATGTAATCAATTTGCAGGACTGGGGTTAAAAAGATAGGCCACCCGTCTGTGGCCAAAGTGTCGCCAGTCGTCGCCGAGGAGGACCCCTCTCGGAAGAGGAAGGCTGATGAGGTCGCTGCCCCCACAGATAGTGCCAACAAGGCCAAGGGCGACGATGTCGTCACGGTATCTGACGACACAACGATTGCTCCGAGTGATACTGCGGCGGAGGCGGCCTTGACGATCAAGGAGGGTGCTTCCTCGCCTGGGATGGCCGAGCCGGCCTCTTTTGGTGCTGGCGCATCCATCGCGACCTTTCCCCGCTTCATGGCCCGAGCGGCTACGGCGAGTACTACCGCACCATCGAGCCGCGTACCGGGGGTCGCCGAAACGGAGGTCGAGCAGCGTCGCGGGCACACTCAGGCCCTTCTCGCATCCGTGGACGCCCTATAGCTTCATGGCATGCTTGGCGCAGCCATCCAGGTATGTCCAGTCCCCGAGGATCGGGCCACTGAATTGCAGTCGTCAGATTATTTTGATGTTTTGTTTGTATTTCTCGCGCCAAGTCCCCGAGTGTCCAGTCGCTGAATTTCAGCGGGTGGGCACTTAGGATTTTTGATCTCCAGTCCCCGAGTGTCCAGTCGCTGAATTTCAGCGGGTGGGCACTTAGGATTTTTGATCTCCAGTCCCCGAGTGTCCAGTCGCTGAATTTCACCGGGTGGGCACTTAGGATTTCGTTTTTGTTAATTGTTTGACTTTTGCACAGGGTTTGCGGCGTGAATCAGCCGACTGGCTTGCTGCGAAATGTCGCGCAGAGAAGGAACTTGTCACCGTCCAAGAGGCGAACAAGGGACTTCAGGCGATTGCTGCGAAGGCAGAGGAGGTCCGCCAGGGCCTTGTCCCGGCAAATGAATTGACGGCGGCTCAATCTACGTTGAGCTCGGCTGAGAAGCGGATCGCCGACCTTGAGCGCGAGCTTAAGGAAGCGAAGGAGGAGGTGAGTTCAGCGGATGGGCGGGCCAAGGCTGCTGTTACGGCCGCCGCTGAGGAGCGTAAGGTCTCTGACGCCCTTGTTGCTGGGCTACAAGACGACTACTCCTCTCTTCAAAGCTTCATCACGGATCTCGCTCGTCCTTTGATTGGTAAGTGTGCCTGCCTCTACCTGTAATATTTGCATTGTGTGAACTTTGATGTACTCACTGCCACTCTCTATCCACAGGTCGGATCATCGACAGCGCGGAGGAGGCGCAGTCGTACGACACGCGGCAGTGTGTGGCCACTCTGGTCGACTCGGCCACTTTGTCCGCGGCTTGCATTCGGGCGTATCTTCAGGAGATGTCGCCCATGGAAGTGATTCCCAGCGACCTCGTCGAAGTGTGGCGATACTTGGAGAAGGCGCCGTCGGTCGTCGAGTTCATGACGCGGTCGGCGTTCGGGACGGGGCGGCGACGGCGCTCAGCCTTGGGCTCGCCCACTTCCCGGAGGATTTCGATCTGGACAACGTGACGAATGGCTACCCATCGTCGACGGGCTCGGTGGAGATTGCCGAGGTGCTGAAGCTGACGGACCGTGCCGCGGTATACTCCGATCGTGTCTGGGTGATGGGCGATCTCCTTCCTTATCAGGAGACGATCGTCGCGCCCAACAACCCCGAGCCACCACACCGGGACTTCAAGATCGAGCAGCCCTTCCGTGCGGCGATGGCGGGTGAGCTGACGACGTACCCGTCAAACCCGTGCACTCCCGTCATTTGCAACCGCAAGGGTGGCGGCGAGTCATCGTCGAAGCCTGCGGAGTAAAACGTTGTGCCCTGGGGCGTTAGTAGCAGTTCGGCCATTGGGCGCAACATGTATTTGTAACAACTTTGATCTGCTATAATGGGATATCGTGTGATTTTGTGATTTGACTTGCGTTTTGAGATTTGAGGGTTGAACGAGTCCCCGAGCGCGTCCGCCCTTTTTATGGGGTTTACCTCGTTTGTTTATGTTTTTTGTGGTTTTGAGCGTTTTGTTATTGAGGTCGACTCGCCCGAGCTTGGAAAGCCAGCCGCTGGGCGACTCCCATGAATGCTCTTTACTTCACCGCTTTCCCTTGCGCGAACGAGGTCGGGTAGCCGAGTCCCCGAGCGTGGTACTTGGTGGTTCTAGTCGCGGCTCTAGGGTAGGTGAGGACTGGGCGCGTCAGAGTGAGCGCATCACTCCTGCCTGTCCCGTTGGGTCAGTCGCATGGCGAGTCCTGGGCACGCTCTCGTACTTGGCGTTTTTCCCTAGTCGCTCGGGCTGAACTGGTCGTTAGTCCCCGAGTGTGGTACTTGGCCGTTCGAGTCGCTGTGTCGAGGACGCGGAGGATCATGGTCGCTGTGAGGAGCGAAGGCAGTTGTCTTGGCTCGCTAAGCCAGTCGAGCTAGGCGACTCCAATGGGGCTCCGGGTAGGCGTTTTTCGTGGACGTTACGAGTCCTGGGGTAACCCAGTGCTCTCGTAGCGCACTACTTGGCCGTGCCGATCGCTGTACGAGAGGTTGACTCCTACAGTTAGCTTGGTGCTGTTACTACGAGTGCGAGTGGCACAAGACACGGAGAGTAGACATAATTTGCGGTAACCAATATGTTTTATTTCATAGCGACTGGAGGATACATATGTGGAGTTCTAGGAGTAGAACTTCCGTAGGAGGTTTACATTCCATGGTCGCTTGACGTCGAGTTTTCCTTCTCCGCGGACGTCGGTGAGGTAGTAGGCGTCGTTGCCGAGTACTTGCCCGATGGCGAATGGTCCCTCCCATGGGGGGGAGAGCTTGTGCATGCCCTTCTTGTCCTGGATGAGGCGTAGCACCAGGTCGCCTTCCTGGAAGGTGCGAATTTTCACCCGCCGGCTATGGTAGCGGCGGAGTCCTTGCTGGTAGATGGCAGTGCGGGAGCGAGCTAGGTCGCGTGCCTCGTCGAGTTGATCGACTCCATCCTGACGTGCGAGTTCGTTCGCAGCCTCCGTGTAGTGGACGACCCTTGGCGAGTCGTGCTCGAGGTCAGTGGGCATCACTGCCTCGGCTCCATACACCATGAAGAAGGGGGTGAACCCTGTCGACCTGTTGATCGAGGTGCGGATACCCCAGATGACGGAGGGTAGCTCCTCGACCCAGCACCCGGCGGTGCGCTCGAGTGGTACTTGGAGCCGCGGCTTCAGGCCGTAGAGGATGCTCTGGTTGGCCCGTTTCGCCTGGCCGTTGGACTCCGGGTGGGCGACTGAGGCGAGGTCGAGTCGGATGTGATGTTCCTCGCAGAATTCGGCCATGGCTCCTTTGGCAAAGTTGGTGTCGTTGTCCGTGATGATGCTGTTTGGGAACCCGTAGCGATATATGAGCTCACGTAGGAATTTGGTGGCGGTCTTCCCGTCGCATTTCCGGACAGGCTTGGCCTCCACCCACTTTGTGAATTTGTCGATCGCGACCAGGAGGTGGGTGAAGCCGGAGGGGGCCTTTTTGAAAGGGCCTACCATGTCCATGCCCCACATGGCGAATGGCCAGGTGATGGGGATAGTCTTGAGCACTGAGCTCGGCACGTGTGTCTGGTTGGCGTACTTCTGGCACCCGGCACAACGCTGGACAATGTCAACGGCGTCGGCGTGTGCGGTGGGCCGGTAGAAGCCGTGTCGCATAGCCTTTGCGACCAGAGAGCGGGCTCCGGCGTGGTGGCCGCAGTCGCCGGAGTGGATGTCATGGAGGATCTTGCGTCCTTCGGCGGTTTGGACGCAGCGTTGGAACACGCCGGTCACGCTGCGCTTGTGGATCTCGCTGTCAATGATGACGAAGGATTTGCAGCGTCGCGTTATCATCCGGGCGTCTGTTTCGTCTGCCGGCAAGGTGCCTCCCTCCAGGTAGGCGATGTACGGCCTAGTCCAGTCTTCTGGCTCGGCGATGAGTGCAACCAGGGCTGCCTCTGTTTGCAGCGGGACTCCAATGTCGATCTCCCTTAGGGGAGAGACAGACGGCTTGGTGATCGTGTCGAGGAAGACACCGGCAGGTGGTGCGAGTCGAGCTGACCCGAAGCGAGTGAGTGCGTCGGCCTCCTCGTTCTTCCGCCTATCAATCCACTCGACGGAGTAGCCTGCGAAGTGTCCGCCCAGCTTGTCCACTGCTTGGCGGTATGCCGCCATGGTGGGAGAGACGGCGTCGCAGGTGCCAGCGACTTGCCCAGCGACGAGGTCAGAGTCCCCGTAGCAGCGTAGGCGGTTAACATTCATCTCCTTGGCAGGTCGCATGGCGTGGAGTAGTGCCTCGTACTCGGCCATGTTATTGGTGCAGGGGGTGAAGTCGAGGCAGAGGACGTAGCGGAGCTTGTCGCCCTTCGGGGAAGTCAACACGATCCCTGCTCCTGCGTCATCTGCGTTCTTGGAACCGTCGAAGTGCAGGCTCCAGTAGTGGAGATACGGCAGCTTTTCCGGCTGCTGGGCCTCTTCCCAGTCGGCGATGAAGTCCGCGAGAGCCTGCGACTTGATTGCTTTTCGTGGCTCATACTTGATGTTGTGGACGCCGATTTCGACGACCCACTTGGCGACTCGCCCGGTCGCCTCACGGTTGCGGATGATGTCCTGCAACGGTGCGGAGGAGACGACCGTGATCGGGTGCTCCTAGAAGTAGTGTGGTAGTCATCGTTGTGCTCTGAAGACTGCGTACACCAGTTTCTGGTATTGCGGGTACCGCTGGCGCGACTCGGTGAGGACCTCGCTGATATAGTACACCGGTCGTTGTACCGGGCGCTCCTTTCCTTCCTCTGGCCGCTTGACGACCATGACGGCGCTGACGACGCGCTCGGAAGCTGCGACATAGACCAGCATGGGTTCTTTGTTGACGGGGGCGGCGAGTAGCGGTGCTGCGAGTAGCACCTTCTTGAGGTCGCGGAGTGCAGCGTCCGCCTCCTTGTCCCACTGGAAGGTGGGGTTCTTCCGCATCAGGCGGTATAGGGGCATCGCCTTTTCGCCCAATCGGGGGATGAAGCGGCTGAGAGCCGTGACTTTCCCGGCCAGCTTCTAGACGTCGCGCAGGCACTCGGGTTTGCCGAGTCGAGCGATCGTGTTGATCTTGGTAGGGTTCGCCTCGATCCCGCGCTTGGAGACGACGTACCCCAGTAGTTGCCCTGCTGGTACGCCGAAGGTGCATTTGCCTGGGTTTAGCTTTATCTTGTATTTCCGCAGGTTGGCGAATGTTTCTGCCAGGTCGGCGAGTAGATCGCCCTGGTGAGCGGACTTGACTACCACGTCGTCGATGTAGACGTGGATATTGCGGCCAATTTGGCTCGCAAGGCATTCCTGCATGCACCGCTGGTAGGTCGCCCCAGCGTTCTTGAGGCCGAAGGTCATGGCGGTGTAGCGGAAGGCTCCGAATGGCGTGATGAACGCCGTCTTTTCCTCGTCCTCGACAGCCATTTTGATCTGGTTGTATCCAGAGTAGGCGTCGAGGAAACACAGCGACTCCGAGCCCGCGGTGGAGTCGATTATTTGGTCGATCCGCGGGAGGACGAATTGCTCCTTGAGCGGTATGTTTAAGTTTGTGTAGTCGATACACATCCTCTAGGTCCCATTTTTCTTCTCGACCAGGACTGGGTTTGCCAGCCACATGGAGTATTTGATTGTCCGGATGAAGCCTGCAGCGAGTAGACGCTGCACCTCCTCGGCGATGGCTCGGCGGCTCTCTTCGTTGAAGGGCCGTAGCGACTGCTTGACAGGTCGCACTTTGGGGTCGGCATTGAGTTTGTGCTCAGCGAGTTCCCTAGGGACACCAGGCATGTCAGAGGGCTTCCATGTGAAGATGTCCCTGTTCTCACGGAGGAACTCGATGAGCGCGCCTTCCTATGCTGGGCTCATGCCCGTCCCAATCGTCACCGTCTGGCTAGAGTCGCCTGGGACCAGCTCGACGGTGCGGGTGTGCGTCATCGCCTCGAAGGCTGAGGTGTTGACGCCCTCCGAATTGGGCTTCTTGAGTATGGTGGGGTCATCGTTGTTGACCCCGCTCGTGTATTTGGCGAGCTCGTCGGCGTGGTTGGTCTCTGCCGCGATGACGGCATCAGCGAGTTCGGCTCCTTTGGCCTCGCACTCGGCGGCCATGTCAGGGTCGCCGTTGATGGTGATGACGCCGCGCGGCCTGGGGAGCTTCATCGCGTTGTACGCATAGTGGGGCGCTGCCATGAACTTGGCGAACGCCTGGCGCCCCAGGACGCAGTGGTAGGGGCTATCAAAGGGTACCAGCTCGAAGACGATCTGCTCGGTGCGGAAGTTTGCTGGTGTGCCGAAGGTGACTGGCAGCGTGACCTTGCCGATCGGGTACGCCTTCCGACCAGGGACGATGCCGTGGAACGTGGTGTAGGTCGTCTCGACCATCGACTGCGGGAGCCACAGTCGCCTGAAGATGTCCAGGTACAGGATGTTGATGGAGCTGCCGTAGTCCATCAATGTCTTGGGGAGCCAGTAGTCTCCCACCTTGGGCTTGACCACCAGGGCGACTCGGCATGGGTACTCGATGCGTGGCGAGTGGTCCTGGCGGCTCCAGGTGATGGGCTGCTCCGACCAGTTGAGGAACTGGGGAACGTCCACCTGGGCCACCGCGTTTACGGCGACGGCGCGGGCGATGACCTTCTTCTCGCGCTTCGTGTTGAAGCCTGTGAAGGTGTGGAGCGAGCCGGCCACACTGCCGAATTTTCCGCCGTTTGGCGGGTTATTGTCGGGGTCCTCCCGCGCTCGCCGTGCCTTCTCGATCTCCTTGAGAGAGTGGCAGTCGGCGGTCGTGTGCGTGGCGGGCTTCTCTTCCCTGCTGTGAAACGCACAAGGTTGGTTAAGAAGGGCCGCGGGGTCGAACCTTGGTTTTGCCTTGTAGTTGCCGCTGTCGCGGCGTTGTCCCCGTCATGGCGAAAGTTTGGGCTCGCTGCTGCGTGCCAGCGTTGGCGACAAAAGTCGACTCGCCCATCGCTTCGGGCGCTTGCCGGAGGCGAGTGTTGCTGTAGCGTAGGTCGGGCCGTCGCCCGTTGTCGTTGCCGCTCGTGCGGCGTTGGCCTCCTTACTCGTCGTCAGTTTCCTCGTTTGGTTCTTCCTCCGCGTATCTTTTGGCGATCTCAAGGAGGTCCGGTATGTTGTCGAGTGTGCGGGAATGTCGTTTGAGCTTGGCGACCAAGGGCTCGTAGCGGCACGAGGTCTTGAAGCAGTGGATCGCGGTGTCCGGGTGGATGCCGACCGCGTTGTACCATAGTTCTTGGCACCGCTGGACCCAGCTGCGGGTCGACTCGCGGGGTCCCTGGATGCATCGTTCCGGGTCCTCGATGGTGGTGGCGCGGGTGTAGGAGCACTCGAAGTGCCTGACGAAGGCATTGCGCATCTCTTCCCAGGAGTCGATGCTATCCTGGGGAAGAGTGTTGATCCACTGCCTGCACGTTCCCTCCATCATCAGGGGGAGGTAGCGGGCGGCTAGCAGGTCGGTGTGGCCAGCGATCCCCATCGCCATGAGGTAGGTGTCCAGCCACACGGAGGGGTTGTACGAAGGGTCGTACTTTTCTATTTCCTTCGGCGCTTTGAAGTTTGCCGGGTATTTTTCGCATCGGATCATCGGTCCGAAGCACCTGGGCCCGAGTCGGCTTAGTGACCCCATCGGCTCGCCATCGCGGCGATTGGTTAGGGTGTGTCGCAGGTCGTCGGGCTGGCGTGCGCGCCAGCTTTGGTTGTTGATGATGTGGGTGCGGGCGTCGACGGGCTGATCGTTGGCGGCGACGAAGTTGGTCGCTGGCCTGGGGTCGTTGGTGGAGAGTGCCACGTTCGCAGGTCGGTGTTGGAGCTGCAGTGGTTCGGGTGGCGGGCAGTTAAGGGTGTTTGCCGCCAATGGACGGCCGCTTGAGGCCGCTCTGCTGCCCGAAGAACGCGAGTACATCCGACCCTGCGAGTCGGCGCCTGCGTTTTGTTGCTCGACCACCTTTGCGAGCAGGGCCTTGACGTACTGGATCTGTAGGGCGTCGTCACCGGTGGCCGTGATGTTGTTGGCCGCTGCTCGGCCCGCCACGAGGTTGTCCATTGGGGTGGATAACAGTGGTAGGTCGTTCGCGTCTCGCTCCCGTGAGGAGACCATGATCCGCGGCTGGTCCCTGGGGGGTGCGCGGTTGGGTGGAGGTGGGGAGCCGTTCGCCATTGACCCTGGCAGGGGCCGGGCGCTTCCTCCGGGTGGCGCGTTCTCGCAGATCGCCGCCACGCTGGCCGGGTCGTTCTCGCTGCCGGTTCAGGGCGCTACCGACGGTGGGATTCAGCGCGACCTGATTCGCTGCTGGTGGTAGCGTGATAGCTCTGGCCACCGCCGAGGCGAAATTTTTCGCCGGGCGTGCTCCTGCGTCTTGCCTCCGCCACCAGCGGAGTTCCTCGACCTCCGTTGCCGTGACATTAGGAGGGATCGGGGTGGAGAAGGGATCCTCCGGTGGATCGGTGCCAGTCGCCATGTAGGTCGCGGCATGGCGACCGGTCCCGTCGCGGAGATCGGCGAAGTTTTCCGACCCGGAGTCGAAGTCGAAGATCCCAAGGATGGAAGGATCCTCGAAGTCTCCCACGTTGGAGACCTGGGTGATGGAACCCGCGGGTGAAGCCGCGGTGATGGATCCGGCGAGTCGGCGTCGTCGTTGAGGGCCGCGTCTTCCGCGGTCGCGGTGTTTTTGGCCACATCGCTGTGGGCCGAGTTGTACTCGGAGGCGAGGCGATGGATCGTGCGGACCTGGATATCGGAGAGCCGGTCGCGTGGCGGCGACTCGCGGATGCGAGCCGAGTCCTCCGAGACGATGACGTCGGTGAGGCCGACGAAGAGGCTGATCGTGCCGACTAGCAAGATCATGCTGTGCGTGACGGGTCGCGCCGCCGGGACGTAGCTACTCGGCAAGATCTGGAGCATCTCGCCGATCGCTATCATGCGGCCGGTGGTGACCGACTCGTTGATGGGCAGATTGGATCTCGCCGCAGAACACCGGCCAGACCGGCCAGGCCCCACGGTGGGCGCCACTGTCGTGGGAATGACCACGGCAGATGCTGCAATCGGCAGCGAGTAGTAGAACGTAGGGCAAGGTCGGCCAGACATCTGCGGTGCGAGATGAGGGCGGAGACACAGGTTTTACCTGTGTTCGGCCCCCCGGAGGGTAAAGACCTACTCCTGCTAGATTGTATTATGATGGAGGTACAATGGGGCGAGCTCGACGGCTAGGCGGCGAGTCGCTTGGGTGGATGATGGAACGTATCCTCTACACGCCCTGCAGGGAGGTTTATATAGATTCACCCCCCCCTAGGGTTTACATATCTCAACTGAATCAGTTAAGGTTTCGGTATTCGTTTAACCTAATCCGATTGGGCCTATCTACTCTCCTGGGCCTTCAGCTTCCAGTCGCTTGGGTCCACACCAGGTCTTGATTCAGTCGCCGTCCTGCAGGCCCACTCGCCAGTTCCCGGGCCAGTCGGAAACGTCCTGCTGGGTATACCCCGGTAGGCATATCCCCATCATTCTCTGTTTATCTATATTTTCCCTCTCTCTTTTTCTTTTCTCCTCAAAGTTCTCGTTAATTTGCAGGAGAGTGATTGACTTCGAGTTTCCAAGAAACAAATAAAAATGGAAGAGAGAAGTGAAACCAAACATGAGAGGTATGCCTTATGACTCCCCACTTTTAAAATTTGAGAAACCCATGCTAGTTAGTAGAAATGTTAAGATGTTATATCGATGGAGTGAGTCTCTATATTGTAGTAAAATTTTGTTTGCATGGGTATTTAATTGGGTACGTTTTCTTCCAGCTCTTGTAGTTAACCAAAGTCTTGCCTAGAAATTTGCTAAACAAATTGAAACAAGAAAAAGTCTCACAAATTGAAGACTTGGGTGTTGTAGTGTTTAGTCTTGAAAGCTTATTCCTAGAGACACTCAACACCATAGAAAATAATGATTGACTTGATAGCTCTCTTTGAAAAGATTTATTTAATTGAATTAATGTTTAGCGGTTTTTGTGAGCATGCCAAAGTTTGACTTGTAAATGATAAGAATGATATAGCTTTATGTGTGTCAAACTTCATGGGATGCCAACAAATCCGCTAGCCTATGAACGATCTTCATGGAGGAAACTCCTAGATTTCGGCTATGAGTTGATTAAACATATGTAGCAGCAATGCTATAATGGGTAAGATTCTTGGCACTCCCGGATAGCTATAACATGATGGAATCACTCCTCTGACTGATATGAGTAATCATTATGCAAAAGGAACAAAGACCTTAGTGATGCCACGAGTGTCCATCACAGCCCGATAAACTAATGAAATTTTTTGGCATGCTCTTAATTACTTAAGAACTGAAATTCTTGTAGGACAATGAATAGAAAATTAGTGCCTGAAAAGTCTTGATTTATTGATCTGGGAGAATTGAGATACTCTAGTATATATGCTTTTCATGACAAATTATCACACTCTTAATTCTACATGATTACATTTTATTGTTCAAAGGCAAGATTATGAGTTGATTACATGACATGGAATAAAGTTTACTCTTTTGAATCATCCATGGTTATAATAATTTTGTTGCGCTATAAGGATTCATGGAACCCGTATTATATGCTTGCCATTACTCTATCTATGCTGAAAGTTTTTCAGATTAATAAAGTGGAGGAAACATGAGACTACCAATCATGAGTAAGATCACCATCTCGTTATTTCAGTTTAAATGCTGAGTTCCCTTTTGATTTTGGTTTTCTTGCGCGAGGATGATCATGTTTAAGCTTGGGGAAGTTGATGGTTGTGAAATATAGCCATCCACGTCCCCATTTAAACTAGATATTATTCATATATTTGATGAAATATATCTCTAAAACCTGCCACAAATGCCTAATGATTAAAGGGGTATGTAATCCTTTCTTGCTATTTTTTCCTGCGCAGATAATGGCGTATGCTGATGGGAATCACTATATAAATGACAAAGATACGAGATTTCCAACACGTCAAAGAAACCAGGAGCCGTGAAGTGGATCCAGAAGCTTTAACGACCAACTATACGATGGGAAATTTATTCTGGCCGTATAGTTCCGGCCATATAGTTTGCACCGACTTCATTTGGTCAAACAGAACAACTTTCGTGAATAGACCCCTATATAAAGAGGCTTCGGGCGATGGGAAACGGCGCTTCTTTTTCAACCTCAACTCTCCCTGCCACTAGAAGCCGCCACGCCGGAGGAATAGATCTAGATCTAAATCCTTCTCCACCACCATAGCCATCTTCCACCACTTGTAATAGTAGATATCATCTCCAATTGGCGACATTGTAAGACTATTTGCTATCAACCTTATGATCTCTATTATAATGTTTATGATTGTCAAATTTCATCTCTATGTGTGAGTAATTCTCCTTGGTCTAAGGGCTTCGGCCTAGCCATGTAGCTTTTTGTGCATGTTATTTATCATAGATGGGATCATGTATTAGTTTGTATGACATGATGATTATAGTAATCCGGATCGAAGGTATCAGTAGGTCGATCCGCATATCAAGTATATGCGACAATCTCATGTCTAAGGACATAACTTACATGATGTGTAGAGATAGAACTGCAAGTATAATTGCCAGTCTCAAGTTGGGTCAGTCCAACCCCATGTTCATAACATGTGTCCACATGATTGGTTTGACATCTCCATGTCTGTGACTTGCGAAACATAGTCATCAACCAATTGATGTGCTAGTCTAATATTCATGTGTGTCCTCACATAAACTCCGACTAGGGACAACTATTAGATAACCATACAAGTAAAGATTTTCACAAACAATTCACATAATTGCCAATCAATACAAGTTTCCTGATATATGGATATTCAAGGAACATTACAGTAACTCATGGATACACATGAAATATAATCATCTCTATGATTGCCTCTAGTGCATATTTCTTTCACTGGCCACGCACATGAGAATTGGACATGGTTCCCGTGACAGTCGAAACACTTCCTAATGCTTTGAGGGTCTGTTCGGGACAAAGGTGTAGAAAACCGTAGGAACTTAGAAAACAGAGAATGCCCCAGGGATGTATCCGTAAAACTCTAGATTGAAAATCCATAGGAAAATTCAGACGAGGAGCGTTCGGTAGAGCACATCAAAGTAAAAGAAAAAGGTATAGTAAGATCGATAACCACTAGTACAATCCTGGTGAGATTTTGTCGTCATTCACAAGAAGTGGGGTCCTATATAGCAGAGCAACACATCTAGCTCACGTTTCCTTCGGTTCACCTCATGCCTCCCGCCAAACATGAGTTTTCACTAGATGTTTTGCTTCCTATGAAAATGGAGGAAGCCAAGCCTTTCCTTTGGAATCTAGATGATGAATCCTCTATACCGAATGGCACGTTGGAAATATTTCTCGTGGTTTCCGGTTCCTCCACTTTTCCTGTGAAAATTCTTTGTCTCGAACGGACCCTGAGTCCTTCTTTGAGTCTACGAATCCACTACGGACTCGAGGGCTACTCTCATAGGGAGCTTGTTCACCTGAATAATTTTCGGGTCATTGTTTTTGATAACTTAAAGTTTCAACTCGATTCTATGACTCAAACAGACACCCGAGGGCTACTCCCATAGGGAGCGCTGATCGCGCACCATATGAATTATTCGAATGATATCCTTCGGATCCTCCATAACAACAATTAAATTGCATTGGCAACTTTTCCCAAATTGATGCTAAGAGAGATACCGTCTCCTTGGTCACCCGAAACGCCTCCACGGCGATAAATTTTCGGATGTTGTGTCTATGATACAAAGATAAGACCTACATATATCATCTGATGGCATGGTATCGCACCTAACTGCGCTCTGCCGGTACCATACTGTGTCAACAGGCACGATGAAAAATCCTGGCATACGTGTTGGATACATAATTTAAACATTAGAATTCGACTCATGTAAGATGTCTGTGGCCTAGGTCGAATTGCGCCAGCATTTTTCCGGATTTGAGTCTAGGGACTCGAGTCTGAACTAGATCGTGTTGTTTTGTCCAAAGACAGTTAACTGACCCTAATCCGTCAGATGAGTCAGGCACACGTATCAACAATCCCTATGAACCAACATATCCACCCGAAACATGTTCGGATGGGAAGCACTCGAAAGATTATAGAGTCTACAGTCGAATCTATGATTCGACTGCACACTCGGGGGCTACTGACATGGATATACCTTATGGGTATCTAACGTTAGCCTACCTGGTCCAGCCCAATGGAGGCCCGGAGGAAGGACCTGCTGCAATCATGAAGCCCAAGGGGACTTTGGATGGCCCAAACCCGGAGAGAACTCGACTTCTTGGAGGACACGGCTAATGTAGATAGAAATTCAAAAGGGATAACTTAATCTGTAACCGACTTGACCTATCCCGAGACCTAGCCTCCCCATATAAGGGCCAGGAGGGCAAGACGAGGAGGCTCTCTCACCTTATACCCTAGAACACGTCTCACGTTAGATTGCATCTACGCACCCTTATAATCATCGGCATCGCCATCAATCAAGAACAGACGAGCAGGAGTAGGGTTTTCCCTCCGAAGGCCTGAACCTGGGTAAACCTCGTGTCCCCGTGTTGCGAATATGTTAGCCGTTCCGTGATCTCCAGCTTCCCCTCTTTCTTCAAAACCCAAGTCCATAACCATGGGCATTGACGAGTCGAACCCTCGTCATTCTCTGTCTCATATTCAATTCTTTTTGAGTGAAGACATATTTTAAATTGTTATGATCCGTGAATAATTCACACTTTGCTCCATATAAGAAACATCTCCAACTCTTAAGTGTAAATACTATGGCTACCAAATCCAAATCACAGGTCGGATAAATAACTTCATGTGGTCTCAATTGTATTGATGATTACCTTGTTATCCTGCATAAGAACACATCCTGATCCATTCTTGACGCATCACAATACACCATGTGATCCTTTTCAGTCTCAGGTTCTGCTAATACATGTGTCAAGGTTAGCTTATCTTTGAGCTCTTGAAAACTTTTCACACTTCTGCATCCATTCAAATGGTATATTTTCCTTTGAAATTTGGTCATGGGCCCCATTGAAAGAACATGTATGCCCTCATATGTGATTTTAGTAATTAATTAACAATCACTACAGACAAATAGTTGCATTGTGTTCTCTTGAAGGTTTTATTTATAAGCAATGATTGAACCATATGTTTGCTTCAAGATTGAAGAAGAAATAATGACGATCTAACCGTCATGATTTATTTGGTTTTGAGGACCATGACTAATCCTCCATTGTTAGTAAGAGGCTTGTTTCTATACAAGACACTATACTTTCCTCAATTTGTGGTGGCGCATAAATTTAGATAAGAATTTCAATATTTTCAAAGTTTGGCTAGGAATACATACAAAAATATAAAGATATGTAATACCAAATCAATACCAATAGATTAATCGTAAGATATATTTTCATGTATACGTATTTACTATCACGTTTGTTGATGTTTCTTCAATATATTTGGTCAAACTTAAAACGCATTAACTTTTTGAATAAGTTTGTACGCGACCTATTTAGGGATAGGTGGAGTAATTACGAAATGAATAGAAACAATTGAGTTCTTGAGAAGAACATCTCAGTCGCAAATTATACCAATATGCTAATCAAAATGATCTAAGTAGTGAAATTTGAGTGAGAGTAAAATACTTCAGCAGTGGAATTTATTTTACAAATTCAAATATTTTAAGTATTTTCTTGAATACGAAATAATGTCATTGCGGTTCAGGTTTTTTGAGTGTGGGAGCCTGCTCAGTGTTCCAGGAGCACCGTACCTGACAAAAATGACAGCCAAATCACCGGGTGTACTGTATAGCACCAAGGAAACGCAGACAGGCACGAGAACTAGCTCGTTCTTTGAGGAAAACGCCGGTCTGGGAGAAAGAAAACCTTAACGAAGGCCGAGTAAAAACCGAGAGGCAGGAAACTTCAGATACGGGTGTTTCGTACACGTCAGCATCACAGGATGGGACTATACACGGGTGGGGAGGCAGATGGGATGGGGGTAGGAGGAAGGGAAGGTGGAATTTACCCCACCGAGGTGAGAAAATGTTTATAGCTGCCGTACGATAGTAGCCTGCAGCCAGAGGCAGGCCTGCAGTGTTACAGCAGGGTAACATGGGGCAGCCGGCGTAAAAGAAAAAAACTGGCGCGGGAAAAATAACCACCCACTCACGTGGCCTGGCCATCATCTATCTACCGAGGCCTGAGTCATCGCCTACTACAGCTGTGGCCTGTGGAGCAAGAAAAAAGACACAGTGATGATGCATGGTAGCAGCACTTGCCCAGCAGGAGTATTTTACAGTTACCCCTGCAGCAAGTGATAAGGCCGTGTTTTTTCCTTAATTAACCCTGCCCTGGCTACGCCTGCACCCGTATGGTGGAGAGTACCACCGGCTTGACTGACTGGCTGACTGAACCAGAGGGGTGTGTGTGAGGCTGACGAGTGGGGCAGGATGATGAGTGCAGACACAGGCAAGATATTTACCGCGGCCCGCCCCGCAGAACGAGGCCGTTTTCAGGAGTTAATTACATGGGTATCGGTGAATAATGTTGTCGATCCACATGGTTTGCGCACTTGCTAACCACGAGCTGGTACAAACTCGAATCTGACCGGCGCGGTTTGCAAAGCTGCGAGCACCCTCGCCGTGTCGGCCTTCATGCTGCCGCCCGCTAATCTCACGGGGCCGAGACGACTTTCGAAATCTAGCACTGTAGCAGTACAGTGTAGCATGACAAAACCAATTTTTCAGTGTACAAGGAGAGGTCCTTGCATATTTTCCTTTTCTCTTAACAGCACTAGAATTTCAGTAGCATTTTATGTTGCGAAATAAAATTTCAGTATTTGACTGAAGGAATTTTGGCCACGGTCTCTGTGGAGTAAGGAGGGCTATGACAACGAGTCAACTGAGTTGCTAACTTACTTTATCGCTGCCGCTGAAAATAGTTACAGTATATGAGAAAATTGTTTAGCAAAATCTTTTTGATACAGGTCTCTTTATTGACTAAAATCTCAAATAAGACTATATAACACCCAAGAGTTCTGCAACCAAATTTACTCAACAAAATGCACATAGTCTTACACATTCGAACATCCAAACTAGAAGTAAACTGGCAAGGTTCGATAAATATAAGCACCTTCTAACTGAGTTGGAGGAGCAATCGACGGGGTAAACATCAGTCAATGATATATGCTTTCAACCCGTATATCTACACCTATATATGGTCATATATCCCGTCTAGCCCTCGGCGACTAAGGTCTCACGGGCCCACTTTAGGACTCCATCGACCTAACCAGCCTTGCTGCACCCGGTCTACATTCAAATCAAGATCAACAAGATTCAAGATACGGAAGGAGATATATTCAAGACTTGGCGTACATGAGATGAAGATCTTCACGTACAAGAAGACAAAGACTCTCAAGATGTGTGCCTATATAAAGGGAAGATGATGAAGGGAAAGGGGGTCACAAAGTCATCTATCCAAGAATTCATGCATCTACACATTGCACATATCCACCACCGTCGTACACCATAATATAGCCCTAAACCCTAGATCGATCTCCTCAAAGAATTAGTCATTCAATCAACTCATTTAGATCACCCTAGACTGGACCGGGCAGTGGTCTCCCCTAGCTGGATGTCTCATTTTCCGGATGCGAATGTCACTCATTGGTGTCCTCTCGTTCTGACCACTGTCCCATCCTCATTGACTTGGAGAAGATATCTACCCGTAGGTTCTCAAAAAGGCCTTGGAGGTATGAAATAATGTGGGAAAGAGAAGCATCCTTAAGTGAAGAGATCAAAGCCAGCTGGAATAGCAACCTGGTGGCTCAAATGATGCAAAGCTCGTTGGGAACCCCAAGAGGAAGGTATGATGAGCACAACAACAAATTTCCCTCAGTTATGAAAACAGGTTATCGAACCAGTAGGAGAAATGAAACAGCTCCCAAGGTGTTGCTAGCAACGTGAAACCTGCACAACACAACCACAATACTTTGCCCCCAACTTACAATAAGGTTGTTAAGCTCACTGGTTTTGCTGAAAACAAAGGATTAAACTTATAGTGTGGAAGATAGTAATTGCTTGAAAGTAATTGCAGAAAGTAAACAGTAGACAATAGATTAAATATCAGTGGGAAGGAATAGACCGGGGTCCACAGTTCACTAGAGGTGTTTCTCCATAAGATAAATAACATGCTGGGTGAACAAATTACAGTTGGGCAATTCACAGATAGAGAATACATAACAATGCATGTACATGGCATGATGATTTATATGAGATTCGTTTGGGCATTACAACATAATACATAGATCGTAATCCAATGGCATATATGACTAATAATCCACCTCCGGGATATCATCCGAATAACCCTCGGGTATTAAGTTGCAAGCAACAGATAATTGCATTAAGCAAAGTGTGTAAAGTAAACAATATAATTGCCCTTGGACAAAGGATTGTTGTTTTCTCCCTAGTAGCAACAGCACATCTACAACCTTAGAGGTTTCTGTCACTCCCCCATATTACTAGAGGCATGAACCTACTATCGAGCATAAATACTCCCTCTTGGAGTCACAAGCAAATACTTGGCCAGAGTAACTACTAGCAACGGAGAGCATGCAAGATCACAAATAACATAGACATGATAGAATCAATAATCAATCTTGACGTAATACTCAATATCCATCAGATCCCAACAAACACAACAGGTAGGATTACAAATAGATGATCTTGATCATGATAGGCAGCTCACAAGATCTAAACATGATAGCACAAAAGAGGAGAAACCACCATCTAGCTACTGCTATGGACCCATAGTCCAAGGATGAACTACTCACGCATCACTTCGGAGGCTGGCATGGTGATGAAGAAGGCCTCCGAGATGATCTCCCCTCTCTGGCAGGGTGCCGGGAAGAGCTTTAGATCTCTCACGATCTAGGGACAATGGCGGCGGCTACAGACTTTTTCATGGATTTCTGGTCGGGTGCTTAGGGTTTTCTCCTCGGGGGGTTTATATGGGCGAAGGGGCAAGGTCGGTTGATGCCCGAGGGGCCCACACCATAGGACGGCGTGGCCCCTGGTGCGGCTGCCTCGTGGCGCTTCTTCGTCTCTCCTTCGGACTCCGTGTAGTGTCTAGAAAAATAGGAACTTTGGCTTTTGTTTCGTCCAATTCGGAGAATATTTCTTTACTAGCTTTTCCGAAACTAAAAACAGCAGAAAACAGGAACTGGCACTATGGCATCTTGTTAATAGGTTAGTTCCAGAAAATGTATAAAAATGCCTCAAAGTATAGACAAAACGTAAGATAGTTGGTACAAAACAAGCATGGAGCATCAAAAATTATAGATACGTTTACGACGTCTCAAGCATCCCCAAGCTTAACTCATGCTCGTCCTCGAGTAGGTAAGTGATAAAAAGAATATTTTTTTAGGTGACATGCACCATCACAATCTTGATCAAGGTATTTGTAAAGCATTGATAGCTGGGATCAAAGTACTCTAACATAAGCATGAAAGATATATTTCTAACAATAAGACATAGCAACTATGTTGTAACATGAAAGGTTACACAAACAAAGTTCATGAATAACAATGCATTAAAAGACATTTGTTTGTTTCATATATAGAAAATATAGCAAGAGTGGTATTCAGCTTGTCCTCATGGAATAGCAAATCATAAATGCATATGACACCTTCAAAGTTTATAAGGGTGACTAGATACAAATAATTTAAGAACAAGCAATACCATAATTATGAATCAATCAACAAGTTTTGTGACAATGCACATTGAACTAAGAATGACAAATATGCTCTCTTAACTGGTGCATAAAGATAGAAGATGGAGACTCAACAACAGGACCGACTCTATATTTTGCGGGGCCCTAGGGCGAAGTTTAAAACATGGCCCCCTAAGGAAAATATATGTGTTGCCAAGATTGGAGCTAGGAAAAAGGTCATGGGGTAAGAACACAATTATCACTAATTTGTAACTCATAGTGATATTATGTTCCTTTGGCAGGGTTATAAGGAAGCTCATATAAACTTAACTCTCCTCGAGATGGACGAGTATATATAATGTTTGATGAGCCTTCACCTGAATCATGATTACAAGATATAGTTGGTTGAGATTTTATTTTTCAAATTTAGAAAATGATTCATAATGTAATTACAACCTAAAAAATTAGCAAGATATTTTGTAGTACTAAAATGCATACCACGTGATCATATTGACGAATTTAGTCTAATTTAACATTTTGATGGATGGAAGACTATTTAAGTGCTATACTTCACCATGTGACCACATATCACCAAACAAATATTCTAACTTACAGCAAGCCACAAATATTCAAGAAAAGTTATCTAATATATATCATCAAGCCCTAAAGACTGCGGGCGAATTGAGATATGAGTATAGATGGATCGATCTAAAAAAGAAGTATAAATGGATCAAACAATGGCCCTTATATTACAATTAAAATGCCGGAGACAGAAAGTAGTCGAGGATTATCTGCGAAGGAGGCAAGGGTGACGAGGACGAAAGAGGAATAAAGGCGACGAGGTAGAGTAGTTGCCTTCATCTGGTCCGTTCTAGGAGACAAGCGGAAGATGTGAGATAATTACTGAATTTCGTTTCAGCATGCGAGCGGACGAATGGGCCTAGTGATCAAAACAGTACCACAAGATTAGACCAACTCGATCGCTCAAGTTTCCCAAGCCAAGCATTTCCACCGTGCCTTTCCTGCTCAAAATTGCTTTTTTAGTAGAACATGCTCCAAATTGTTGATGTGCTGCGCTAATGTGGGTTCTTTTATTTTTAGCCCAACATAAGTATGTACATGTGTAAAGGGAGGATGGAATTATGGCCCCTTCTAGAGTGTGGGCCCTAGGGCGTTGCCCATGTTGGCCATGGGTCAAAGCCGGCCCTGCTCAACAAAAAGTAAAAAAGAAGGGGCCTTCGTAGAGGGAAGTAGGGATTTCAAGTTTTATAAAGAGCTTTCAAAAATTATGGTACTTACTAGCTTTGAGCTCTCATTGACCCTATCATAAGCATCTTAAGTGATTAAGGTTAAAGTGAGACAATATGAGTTATATGCTTGACAAATCACAAGTTGAAAATCTCATGCCCCTTGAGTACGAGTACCGTTCCTCATGCTACTCAACTTTAGTTACAAGCAAGTTCTTGTCATTGTAAGTATATGTGTATCATAGAGAAACATCAACGGGGTACCCCTTGCCCATGACACAGGAGTTATCCCATATCAAAATGACAAGGAAACAAACAATGAGCATATCATCGATCTTTTTATTTACCATGAGCATGGTGTTTTTTCTTTTTTCTTTCTTTCTTTTTCTATATTTTTTTGAAGATGCTTCATAGAATGCTCATTATGGTTATGCTGCAAGTTTCCACCATGATTAGGCATGGCTTAGGCTAGCCGCCCAGGCGTTTCTCTAACACATATACAAACTCCATGGACTTATAATCTCTCCTTTTATTTCACACTGCCGACATTCATAAATAAAAGAACATGATATCAACCGAATAGATATGTATAAATGTTGAAAGCGTTCCCCATGACAGCATGGTTCTGCTAACTTCCAACTTATAATTTGCAAACATATAAGCAACATAGATGGGAACAATGGTTCAAGTTTATTAAGTGCAAGAAAATAAAGAGTGCGATCAAGTTCGTGAGAGCTTTAATCACTAATTTTCACATAACAAAAATTTAATTTGGAAGATAGATAAAAACATGAATTATACTTGGAATGGTGTAACACACCATGCATAGGAGTTTATAGTGGACTCTTTGGAATAACTTAGTTTTTTGGGGAGTTGGATACACAAATAGAGCTCATACTCGGTACAGGCGGAGGCTAGCAAAAGACTGGGAGCGGCCAACTAAGAGAGCAATAATGGCCATAATCATGTAGAGCGACAAAACATTATCAATCAAAGCATAAAGTGATATCACAAGTTAAAACCTAAATGATAATAGAGGCTAAGGTGACTGGTTCATAGTCTTAACATGGTGTAACATGTGCCAAGTCAACCCAAATAAAGCATCAAAGGAGAATACCATAATATTATGCTTTTGTATGCTAAAACAACACATGATTCTTTCATGGCACATTAAGCAATCTCAATTGTTTGAAACAAGTCATGATAAAAAAATATTTACTAAGCATATGGTCAAAGCAATATATAACATGACATGATAAAGTCTAAAACACAGTGAAAACAAGCTTCCTTTTGTACCACTATAAGCATGAAACTTTCTACTCTTTTCCAACACCAATCGACTTATTTGAAACAAATCACAAAGATAATAATCAATAAATATCAGAGAGCTTGTATCACCTAACTACAAATAAGAACTAAAAAGTTCTAAGAAAAAAGAATAAGAAAACTAAAGCTAAACGCAGTGCTAGCAAAAGAGAACACTCATAGAACAATAAGAGTGAAAACTAGATTGTTCTAGGCAATGAAGAACTAGGTGTGGCTCCTCAAAAATAGGTTTGTTGGGGTCCTACCAACTTATTGCAGCAAACGAATCAAAAGAAAACTAAAAACAAAAGCAAAGATGCTCCAAGAACAACACAATAGTGCATGAAGCAAAAAATAGTGTCTTGAAAGAAAACCTGAGACTTTTGTTGATGAAGAGGGGGAATGCCCTGGGCATCCCCAATCTTCGACGCTTATACCTCTTGAATATTTCTTGGGGTGACACAGGTGGCATACCCAAGCTTGAGCTTTTGTCCATACTTCATCTCATCACATCATTCTCACCCTACACTTCAAAATTTCCATCATACAAAACTTCACACAATCTTTATTAGCAATATTAGTGTATTCAAGATAATAAGCCTTTAGGTTCAGTTTCAACTCAAGTAAATCATCCATTAAAACATAAGCTACTGTATCAACTCCTTTTAAAAGGTCAAGTGATCAAAGACAAATAAAAAATAAACAGATTAAGAGGCAAATGCAAATAATGGCAGAAATTTGTCAAAATAGACTAGCAGGTAAAGACCGTTTTTTTCGAAAATCTTCTGTTTCTCAGATCGAAAAGTGCAAAACTAATAAAAGTTGAGTAAATACCAGGGGCATCCACACAAAACATTTCAGCTCAATCCGACGTTCTGGAAATTTTCTCGATTTTCTACAGTGAAGCACAGAAATCTGTTTCGGGACAACAACTTCCCCAAATCTTACTTCCCTCTCATTAGAGGCTATTCTTGGCACAAAAACCACACAAAAAAGGATAAGAAGAGGTTATTATAGAGGCAATAACTTCGAAGACTCAACAAAAGAAAAACTTACTGAAATAAAAATTGGGTTATTTCCCAAGAGTGCTTTTCTTTAACGCCTTTCAGCTAGGCATAGAAAGCAAGAATCAAGTATTTTCAAATGAAGAAGCAACAATTACTTCCTTTAAAACAAGGCTTTTATTAATAGGTACCTTAGGTGAAGATGATTCAACATGTAAATCACTCTTAGTTGCACTAAAAGTTTTATCAATTTTAAGGTCATTATGGGGTTTTGGTGTAGGCACCTTTGGAACATACGCAATTTTTTGCTCTTTTCCTACAAAAGATTTCTCTCTTTTAAACTTAAGGGGAGAAAAGGTTGAACTTAGAGTTTCCATAGCCTCTTCTAGTTTACTAGTTCTAAGATTTTGTTCATGGATAATGATAGCCTCTAAAAAAATTATTCTTTTATTGATACTTTCTATTGATTAATTAACTTGGCTAGTGCTATCAAGGATATTTTGCAAACTTTTCTCTAGGGAGCTCAATTTTTATAACTTCTTCCAAAGTGATTTTAGTTTTAACGACATTAATAGGTGGTACTCCTACTAAACTTTCAATTAAATTGCATGCTTCCGAAGCAGGAATACCCAGAAAATTACCCCCTCTGAGAGTATCCAGAACATACCTATTCCAACTAGATATGCCAACATAAAAATTTCTAAGAAGGATTGTGGTAGAATATTTTTTTAGTACATCTATGATGAGCATTAATTATTCTATACCAAGCATCTTTCAGACTTTCTGCTCCTTGTTTCTTAAAATAATGAACCTCTACTTCAGGAGTACTCATTTTTTTCAGGATTAAAGTGAACCAACAAAAATAATAACTAAGGTAGGAACTATTTTTTGTGTTTTTGATAAAAAGAAACAAACCAAACAAATCTAAAGAAACAAAGCAAAACAAAAACAAAGTAAAGAGATTGGTAGTGAGAGACTCCCCTTGCACAAATCGTCTTGTATCTCCCTGGCAACGGCGCCAGAAAAATGCTTGATGGCTCAAATGATGTAGAGCTCGTTGGGAACCCCAAAAGGAAGGTATGATGAGCACAGCATCAAGTTACCCTTAGTAATGAAACCAAGGTTATCCAACCAGTAGGAGAAAGGAAACAACTCCCAAGGTGTTGCTAGCAATGTGGAACCTGCACAACACAACCACAATACTTTGCCTCAACTTACAATGAGGTTGTCAAGCTCACTGGTTTTGCTGAAAACGAAGGATTAAACGTATAGTGTGGAAGATAGTAATTGCAGAAAGTAAACAGTAGATAGTAGATTGAATATCAGTGGAAGGAATGGACCGGGGTACACAGTTCACTAGAGGTGTTTCTCCATAAGATAAATAACATGTTGGGTGAACAAATTACAGTTAGGCAATTCACAGATAGAGAATGCATAACAATGCATGTACATGGCATGATGATTTCTATGAGATTCGTTTGGGCATTACAACATAATACATAGACCATAATCCAACTTCATCTATGACTAATAATCCACCTTCGGGTTATCATCCGAACAACCCTCGGGTATTAAGTTGCAAGCAACAGATAATTGCATTAAGCAAAGTGTGTAAAGTAAACAATACAATTGCTCTTGGACAAAGGATTGTTGTTTTTTCCTTAGTAGCGACAACACATCTACAACCTTAGAGATTTCTGTCACTCACCCAGATTACTAGAGGCATGAACCTACTATTGAGCATAAATACTCCCTCTTGGAGTCACAAGCAAATACTTGGCCAAAGTAACTACTAGCAACAGAGAGCATGCAAGATCACAAATAACATAGACATGATAGAATCAATAATCAATCTTGACGTAGTACTTAATATCCATCGGATACCAACAAACACAACATATAGGATTACAAATAGATGATCTTAATCGTGATAGATAGCTCTCAAGATCTAAACATGATAGCACAAAAGAGGAGAAACTACCATCTAGCTACTGCTATGGACCCATAGTCCAATGATGAACTACTCATGCATCACTCCGGAGGCTGGAATGGTGATGAAGAAGGCCTTCGGGATGATCTCCCCTCTCCGGCAGGGTGCCGGGAAGAGCTTCAGATCCCTCCCGATCTAGGGACGATGGTGGCGGCTATGGACTTTTTCGTAGAATTCTGATCGGGTTCTTAGGGTTTTCTCCTCGGGGGGTTTATATAGGTGAAGGGGCAAGGTCGGTTGACGCCCGAGGGGCCCACACCATAGGGCGACACGACCTAGGGTGGACCCACGCGCCCCCCTGGTGCGGCTGCCTCGTGGCACTTCTTCGTCTCTCCTTTGGACACCGTGTAGTGTCTGGAAAAATAAGAACTTTGGCTTTGGTTTCGTCCAATTCCGAGAATATTTATTTACTAGCTTTTTTGAAACCAAAAACAGCAGAAAACAAGAACTGGCACAGTGGCATATTATTAATAGGTTAGTTCCAGAAAATGTATAAAAATGCCTCAAAGTGTATACAAAACATAAGATAGCTGGTACAAAACAAGCATGGATCATAAAAAATTATAGATACGTTTACGACGTATCACAACTCCCGTGCCAGAAATATGAAAGATATAAACACAAAGCTGAACTGCATGCGAGGATCGTTAAATGTTTGGAAGAAAAGAAGTTTTGGTTGTGTGGAAAGGGAAATAAATGACCTCAAAAGAGAACTTGGAATTCTGTTGATCAGAAATGGCCCCTCCATGACATGGAGAATAAATGAATTTAACCAAAGGCTAGATGAACTACTCCTACGTGAAGAAATGATGTCGAAACAAAGATCCAGGCTGGACTGATTACGTGAAGGAGATCAAAACACTAAATACTTCCATCGCCGAGCCACCTGGAGAGCAAAAACAAATAGGATATCAAAGTTGGACAATGGTATGGGCCAGAGCACTACAGACCAATATGAAATGAAAAAAAAAAGACTACAATCATCGCTCTCATACCGATAACAAATAATGCAATTCTTTTTAAGGACTTCAGACCCATATCCTTATGCACTGTGGTGTATAAGATTATCTCCAAATTCATGGTAAATAGAATGAGACCCATCCTCGATTCCCTAATTGCAGAATGTCAAAGCGCTTTCATCCCGAGACGCCTCATCACCGATAATGCTCTCATTGCTTTTGAATGTTTCAATGCAATACAAATATCCAAAGGTGGCCAGCTGACTCTTGTGCAATAAAGTTAGATTTATCAAAATCACACGACAGAGTAGACTGGCGATATTTAGAAGGTGCACTCAAAAAATTGGGATTTGCTGAAACTTGGATTAAATGGGTCATGAACTGCGTTACTTCTTTGAGATATCAGGTCAAGGTTAATGGTGAACTCTTAGAACTTTTCATTCCTATGAGAGGCATTAGACAGGGGACCCCCTTTCTCCCTATCTATTCCTCTTTGTAGCTGAGGGACTTACTCAGATTATCCATTATAACCTACATTATGGGGCTATTCAAACTCCCCGTTGGCTGCCACGGCGACTACATGAAAATCACTAGGCAATTTTGGTGGGGAGAAGACAAGGATTACAAGGAAGTGCACTGGATTTCCTAGGAAAATCTTGCAAAGCCAAAAGCTTTAGGTGGAATGAGCTTTAGAGACACCATGCTATTCAACCAAGCCCTCCTAGCTAGGCAAGCATGGAGGCTGATCAATAACCCAAAGAGCCCTTTGTGCAAAACTGATGAGAGCTATTTACTATCCAAGAGGAAACTTGTTGGACACTGTCTTTAATGGTGACACATACCCTTTTTGGAGAGGCATTGAACATGGTTTAGACTTTTTGAAACAGGGGATAATTTGGCGCATAGGAGACAGATCGTCTATGATTATATGGCGCGATAACTGGATCCCGAGGAAAACTGGCCTCAAAATTACCTCCAAAAGGAAATCTTCGAGACTTATAAAGGTCAAAATTCTGATTGTACCTGAACACACATGGAATGAAAACCTTGTAAGGGAAACCTTCCGTCCTCATAATGCTGAGCAAATTATGAGCATAAAACTCCCATCGGAACCTTGCAAGGATTTTGTAGCCTAGAACTTTGAAATATCTAGAATATTTTCGATAAGGAGTGCTTATAAGCTAGCATATAATCTTGCTCATGATTCTCTTGTTTCATAGGGTAATAGCAACACTGGAGATGCTAATCAATCCTTGTGGAAATGCATTTGGTCAGCCCTGGTCCCGAGCAAGGTGAGAATCTTTGGATGAAGACTTGCTATATATAATTTGCCAACAAAGTACAACAAATGGTAGCGTACTTTGGAGCTGGTGAATACCTGTAGTATTTGTGGAACTGAAGCTGAAAATAGTTTTCATGCTACTGTTTCTTGTACAAAGGCAAGATCACTCAGAGAAGGATTGAGAAGTCATTGGAGTGTCCCAAATGAAAGGGATTTCTGCTACACCGGGGAAGATTGGCTCCTAGTCCTTCTATCAAATCGTAGCAAAACTGACCAAGGCTTTATCCTGCTTTTGCTTTGGAGGGCTTGGCACTTGAGAAACAAACTTATACATTAGGATGGAAAAGCTAGCATCCAATAGTCGGTGGAATTCTTAATAAACTATGCTCGAGACCTGAATCTAATCATGCCAAATATACAAAGCAGAAAATTTAAAGAGCCTATCCAACAGGAAGCACTAGAGGCTCACGCCTCCTCAAATGGTTCTGCTCCGGTCTTCGTCAGGAGATGTTGTTGGAAAAAACCAAGTACTGGTACAGTTAAAGTAAATGTTGATGGCTCCTTTATTATAGAAAATGGTCAAGCGAGTATTGGTGTTGTTCCTCGCAATGGGAAGGGAGAAATCCTTTTCTCGGCTGCCAGAATGCTTGTCGAGTGTAGGTCTGCAGAAGAAGTGGAATTACATGCCATAAACGAAGGCCTATCTTGCTTCTGTATGGATCCAGGAACCCGTCATCTGCGAGACTGATTGTGCTGAAGCTACAAAGGCAATCAACAAACCGGGAAAGGACTTATCATCCTGTTGTTTTCTGATCAACGACATCAAAGAGAAAGTTTCTAGTGACAATTTTATTTCTATAACGAATATTAGGAGAGAGTGCAACCGTGTTTCCCATAGCTTGGCTGCTCAAGCTAGAACTTGTAACTCTGTAGACTTTTGGCTTGGCTATGTTCCAATACTATCCGAACCTTTGTTCTTAGAGGATTGTAATCACTATGATGTGAAATAAAACTCTCTCTTGCGGCTGTCAAAAAAATTAATCACACTTGTGTTCTCCACATCAATGCAATGCCAAACAAGTCACCCCAGAACCTCACGTGGGATCCATCTTATGATAATCTATTGTAAAACTCATATAATAAACAAAGGTGGTAGAACCACCATAGTCCATTGCAACGACAAACAAGTCATCAACCTTGACATGAATATATAAGGAATAAATGTCAAAGTAGTATGACCGTCTCTCTTAAGCCTTAATTTGGCCCAAACATATTTATTGGACTTCCACAAGATTGTCATAAATAAAAAAGGAAATTTACCCAATAGGTGAATTCAAATAATTCTATGGTAATATGTATGATATTCATTGGTGCCGATCGTCAGGACACTATGTAGAAAACTAGTTCTTCATATTTAGAGATATTTTCTCTCGGTGATGATTCATTTATCTCAGTTGTATCCATGCAACTCACATATTTATTTGCAACCGACAATTAAGGAACATCTTTCGAAATGAGTAACGTTAAATATAATGTCGCATTACATGACATGTCATCATAATTAATTGGCACATCAAGTAAAACATAAGGCTGGTGCATAGTTCCAACATAAACAACTGGAAGGAACCACATATACTTTCAAAATTATAACCGATGTCATAATTGCGTAGAACTACATTTGTCGCAAGTAGAGTCCTCTTTACAAAGAAAATGAACTAAAAATATTAGAAAATATGAATGAAGTACATTAACTCAAAAACATACATGTTGAATGCGTCACTAGTGCCAATGGTTCTACGCCCTGCTTTATAGGTATCCAAACCATTGTTACCCTCGTGCTTCAAGATTAACATTCAAGTGGTAGAAAAACATGCTTATAATGACTTCGTAAATATTGAAACTCAAAAACCCGATCTTGAAATGTGTAATCTTGCATGTCTAAGTGAGGGCACATGCGTGCACATGTCACTTTGCATACACATGCACGTGTGCATGGACGCGTGAGAGACATCATGTTATACTCAATTCTAAAATAAAAGAAACCTTAACATGAAAATAATGGTATAAATGGATTAAGCTGCCAATTTTACCACGCATATTTTTGCATGTAAATAGATTACGAAAAATTGACATGTTGAATGGGTACCTAGTGTAACCGGCTCCATACCCATCTTAAGCGATTTGTAAACTAACGTTTCAAGATAAAGAAAGATGCATTTTTAATCCCTTTACAATTAAACTTGGCCAAGTTGACCACCATGATACCAAGGTAAGATCTTAATTCTTAGAACTCTTAGCTTCCGCAATATCTTCTTATTCATAGGAGTATCACAATAAATTTAAGGTGGTATATAACATTTACCACGAATTTCTTTGTTGGTGAAGATAACATCAAAACTCATTTGTACCATGGTGAGCTGAATGGGCTCTACTCAACCTAACAAAGCAATTCTAACTCTAGTTGTGGCCCAAAAAATACCTTCGTGAGGCTTCTGATTCTTACGATAATCCATTGTAAAAATCATACAACATGCAAAGGTGGTAGAACTACCATAATCCATTGCAATACCAAAACAAGTTGTCAACCTTGGCATGAATAAATGTCAAAATAGTAAGAGCGTGGGAATACATAATACCTCACCTGTAGGAAGAGGGTACTTCACATATGTACTTTCCAATTCCAATAATCCACACTATATGTCTTTCTTAAGCCTTAATTTAGCCCAAACATATTTTATTGGACTTTCACAAGATTTTCACAAATAAAAAGGAAATCTACCCAATAGGTGAATTCAAATTAATTCTATGATAATATGTATAATATTTATTAGTGTCGACCGTTGGGACACTATGAAGGACACTAGTTCTTCATATTTAGAGATATTTTCTCTGAGTGATGCTTCATTTATCTCACTTGTATCCATGCAACTCACATATTTATTTGCAACCGACAATGGAGACACATCTTTTATGATGAGTAACATTAATAATGTTTCATTACGTGACGTGTCATCATAATTTATAGCCACATCAAGTAAAGCATAAGCCTGGTGCATAGTTCCAACTCTAAACAACTGGAAGGAGCCACATGCGTTTTCAAAGTTGTAACCAATGTCATAATTGTGTAGAACTATATTTGTCACAGGCGGAGACCTCTTTACGAAGAAAATAAACTAAAAATATTAGAAAATATGAATGAAGTACATTAATTTAAAAACAAACATGTTGAATGCGTCACTAGTGCCAATGGTTCTACGCCCTGTTTACGAGGTATCCAAACCATGGTTACCCTCATGCTTCAAGATTGACATTCAAGTTGAAGCAAAACATGCTTATAATGACTTCGTCAATATTCAAACTCGAAAACCCCTGTGTAAGGGTGTGATGGGCTCGAACGTGCAGATCTAAGTGGGGGCACACGCGTGCACATGTCCCTTTGCATACACATGCATTTGCGCGTGTAGATGGACATATGATAGACCGCATGTTTATACTCAATACTGAAATAAAATAAATCTAACATGAAAATGATGGTACGAGCGGAATGAGCTGCCAGTTTTACCACACTTACTTTTACATGCATACAGATTACAAAAATTGACATATTGAATGGTTACCTAGTGCAACCGGCTCCATACCCATCTATTTAATAGGTATCTAAACCATGGTTTCATGATGAAGAAAGGTGCATTTTTGATCCCTTTACAATTAAACTTGGCCAAGTTGACCACCATGATACCAAAGAAAGATCTTAATTCTAAGAACTCATGTTGAATGGTTACCTAGTGCAACCGGCTCCATACTCATCTATTTAAGAGGTTTCCAAACCATGGTTTCATGATGAAGAAAGGTGCATTTTTTATCCCTTTACAATTAAACTTGGCCAAGTTGACCACCATGATACAAAAGGAAGATCTTAATTCTAAGAACTCTTAGCTTCCGCAATATCTTATTACTCATAGTAGTTTGACAATAAATTTAAGGTGGTATATAACATTTACCAAGAATTCTTTTTGTGGTAAAGATATCATCAAAACTCATTTGTACCATGGTGAGCTAAATGGACTCTACTCAATGTAGCAAAGCAATTATAGCTCTAGTCGTGGCCCAACAAAATACCTTCGTTAGGCTTTCGATTCTAACATATTTATCCATAATGTTCTGTAGCATATTTCCTAACCTAGACGTCACCCCAAAATCTCATGTGGGATCCATCTTACGATAATCCGGTTGTAAAAATCATATAACAAGCAAAGGTGGTAGAACTACCATAACCGATTGCAAGGCCAATCAAGTTGTAGACCTTTGCGTGAATATATAAGGAACAAATTTCAAAGTAGTAAGAGCGTCGGAATACATAATATCTCACATGTAGGAAGAGGGCACATCACATATGTACTTTCCAACTCCAATAATCCACACTATATGTCTCTCTTAAGCCTTAATTCAACACAAACATTTTTTATTGGACTTTCACAAGATTGTTGCAAATAGAAAAAGGAAATCTACCCAATAGGTGAATTAATTATATTGTAATATGTATCATATTTATTGGTGTTGACCGGACACTATGAAGGACACTAGTTCTTCGTATTTAGAGATATTTTCTCTTAGTGATGCTTCATTTATCTCACTTGTCTGCAACTCACATCTTTATTTGCAAGCGACAATTAAGGCACGTCATTCGCGACGAGTAACGTTAAATATAATGTCGCATTACGTGATGTGTCATTAGAATTTATCGCCACATCAAATAAAATATAAGTCTGGTGCATAGTTCCAACTCTAAACAACTGGAAGGAGCCACATACATTTTCAAAGTTGTAACCGATGTCATAATTATGTAGAACTACATTTGTCACAAGGTGGAGCCCTCTATACTAAGAAAATAAACTAAAAATATTAGAAAATATGAATGAAGCACATTAATTTGAAAACATGCATGTTGAATGTGTCACTAGTGCTAATGGTTCTACGCCCCGTTTATGAGGTATCCAAACCATGGTCACTCTCGTGCTTCAAGATTAACATTCAAGTTGTAGGAAAACATACTTGCAATGATTTCGTCAATGTTAAAACTCAAAAACACGATCGTGAAATGTGTAAGAGTGCTTAAGAGGTATCTAAACCATGGTTACCTCACGCGTCCATATTACCATTTAAAGCGGTAGCAAAACACGTTTGTGATAACTTCATCAATATTCAAAGCGTACATTTCATCAACCTTAAAATGTGTAAGTGTGTGAGTCAGTTCGAGTGCGCGTGCGGAAGTGCATGGACGGGTGATCGACTGCATGTTACACTTAGTACTGAAATAAATGATACATTTCTAACTTTAGCATGAAAATAATAGTATGCCAGAAGTAAGGTGAGTGTTTTTACCACAATTATTTTAGCATATACCGAGAGTAGTTATTCACTACCTATTTTAGAAATTCAGAAATTCAAAAGTGCCAGCTGGCTATACCAACCACCAACGTCCCTCTTGCAATCTTGTTTTCAACGTGAGTTTTTCATTCTAGCAATGACGATTTGAAATGTGCGATGTCTTCTCTTGAAGGATCTATATTCACGGTCCATTTGCATCCACCCATGTTTGAAATAAGTTAGCACTATATTACGATATTAAAGGCAGATTTATTCCAGCGATTTCCATGCAGGAACAGACGCAGCTGTACGAAGAGAGATGTACGTATATGAATTCTTGTTGGAAGCGACTGAAATTATGAATTGGCATTTATTTTCAGGATATCGACTAAGATCTCCTCACATAAATTTCTACCGCAATAAAGTCCAAGGGCCAAAAGTGTCATGTATAGATTTTTTCTGTGGCAAATTACTTCTGCTTAGCGTAATTTTCTCCTTAACCTGCGTTTCAGATACCCTTAATGTTGACGTCCAGAAATGAATTGCGTGGTCAGCCATGAGATTGGGATAGGTACGCTCGTGCCTTGGCACCCAAGTCCCAAGCAGCTGATCAGCAAACAGAATGAGGAAACAAGGCTAAATATTCTCCAACGGGAGATTACATGACGTCACACTTATAAGATTCCCAAATTACCCGCCGGTCTTTTCTCATCTGAATCATAATTTCAGCACGGTTAAACCTCCCCGGGTGACACCCTCGCTCACGTGATCCCAACCACGAGACCGCTGACATGCGGGGTCTCAGCCACGCCAGTCGAGTGGCCGCGTGACAGTCTAGGATACCCATTATGCCCCTGAAAAGTGGGCCCGGGGAAAACATGGCGCTGCTAGCCGTGGGATGGGAACGCATGACTGATTCGCTGGACCGCTAGTTTTTGTGTGGGCCCACTGGAATTACTGCCTGCGATAAAATGTTTGCCAGGCGGCCAGGCCAGTAAAATGTACTACTGCTGTAAACCAGGCAGCGCATTTATTTTTCCATTAGGAGAAGATTTCCTCGAAAATCTGGTTCGCTTTTATTTCTATTTTTGCAGCGAAGAAAAAAGCGGGAGGGGAGGAAAGTTGACATGAAAGGAGGGAGGGAAAATAAAAAGGAAAAGAACCGGAGCGAATAAAATATATTTCCGGGTTTCCGGAAATGGGCTTCCGCAATCCTATAAAAGTGGACCGCCGATGTGTTGTTCCGAGCCAGAAGCATCAAACAACAAGACGCACGTCCCCCGCATACACCCCAAGCCCAAACCGAGAGCAGCAGAGCCTACGCCTCCTCCCCTCTCTTCCTCCTTCATCACCGTTCCTCTCTCCCCGTCCCCAAACACCCGTCTCCCCCAAAAAATCTCAACAACACCTCATCGCTTCGTCTCCTTCTCCCCCTCCAGGCCAAAAGTCGTTTGCTTTTCGCCTTCCAATCTCCCCCGCCGGAGTTCCTCGTGGTCTTGTCGGCGGCGGCGGTGTCTTTTGCGCCGTCCGCTTTGGGGTTTAGGAGGATTCCTGAGGGGGTTTAGGCGGCGTTTGGGTGGAAGGCAAATGCGATTGGAGTTTTAGAGGAGATTCGTGTCTCGATGTGGGCCATGGAGGAGGAGACTTTCATGGCGGTGAAGAGGACGGAGCACGTCGAGGTCACGGCCCGGACGGTCGCGCCGTCGTCCGCCAAGGTGAAGTTTGGCGGTGCCAAGACGGTGAGGGTGTTCTGCGACGACTTCGACGCGACTGATTCGTCGAGCGATGAGGAGGAGGAGGCGGCCGAGCGCCGGAGGGTGAGGCGCTACGTGCAGGAGATCCGGCTGGAGCCGGCGGTGCAGGTGAAGGAGGAGTACATCCCGGCGACCAAGGCCTCGGCCTCGGCGACGGGGTCGAAGCCGCGGCTGACGGTCCCGGTGAGGAAGAGGAAGGCCGGCGAGGCCGGCGAGCGGCGTTTCCGCGGCGTCCGGCGCCGGCCGTGGGGCAAGTATGCGGCGGAGATCCGTGACCCGTGGAAGCGCGTGCGGGTGTGGCTGGGCACCTTCGACACGGCGGAGGAGGCCGCCAAGTGCTACGACTCGGCCGCCATCAAGCTGCGCGGCCCGGACGCCACCGTCAACTTCCAGCAGTCCGAGGACGGGGACATGGAGGTCCCCGCCGAGGTCGCCAAGCGCATCCCGCAGAAGCCGGCGGCGTCCAAGAACGGCTCCTCCTCGGCCACCTCGTACGACTCGTGCGAGGAGTCGTCCCACGTCGCGGCGGCGTCTCCCACCTCCGTCCTCCGCTCCTGCCCTCCGTCCACCTTGGCCACCGTCGACGACAACACCACCACCTCCTGCAAAAAGCCCTCGTCGCCCTCGTCGGGCACCCAGGAGACCGACGAGTCGAGCGGCAGCGTGTTCGGCTGCTCCTTCTCCGGCGACGACTTCGCCGGCGAGCTCCCGCCGATCTACACGGACTTCGACCTGCTCTCGGACTTCGCCGAGGCGCCCATGGACTTCCTGTCCAAGCTCCCGGAGGAGCCCTTCACATTCTCGAGCAGCGACTGCTCGTCGGAGTCGCAGGTGTCCCCGCCGTCTCCGGCGGCGTTGCGGCAGGCGGACGAGTTCTTCGAAGACATCACCGATCTGTTCCTGCTCGATCCCCTCCCCATCATCTAGCGGAACAGCAGCAACAACCAACTGTAAAACACCAGACTAGGCGCCTAATCTGGTCAATTTTGTTTGCATTCGTTAATTTTTTCTCGTTTTTCTTTAGAAGATAGTATGCTATCATTCGCCAGTGTTAGCTGCCCCGGCGGGGAAGCCTTGACGGGGTTTAGGTGAGAGAGAGAAGAGTCTGAAAGAATCGATCGAGTGGAGGGCGCTGGTTTCTGTCACCAGCGCTGCAGCCAAGTTATTGAGTGATTAGCGATATTAGTATGAAGTAAATCAGCAGTTTGTCTCCTGCCCAAAACATTTCTTTGCCGTGTTGTTATTAGATTAGACGATGAGAAGTCTGAAAAAAAAAGAGTGGTATTTAATCGGAAGTAGGAAGGGAGAAGACAGAGGAGTATACGATTGGACCGTAACGTACGAGCAGCTAGCTAGCAATGAAACGACGCGCCCGTCCGTCCCCACCCGAGGCCGGCGGCCGGCGATGTTTGGAGCGAGCGTCGGTTCCCGATACGGGCCGCGATTTGCTCGCCTCCCCTCCCTGCCTTCCGTTACGACGAGGCGTCGGTCGTCGCGCAATTTAATGTGGCAGAGGGAGGGAGGGCAGCACAGGCACTGCGCCCCAACATTAACTGCATTTTTGTTTGTTTTTCTTCTCGCGATTTACTAGTACTTCCTGTTGTTTCGCAGATTAGATTTGCTGTTGCTCTGCTAGCGATATTATAGGGGATATTTTGCATATAAACCACAAGACCAGATCGATCGAGGTCTGGCGGGCCCGTTGGGAATTTTCCCTTTCTGATATCTGGGATTTGCCACCGAGATTAATGGGGAATTTTTCGTGGCTTGGGCTATAAACTAGGGATCATCCATAAAAACCAGATCGAAGGACTGGCGGGCCCGTTGGGCTCGGCGGGGCTTCCGCGGTCAAGAGGCCATCCATCCATCAGCCCCCTGACAAAAGGGAGCGGGGAGGGATTATAGGAAAACTAAAGCTGGCTTTGAGTTGTTAAACATGCCCCTCTTTCTCGTGGGAAGCGCAGGGCCGTCGTACTGCTCCACTGCGTGCGCTGCTGCAGAGTGCAGACAGAGCGAGCGCATGGTGCGCGTGAGCGTGGGGCGTGGCCTCCCCCCTGCGAAATCCTCTTTTCCCTTGGACTTTTTTGACTATACATCTATCTACCTTTCAGTCAGCAGGACCCAGTGCCCCTCCTTCCTTTGCTCCTCAAGTTAAAATGCAAATGTAAGTAGGGAGTTAATTTGCTGGACAATTAAACCTTGTTTTCCCTCGCTCACGGCCGGGGGGGGGAGGGGCAAAAAGGGCTTTGCAGGTTACATAGAACCCGGGGGCGGGGTTGTATGTAACGAGAAGAGCAGGAAGGATACATGAAAAGATGGCGTGTTTCCTTTGTGTCTATTCTTTTGGTGGGTGAGAGGTTCCCCTTTAGTTGAGGAGCGAGAGCGAGCAGGGCAAGGGGTGGTCCTTTTTTCCGAAGGAGATGGGGAATTCTCTTTTCTTCTCTTTCCAAGACTGCCCCCTCCCCCATCTTTTGATTTGGTTTGAAGATGGCCGAGCAGAGCTAGATAGCTAGCTGCTAGGTGCAGAGGTCCGGTCCGGAGCGCATCTCCGGCTCGATCGCGGCAGCAGAGCGAGGACGTGCAGTGGCAGTACAGTAGTACCCGTACTTTTCTCCACCCCGCAGCTTTATTATTATCAGCCTACGGTTTGTTTGTTTGGGCGGAGCCGAGATCTTTGGCCGCGATATCTCTCTGCTACGGAACTACTACTAGCTCGCCGATGGACCGGGACGTCGTTGGCCGGGTCGACACGTGCGGAAAGGCCGCTGCGTTAAAAGATGTTTTTTTTCTGCGGCTTGGACGTGCCGATGCGTGCGCGCTCGTATCGTATCTGCCGCCACCTCAAGGAACCGTCGATCGCGACGGCGCCGTTCTCCCCCCGCCGGACGCTAAACCGGCCGTAGCACCGGCGCCTGACGGCTGGGCCCCGCCCGCACGTTCCGGGGAAGATTTGTCAAACCGGGGGACTGTTTAGTGTACCCTCGGTCACAGTTGAAATCCCATGACAGTGTACTGGTAGTACACGCTGGTACGAGTAGTGCCCCCCAACGAGCCAGGCAGAGCGCGCGCAGGAGTGTACTCCCACCGGCGTTTTGATTGTCTTGGCTTTGCGAGTCCAAATGACCAAAACGTCCTGCCTGTGGTGGTGTGGCCCTCCCCTCTCTCTCTCTCGCTCGCTTGCTGTCTGTTGCTCACTGGATGATCAGCCTGTGTCCGTCCTTTCATCACTTGCGAGGTGCGACTGGCTGACGCTGCTGCTTGTTTCCCGTTGCCCGAGAAACCCAGCGCCAGGAAGCAGCAAGCAAGTGTCGACTCAGGTTGTCCCTTCCAAAATGACAGCCCAAAGGCATAGAACACGCCGAGTAGAAAAACATGTCCAGCGGAGCATTTGGCCAACACGGGGAGACCGAGTCTGTGATGACCAAATTTTAACCTTAATTTGTGCTGATTTTAAATTGGTTTAGACATCGCACTTGTTCGCGTGCGTCGTCTCTGTGTCCTTCCCCCGGCTCGCTAGCGAGTGGGTGAAAACCCGCATTACCCCAAGTCGACCTTCGCCCATCCCACTTCCCACCGAAGTCGAAATCGATGGGCACGAAAACCTCCTAGCCAAAAATGGAGGATGCCCTCGTCGTCGCAGTTGCCGACCCAACCCCAGCCACAACCACCAAACGTCCGGCCAAGGCGAAGAGGGTGCCCAAGACCAAGGGTGCGCCGCATGACAAGAAGGAGCAGCTGGCCGAGGGACGGGCGAAGCAGAGTAGGAAGTGTGTCGCCCGCCTGCTTCGGTGATGGGAAGGAAGGAGGAAGCACTAGTCGTCCTTGGAAGAATGAAGGATGTCGAGGCCATAAGTCCATCACCGGCATTCGGGCCAAGGCCCAAGACGGAGCAGCCACCAAGCTTGTCGCCTCTGGTATAGCCTCCCAGGCCCTTCTCCTCCACATGGATGGGGCGAGCGTCAGGGAAGGTGCGTCGTACACAAGCACGCTGACCTTGGCCGTCGCCCGACAACCACGTCCATCAACCTGAACCACACCCCAGACTCCGTTGACCTCGTGCAACAACACAAGAAGGGGCCCTACAGGATCCCCACGGCGAACAAGCATGCGCCCCACCAACTGTTCAACGAATTGATGCACCTGTTTCGTCTAGGGAGGAGGAGGACGAGGTCGTGCTCCAGGAAATGATCTGTGAGGCCACAACCACGGATGACGACCCCGACAATGAGGAAGTCCCCGTGTCCGTTGATATCTTTGATCCGAATTACTGATGCAGTATAGTAGCTTTTTTCCTAGAATAGACCGTGGTAATCGAACATTGGGAAGCACTTGCAAAATGGAATTAAGGATCGTCTACAAGACTTTCTCATTAATTTCGTTTTTTGTTTACCGAACCTTTCAAGTTTACTTTGTATCTTGGGTTGTTTTCAATGGTGGAGATAGGACAGGGTTGAAGATTCACCTGCAGCTATGTAAACAAATGGGACAAAAAATAAAGTTAAGCATGTTCATGTGTAAAATAATCCAACAGTGATAGGAGTCGTGGGCAGCACATCCTCAACTACTAGAGCCCCTTAAACCATAGGTGACAATAGTATCTTGGTCCAACCATTATACCATAAATCTACGGGTTACAATGATTATTAAGTAAAATAGATCAAAGCCTTAAGATTAGTTATATTATTGCTGATCCCAAGCAGATGACTAAGACAATGTCGTACTCCCCCTTCCTGTCATTGGGGTTCTCGTGTCATACGCCGTTCTCCACTCATCTCACCTCGCACATTGACCAATCCGCAGGGTCTTGGATATCTATAAGTTCTCGAATCGAAGTAGAGACAAAGATAGAAAATAATAAAGCTCCTATGCAATCACTACACAATATTACCATGTAATTAGATGCACATAAACGTTGGGTGATTCGCTGGGAGCGGAGTTACTTGGGAAAGATCCCCGGTGCCAGGAAAGGCACGGCTACCTCTGGCCTATGACCCAAGCTACCCCGTTAGAATCCATAACGGTGCATAGAGGCGACATCATGGGCTCACCACATTTTTGATGCCATGCGCACTATGGCCAGCCGCGTGGCAAGGCCATGCCGCCGTGTGTAAATAGACATTTGTGGTTCTCCTTTCTCGTATAAAAAGAGGCCCGGGTCAAAGAGGAAAGGGGGACAGTTGTCTTAGAGTAGGATTCCTTCAAGGAGAAGGAACGAGTTGCAATCTAGTGACAGTCAGTTAGTAGACATTGAAGGACACAGGGCTCCGCTCACGGGGGACCTGAATCTGGGTAAAAAACCATGTTTCTCTTTCTCTGTGATTGTATTTGTCTAGCTCGCTGGACGTTGAGCCCCTGGCCGAAGAACAAATGGGGACTCATATCCCCGGTGTCAAAAGTCAAGATACGACATCTGGCGCATCTGGTAGGGGGCGCACAAGACGACAGCCGTTGACACCATGCCTCGGAGCTCAAGAGGGGCCGTTGGAGGCACGGTTGGGTCTACGACTTACGCTAGCGCCGCCTGACACCGGGCAGAGCGGTAATGTCAGGAAGAGGAAGCCGCTATACTGTCGGCTTCTAACAAGGGTCCACTCGGACCACCATGCCCTCAAGGGGCGCGTCATCCGAACCACGACCTAGTAGAAAACTTCTCTCGGCTGAGCGCTCACGCATATCGGGGACAATGGAAGAAGAAGGAGGAGACCCCATGAGGCTGTAATCCCCTGACCGTCCCTTCCCACGTCCCCACGAAGAGACATCCTGGCCCCGGGGGCTCGGCGGCCGCTAGGAGTCAGCAGCCTACCCCGATTCCCTCTAGGGCCCCGACCCCATCGTAGCTCTAGCCGACGTGGAAGCTATGCTGTAGTTTCCGCTATAAGTGGCCGAGGATAACTTGCGCTAATTCATGGCTAGTGAGATTGGCCCACTTCGTCAGCGCTGCTCGACATCAAGGGGGACCTGCCGTATCACGTTCGACGGTCAAGGCCCCTCCTTCCCAGGGAGCAAGGGGTGCCAACCAGGATCCCATGGTAGGGTTCAGCCCACCCCGACCCGCTAGCAGGAAAGCCCCTAAGTGCACCCGTTAATTGCCAAATCACTACCTCTCGGAGAACCCCCGCGAGGGTGATCCTTCCTAGAGTTTCGCCGGGGAGAGGTGACGATCGCGCTTCTATGGTGCGGTGACCCAACATACGACTGCATGATATAGTACACTATAGTCATTGACATAACACCAATGAAACACCATTCCACTAGTATTACATCCCTCAGAGTGGTACAACAGAAACATAGCAGGTCCATGACATGACTATAGGTTACAACTCGACTCTTTACAAAAGATCCAGAGGACACTCTAGGTTATAGAGAGAGAAAGAAACTTCTTATAAAGAAGAATTGGAAATAACAACTCAAAACTATCATACTAATAAGACTAGTATCTAAATTATTTGACGTGCAAATGCTTGTATTGCATTGCTCTACAGAAGTAGGTTATATGGCTAGATATTATACTTCTATCTAATCAGCAACTTCGTCTTCACTTCAATTGATGTATATGTTGTCTCCATTGGCGTCATTGAAGATCTTGAGCTTTTGATGATGATAAAGGAAATATGCCCTAGTGCCAAATATTAGATGGAATATTTCATAAAGTTTATTATTAAGTTTTATGTCATGCTATAACTATATTGATAGGAAAACACCAATGCACGTGTGATATACAACTAAATAGTAGTTCCTAGTGAAACTCTAGTCACTGGTTCATTGGTCAACTAATGATTAAAGGTTTCCTGATCAAGAAGGTGCCTCGGCCCCTAATTGACAATGAGATCATTTCATTAGGGAATGAGATGGTAAACATACCATATCTATAGTATCATATCACGATCATGTCACGAAGTTCAGGTTATGATGTTTAGAAAACATAGTGACTCTTTCCTTAGACTGTGAGGCCATATCAAATCACTGTCACCCGGGTGACGTTGGGTATCCGGAGGAACATGTAGAGGAGAGTGCGTTAAGAGCGGGATTTTTCCATCCGTGTGGCGGAAGATACTATGGGACCACTCGGATAAATTATATCCATAAGCTGTACAACGTGTGACTAGGTCACGGAGATATCACTTATCAGATCGAGTAAAGAAGTTATTGTCGGTAACGGGGTTGAACACTGACATGGGAATGTCACTTGATCAAAACCTCGGACAATATAGTATCATAGAGACAAAAGTAATAAGACATAGTGTTTACGATTCGACGACAAATATTGTTGAGTACACGGGTGGTCATTATGGATATCCAGATTCTAATGTTGATCATTGGTCATAGAGGAGTCTTGGACATGTTTGTAGTATTCTCGAACTGTTCGGTAGCACGCTTAAGGGATTGAAGAAGCTTGGAGATCGTTAGTGGCTAGTTTGAATCTCTAAAGAAGTGAGAAGAGAGGGATCAGAAAAGTTCTGGGGAGATCCGAAGTCATTCGGAGAAAGAATAAGGAAATGGACCAGAAAAGAGTTTTTAGATAAATGGTTATTTAAATATGATTTTTATATCTTAAATTATGAATTAATATAGTGTAAGAGAATATTTAAATAATTATTTATAAAAGTCATCTTAATAGTTGGATTTTACCCAAAAAGAAACGGATGGAAAAAAGGAAAGGGAAGCTGTTTTTGAAACAGTCCACGTGGGCGATGAATAGTTCGCGCCACACGTGGGCGGCGAATATTATGTGCCACTCATGCACCAGCTGCTGAGGAATGGGCCAGGAGGCCGGCCCACTCGGCGTGAGGCAGCGCCGGGCCACGCACGCTTACCCGCGTGGGCTATACCTGGCCCACTCGGCCGATGGCTGTTGTCTCCCTCCCGCGCCTTGCTTGCTGCCGCCTATGGGCCGAGGCCGGGTGGCCCACCCGGGTCACCCAAAGGGCCCAAACGGCTTGAGCTCCAAAAAATCCATTTTTCCTTTGTTTTAGTAGTCCCACATTAGGACCTAATGGTGGAGGGACCCCCTCCCCGCGCCTATATAAAGGGGTGCCCATGGGAGTATTAAAACACATCAATTTCCACCTGGAAATCAATAAAGGGCCTGTGTTCTCTCTCTCTCTCTTGCGACCGTAGCCCCCTTGTCAGGGCTGTGCGACCGAGGAGTTATTCACCGCGGAGCGCCGTCGCTCTGCGGAATTCAGAGCCGGGAGATCTACTTCCATAATCTCGGCTAGATCGGGGAGAAGTGGTGGTCGTCATCAAGGACCATACATGTGTGACTCCCTCTGGCGGCACCGTGATTTCGGTGCTAGGAGTTGTCGTGGAGCCACAAGGACATCATGACCTCGAGGTCAGTGTCGGGGCATCTTAACATACACGTTCCTCGTGGTACGTTAACCGTGCTCGATATTCAAAGGTATGAATACGGTATCCCTTCCCGTTACTGCATTACTAGTAGATAGATCTTGGGCTTGCGGGGTTGTTGCGTAGTATTTTTTTGATTTTTTGCACCAAACCCCTACAGATGATTCCTTGATTATAAGTTGGTGTTGTCGTCGTCTTTATTGACTTCATAATCTAGCAAGGGTTAAGAAGATACGATTGAGTACGAGCGTACTCAGCAAGTTCACTAAAAAGGAGTGTCTGATGCACTAGCTACAACCATAAACCGTAGGTCCTAGGCTATGTAGGTTTTTGTAAACATTTCTTCAAAGGTTGCTTTTATTCTGAAAAACTATGCTCATCAGCCTTCACAGGTTTACCAAAACTTTCATGGAGTTCCTTTCCTGCTGCATTCGTAGCTTCTTTCCGGAATAGGGAGTAACATGTCACGGTTTGTACACTCTGCAGAGGTGTGTTACTGTACCCATGAGACACCTTATCTTTGTTTCACATCTGATTTGCAGTCTCATTCACACTTCCTTGGTATGAGTCTTAGACTAAGATATTTATAAAAGGCATCTTAATAGTTGGATTTTACCTAAAAAGAAACGGATGGAAAAAAGCAAAGGGAAGCTGTTTTTGAAACAGTCCACGTGGGCGATGAATAGTTCGCGCCACACATGGGCGGCGAATATTATGTGCCACTCGTGCACCAGCTGCTGAGGAATGGGCCAGGAGGCCGGCCCACTCGGCGTGAGGCAGCGCCGGGCCATGCACGCTTGCCCGCGTGGGCCACAACCGGCCCACTCGGCCGATGGCTGCTGTCTCCCTCCCGCGCCTTGCTCACTGCCACCTGTGGGCCGAGGACGGGTGGCCCACCCGGGTCACCCAAAGGGCCCAGCCGGCTTGAGCCCCGGAAAATCCATTTTTCCTTTGTTTTAGTAGTCCCACATTGGGACCTAATGGTGGAGGGACCCCCTCCCTGCGCCTATATGAAGGGGTGCCCATGGGAGTATTAAAACACATCAATTTCCACTTGGAAATCAATAAAAAGGCCTGTGTTGTCTGTCTGTCTGTCCGTCTCTCTCTCTCTCTCTCTCTCTCTCTCTCTCTCTTTCTCTCTCTCTTGCGACCGTGGCCCCCTTGTCAGGGTTGTGCGACCGAGGATTTATTCACCGCGGAGCACCGTCGCTCCGCGGAATCGGATTCGGGAGATCTACTTCCATAATCTCGGCTGGATCGGGGAGAAGTGGTGGTCGTCATCAAGCACCATACATGTGTGACTCCCTCTGGCGGCACCGTGCTTTCGGTGCTAGGAGTTGTCATGGAGCCACAAGGACATCATGACCTCGAGGTCAGTGTCAGGGCATCTTAACATACACATTCCTCGTGGTACGTTAACCGTGCTCGGTATTCAAAGGTATGAATACGGTATCCCCTCCCGTTACTGCATTACTAGTAGATAGATCTTGGGCTTGCGGGGTTGTTGCATAGTATTTTTTTTTTATTTTTTGCACCGAACCCCTACAGATGATTCCTTGAGTATAAGTTGGTGTTGTCGTCGTCTTTATTGACTTCATAATCTAGCAAGGGTTAAGAAGATACGGTTGAGTACGAGCGTACTCAGCAAGTTCACTAAAAAGGAGTGTCTGATGCACTAGCTACAACCATAAACCGTAGGTCCTAGGCTATGTAGGTTTTTGTAAACATTTCTTCAAAGATTGCTTTTATTCTGAAAAACTATGTTCGTCAGCCTTCACAGGTTTACCAAAACTTTCTGGAGTTCCTTTCCTGCTGCATTCGTAGCTCCTTCCCAGAATAGGGAGTAACATGTCACGGTTTGTACACTCTGCAGAGGTGTGTTACTTTACCCATGAGACACCTTATCTTTGTTTCACATCTGAGTTGCAGTCTCATTCACACTTCCTTGGTATGAGTCTTAGACTAAGATCCAAGCCAATCATTGCCTTCTTCGCGACCCCATATGCCTGCATGATCCTTCGGGTCGGACTACATCTCCGTTAAACCCCCTTTCGGGCAAGCTATAACCCTGATGATTTCCCAAAAACTCTATGAGCCAGTTATGCCTCTGGCAAGCTCCATAAAGGTCCGACTATACCTCCGATAACCGCTCATAGATAATCTAGACACCAAAATCGTGGGGCCTAAGGGCGTCACCCATATGTTGAATCCACGCAAGGAATTACAGCATTACGTTAAGGTTGTCTTGCCTTCATATGAAAGAAATAAGATATAACTGACTTCTCCGTCCCATTCCAAATCACATGGTTAACGCATGATATACGATGCAAGAATCACTGACGACATTGGTTGTTCAAGTCCTAAATAATATGTTCCTTTACCATCGGAACTTCCATAGTAGGTTATGAAAATAATGTTTTCTGACCTTTTTGAAATGCAGGTGATGACAACACTGGATTTGCAAATACTTTATAGAAAATAACCAAAGGACATGAGTAAGTGTGAACTTGCCTTTTGTGATTGCAAGATTATGCACTCACAGGCTTCGAGACAATAGAAGATTCAATATCTGAAATCAGCATCATTGGTCCGGTATGAACTAATGTTTAAAAAAGCAAGATGCAATAATGCATAAGTAATGTAATGAAATTTGATCAATTTGAATCCCCAGAATAAACGTCGATGGACTAAGATTTGGGAACTGTAATGGTTTCTTTGGAATGTGTTGCCCTTTTAGATTAAATTTCACACTTGTGCTTCTTATTAAGGCTTATGAGTGTGTGTGTAAATCAACATGTAAGTATACTAAAGTACATACAATAATAGAACACTCAAGTGTGGAATGTGTCCAAAGACTCCTTATATAAAGATGGCTAACCAATTAGAACCTTATTGGAGAGCTTATGAATTACTTTCAATGTATCTTATAGAATAAATTTTGAAGAACAACTTACTTTATAAAGTAAAAGAATTTTAAATTTGTAAATAGGTATTACTAAAGTTTTTCTGTTAACTCAAGTTATTATAAAATAAACATATACTTAATTAAGTTAAGTGGATTATATATACTTAGGATTTGTCTATTCATAATATTAGATGATATTATAATTTGTTCACGTCATGATGTTTCCTAAAGATTAATTTAGAGTGGAAATACTTCTAATTGTGTGGTGGTTTCTCAAGATTATGATTGAATGAAATCATTTATCTTTCTTTTACAAATGAGTAGTTATAATTTATAAACATGAAAACAACATTAATTAACTACTTATGAATTATCTTTAGATTTTTAATATATTTCAAAACTTGTGAGTGAAATATTGGTAAAAGCTTTTATTGATTCAAAAACATTATTCTTGAGGATTTTATATTTGATAAAATCTTTTTGGGAATATTATACACTTAGTAGTGAATGATAATTTAATAAAAATTCCATTTAGGATGTTTTGGACTATTTTGACTTCATAGTAGCATTACTCAATATTAATACTATTAGTATACCTTTAATGGATAATATTAGAGGTATTATCAATTTTATATATCCTTTTATGAATTATCAATTAAGAAAATGGATTTAAAATTAAGTTATTAGAGTACTAAATTTTTATTTACTTCAAAAATGGAGTATGATATTTTTAACATGTAGATATTATTTTTGTGATCATTTTGGTATATATGTATTTTTATGATTTTTAAATAATATGATTTTTATAAAATTGATTAATTTATAGAATACTTAATAAATAATAAATTTAGTTAAGTGATAATAATACATTTTTAAAATTTTAATTTGTGGATGTTCTTTTTCTAAGAAGTTTAGTATATTATTTGTATTTTCTAATTTGCCATTATTAAGATATAAGTTTTCTATTGTTTATTACTTATTAAATCTTTACTAAATAATAAATATTTAATTAAGTAAAATAACAAGGTATAAAAATACATTTAAATGAGAAATCTTATTTTTCTACAAATTTTGATACATTATTTGTAATTTTCTAAATTATAGAATATTAGTTATTGCATTTACAATAATGATTATATTTTCTGAAATTTAAGCAAACACTAAAAACATTTTTCACTCAACCTATTCCTAGCCACGGTCAATGAAAAATGGGGCCAGGGACAGGTCATGTGCCACTTCGACACAGACTAAGTCAAACTGGCTTATTATGTTGGGGTGATGCACGCATGACATCATGCTCACACATCCAATGATGATCCTTAGATCATCGATCAACTCTTCGATCGCGGGCACAGGAGGTTCCGCATGTGGCCTAGATGGATAGAGCACGACGAGGTGAGTGTAGTGGTAGCAGCGCTGCCCGGATATGGTCGCCGGAGGATGGCCGGCGGCGAGCTAGAGATGAATCGAAAAGGACTAGAGGAAGCGAAAACTCACCAGGAGCGTGTAGCGCTTGACAGTGAGGCAAGGCGAGGCTAGATGGTGGTGCCATGGTCGACGGTGACCGTTGGAAGGTTGAGGACGTTGGGCTTGATTGCGGTTGAGAGGGATCGATTGCTTTGGCTAGGTGACTGGGGATGACTAGAAAGAGCTTTAGGACACCACGACAAGACTCGGTGAGGTATGAAACGGCGGGGAGCGATGGCTAATGGCATGCTAGGGTTTTATATAAGTAATATGTTTTATGCACATGCACCCTTGATAGGTGGTCTATTCTTGTTGAATATCGATTGTAGTAATACACATGTTAATAATATTGAAGCTAAACATTTGAAATTGAGCGATAATTCTACTGTCACATCCCAAGATTTTCCAAATCTTGTAATGTGAAAAATAAATAAACAAAATAATTTTTTTGTTGAAAATCAGGGTGAAAAGAAACTTTTGTTTCTAAAAGGAAACTTAAAATTCCATATTGAACAAACTTTGGTTAAAGTTTGAATCCAACAAAAATCCAAATCAAGAGAAATGCATTCCTCAATAAATGTATCTGGAAATTTAAACACTTGGAAAATAAATCCAAACCCTAAACCCTAATGGAGTAAAAATCATTTCCAAGTTATCTCCAAACCCATGGATTTGATCCATATAAAAATTGATCAACAAACATTCACAAATGATCAAGAAAGACAAATAGAAATATTATAAGACCATAGAAATTGGTTTCACTCAATTTGGAACCATAAATAAAAATCCTATGAATTTAATAAGATAAAAAAATTGAATTCCCAAAACTATTAAAGAACTTATCTAGAAACCATACCAAATGGTGAGCAAATAATCCTAAAAGGATTTAAAAGGATAAACAAATATAAAATAAGATTTCACAAATTGGAATCACCAAGTTTGGATCTCTAAATAAAAAGATATGGATTTTATAAGACAAAGAAAGAAATATTAAATAAAGAATATTTAAAGACCAAACCAAATCTTGGCCAAATCCATAAGCAAATGGAATGAATATAATCCAAATCCAAATAAAAATAAAGGTTAAAGAAATACGAAAATAAAATAAAATGACCTAAACCAAATCCTATTGGAATAAAGACAAACCCAAATCTTTAATGATTAATAAATCTTATTAAAAGCTTTTTCCAAATAATTCAAGATGAATTATTTGACACCCTTTTAAGCAAACAAAACCTACTGAAAAGATTTGGAAGGTTTAAAAGAATTTAAATGGTGTTTGAAACATTATTTAATCCTATTTGATTTAAAACTAGGGCCTTTTTGAATAAATAAAAGACCCCAAAATGAATAAGGTTTTATTCAAAAATTGACATCAGAATACAATACTAATCAGTGTTTAAATCTACACAAAATTTGGCAAGGTTTTGAATTCAAATGGATGTTTGAATTGACCAAACAAAACCAAAACAGAATAAAAGAAAAGGAAAAAGAGAAAACAAACAGAACAAAAAAAAGGGGAATAAAAAGCAGCCCAGCCAGCAAAGCCCATCTGGCCCAGCAAGAGCCCACCCCGGAAACCCTCTCACCGAAACGTTTTCTCACCACGGACCTGACCCACTCAGTCGCCAACAAGCAGGCCCCACCTCACCCCTCTCTATCTCACTGTCAACCCGACCCCACAAACCAGTCTTCTTCCTCCCCGCGAAGACCACGCCCTCGTCACCGTTTCTGCGTTGATTTCGCGAGTTTAATTCTCGATTAATGGCACAATAACCCAGCCCCGTGACCACGCCTACTTAACCGCCTCTCCCTCCTCTCCGTTTCCCCCTTAATTCCCTACCCTAGTGCGCCTCAGCTGCCTAATTCGCGATACCGCCATTGTCTCCAAGAGTACTTCCATCGATTCCGGTTAGACCCTGCCGCCCCTCGCCCCCTCGACCACACGAGCTTGACCCACAGATTCTGGCGCATCTCCCAGTACTCCTAGCTCAACCGCGCAAGCTCCCTAGCGTCGGCAACCTCAACTCCACTTGCCATCGTCTTGGGCTTGAACTCCGGCGAGTGCCCCAGGTAGCTTCCGTCCGCCCCTTCCCCTCTCGTTGACACACGCAGATTCTACTCTCCCTCGCGCGTCTAACGGACCCCTTATCTCACTCTCCTGTGCCTTCTAGCCCGCCCGCGTCGGCCAGCGTGCCGCGCCTGACTCGGTGAGGGATTGACAGCAGCTCCGTGCGCCCCTTCAGCTACGACGACCACCTCAAGCTTCAGCATGACGAGACGAACCCAGTGAGCATCATCTCCTTATATCGCACTTGCTAAATCACCGGCAACCTCACCGCCAGATCCGCGCCACCGCCAGCCACCGTCGCGCGTCGCCCTTATTTGGTCAAACAAGTAGCATCCATTGGATCTTGATCCTGAGGCATAGACAGTGTCACTTAAACGAAAGGGTATGTGCAATCTGTGCCGCTCGATCTAACTTAGATCCGACGCCTCACAGCGACCGATCCGCCGGCTACGGCAATATTACGTAATAGGAAAGCATACGTGGCTCTGCTCGTTTGAATTAAAACAGATTTGATCTATTAGAAGTTAGATTTTGTAAAATCTATAACTTTTAATCTACACGTCCAAATTTTGCAAACTTTATATCAATGGATTCAGAAAAGCAAGCCCTAGCCAACCATGCCATTTGTTTAGTAAAAAGCTTCTGGTAAAATGTTTTTTTTGCAGAAACTTATGTATGCTTGTTTAGATTATAAAAATTGTTCTAAAATGATTTTGGGGATAAAATCTTTTGCAAATGGTGTGTTTTGAATCTACTGACCATAGTAAACACTTTGTGGTTTCAAAAATGTATTTGGTGAAACAAAAGAATGAATCTTGGATTTAAAACCAATTCTAGTCAAATAAAAAATATGGTTTATTTATTAAAAATGGTTTTGGAAGAAAACCTTTGGGAAATGTTTTGTTTTAAACTCTCTGACCCTAAACACAAGGTTTTATGGTTTGAAAACATATATTGTGAACCCTATAGATTAATGCCTTATTAAAAACATTTCTACACCACATAAAATGATACCTTGTTTAAAAATGGTTTATAAAATGAAACCTTTTGCAAATGACTTTGCCACTTTATAAAATGACCATTAGGTGTTTTAAAATGTTTAAGACCCATTAGGAGCCACTTTTCAAATAAGACAAAGCTTGGCATGCTTGCATGCATTGTTTTGATTCTATCCTTTTATGTGATGAATTGCTTGAATGGTAGATTGAAATATTGTTTGCTTGGTTGAATTGTAGTGATTTGAAGTGAGTGAACATTGCAAAGATCAAGGAGTGAACTTATACTCTCTACCAACAAGGCAAGTGATGCTCCATACTTTGTCCCATTATTTCCACTATGCATTAGTGATATTTTCTAAGTAGGACTTGCATGGAGTTTTGCTAAGTATAAACTATGCTATGGGAAATCCTAATAAATGTAACCTTAGTAGAAATTCCCTAAGTTAAGATTCCTATTACTATCAAGCTTAGCTTAACTAATAGAAAACAAGGGTGGAATATATATTCATGCTATGGAAAATTTCTAAGTCTGAGGACTTGTGATTTGTTTAATAAAACAACTAAGTAAATGAATCACCTGGGTGGAATGGAAATAATGGTTTGTGTTGAGTGGTCATGCAAGTCCAGTATGCTGGGGGAAACTTGGGCTTCACCAAGTCCAGCATGCTGGGGAAAACTTGGTGTCTCACTTGTGGATCGCCACCCAGGAACAAAGAGATTTGAGATGTCAAATGTTGAGAAGCTTCAAGTGCAGCCACTTGGCATTATGGGCTCTGCCTGGATCATATAGGTTGCAATAACTTAGCCAAATGAACAATTGGTGGTAGGGGTTTGATAGGTTGGAGCGCGTCCATTCTGGTCTAAGGGAAGGCTTCTGAAAGATCTTGTCTTGGTGAAACCAAGTCTTGTGGGGAAAGTGCACCACCTCTGCAGAGTGTAAAATCTAAGTACTTAGCCATGTCCCTGGTAAAGGACAATTTGAGCATCAAGACATGGAAGCTATCAAGAATCTCATCATCCAAATTTCTAAGTTAAAAACTTGTGGTTGAACAAGGGTTTAAGGTTCACCAATTTCTATTGGTGGTTCCTTGGGTGATATTTTGTGAAACCAAAAACTTAGTGTTTTCAAATGATAAGGAAAATCTATTTTGAGCAATGCAAGCCTCAACTCCACTTTGCCAAATGCATATAGATGATAGACTCCCCTATACTACCATAGTATCACTTGCCAATACAATTCAAATGTATTGACCCTTGTGGTTGTAACTTGTTATGTTGCAGGTTTGTTTGATTTAGTGAAGTGTAATGATTAGGATTACAAGTCTACAACCAACGTGTCTGCCTGTGGCACTTTGAAGATGAAGGACCCCATGCTATTGTGTATTCTGCTGCATTGTAATGAGATAGCCAAATGAGCTATGTAAGATGTAATAAATTAATTTATTCCTGGTTATAAAGTTCTACTATGACCTTTGTTTCTTGATATTACATCTTAACTGTGGATGCTAGCTATTGATCCAGGGACTAGCATTGTAAACACAGGGATCTCTACCTTATTAAAGGTTCGGAACCTTACATCTACATACATGTGGCAATGTCGTCTTGGTCACATTGGAGTGAAACGTATGAAGAAACTCCATTCCGGTGGACTTCTTGAATCACTTTATTTTTAATCACTTGAAAGATGCGAAGCATGTCTCATGGGTAAAATGACTAAGACTCCATTTTCTGGTATGATGGAGCGAGCTATGGACTTATTGGAAATAATACATACTGATGTGTGTGGCCCAATGAGTGTAGCATCGAGCGGTGGTTATCGTTATGTTCTTACTGAAGGGTTCGCAGCATAGAAAATAAAAATTTTCCTACGATGGGAACTAAGTACCAAGATTTATCTACTACATACAAGCAACGGGTGGATATACATCCATAGAATACATACCCTCAAAGACCGAATAGCGTTAACGAGGTTGTACTCTTGGATAATGTAGTCGAACGCTTGCCGATCTCAAGATCGTGATGAAGTCCATCTGGTCTAGCCGGTCCAGCACCATCAAGTCCAGCACCGCAAAGCAGTGGTGCATCCGTTATCGCACACACGTCCGGGTACCCCGAAAACCTCCGCGCCCTCGCTCCAGCGAAGCAGCGTAAGCACCAAATCCTTCCAGAAAAATCCACCGGGAAAATGTATCTCGCTGATCCGAGATCATGGCGAAATTCTAAAGGGGGAGAGAGATCCTTCACGAGGAGGTGTGGGTGAGAAGTGAGAGGAGGGGGTCCTTTTATAGGGGAGGGGCAACCCAAGGGGGCATGGCCGCCGACCAAGGAGGGTCCCCCCACCTCTCCCTCATTCATGTGGTGGTAGCTCCACTCACATAAACACACCTCCACTCACATGCATTAATTTTCCACCAAAATTAATGCAAGCTCTCATTTAATAATTTTTTTTATTCAGAATTTTTTAATTACTCTAATTAACAAACATTCACATAAAACCCCTTACAACATTTCAATTTCACATATAGAACTAGTTTCAGGAATTTCAACCAAAACAGTTCCGGTGTCTAGTAAAATAAATTCCTGCGCTTTCCTATTTCTTTATCTGGCATATTATTTGCTCCAATTGGTGTCGGTATCCCTTAAGTGTGTCACCCTACGGTTCACAAATAATGTAGACATGATCGAGACCCTCTCTGATCAATAATCAGCAGCGGGACCTAGAGATCCATACTGACTCCCACATATTCAACGATGACTTCTGTGATCGTGTGAACCTTATACGCATGTAACTCAATCCCTTTGTCTCGCGATATATTACATGGCCGATATTCGATCATCGGTATCTCCATACCTAGTTTGATATCGTTACCAACATGTACTCTTTTCTCATTCCCGTGATATAACATTCTAGTGATCAAATCACTTGCTTGCAAGTTAACTAATGTGATATCACCGAGAGGGCCCAGAGTATATCTCTCCATCATCGAGATGGAAAAATTCCACTCTTGATCCATGAGCCTCAACATAACACCTTTGTAGAACTGAACCCATCTTTATAGTCACCATGTTATGGTGTGACGTTTGATGTTATCAATATACTCTTCCGGTGTTAGTGATTGACATGATCTCATGGTCTAAGGACTAATATTATTTCGTATGATGTGATAGCAATATAAACACAATGACTGATACTTCGGATGAATATTCATCACATCATTCCAACAATGTTATGACCTTGTTATTAACAACATCCAATGTCCATGATCAGGAAACCTTTGATCATCTTGTTAATCAACGAGCTAGTTTATAAGAGAGGCATAACTAGGAACTTTATTTTTGTTCATTAAACACACATGTATTAACGTTTCCGTATTAATATAATTATAGCATGCAAAATAAACATTTATCATAAATAAGGAATAAGATAATAACCACTTTATTATTGCCTCTCGGGAATATTCCCTTCACTTACATTCACAGATGACTTGAGTAGATATGGGTATATCTATTTCATGAAACATAAGTCCAAAACCTTCAAGAAATTTAAGGAATTTCAAAGTGAAGTAGAGAATCAACATAACAAGAAGATTAAATTTCTACGATCTGATCATGGAGGTGAATATCTAAGTTACGAGTTTGGCGAGCATTTAAAGAAATGCTAAATACTTTCACAATTGACACCGCCGGGAACACCACATCGTAATGGTGTGTCCGAACATCGTAATCGAACCCTCTTAGATATGGTTTGTTTTATGATGTCACCTTTAGATTTACCTTTGTTGTTTTGGGGTTATGCATTAGAAACAGCCGCATTCACTTTAAATAGGGCACTATCTAAATCCGTTGAAACGACACCGTATGAATTATGGTTTGGGAAGAAATCTAAATTGTCGTTCCTTAAAGTTTGGGGTTTTGAAGATTATGTAAAGAAGTTACAGCCCGACAAGGTTGAACCCAAAGCGGAAAAATGCGTCTTCATATGATACCAGAAGGAAACTATTGGGTATACCTTCTATCATAGGTCCGAGGGCAAAATCTTCGTTGCCAAGAATGGATCCTTTCTAGAGAAGGAGTTTCTCTAGAAAGAAGTGACCTGAAGGAAATTAGAACTCGACGAGGTTGTCGAACCTTCTCTTGTATTTGAGAGTAGAGCGGCACCAGGAGAAGTTCCTGTGGCGCCTACACCAATAATAGAGGAAGCTAATAATGATGATCATGAAACTTTGGTCGAAGTTACTACGGAACCTCGCAGGTCGACAAGGACTCGTACCACTCTCGATTGGTATGATCTTGTTATGAGTGTCATGTTGGTGGACAACACAGACGACCCTGCGACATATGAGGAAGCGATGATGAGCCCAGATTCCAATAAATGGCAAGAAGCCATGAAATCCAAGATTGGATCCATGTATGAAAACCAAGTATGGACTTTGGTGGACTTACCGGATGGACAGAAGGTTGTCGAGAACAAATGGATTTTCAAGAAGAAAACAAATGCTGATGGTAATGTAACTGTCTATAAAGCTCGACTTGTCGCAAAAAGGTTTCGACAAATTCAAGGAGTTGACTACGATGAGACATTCTCATCGGTAGCAAAGCTAAAGTCTATGAGGATTTTGTTAGCAATCGCTGCATATTATGATTATAGATATGGCAGATGGATGTCAAAATGGCATTCCTAAATGGATTGATGAAGAGTTTTATATGGTACAACCCAAAGGTTTTGTCGATCCTAAGGATGCTAACAAGGTATGCAAACTTCAACGGTTCATTTATGGATTGAAGCAAGCATCCCGAAGTTGGAATCAATGTTTTTATAAGGTGATCAAAAGTTTTGGTTTTATAATAACTTATGGAGAAGCTTGTATTTACAATAAAGTGAGTGGGAGCTCTGTATCATTCCTGGTACTATATGTGGACGACATATTTTTGATTGGGAATTATGTAGACCTTCTTAATAGTGTCAAAGATTATTTGAATAATAGTTTTTCAATGAAGGATCTTGGCGAAGCTGCTTACATATTAGGCATAAATATTTATAGAGATAGATCGAGACACCTAATATCGCTTTCACATAGTACATATTTGGAGAAGGTTCTAAATAGGTTTGGAATGGAAGATTGCAAGAAAGGTGCCCATGTTGCCCAATACGACCTTGAGAAAAACTCAAAGTCCTGCTATGGCAGAAGATAGAGAAAGGATGAGTAAGACTCCCTATGCCTCAGCCATAGGACCTATGATGTATGCCATGCTATGTACTAGACCCGACATTGCATATGCTGTTAGTTTGACTAGCAGATATCAAAGTGATCCAGGGGTGGATCATTGGACAGCGGTCAAAAACATCCTTAAGTACATGAGAAGAACTAAGGATATGGTTCCTTCTTCTGGAGGTGATGAACAACTCGTTGTTAATGGTTACACCGATGCTAGTTGGAACACCAATCCAGATGATTCTAAACCTCAATCTGGATACGTATTTACTATGAATGGTGCGACAGTGAGCTGGAGGAGTGCAAAGCAAAGCGTTGAGGCGAGATCTTCAACTAAATTGGAATATATAGCTGCTTCGGAGGCTTCACAAGAGGCGATATGGATGAAGGAGTTCATTCAGGATCTCGGTGTGGTTCCCATTGCGCTGGACCCAATGTCTATCTATTGTGATAACATGGTGCCATAGCCAATGCGCAGGAGCCAAGGTCACACAAGAAGCTGAAGCATATCAAGATACGTTTACACGCTACTCGAGAGCATGTCCAAGATGGTGACATAAAGATTTGCAAAGTACACACAGATCTGAATGTGGCGGATCCGTTGACTAAACCTCTCCCGAGGGCAAAACATGACCAGCACCAAACTGCCATGGGTGTTTGGTATATTACCATGTTATCAAGATTATTTGACTCTAGTGCAAGTGGGAGACTGTTGGAGATATACCCTAGAGGCAATAATAAAAGTAGTTATTATTATATCTTTGTGTTTATGATAATTTTTTACATTCATGCTATAACTGTATTAATTGGAAACATTAATACTTTTGTGATTTGTAAACTTGTTAGAGTCCCTAGTATAGCCTCTTTATAATACTAGCTTGTTGGTTGATAGATGATCATGGTTTCCTAGTCATAAACATTGAGATGTTATTAACAACAAGATCATATCATTGTGAGAATGGTGTGATGGACATACTCCTATAGATAAGCGTAGCATAAAGATCAAGTCATTTCAATAGTTCAATTGATATAAGCTTTCAGATACATAGTAACCTAATTCCTTTGACCATGAGATCATGCTAATCACCATCACCGTATGGATGCTTTGATGACATCAAATACCACTTCATAACTGGGTGGTTATAACGGTGGCATTGAGTTTTCGGAAAGTATGTGTTGAGGCACATGGATAAAGAGTGGGATTTGTCCATCCATATGACGGATAGATATACTCTGGGACCTCTCGGTGGAATGTCATCCAATTAGCTTGCAAGCATGTGACTAGATCACAAGGGATCACATATAACAGGAACGAGTAAAGAGTACTTATCGGTAACGAGGATGAACTAGGTATGCAGAGATACCGACGATCAGACCTTGGATAAGTGAAATATCGCGAGACGAAGGGAAATTGGTATCGTATGTAAATGGTTCATTCGATCTCAAAGTAATCGTAGAAATATGTGGGAGCCATATGAATTTCCAGATTCCTCTATCGGTTATTGATCGGAGATGAGTCTCGGTCATGTCTGCATAATTCACGAACCATAGGGAGACACACTTAAGGATTCGATGTTGTTTAATAGGTATGGAATGTGAGTAAGAATACTGAATGTTGTTCGGAGTCTCGGATGGGATCCATGATATCACGAGGAGATCCGAAATGGTCCGGAGAATAAGATTCATATAAGGAAAGTCCAATTCCGGAGTTCGAGAATGATTCATGTGTTTTCACCGGAATGATATAGAAGGGTGTAGAAGGTTCACCAAACTGGAAGGGGAAGGGTACATGAAAGTGTCATGACAAAGTGGAATAGTTGCATCATGTCCTAGGACACTAGGATGGGAAAATAAAAGAGAGAAATCAAACTCCAAAATTGAAAGTCAAAAGGCAAGTTTAAAAAGTCAAACTGGCACAATGTATCCTGGTGGAGGGAGGAGAGGAACTCCTCTCCCTCCACCACGCACCAAGGAGGAGAGGGAGTTGGGGGAGGATTAGACCTCCCCCTCCCATAGCCGCCCCTCCCTCTCATAAATAGAGGGGAGGGGACTGCCCCTCCACCACAACTCCACAACACCAAACCTAGCCCCACCTAGCCGCCGCCACCACCCAGCGCCGCTACCGCGTCCTCGCCGCTGCCCTAGCCACCGCCGGCCCCAACTCCTCCTCTTTGTCCTCTAAACCCTAGACACCGAGGAACCCCTCTACTCCACCTACCCGCTCCGGCTTAAGGCAAAGCCCTGCAGGATCTCCCCTCTAAACTCCGACACCACGTCGTCGTGCTGCTGGAATCGCAAGGAGAGAGATACAACCTCCACTGCCTGCTGGATCAAGGGAGAGAAAGTTCTTCATCGAGTACCATACGTTTGACCGACTGCGGGAGCGCTGCCGGAACACGGTACCGGAAGGATCGACTATGCGATCTTGAGATCGGCAAGTGAACGACTACATCATCCACGAGAATCTGCTCTCGTTAACCGCTTTGGAATATTAGAGGGTGAGTACTCTATCGACTCGTTGCTACAACCTAGTGGATAGATCTTGGCTTGTATGTGTTCATGCGGTAGAATTTTTTTGTTTTCCATGCTACGAACCCCTACACATTTGGTTCAATCTCCTCTCAATCCATTGGTTTAGTCTGCAATGTATTCATTGCTTTATTCTCCTCTCATTCAAACACTTCATTCGCATCTGCATTTGCTGCTCCCGCCTAATCATCCATTCCATAAGCTGGGTCCACTGCATTTTGACAAAGCCTAGCAATGTGCCCTAGGATCCCACAATGTGTGCACTTACGTCGTCGAGGTGGTGCACCACCCTATGCACTAGCTCTTATCCTATTCTTCCTTGGCCTACCTGCTGGTCTAGTAAAAACTAGAGGGTATAGCTTGAAGCCTAGATCCACTTCCATCCATTTGTGTTTTCCCAACAAGGCTAGAACATTTTGAGCATATGCTGCCCTAAAATTGGAAACGGGGAAATAATCCGACACGTACTGATCAACTTCACGCTCTTCACCTCCTAGAACACCCATGAAAAACAATGCATGTATGAAGCTGGCCATAGGTTGTCAGTATAAACTTTATCCTTGAATTTCTTTGTAAAAATTTGCACTAAGTGTCGCATACATTCCCTATGCTCCACTCCAGGGAATATCGCTTCTACAGCTTTCTCCAAACCTTTGCAAGCGTCCGTGTGGATAGTAAGTCCTGGTGGATGACCTATAAGGTCGTGCAAATTCTCCAGAAACCAAGTCCAACTTTCCTTTGACTCAATTTCCAAAACTCCATAAGCAACAGGGAACATCCAATTGTGGCCATCAACTGCAGTATCAGCTACTAGTTGTCCTTTAAATCTTGGATGAAGAGATGTTGCATCCACAACCAAATAAGGCATGCAACCATCCATAAACCCTTGCCAGCAAGCTTTGAGACAAACAAAAGCCCTTCTAAAGCACTCTTTCTCCATTGTCTTCCCTCTTATTTTGTACTGAACTTTATGCCTGTCTATCTGTACAACACTACCTGGACTAGCCATCTTCGCTTCAGCTTTGAAGCTGTAAAGCAACTAAAAACTTTCATTCCATGTACCATTGATCCTCTCAAAAGACATTTCCTTTGCATAGAACATCCTCATGTAGGGTACTGTAATATTAAACTTTTTAGAAACTTCTTTTATGTGCGCTATTGCACCAAGTGATGGGTTCGCTCTCATCCAATCCATGATTGCATCTGCCAACCACCTAGTATTTGCTAGTTTTGTTTTGTCCTTTGGCTATCCCCCTTGAGGTGGACAAGAATGTTCGAACCGGTTAATTTTTATCTGAAACATAATGAAAATGCCAGGTACAACTAACAAACTATACACAATGATCTAAAATATACAACTGGTTGTAATACCTGATCCAAACTGCTCCTGAGCATAGTGGATGCATGCATCCTCCACCTACACCTCTTGTATGGGCACTCCACTGTGAACCTTGATGGCTCACTCTTAATAACATCATAACCATTATTGGTGCGAATGCAATATGTATCAAGAGCATTAGGATAGTCCCGTATCGTTTATACGGTGCCTTATGAAATCTTACGATCGTCCATGTCCCACTCAATTACTGGCAAGTCCTCACCATCGTACTCGGCTAAAACGAGGTTTTCATTGTTCTCCTCGGTCTCTTTGTCATCAGTGTCATCAAATCTGGCACCCTAGGCAATTTCATCAGTGTATTGATCCTCTAGTGCGTGTTTACTGAATCTATCTAAAAAATCAGAAAACATCAACTCATCCTCATCATCTAGTGGAGGCGCTCCCTCGTCAGGCTCTGCCTCGTCCTCCACATCGTCCACAAGAGCGGTTTGTATTACACTCGCAGTACGAATAGATGGTACTGTTGTGGACCTACAAGGATCACCGGGGCGCACACTATTAGAAGAGACAGCAGAGACACATGATGCCCGACCACCTGATGATGCGTGACCACCAGATGGTGATTTAACACTCTTTCCCATGAGCTCAACTTTAGGTTGCATATGGAGACGAATTCGACCAAAACGTTCAGCAGCATTCAAAGATAAAAGCATTACTAGATCATCTTCTCTAGTTAGTGGGAGTAATCTTTGCTCACTAATGTTGAAATATTGCAAATCAACTGAATCGCCACTGCTCGAGGGTAATTTACAATAGATTTTATCTATCAAATCTCTAAGAGTTATGGAGGTTGCAACCACCGCTGGGAAGCAAAATCCAGAGAGATATTGTTCACAACCACAAATTATGCTAGTATCCAGTCTAATCGCCAACCGAAATGCCAACACTGGATCAATCCTATTCGAAAAGCAAGGTAGTTAGTTGAGCACCAGCGATTTGTGCTCGAATACTGCCAATAATCAACCCACAAAAGGGAAACGATGCTTACCCAGATGGAATCCATGCATTAGACCCCTGCAATTCCACCCAATCTTCTCCGTGCTCGACGCGGATGGACGGTGCACCAGCCGACGTTGCATACTGTTCTACAAAAGGGGTAGATCTAGCGGGGGCGGGAGCGGAGCCGGAGGTGGAGTGGGATCCGAGGCTAGGGGAGGGAGAGGCTCTGGGGCCGAGGACGACATAAGGTAGGAGGGCACGATGACAGGGCAGTGGAGGGACGGTGTGGGAGCTGTTCCAAGCTCGGGGGGAGGCGAATGCGTTGGGTGAGTGAGAATAGCCACGTCCGACGTGTCTCCATGCGGCCCTACCCTTCACCACGTATGCAAGTCCCATCAAACATTTTGATCTTTGGTACAAACATGAAAGTGATAAATGAAGTCATGTCTTTCCTGTCAAAGAGTTTTGATATGAAAGATCTGGGAGAGGCTAATGTGATTCTGAACATCAAGCTTATTAAGAACGAGAATGGGATTACTTTAATGCTATCTCATTATGTTGAGAAGGTCTTGAGCCGATTTGGCTTTAATGATGGCAAGACTTCTCCAACACCTTATGATCCCAGTTTGACATTACGAAAGAATAAGAAGGAACCAACAGATCAGCTGAAATATTCACAAGTTGTTGGTTCTCTCATGTACTTAGCAAGCGCTACAAGACCTGATATCTCTTTTGCTGTGAGCAAGTTGAGTATGTTCATGTCTAACTAGAGTATTTATCATTGTCATGCACTTGAAAGGGTCATGCGCTATCCATGTGGTACAATGAGCTATGAGATTCACTATTCATGGAACCCTGCTGTGCTTGAAGGATATAGTGATTCGAATTAGATGTCTGTCGTTGATGAACTCTACGCCACGAGCGGGTATGTGTTTACCCTTGGAGGTGGAGCAGTGTCATGGAGGTCCCGTAGACAGACCATATTGACGAGGTCAACTATGGAGGCAGAGCTTACTGCTTTAGACACAGCCACTGTTGAGTCAGAATGTCTGCGTGAGCTCTTGATGGACTTGCCTATGGTTGATAAACCTGTGCCGACAATCCTTTTGAATTGTGACAACCAAATTGCTATTGTCAAAGTGAACAATTTTAAGGATAACGCGAAGTCATCAAGACACGTGAAGAGACGTTTGAAATCTGTCAGGAAATTGGGAAACTCCGGAGTAATAACTGCTACGTATATTCAAACAGACAAAAACTTGGCAGATCACTTTACGAAGGGACTATCACGAAATGTGATAGAAAGTGCATCGAGGGAGATGGGGTTGAGACCCATGGATGTCACACCTTATTGGTAACCCAACCTATGTGATCGAAGATCCCGTGAATTAGGACCTGGAAAGAACAAGCTACTCGTTTGAATGAGGAGAGTATTTTGTAACCCTCTCTATGTAAAGATGCATAACTCTCATAATCTGTAAGGCAGGTTGGCAACATGCCTTAATGTGTTTCTGTTGGCTTTAATTAGCAAAGATGCCGTCCTACAAGGCATTCTTGAAAGAACACACCTATATGAGCTCGATTGTAAACGTCGCGGTCTATGAGACTTGGGTGATCTCTAGTAAACTCTTGAAGAGACCACGGAGTATGACGCATATGCTCCAACCCGCGGGGTAGGCTACTGACAGCCAGGTACTAGTTATGATTTTGAGCGAAATCTATTGGCACTAAACTTGCAATTCAAGGTTCGTCCAGTTCAAGTTGTTGATAGACGTAGTTCAAGATTTTAGGCGGAAGTTCAACTTAACAGTCTCTGCTGAAACACTGCTTTATAAACAAGTAGCAAGGATTGGCAAATCTTCAAATGGGTATTTGAGATCTGGTGGAGGATTGTTAGAAATAATGAGGCTAATCCATTTAGGCCCATGTGTATTTCAGATTTTACCTAAATCTCAAAGCCTAGATTTGTGGCAGTCCATATGTGTTTGGGCCCATGTTTATGGCAGCTCACATGGGAGTAGAGTGGGAGCTAAAGTTTAGTCTCACATGGGAAATTGAAGAAGAGTTGCACCACCTTATAAGGTGGAGTGTTGTACCACTTTGTAAGTGAGTGGCAATAAGAGAGATACATGCGCGCTCCTCCTCCGGCAGCGCCGCGCTCTTCTCGCCGTCTCGTAACGGCCAGCCTTGATTCTGAAATCTCGTCGAGCCGAGCTTTATTTTGCTGCTCAGGAAAATGTGAGGTTTTGACAGACGTGTCAAACAGTTAGCTTATTCGGGTCGCTCCCGGATCATGGGCTAATGTAACCAACCCGGACGTGCGCAACGTGGACTCGGCCCACGTTTGCCTCCGTCAGGGTTACCTGAGCCGCTCTATATAAAGTCCTGCGCGGCTACCGCCACAACATCACCGAAAACTATTATAGGGTTTTGCCATCCTCTCTACTTGCACCGTCACCATAGTCTATTCCATCCCGCTTTCCGACGTGCACTGGTGGACGGGAGAGGGGTCTCCGGAACTACTCGCCCTTGTGATCCTGTACGAGAGAGGGCGAATAAGGTTTTTGGAAAGTCCTCTGCGCGACTGCTCAAGTTCTCCATCACGGGTCGTCTTCCATCCAAGTCGGGCAGTGTTGCCTACCGCCGTCTTCGTCGTCGTCTGCTTTGATCAGTCTTCCCCAAAGTTTCTACTACGACAACCGAACCGTACGTGTTACATGCTCATGTTTGGTTATTCATCATGTTCTGCGAGTACATGTTTAGCTGTTGTTTGTTTCTGTTCATCCTGTTTTTAGTACATCTAGTACGTTCGAGTTATATGAGCTAGTAGCTGGTTTTGTCATGATTAATATTCTAGAATTAATCATAAAAATTATGTCTAATATTCCAACACCCCAATTGTCGTAGCAAGCGAAGTGGCCATAGCCATGGCCGCATCCGTTGTTGTAGATAGACCTCAATATTAACGATTATGCCATCGTTGTCATGCCCGTGGCCATGGCGCGCAGCAGTCACCGTGGGCGTTGTCATGGCAAAGCGCTTGGTCCTAAATGTTTAGTTTTAATAATTTTAATTTTTTTTCTTCTTGTGGCTCTATGTAAACTATTTTTTAAAATGAAAAAAATTCGTCTGCACGCACGAACAGAGAAGGTCAACGCTGCGTTCGTTCTTGTCCTATTCGCGACCCAAATTGACACATTCACACACAAAATGTGTCTGAAATGCGGTGTCCATCGGGTGTGTCTGAAAGGAGGAGGAGCTGGCAGAGAGCATGGTTGCGTGCCAGGCAAGTGAAGGCATAAACACGGTCGAGCGTGGCGCGGAGCAAGAATGTCCGAGCCGGGAGTACAGTACGGCGGCCTTGGGACTCGACCTGGAAAACCCAAGGCGACACGACACGGCAGGAAAACAGAAGAAAAAGAAGCGAGGCGCTCTCACCTTCCGCGCGGCGCTCTGTTTGACCCGCCGGTCGGCCGGGATGCAAACTCACGTCGCCGTCGCCTCGGCTAGCTCTAGCTAGTGGGCATGCGAGGCGCGGCACTGTTTGCTGCTTCGACGGGCGCAACGGGTGCACGTAGGGTGGGCGGCTTTGAGTGCATCGCAAGCCAGCTGCGTCCCACCCCGTGTCCGGCCTCGTGTTCTACTGCACTCGTGGCCCGCTCGCCGAGTCAAGGATTTCTTTGGGGTCCCATCCCCATGTGTGGCGAGCTGCCGGGGCTGAGCTCCTCCCGCCTGTCGCACAGATCTGCAACATCCTACCCCCATGCCGTCAAAGATTTCATTTTTCTCCACACCTACCCGTACCTGGTGACAAGCTGTAGTAGTATGAACGTTTGCGACCGATCGCTGTCCATTCATACCGTTTGCAAAGTGTTTCCAAACGAAGAAATATCCTGGGAATTTTGTGGCGACGGGCGTGGCATGTCGTGCATGCGCGCGCGTGTGGTCAAAAGCCGCTTTCTTTCGCCCGTGGGCGATCAATGTGCTTTGCTGCGCACGAGTGTTGCGAAAGGAGATGGCTAATTAACATTAACTGATGATGAAGATATCTGTATCAAGTGTTATTCTAGTTTGGAACCTAAGCAGTGGATTTGTTATTCTAGCAGTGGATCCCTCGTAGAGTAGCCAAGCCATCATGCATGAGCACGGGCAGCTGCACAGCTCAGGCTAGCTAACACGCACTTGCAACAGTCGGTCGTACTTATATGGTCTCTGCTTTTCGGCAGCCATGCGGATACTTATGTCTCGCTTTCCGGTAATCCTACACATACGCTCTGCCTAGGCTACCCATCGACGATCTCAATTGGGATGTGTGGTGTGCTGTGTGATGTGATGAGAGGGCCGGCCGCGGCATCAACCTAAGCATGCTATTCCGAGTCAGAGGCTGTTCCCCATTGGACGAGAAGCCCTGCAAGTAACAACCTCCAAAGATTGCAGACATGATTCAGCCTTTTCTTTCTTTTGTGAGCCACAGGGGAAGCTATGATTCGCCCTAATGCCATCTACCACCTCTTTTTAAGTTGTTACTCATAGATGATTCTACCTGCAATATTTAGCAACCCTACTTGAGTTTAGTACAGTAGCAGGTACGCTAATCTGCCAAGGAACAAGAAAGACAACATGGTACTGCGTGGTCCGTTAATTTATATACTAACCTAAGACGTAAGACTAGTCTAGGAGTGCGCTAGCTTGACCTCTCGTCTCGCGTGGTCACCTCATGTTTGAATCATTTTGGCAGCATGCATGGCCATGCGTGCATGGGAACGATAAAACTAGCGCAACTGGTTCCACGTCTTGTTGCGCGCGCGCGCATGTGTGTTCTCCGTGTACGTACGGCGCCAGTGCATGCCCTGCCTTGGCATGCATACGCATATGGTCGCCGGCAGGCCGCGCGCGCCGGACGCGGCACGGACAAGCAAAGACAATGGCACTGCGACTCGCATTACTAAAAACGAACCGGTGGTACGTGGGTACGTTAAACAACCGGCCACGCCGCAGCGCTGTCTCGGCAGAGCAGAGGGCAGGGGCAGTGGGTTTTGTCGCTCCCTGCGGCGCCACGTTCTCGACGGCCCCGCGCGCCTGCCCTGCCCGGCGGCAGGCAAAACGGCGAGCCACACGCGCTGGCTAGCTGGACCGCCTCCACGGTGTCCCGGACTCCGGCCAACGAACCTGAGTGACCACACACATGTTGGACAGCTAGTGGCGCAATCGCCCTTAGATTCTACTCTACTCCACTAGTAGTATCTCATTTTTGTCTGAATTGATTCTGCTACTAGGAGTATCTGTGTTGTGTATGGCCGGTGCGTTGACGGAATTGAACCGCATGCATGCACACATTCTGCTACTACTAGGAGTACAAATCATTGCATCTTTCGTTCGGATTTCCTAGCACTTGAATTTACCATAAATTATAAGTGATTTTGTTGTCATCTGATTTGCCTCAAGGCTCGTGTGCCTTCTATAGGTTTAGGGACACCGTGAGCAAGGCTGTAAACTTGTGATCACAAGGCGAAATAGCAAGCCTAGTCAAGAGACAAGAAGGTACATAATAGTTTGGGTTTCGATGAGCCATGAACGATGCAATATCTACGATGATGTTAGGCTCGTCATAGTGGAGAGTAACTTAGAGTAGTAACATGCACATGTTATTACTCTAAGTTACTACCTTCATAGTGGAAAATAACTTAGATGTGATAACATGCAATGCCACATTAATTAGGCTATAGACACACTTTGCCTTGGTATGTGTGATGTTACAGTAACATAGCTAGTTACTCAATACATCTCTCTCTTCATTAAATTATTGCCACATAAGCAAAAATGCTAACTTGGACTTTTAGTTACTAGTGAAGTTACTCCCACTATGACCAGCCTTAAAGAGGGGGCATAACTCGACATACAAGTTAGGGTTTGGTGAGTTAGAGTCTTGGGTGTTCATTGGAACCAATGGAGTGGTGCTAATTTAGCAACGGAAGCAACACATGACGATGAACCAAAGACTACGACCATAGCGGGTTGGATCGAGAAGGCGGAAAAATAGGTTTGGGTTGTGTGCATGTGCGGAGGGAAAGTGTGGTAGTGTTTAGGGGTGGACCTACAGCTCAAGGCTCGGCTCGGGCTCGCCAAGGCTCGACTCGGAGGTAGAACAAGCCAAGCCTAAACCCTAGAACTTAGACTCGAGGCTCAACAAGCCCACTCGATGAAGCTCGCAAGCCGGCTCGAAGGCTCGGTGTTATTAAAAATTTCGGTATGACCTTTGCTAAAATTGTAAAAATTGACAGTTTTAATCAATAGTCATCATGAATACATGCATATCATAGTATACCAAGCTTCAAAAGGTACGAATAACGATAAGATGTGCATTCATCACAAGTTCACAACGCCGACGTCCAGTCCAATACATAGATAGTGTCATACATCATTAACACAAACACATGCACTTAGTTCAACAAGTAGAACATGAGAGCCATTGATCAATAAAAACGACAAGTCATAACATGAACTTAAAGCCCCAAAGAACCATCCCTCCATCATTTCATCTTCCTTGACCCTTGTTGCATGTTGATTCCGCAACACACAAATAAAATAAAATCACATTCACTCTATTTTAGATTAGTTGGTTGATGCATAAAAAGTTCTGTGAAGAAACACACCAAATGAAGACAAACTATTCAGTTTTTTATCAGTTTACTTGTTATACAAAAAGCTCCAGCAACTAAAGAGACAAAAAAACACTATTAACTCATTTTTTTTGCTTTAGTCCTTACTTGCTGAACAGAAATTATAAGTGATTTTGTTGTGATCTGATTTACCTCAAGACGTGTGTCCCTTCTATAGGTTTAGAGACACCGTGAAGCAAGGCTGTAAACTTGTGATCACAAGGCGAAATATCAAGCCTAGTCAAGAGACAAGAAGGTATAGAATAGTTTGGGTTTCGACATATAGAATAGTTTGGGTTTCGACGAGCCATGGACGATGCAATAGCTATGACGATGTTAAAGAGGGGAGCATAGCTCGACTTACAAGTTAGGGTTTGGAGAGTTCGAGTCATGGGTGTTCATTGGAACCAATGTAGCCTTAGAGTGTTGCTAATTTAGCAACATAAGCAACACATGAAGATGAACCAAAGACTACAACAAGAGCGGGTTGGATCAAGAAGGCGGACACAGGTTTGGGTTGTGTGCATGTGCGGAGGGAAATGGTGGTAGTGTTTAGAGGTGGACCTACAGCTCAAGGCTCGGCTCGGGCTCGCCAAGGCTCGGCTCAGAGGTAGAACAAGCCAAGCTTAAACCCTGGAACTCAGGCTCGAGGCTCGACAAGCCTGCTCAATGAAGCTCGCATGCCAGCTCGAAGGCTCAGTGTAATTAAAAAATTCGGTGTGACCTTTGCTAACATTGTAACAATTGACAATTTTAATCAATAGTCATCATGAATACATGCATATCATAGGATACCAAGCTTTAGAAAGTACGAATAACGATAGCACGTGCATACATCACAAGTTCACAACGCAAACGTCCAGTCTAATACATAGATAGTGTCATATATCACAAACACAAACACATGCACTTAGTTCAACAAGTAGAACATGAGAGTCGTTGCTCAATAAAATGACAATTCATAACATGAACTTCAAGCCCAAAATAACCATCCCTCCATCATTTAATCTTCCTCAACCCTTGTTGCATGTTGATTCTGCAACACACAAATAAAATAAATCACATTCACTCTATTTTAGATTAGTTGGTTGATGCATAAAAAGTTCCGGGAGGAAACACACCAAATGAAGGCAAACTTTTCAGTTTTTTTATTAGTTTACTTGTTGTACAAAAAGCTCCTGCAACTAAAGATAAAAAATCACTATTAACTCATTTTTTGCTTAATCCTTACATGATGAAACCTTTTTGTTGTAGTTTTGCTTTAGTACTTACTTGCTGAAACCTTTTTTTACATCACTTTTTAGTCCTAAGAGACTAAAAGGGAACTAATTAATCCACTTTCATTGAACTCCGGTGATGTACAAAAGGTTTCAGCAAGTAAGGACTAAAAAGCAGTAACTACTACTCCCTCCAATCCATATTAGTTGACTCAAATTTGTCTAGATACGCACTGAAACTTGACTAGATACATTCATAGATGAATCTAAGTCAACTAATATGGGTCGGAGGAAGTATATGTTTTGCATAAATTATCTAAATGTACAAAAATTACAGCAACTAAAGAGACAAACATGTACTCTATGTTTTGATGATGATAATTAGTTTAGAACTTGCTAGTTCCTCCCCACCATGCTTTTGGGAAATGGAATGAACTCAATATCATCCTTGTCATCGGGTATCTAAAAGAGTGAGAACGATAATGTTAGTTATGCATAATTGATATAGTTTGAGAGAGAAAATCAGAAACAATATGATCACATACCACACCCAATAAAACTGTGTTGCCATTGTGGGCACCTTTAATCCAGATTGAAGCACACACACCAATGCTTCCACCATCGTCAGCTTTAGAGAACTCCTATAGTCATCTAGAACTTAACCCCCGTTGCTAAAAGTTGACTCCAAATACACAGAAATGGACAGTATAGTCAAGAAATTAATTGCCATCTTTACCACGATGGGGTATCTATGTGCATTCATCTTCCACCACAATATCAAATCAAATATTTTCTTTATCAAGCTCTCATTCTCCTCATCAAGATACTTGTCAAGCTCATTATTTTATGTGTCCAAAGAAGTTTCACTTAAGTACGAGGTGAATGGGAGGATCAACAATAGTCTGCACTCCAAAAACACACTTGAGCTTCTCCTCTTTCTACATAAAGAATTGGGCTTTATCTAAAAAGAGCATTTACTTTATTGTGATTTACTTTACAAAAATTTACTTTTCTCCAAACTATAAACCCAAAGATATCACACATTTTCATATTTTATTGTTTTACTTGTCAGACTTACTAACCAAAACCTCCAGCTCCTCATGGGTTCGACAACCTTTTATTATTGAAAGGTACTACAATTGATCTCATGAACTTGGGATATCGGCGTATGGCTCACCTTATTCCCTTGTATGCGCACCTCAAAGGCGGGCACATGGTCCACTATGGGACAATTGAGTGCAGTCACCGAACCCATAAAAGTTTGGGGCAATCTCCACAACTCAATTGGAGTCTCCGAACATAATGCCACAAAAGTTCACAAGGTTGATGCAATCTCCACAAATAAATTAGAGTCCACATGAAACACTACCAAGGCCAACCGTCTAGGGTTCCAAGAACCCAAGAGTAATAAGATTTATTGATTTCACCTACCAAATCCTCCGTATAGAACTCAAACATATGCACCTAATGCAATGGCAAGTCCTTCACTCTCAAACTCCACCAAAGCTATAAATCTTTTAGGAGAATAAGATAGGAAGAACACAAGAACTACACAAAATAGTCCAAGATCTAGATCTAATAGGTTCCCCTCACAAAAAGGAGATTTGATTTGGTAGGATTCTATATCTAGATATCCTATTCCAAATCCCTAAATATATGCAATAATCATAGGAGAAAGAAGGGAGGAGGTCAAGCTCTTGAAGATCAATAATGGAGAGAGAGTGTAAGATCTTGCAAAACAGGCTCAAAAGTTAGGAAAGCAGTGAGGAAGAAGGTCCTCTTAAATAGGGCAAGAGAAATTTGTATGTTTGGGTTAGATTCACACGTTAACGAAACTTCCCATGAACCACCGGCACTACCGGTGAAGCGGAATAAGATTTACTGCAAGGTGGCACGACTCCACCGGAAGTAGATCGGAACTTCTGCTCAAGCAAAAATACTAGACAACATGGTATAAAAAATCAAACTTTTGACTTCAGACACGTATTTCGATGTTCTTTGGCTCGCTGGAATCACAACAACGAGCAATACAACTTCATAAATAGTACAACCACAGAATTTAAACCATAATAAAAAGGTTTAACCTCTCTAAAAGTGATGAATCGGTACAACTTGCAAAATCCAAATGCAATAACTTGAGCTTGAAAGCTCTGAATAGGATTAAACTAATTTTGTTGGAAAGATAAATCAAAGTACAATCCAACAAAGGTGGAAAATATTGTATACCACCAAGGAAGAAAATATCAAGTAGAAAGAGGTGAGAACCTCCCAAGATAAAGATCTGGTAAAACCTCCAACAATAAAACTCCAATAAGATATTCCTCCAAAATCCATTTTTTGATGGATTGGAGCTTGTTATGAAGATAACCACAAGCTTTCAAACCTCACATGGATAATATCCAAATAACAACCAAAAAATATGATGCATGAATGCAAAGGTTTGAGATCTCTTTGAAGGAAATGATCGAGCTACTTACTCGAGATCCCCTCTTGATAGTATGGCTATGTATCCTAAACCCGACCTCCCAACAAACTACAAGAGACCACGAAAAAGTAAAAGCTAGCCTATCAAGAACACACCTTTGTATTGCACATTCCACTTCAGATAGATGATCGCGATCTTGATCTTCACAAGTTGGAACACCTTTCTTGATAAAGCTCGCTTGTGCTTTCTTAATGAAGACTTGTGTACTTATCCCACATACACCTATGAGAGAACCTCTTCTTTGGGCATGTATTTGCATATCCATGATCACCATGATGACGGTAAGCTCCAAGCATATGATCACCTCGAGATGGCTCATCTTGACCTTGCACTCCTTTTTTTCTTTCTTCATTAGGATGATGTATTGAAGAAAAACATGAGGAACTCCATCTTATTCTTCAAGACACATTTGATCTTATTTTATTTCTTCTTCTTCTTCCTCTTCCCTTTTACCTTGAAACCAACACATGGTATACAATAATGCCAATGGAAAAAACCTACAAGTGTAGCTCAACGCAAATGTTAGTCCACAAAGATTGTCACTAATTACCAAAATCTCTCATGGAGGCATGCATACTCTTTCATCTAAAGAAAATCTATTCAGTTTATTTTTCTCTATTACTTCTTACTGATGCATGTTTCATTGGTCTTGCATTTCTTATCACTGTATGTTTTTGTTGGATCCCCTTACCGAGAGACTCCCGTCTAGATTCCCCGTTCTCCGTGCCCAGCAACAGCTTCTGGCACTACGCTCAACATGCGGATGAGAACCTCAACAAAATCCAAGCTTGTCCTTAAGGTAAAGCGGTTTTTGTGGGAGGAGCACATCAACTAGGCTAGGATAGGGATGATAAGGATAGGTTTTTCCATGCGATCAACGTGATGAGCTAGCATTCCTTCTAGGCGGACTACGAAATCGACAAGATGAAAGAGACAAGTTCTGAAGCTTCTTCCCTTAATAATTTGTCACTGTAATTCTATGAATTATGTTATTTAATAAGACCACGATTAATCGATGTTATGTCTATAAAATACTTTGTACAAATCTTCCAAAAAAATTACATGCTCGTTTAGATATTTATTTTGTTTGGTCGAGTTCACTATTACCTTTAGACCATTTTACTACAATCATGACCAAAATTCATGATTTTCTGTTTTACATGCCTGCCGACTAGACCATAAGAGTTTTCTATTTCAAAAACTAATGAGCTTTGTCTTGTGATTATTCTAGGTGTTTTCTAAGGTGGAATTACTATTCCACAAATTGTTCAATGGATTGCAGAACCGCTGAATTATGCTTTTCTTCCTTGAGAGGAGGTAGGTCACTATTTTTCTTCTATCTTATAATATATTACATTTTTGTTGAATAGTCCTTGATATGCAAATACTTAACTCATTGCTAAATTTTCCTTATGGATATCTAGAATATATGTTGTGAAGTATTGGATGCAATTACAAGTGAGGAGGATGGCAACAAATGAAAAATGCATGTCACTAAGTACATGTTCACTGCAATCTTCAAGAACTTTAAATACATTGCACTTGATATTAACTATTAAATGCTTACTGATAATTCTCTTGTTCCTTTGATGAAATGTCATGTGGGAACTTCTATGTACCTTGCATCTAATGGACAATTGTGAGATCTTGACGCATGGCTTAATAGAATTGATATGATAGCCATACCAACAAGTTACAACTTCTTTTCTGGAGCTCATCGTCAAAGGAACTATAGTTTAAGCATGCTTTGCCTAGAGCAATTTCATGATGGCTGATCGACCGGAAAGTTGTTCTCGGGTGGGCATAGGTGAGGACAAAGTGTGCAAAAAACACTATTATTGATAGGTGTGGATAGTCTAGAAATCCTAGGGAGCCGCTAGGGATGACATCTGCCGAGCCCGGGATGGCTGGGCCGTTACAACAATTGACTTGATAGTCAGTTTTTTGTACTCAAATTTAGGGTGAAATATGCCCATGCAAGGTCATAAATTTCCATGTCGATGAAAGCAAGTGGTTAGTGATTTCCTGTGCAAGAAATTCAAGGCATACCCGTATCCATAGTGATCGAAATGACGTCTATTTCAAAGAGATGGGGCTTCATCAATGTGGAGTGCACCAAAACTTGCGGTGCCTACAAGCATGTCCAAGGTCGGACTATAAGCGGCATTGGCATTGGAGACATTATAATGACTTGTCCATCTTGGTTCAAACACATAGCTTGTTCATTTTGGTTCACATACATTGCATATTGGGTATAATTCATGGATTCTCATTATTTGTATTGGTGACCCAAGCTATAGAGTACTTCAAATAAAGGTACAACAACAAGCCATTCATGTTGACCCATTGTTGGATGATGATCAAGAAATGTCCAAAGTGAGAAACGAGCTTTGCCCTCTTCCAAAAGGGTGTCGATGGCTCGAAGAATCTTGCATGTGATGGATCGGTCATCGATCTTGAGGACGATGGACCAAGCACGGTTAGCTCGCACAATGACTGCGCTGATCGGCCAAGGGGCCACAAGGCCACCATGCATGATCTCAACCGCCAAGCTACATCACTTGCATTGACTTTAAAGGGGTCGATTGCAGAGTAAAAGGAGGCCAATACCAAGAGGGAGGAGATGCTCCGCAAGAAGAAAGAGGCCACCATTGGATGCTTCGTTGACCTCACAAAGAGAGCTCTTGAGGTCGAAGAGGCCAAGTCAATAGCCATTGAAGCCGAGGCCAAGATCTTGGCCGAGGATGGACTTGAGCATCATTGAGCTGGCTCAAAGGGCTTGGTTTGAGAAGAAGCAAAACGACATCTGGGCCACCAAGCGTGATCACATCGATGCTCCATCTCTTTTGTGCATTTCTTATTATACTTTGTCTATTTACACTATGATTTGATACTATGGGATGTATACTTGGTTATTTGCTAATTAGTGGTAATCTATTAACTAAATTTTTTGTTTGTTGTCTCATTCATATATGTTGCCAATTTTGTTGAAATAGAAAAAAACTGATCAGACTAGGCGTGCCAAAATAGTCGAGCCACTAGAGGCACCCGAACCGAAACTGGTTCAGGCCGGACAAATGGCATTTTCTGTCCGTGCCTAAACTGATCGTTTCGACATTCGAAATGGATCGGTCGACGGAGATGCCCTAACCATTGGCCCCCCAAAAAAACTTGGTCAGGAAACGTATACCAGACAAAATGATAAAGGTCGGCCGAACTGGCATCTGGGTGTTCCGTTTTCGATCAGATCGCAAGCTCCAACATGTACTGTATGATAGTACTGCTAACAGTAGCGGGTGGCAGGTAATTACGCGGCAGCAGAGCCGGTTTGGTGGTGCTGTTTTTCCGTGCATGATGAGCAGGTGATGCCTCTGCGCGACGGTCGGTCGGTGCCGGTGGGGTTGGCTTTACTCCGTTGCTGGCCGGCGGCCGATGGAACCGATGATGAGAACGGGCTACACCGGCAAAGCGTGCGCCACGGTATGGCCAACGTACGTACGTAACGTGACCTTGGGGTTTTCGCGCTAGTGTACACCTACACATCGCCTGCCACGGGCATCCGATCAATCAGTCCGACTCACTCGCTGCTACACCGAGAGACCGGGCGGGGCGGGGCGGGGCGTGCGTGAGCAACAGTGTGCGGCCGCGCGCGGGGCTCTAGGCTAGGCCATGCCCCGGCGTGCCGTTGCGCGCATCGATTCGAGCCACGCTGCTGCCTGCGTGCGTGAGCCACGGCGGGGCGCGGTCACGGGACGGGACGCGACGCCCTACGCAGCAGCAGCAGCAGCAGATTTCTCGGATCTCTATTCCCCCGCCGCGATGGAATCATCCAAGGCCTGTCCCTGTCGTTTCTCATCGGGATTTATTACAATTTGCAGAGCACAGGATTAGTTATGCATACCCCTGGCTGAGGAACTAAAATTTCAGGAATCTTTCGAGTGGCAATCAACGTCCATAATAGCCTTCTGGAATTTGTGTTTCCAGCACTTGAAAACCAATCATGTGTCGTGGTCAAAAAACACTAAAAAAAGCAGCAGCTGCTCTGAGTTTCTGCGAACAAAAGATGAGTGGAGTCGCCCGGCCGGCTGAACAGGCATGCTCTTCAAAGGAAACCTTTTTTTATGCATCTCTACCGCTTTTGATAATTCTTTGCGGAGATGAGGTCGAGACACATAATCATTCCGAGTCATAATCTCCAGGAGTATATGTTTGACTACTATGTATGTGGTCCTCCAGGGTCACCCCGTCCCTTTCTTTCTCCAATGATAATTCGAACCGAATTTCTTCCTTCAGCTGATTGTAACTCGATCGATTAAGCACAAACCTAACGCGTGATAAGACTATCAACCATTGGATCATGCCTGCACTTCACGTGAGTACGTGACCGATAAGGCAGCTAGTACGAACATGTCTGAAAAGCTCGGGGCAATGTACTAATCGCATTGCCGAAAACATCTTGAAATGAGGAACTGCTAAGCTGTAGGAGGTGGACCACGTAATTGCGGCAATTTGGTGGTCCTACTTAAGACCGACCGCTGAAAACCAGCCCATTTCTTTCCTTCTGCTCACACCAGGTGACACGCCCCTCCCTACGGGCTACGGCGTTCCATTTCGGATTAGCAGGGAGGAACACTATCAGCACTCGAACGGGTGGCACGGCTGGGGACGGTCCGGTGGAACGCACCCGGGGTTTAGTCCCACCTCGCTAGTTGAGGAGGCAGAACATATATATGGGCAACCTCTCTCGCCCGATCATTTTTTTGGGCTGAGAGAGGCCTTGGGCCTCCAAATACACTAGTTGAGTGTGGGCTGGCCTTTGGATCGCTAACAAACACCGATCTGGCGATGGTGATGGGAGCAAAAACACACACTTTCTGCTTGCACATGTAAGGTGCTGGAGAAAGGTCGGGCGTATAAAGCTCATCCATGCCAAGGAAAAGAGAGGTATACTTTCTTTTTTTTCCTTTGTGAAAAAAGAGGGAGGCCTATACATCAACAACGTACTGCCAAAAGACACGTATGAGAGCCTGCTAAATGCTCCGTTGGTTGTCGCTAGAAGATGCCCGAGCATGCGAGGATTACGATCTTTGCGGCTTTATCCAAGGAAAAATCTCAGTACCTTCGTCAAATCTAGCCTCGCTCGACCAAAGCTATACGTGCACATAAAGGCTAAACTACGGTTCTTTTGTGTTGGATAAAGTACACTTGAAGTGCACATGGACACCTTCAGAATTATCATGGATACATTTCTAGTGCTCCTTTCTGGTTCCTATGATGACAAAAATCATTGTAGAAGAAAAACACAGGACTGAATTTCAGCGTTAAGCATTCTCCCTTTGTCCATGGAATATATGCTTAAGAGAACCTGACCTCAGGGATGCGCTTAGAGAGCCTGATGCTAGTCTCTTGCAAAACAAACCACCAGGATCCAAACAGGAACGGACTAAAAGTCCGCATGCCGCCTTTACCCAGCTTCCTCACACGGCTTAGCTCACAAAATCGATGTACCGTTTGACCAGTCCAACGGCTTTCATCAGGGTTCAAAGCTGTGGAACAGATTAAAAACAGGCTAGTTTCAGCCTTATAGCTCGCCGGTTCGTGGTCCTTTGTGATACTATATACCATCAGCTGCTGCTTTTAGTCTTTAGGAGAAGAATTACAGTTAGGAGTGCTCAGTGCTCCCCTTTTGTTTTTTCACCTTTTTTTTGCAAATGTTTACATATTGTTCCATGACTGGTGAATGCTTTAAAGCCACCACGTGCATCAGTAAAGATTATCACTTGCTGCTGCAAGAGACAATGTGAAGATCCATGCCCGTGCACTGCTCAATTGGAATTTAGTATGTACCCAGTTGATGAGTTGCATGGTTTAAGTGATTTTTAATTTTCAAGAAACAAATTTGCCCGCATTTATAAAGAGCTGCCATGGCTATTTTCATGTATTCCTAGGAGTCCCATCACTAGATCTCGCAAAATAATCTGAATTTGAAAGCAAGACCAGGAGATGCCAAACATGTGAAGCTCAGCTCCATCTTTTGAAGTCTTCCAGCCTCTCTTTTGGTTTGGCAGCTTGCTGTTTCTGCCCAATGTGGGGTAGCTTTCAAATAACTGCAACCACATACCAACAACTTTGTAAAGGTTACTTCTTTCTAGGCTACCTCCTACAGCTACTTGCACCTGTCCCATTCACCATGCTGGGGCTGAGCTAGGCACTGACCTAGACCTCTTGCACATAAAAACTGAGCTCCCTCTACTGCACTTGAAATTTCATTCTGCAAAATTCTACTACACTGGTTCACCCGTAGGTAGCTCCCTGTATGTAGGTTGGTGCTCATTGGCTCTGTTTTTAACTACCAATCTGTGTCCAGGTACCAGAAATGTGAAACTGATGAGAAATCAAGTCTGTTAAGTTGACTATATGCTGACAAAGTAGGTACAGTTATGAGGACGAACTAGACAATATGCCGAAAAAATCATGGGAGACTGAACTTAGGTGTCACGAATTTAGGCTCAAAAAACTACTCCCTTCGTTTCAAAATATAAGATGTTTTAGGTTTGTGAAGAAAATGAATCTAGACTTTTTTTAGTGTATAGATTCATCCCAAAGTTGAGTGAACCTACATACTAAAACAAGTCTAGATTCATCTTCTTCACAAACCTAAAACATCTTATATTTTGAAGAGGAGGGAGTACTTCTGGGTGTGCAACCTATTTGCCACCACTTTATCTTGACTGAACTTTGCTTGCGGTTTGTGAAGTACACTACCATTTTCACATTTCTCCCCTTTCTCCTCTACTCTCATCGTCATCTCTCTGTCCATCGATGGAATTTTCCAGCTGGCCACATGCATTGTACGTATAGACTGTTCCATGTTTGGCTCCCTGTGTGTAGGTTGGTGCTCATTTGCACTGTTTTAACTACCAATCATAGCATGCAATTGCAAGGTACAGGTGACCAGGTTTGTGTTTCTGAACCTTTCACCATTTGAACAACTATTTGCGGAAACAATAAATAGTCCTTCCATCGTCACATGCATGGGTGCATTGCATCCCTTTGGCAGCCAACAGATATACCCAGTGGAATTCATGACAGTCCACGTTGAGCGTTGACAGTTGAGGTGAGGTTCAACGTTCTGGACCAGATCCCACAGAAATACTTGTTAGAAATAATGGGCTAATCCATTTAGGTCCACGTGTATTTTAGATTTTTTTCTAAATCTTAAAGTCCAAATTTGTGGCATCCCATATGTGTTTGGACCCATGTTTGTGGCAGCTCACATGGAAGTGGAGTGAGAGCTAAAGTTTAGTCTCACATGGAAAGTTGGAGAAGAGTTGCACCACCTTATAAGTTAGAGTGTTGCACCACTTTGTAAGTAAGTGGCAATAAGAGATACTGCGCGTCCTCCTCAACGGCGCCCGCCGTCGCCGTCTCGTCACGGCAGCAGCGGGGTTCGAGGAATCTCGCCGAGCCGACCGAGCGTCTTAGCGTGGACTCCCACGTTAAGCCTCCGTTAGGGTTTCCTGAGCCGCTCTATATAAAGTCCTGCGCGGCTACCGCCACAACACCACCGAAAACCAATTTAGGGTTTTGCCATCCTCTCTACTTGTGCCGTCACCGTACTCGCCCTTGTGATCCTGTACGGGAGAGGGCGCATAAGTTTTTTGGAAAGCGCTCCGCGCGACTGCTCGAGTTCTCCATCACGGGTCGTCTTCCATCCAAGTCGGGCGGTGATGCCTACCGCCGTCTTAAGCCATACTGCTCGATCAGTCTTCCCCAAAGTTTCTACTACGACAACCGAACGGTACGTGCTACGTGCTCCTGTTTGGTTATTCATCATGTTCTGCGAGTACATGTTTAGCTGCTGTTTGTTTCCGTTCATCGTGTTGTTTAGTACATCTAGTATGTTCGAGTTACATGAGCTAGTAGCTAGTTTTGTCATGCTTAATATTCTGGAATTAATCATGGAAATTATGTCTAATATTCCAACAATCCAAAAACCTTATTGTAGGCAATTTCCTGAATTAACAATGGCTGGTTTTACCGATGCACCGAGGCTGGATAAGTTTACCGGTGTGCACTTTAAGAGGTGGCAGTACAAGGCTGAGCTTTGGCTGACCACGATGAAAGTGTTCCATATCAGTAAAGGCAAACCTGAAGGAACTATATCTGACGAGGATCATAAGAAGTTCGAGGATTGCAATACTGTCTTTGTGGGATGTATTCTGAGCATTCTTGCTGACCGTCTATGTGATGTATTTATGCACATAAAGGACGGGAAGGAGCTCTGGGACACACTGTATGCAAAGTTTGGTGCTGCAGATGCTGGCAGAACTGTATATCATGGAGAGCTTTCATGATTTTAAGATGACAAAGGACCTTCCTGTGGTTCAACAAGCTCATGAGATACAATGCATTGCCAAGGATCTCGAACTCCTTAAGTGTACCTTACCCGACAAGTTTGTGGCAGGATGCATTATTGCTAAGTTGCCCCCTTCATGGAGGAACTTTGCCACAACTCTAAAACACAAGAGACGGGAGATATTAGTTGAAAATCTGATAGCATCTCTTGATGTTGAAGAGAAGGCTCGGGCTAAGGACACTACTGAGAAAGGAGAGGGTTAGGCTACTGCTAACTTTGTGCAGAAAGGCAAATCCGTAGGCAAGAACAAAGGGAACTTCAAACCCTCCTTTAACAAGCTTGTAAAGACTACAACCTTCAAGAAGAAGAAGACGAACAGAGACAAGAGTGAATTGTCTTGTTACACTTGTGGAGAGCCCGACCACTTTTCCAAGGACTGTCCAGAACGCGCAGACCGCAAAGGGAAAATGGCCAAGACTTTCAACGTCGTGACCGCTAGCAATACTGATGGGTATGGTAATTTATTTATTGTTCTTTCGGTATTTCAATCACCGTGTTGGTGGCTTGATACGGGTGCTAATGTTCATGTGTGTGCTGACATCTCTATGTTCACTTCTTATCAGGTCGCTCGGGATTCATCCGTCCTAATGGGGAATGGATCACATGTTTCTGTTCGTGGTGTTGGCACGGTGGATCTGAAGTTTACTTCCGAAAAGATCGTGCAGCTGAGGAACTTGCAGCATGTCCCTACTATGAACAAGAATCTCGTTAGTGGCCCCCTTCTATGCAGAGATGGGTTTAAGGTTGTCTTAGAGTCTAATAAAGTTGTTATTTCGAAACATGGACAATTTATTGGTAAAGTTTATGAGTTCGGAGGCTTGTTCCGGTTTTCACTTTTAGAGTTTTGTAATAAATCCGTGAATCATATTTGTGGTGGTGTTAATGATGATACTAGTGTTTGGCACTCTCGTTTATGTCACATTAATTTTGGTTTGATGTCTTGGATGTCTAGTATGAGTTTAATTCCAAATTTCACTATTGCCAAAGGTTCTAAGTGCCATAGTTGTGTGCAATCAAAGCAACCTCGAAAGCCTCACAAGGCTGCCGCGGAGAGAAACTTGGCACCTCTAGAACTCATATATTCTGATCTATGCGAGATGAATGGTGTGTTGACAAAAGGTGAAAAGAGATATTTCATGACATTGATAGATGATGCTACTAAATTCTGCTATGTTTACTTATTGCAAACTAAAGATGAGGGTTTAGACTACTTTAAAATCTATAAGGCTGAAGTTGAAAATCAACTAGAGAGAAAGATCAAGCGTCTTAGGTCGGATCGTGGTGGTGAGTATTTTCCCAAAATATTTGACGAATTCTGTCAGGAACACAGAATTATTCATGAGAGGACGCCTCCCTACTCGCCCCAATCAAACGGGGTTGCCGAGAGAAAAAACCGCACACTGACTGACTTGGTGAATTCCATGTTAGCCACTGCTGGTTTATCAAAGGCATGGTGGGGGAGGCTTTGTTGACTTCATGTCATGTCCTGAATAGAGTTCCTAACAAGAATAAAGAAAAGACCCCTTTTGAGGAGTGGGTTGGGAGAAAACCATCACTTTCGTACCTGCGCACTTGGGGGTGTTTGGCGAAGGTCAACATACCGATCCCCAAGAAACGCAAGCTCGGACCCAAGACAGTGGATTGTATCTTTCTAGGATATGCTCCACGGAGTGTAGGCTATAGATTTCTAGTGGTTAAATCTGAGGTACCAGATATGCATGTTGATACTATAATGGAATCTTGTGATGCAACATTCTTTGAGAATATTTTTCCTATGAAAGATATGCATAGCATCGGTAGGATTTCTTCTGAAATACTTCCTAAATCTAGTGCATCTATTGAGAATTATGAACAACCACATGAGGAATTCCTTGAGAAGGATGACAATGAACCTCTCACGAGGAGTAAGAGACAAAGGGTTGCAAAATCCTTTGGTAATGATTTCATCGTGTACCTTGTGGATGATACTCCTAGATCCATTACTGAGGCATATGCATCCCCTGATGCAGATGTTTGGAAAGAAGCTGTCCAAAATGAGATGGACTCGATTCTTTCTAATGGAACTTGGGAATTATCAGAACGACCCTTTGGTTGTAAACCCGTGGGATGTAAGTGGGTGTTCAAGAAGAAGCTAAGGCCTGATGGTACTATTGAGAAGTACAAGGCGCGTCTTGTAGCTAAGGGCTACACACAGAAAGAAGGCAAAGATTAATTTGACACCTATTCACCTGTCGCTAGACTGACCACCATTCGAGTACTACTATCCCTGGCTGCCTCTTATTGTCTTCTCGTTCATCAAATGGACGTGAAGACAGCTTTCCTTAATGGAGAGTTGGAAGAGGAGATCTATATGGATCAGCCGGATGGGTTTGTGGTAAAAGGTGAAGAGACAAAGGTGTGTAAGTTATTAGAATCTTTATATGGCCTGAAACAAGCACCTAAGCAATGGCATGAGAAGTTTGACAGAACTCTACTTTCTGCTGGCTTTGTCATTAACGAGGCTGATAGGTGTGTTTACTATCGCCATGGTAGGGGCGATAGTGTTATATTATGTTTGTACGTGGATGACATTCTGATCTTTGGTACAAACATGAAAGTGATAAATGAAGTCAAGTCTTTCTTGTCAAAGAGTTTTGATATGAAAGATCTGGGAGAAGCTGATGTGATTCTGAACATCAAGCTTATTAAGAACAAGAATGGGATTACTTTAACGCAATCTCATTATGTTGAGAAGGTCTTGAGCCGATTTGGCTTTAATGATGGCAAGACTTCTCCAACACTTTATGATCCCAGTTTGACATTACGAAAGAATAAGAAGGAACCAACAGATCAGCTGAAATATTCACAAGTTGTTGGTTCTCTCATGTACTTAGCAAGCGCTACAAGACCCGATATCTCTTTTGCTGTGAGGAAGTTGAGTAGGTTCATGTCTAACCCGGGTATTGATCATTGGAATGCACTTGAAAGGGTTATGCGCTATCTATGTGGTACAATGAGCTATGGGATTCACTATTCAGGGAATCCTGCTGTGCTTGAAGGATATAGTGATTTGAATTGGATCTCTGACATTGATGAACTCTACGCCACGAGCGGGTATGTGTTTACCCTTGGAGGTGGCGCAGTGTCATGGAGGTCTCGTAGACAAACCATATTGACGAGGTCAACTATGGAAGCAGAACTTACTGCTTTATACGACCTTTGTTGAGTCAGAATGGCTGCGTGAGCTCTTGATGGACTTGCCTGTGGTTGAGAAACCTGTGCCGGCAATCCTTTTGAATTGTGACAACCAAACTGTTATTTTCAAAGTGAACAATTCCAAGGATAAAGCGAAGTCATCAAGACACGTGAAAATACGTTTGAAATCTGTCAGGAAATTGAGAAACTCCGAAGTAATAACTGTTACGTATATTCAAACAGACAAAAACCTGGCAGATCCCTTTATAAAGGTACTATCACAAAATGTGATAGATAGTGCATCGAGGGAGATGGGGTTGAGACCGATGGATGTCACGCCTAGTGGTAACCCAACCTATGTGATCGAAGATCACGTGAATTAGGACCTGGGAAGAACAAACTAGTGGTTTGACTGGGGAGAGTATTTTGTAACCCTCTCTATGTGAAGATGCATAACTCTCATAATCTGTAAGGCAGGTTGACAACATGCCTTAATATGTTTCTGTTGGCTTTAATTAGCAAAGTTGCCGTCCTAGTGGCATTCTTGAAAGAACACACCTATATGAGCTCGACTATAAACGTCGCGGTCTATGAGACTTGGGTGATCTCTAGTAAACTCATGAAGAGACCAGGGAGTATAACGCATATACTCCAACCCATGGGTAGGCTCTTGGACCAGTACTAGTTATGATTTTGTGAAATCTATTGGCACCAAACTTGCAATTCAAGGTTCGTCCATTGTTCAAGTTGTTGATAGACGTAGTTCAAGATTCTAGGCGGAAGTTCAACTTAACAGTCTCTGCTAAAACACTGGTATATAAACAAGTAGCAATGATTGGCAAATCTTCAAATGGGCATTTGAGATCTGGTGGGGGATTGTTAGAAATAATGGGGCTAATCTATTTAGGCCCATGTGTATTTCAGATTTCCCCCTAAATCTCAAATCCCAAATTTGTGGCAGCCCATATGTGTTTGGACCCATGTTTGTGGCAGCTCACATGGGAGTGGAGTGGGAGCTAAAGTTTAGTCCCACATGGAAAGTTGGAGGAGAGTTGCACCACCTTATAAGGTGGAGTGTTGCACCACTTTGTAAGTGAGTGGCAATAAGAGAGATACACGCGCGCGCTCCTTCTCCGACGACGCCTCCGCTCGCATGCACACACGCATGCACGCACACACACACGTCCGCCCGCTCGTCACGACGCGACGCGTGCGCCGCGGGTTGCGGGTTGCGGGAATCTCGCCAAGCCGAGCTTTATTTTGCTGCTCAGGAAAATTGAAAATTGATAGACGTTTCAAACGGTTAGCTTATTCGGGTCGCTCCCGGATCGTGGGCTACCGTAACCGATCCGAACGTGCGCAACATGGACTTGGCCCACGTTCGCCTCCGTTAGGGTTGATCCGCTCTATATAAAGTCCTGCACGGCTATCGCCACAACACCGCTGAAAAACAATCTAGGGTTTTGCCATCCTCTCTACTTGCGTCGTCACCGTAGTCTACTCCATACCGCTTGCCGGCGTGCACCGGCGGACGGTTGAGCAGGTCTCCGGAACCACTCGCCCTTGTGATCCTATACGGGAGAGGGCGAATAAGGTTTTTGGGAAGCGCTCCACGCAACTGCTCAAGTTCTCCATCACGGGTCGTCTTCCATCCAAGTCGGGCGATGCTGCCTACCGCCGTCTTCGTCGCCATCTGTTTCGATCAGTCTTCCTCAAAGTTTCTACTACGACAACCGAACGGTACGTACTACGTACTCCTGTTTGGTTATTCATCATGTTCTGCGAGTACATGTTTAGCTGTTGTTTGTTTCCGTTCATCCTGTTGTTTAGTACATCTAGTATGTTCGAGTTACATGAGATAGTAGCTGGTTTTGTCATGCTTAATATTCTGGAATTAATCATGGAATTTATGTCTAATATTCCAACAATACGTGTTGTTCAAAGTTCGGTTTGAATCAAAGTTTTACTACAGGTTTGTCGATAGTTGCATTAGGGCATCTCCAACTGCACGACCTTAACTGGACACCCAAAAGGTTCGTTTCTGTCAGAATGAGTCAGCCCACAGATAGAAATTGGGACACGGTCCGTTTAGGTTGCTGGGTGCGCCCAGCTGTCCGACACATTTTGACCTCCCCCACCCGCTATTAAAAACCTCTAATAGTGACGGAATGTTAATGGCAACAGGATGTCGCCAATCCCCCGGCCGGCTTCCCGCGTGGTCGGTGGGGTCCCGCAATCCCATGGCCCGAAAAATCCCGTGCCGGGCCATGGTGTTTCCTGCCTAGGTCGCGATCTGTAAACAGTGTCGCCGACGCGACGAGGAGCACCACGCCAAGCGCCACCAAAACACCACCATCCAAGCCTCATCGTAAGATCATCAACTGGACTGAAGGGGTTCGTAGCAAAAAACAAAAAAAAATCATGACTAGTGCAACACCAATTGTCCGAATCTATCTAGGAGTAATGTTGTAAAGGGGAAGGTTTCGGCGACATACCCTTGTAGACCGAAAACATTTAACGTTCATGAGAACATGGATGATGTAATCATACTCGTAGCCGACCTTAAGGTTGTGTTGCTCCTCGCACGTCACCCTAGGTTCTTGCACGATAGTCCAGGTGCCACAGCTGGCAGCACGCCTGTGGTTTCGTACACGTAGGATTCTCCAAGATGACTCCCGGTCTCCCCGATCCAGTTGGTATTGTGGAAGTAGATCTTCTGGAACGGGATACAACAACGTGATGGCGTTCCGAACATACATCGTCTCCCATGCGTACAGTACTTCTTGGAACCACACAAGAGCAGGAGCCAACGAGAGAGAGAGATTCACAAGGAAACTGCCTGAAGGAATATTGAGTTGCGTCCTTTACCTCCCATAGGCCTCTTATATAGGGGAAGAGAGGGAACTCCAACTAGTCAAGTCCCGGGGTGGGACTAAAAAAAGGAGGAGGAGGCGCAAGGAGCAGGGGCAGTGGCCGGTGGCCTGGTGGGCCTAACCTGCGTGCCACGTCAAGGATGGACGATGGCTGGGGTGGGCCCTACCCCACGCGCCATTGGCCCATGGCAGTAGCGGCTCCTCCTTTGGGTGGCTTGCCCTATTGGGCCTTCCCTCCGGGGTTTGGCCCAATAAGGTAGGTTGCCCCTAAAATTTAATTTAAATATTATTTTAATATCAATTCCAATAATTAATATAAAATACATATTATTAAATTCCTTTTTATCCGAAACAACTTTTGGTTCACTTCGAATAAACTCGGCTCCTCTTGAAATGATTTTGGTTCTCTCACGGAACACTTCCGGCTTTATCATCTCTTTCTTCTGGTGATCCCGATGATTTCAAAATGGTCTCCAAGTGTCATGGAACACTTAAGTATGTTACCCTATGGTTCGAAAACATCATAGACATGATCGAGTAACTTCTCGAATCAATGAACATCGACGGCATATAGTTACCCATAATGACCCATGTGCATTCCACGATTTCAATGTCATTTGAACCATCAACATTGAATACAATTCCCTTTGTTACTTTGATACCTGACTTGTCCAAGTTCTGATCATTGGTATTACTATATCTTGTTCAATATTGTTACCGACAAGTACTGCTTAACTCGTTCCCATGATATTTCATCCCCATGACCTAGTCTTATGCTGCACAGCTTTATGCATGTAATCTCACCGAGTGGGTGATGGCTCCAATATTTATCATATTTCTCCCCTTTTAAACATTGTTTTTAGTCAAGCAATTGACAAGAAACTCTCAATCCTTCCCACTAATGACTAATAAATGCAAATATATGCAAAACCTTGCTTTGAATTATGTTGTGCAGGAAATCACGAGTTTTAATGCGAAATCAGGAGTCATAATGAAGGATTTTGAGGAAGTCCACATGGCCAAGTAATTGGGAAGCAAAATCCAGACGACAGTATGTGTAACGACCTACGTATGGGCGGAGCCCGTTCGTATGGTCTGCCCGTACTGGGTGGTGGTGGCTCCATCTTGTTAAACCCTACAATCTTCGTGAAGGCGCCTATATATTTTGAGGCTCCAACCGCCGTACTGAGGGACGCCATTATCAGATTTCATCTCAACACCACCAAAGGAGATCCACACCACTGTTTATCCATTGTTCATCCATTCCACCATCCATCCATCCATTAGACATAGTCATTGCTTTGTACTTTATATCTCCTTGTGAGTTGACGACCACTGTAAAAATATTTGATTTCAATCTAAGTATTTTGCATAATGTTTTCTATCCTTGATCTATTTTTTATGAGTGAGTATTCCTCACGGGTTGTGTGTTGGGGAGAAACCTTGCAGCAACTATGTGCATCTAATCATGGGAGTATTGTATTTCGTTTGCAATTGAGATTTGTATCTTTTGTTTCTTTCTATCTTGTCTCGGTCTGTGGACTTGTAGGTGCCCAAGATCCCATAGATTGATAATGGCTTAAGGTGAGATACTTTGTTAGCGGCGATTTCATAGGAACCCTAGTGACAGAAAGGGTAGTACGATCTTTGCTTAGCGACCCATTCATGATCACAACAACATCACCACTTAATGCTTTAATCGGTGTTATATACTTAATAATCGTCTGTAACCCATGGCTTTGGTGTGCACTCAGTTGGATTAATAGACTATTGCTATGCCCGCTGCATCACAGGGTCTCTGGTATATTAGAATGTGTTTCCCACAAGAGATTATATTCATTCAAACATTACACATGAATATGCTTATTATTATCATTTATCACAATTGATGTGCAGTTGCAGGTGGATCTTCAACCCTGGCCTATCTTCATCCATTGATTCAACCAACTATAAAAGTAAACTAGATTGGTCCGGTAAACTAAGGTAAAACAAAGAAACAAAGTCGTGTAGACGTGTTCATTTTATTTCCTTTTAGCATTGCTTTCCAAGGTTCGATTAAACCTAGGTCTTCTAGGAAAAAAGCTATTATACTACATCCGTGAATCTGAGTCAAAGGTATCAACCCTTTTTCTGGCGTCGTTGCCAAGGAAGCAATTTCTCTATCCTAGTGAGGTCACTAGAGACCTTGTTTTTAGTTTTATTATTAGTTTGTAATTTATTTCTTGTTATCAGTTTACTTTCTTGTTATATATTTGAAAACCCCAAAAAATTAGTTACTTGTTACTTGTTTTCATTACTTAAAAAATAATACCAAAAATTAAGAGACTTGGGGAGTATGCTACTCCCACTGATGACTTTATTCGTGCACCTATCCCTCAGCCCGCTGTTGATGAGGAAACTTATGAAATTAAGCTTAACCTTTTAAGCTTGGTTTAGCATAACCAATTTAGGGGCTCATCCTATAAGGATTCAGGTTTGCACTTAAACACTTTCACTAAAATTTGCGACATGATGCGTATTAAGGATGTAGATCAAATGCTGTTAAATTAAGATTGTTTCCTTTCTCTCTTAGAGGAAAGGCTAAGGATTGGTTGCTAGCTCTACCAAAGGGTACTATTAAATCTTGGAAGGAATATACTAATTTGTTTATGACTAAATTTTTCCTCACAGCTAAGACTACGTAGCTAAGATCCAACATTACAAGCTTTAGACAAGAAGACTATGAGCCACTAGCGCTTGCATGGGAAAGGAAGAAAGAAGCCGTAATGAATTGTCCTAGTAATGGGATGAAAGAATTGATTATATTATATTTGTTTTATAATGGACTTAATCCAATGTCTAAGTCTATGCTAGATACTGCAGTAGGAGGAACAATCATGGAAAAGCAAGTGAGTGTTGCAAAGAAACTACTTGATGATATGCAAAATAACCATGCCCAATGGCATGTGGAAAGAACCTCGAAGAGATTAAGTTCAATCACCGAGGTAAATAATGAAGAGCTTACATCTAAGGTAGACAAGCTGTTTAGCATAGTAAAAGGAAAAGATGATACCCAAGTTAATGCTATTGCTACCGATGTTAATGATGTTAATTTTATAGCTCACACTCCTTTTAATCCTGCATGGAAAAATCATTATACTTTTAATGTTCAAAAACATTATCCTAATCATGCAGGAACTCCTTACAATAGTTATGATAATAATATTGGAGCAAATCATGGTAATCTCTCATTGGAACAAACTGTTAGAACTTTTATACAAGATCAAACCGAGCAAAACAATATGCTTATCAAAATCATGGAGAACCATGAGAATAATATAGGAAAATTTCTTAACCAGGTCGTTGCAATTAGAAATAGTGTGCAGGCTCTAGGTAAAGTACAAAGACCGTGGAGGCTCAACTGGGTAAAGTAGCTGAGAGACAAGCTCTCATACTAGCAAATTTTGCTGAAAAACCCGAGCCAAATCCGGTAGAAGACCTCAACGTGATGAGGGTGGTAACCAATAAAGAGAAACCTGAAGAGATGGATTATAGCAATGCGCCAACACCGGAGTATACTGTGGAAGATATATTGAAGACGATCACCGTAAAGAATCCCAATATAGAACAAGGTAATGATGCTATGTACCAACAATTTATACAACAATTTATACAACAAGTAGCATCTGTCTTGTACAAGCATACGTGAGGATCTTAAATTCCAGTAAGGCTCTCATCTTCTTGTATAGATTACTGTAGAAGTTCCTAAGCTTGTGCGTCCGGCTATGACAACATCATGTTGATCTCCCTGCCATCAACATCAGCCGCCTCTGGGATGAAGTGTCCACACACAAATTTTGGAGTTCACTAGAAGCATCAAAGACACTAAAATTGTTGTATTCCATCATGCAGACAGCTGACTGACACGCAAAGTGGATGTGGCCACTTTTTTATTTTTGAGTTGCCTAATATCTCCCTCTTGACGTTTCACAATATGCTGGAGATGCCTTATAGTCTTTCCCGTGTCTTGGAGATACATATAACAACCAACATGGTTAGGAATACGTCTCATGCCTCTTGAGAGATGAGAAAGACTTGGATACTGCAAATTGTGTTGCAGCTAAGTTAGTCGGCAAGCGTAGTTCAGTAAACAACACATATAACTAGATATTCTAAAATCCAGCTGCATACATCAGCACAAGTGTTGAGAAAATGGGACGATTCCTAAGTGTTCTCAAACTTTGTAAGTGTGGACTGATCTGACTGAGATAGATACTGCAAATGCAATGCATCACAGTAAATCAATAAACATATCTTAGCAAGTAGCATAACATAAATAAAGGTGAATTTAACTATGTACATCATTGCAAGGCTTTAGATCATTGGATGCTGATGGTTGTGAAATATATCCATCCACATCCGTATTTAAACTAGATAGTATTCATATATTTGATTAAATATCTCTCTAAAACCTTCCACTAATGCCTAATGATCAAAGGGTATGCAATCCTGTCTTGTTATTTTCCCTGCGCAAATAATGATGTATGATGATGGGAATCACGATATATATGCCAAATATACGAGATTTCCAACACGTCAAAGAAACCAGGAGCCGTGAAGTTAATACTACAAGCTTAACGACCAACTATACGGGTCGCCGCCGTATAGTTGCTGCCGTATAATTGGCACCGCTTCATTAGGTCAAACAGAACAACTTTCATAAAGGGACCCCTATATAAAGAGGCTTCAGGCAACGGGAAACATCTGCTTCTTTTCAACCTCAACTCTCCTTGCCACCAAAAGCTGCCATGCCAAAGGAATAGTTCTAGATCTAAACCTCTAAACCCTTATCCACCACCATATCCATCTTCCACCACTTGTAATAAGTAGATCTCTTCTCCAACTAGCGACATTGTAAGACTATTTGCTATCAATCTTATGATCTCTATTACAATGTTTATGATTGTCGATTTTATCTCTATGTGTGAGTAATTCTCCTTGGGATAAGGGCTTCGGTCTAGCCATGTAGCTTTTGTGCATGTTATTTATCATAGATGGGATCATGTATTAGTTTGTATGACATGATGATTGTAGTACCCTCTCTTGCCTCAATCTAAGGAGTTGTCAGGTACCCAAGATCCCGAGGATTTGTCCAGGTAAAGGGAGTGTGAGTAGTGACTGATCTGCAGGATAGGAACCCCAGTAATAGAAAGGGTAGTACGGCTGTATGTGAGGAATTTACTTGGGATTAACGGTGACATCACGATGCATATCATTAGTTCTCTTTCTTCTATGGATAATACTAGTAGGTTATTGCTATAAGCGGTTGCGGAGGCGATAAAAATTATGGATGCACTGCCCACATATAATTATCTTGCTCTAACAATTACATGCATACTTTATTATTATCTATTATTCCCATCAGATGTTGTGCACAACTACTGGTGAAAACCGAAGACCCTAGGCCCCCTCTCTCTCCATCGTCAACAACAATAAGATCGCAAACTCTTGGTCCAGTGAAAATGCAATAGGAATTCTAAAACTCTCGAAGGTCCATTTAAGTAATCTCACTTTGCTTTCTGCTTCCCGAGGATTCGATAAACCTAGGTCTACTAGAGAAAAATAGCTATACTACATCTGTAATCCGGATTGAAGGTATCAACCCTTTTCCTGGTGCCGTTGCCGGGGAAGCAATAGCTACCCTGGTGAGGTTAGTAGGAACCTTGCTAGTTTTAAATTCTCGTTTTTATTTTTGTTAGTTTGCTTTTAGTTTTTACTTGAAAAACCAAAAATAATAATTAGTCTTTACAATTTTTGTTTTATCATCATTAGTACTTGTTTAAGAAAATACAAAAACATAGGAAGTATGGCTGAAAATAAACTTGGGGAGTTTTCAACTCCTAACAATGATTATTTGCGTACTCCTATTACTCAGCCAGCAATTGCTACTGAAGATTATGAAATTAAGCCCCACTATTTAAGTTCGGTTCAACTGAATCAATTTGGAGGTTCTGCTATAGAAGATGCAGGTATACACTTAAATACTTTCATTGAAATATGTGATATGATGCGTATTAAAGCTATTAACCCTGATGCGGTCAAGTTGTGCTTATTTCCTTTATCTCTTAGAGTAAGAGAAAAAGTATGGTTGCTATCTTTGCCTAGAAATACTATTGCATCATGGGTGGAATATACTTCTTTATTTATGACTAAATTATTTCCACCTGCAAAGATTATGCAACTCACATCTAATATTACTGGTTTTAGACAGGAAGATCATGAGCCACTAGTGCTTACATGGGAGAAAATGAAAGAATGCATGCGAAACTGTCCCAGCCATGGGATGGAAGATTGGTTAATTCTCCATTTATTTTATAATGCTCTTAACCCTGTGTTAAGTCTATGGTAGATACTGCAGCTGGAGGAACATTTATGGGTAAGCAAATTACCGAAGCAAAGCAGCTGCTAGACAATATGCAAGACAACCATGCCCAATGGCATGTGGAAAGATCAAACACGAAGAAGGTGCACTCTGTCACACCTCAAGAAAATGAAGAACTCAATAAGTTGGATGAGCTCATATTAGCCGTTAAAGGTAAGGAAACCCCGGTAAGAGCTACTCTCGAACCAACTATTGAACAAATATACTTCATAGCTCGAAATGACTATAACCCTGCTTGAAAGAAAAACTATAATCCTAACTTCCAGAAACATTATTCTAGTCCAGCACGTAGCTCTAATAATAATATGGCATCAAGTAATACTAGTCTCCAAGAAACTCTTAAATCTTATATGGACTCACAAAACGAGCAAAACAATATTCTAGTAAAAATTACGGAGAATGATGATGCATTCTTGGTAAATTATCTAACTGTCAGTTTGAGAAATGATTTGCATGCCCTCCAAGAAAGAACAAGGATTGTTGAGGCAAAGCTAGGTAAGATAACCGAGAGTCAAACTCTCATCCTAGCCAAATTTGCAGGTAAAGATAAGCCCAATCCAGTTGAAGACCTCAAGATGATAAGAATCCAAAGGGAGGAGTCCGAAGAACTTGATTATAGCAATGCTCCTTCACCGAACTACATAGTTGAAGATCTTGTAAAAAGGATCAATGTCAAGATTCCGGTAAGTGAAAGAAATGAGGAAGCCATGTATCAACACTTTGTTAATCAGGTAGCAATAAAGGTACGTGAGCTTGAAGAAGAATATAAGAAAATTGCTAAAAAATTGGCTATTAAGCTAGATGATATATTTGAGCCCACTATTAAGATTAAAATCGGGACTAATGAAATAGTTGCACTTTGTGATCTAGGTGCAAGTGTTTCAACGATTCCAAAGAGTCTTTTTAATAAGTTAAATCTTGATTCTTTTGAAATTACCAAACTAAAATTACATCTAGCAGATTCTACTTATAAACAAGTCGTAGGCATTAAAGAAAATACCTTAGTATACATTAAAGGATATCATGCTCTTATTGATTTTTGTATTGTTGACATGCCTGAAGATGCTAGTGCTCCTATCATATTAGATCGTCCTTCATGGGAATGTGAAGCTCCAGTTACCTTCATGGGATCCTTTTGTTATTTATTTCCCCAGGAAAAAGAAAGCCAAGCAAGATGATAAGGAGGCCATCACTTTAAAGGCCAACTACTTTGGAGTGGGTGTTCCACTCATATGGCCTAAGTGAGCAATATCAAGGTCAAGCTATTGACCATAAAATAGCGCTGCATGGGAGGCAACCCATGTGAAATAAAGGTTTGAGTAAAGTTTTAGTTTAAGTTTTATATAGAATAAAGAGTGCTAGAAAACTCCAGCGAGAAGGAGATATTCAGCGGTACTAAAAATTCATGTTTTATATATGCCATAATTGGTCGACATTTTAGTCTGTCATTTTTATGTCAAAATAGGGTGTTTCATTAAGTTTCAGTCTAAAAAGTAATTCTTGAAGAAATATAATTTTTTGATGTGTACAGAAAGGTTAACGACCAACTATAAGGCAGGAATATAAATTCCCGCCATATAGCTTCGGCCGTATAGTTATGTTACCCATCGACAATTTTTCATCCCAGGATATAAAAGGTTTGACGACCAACTATACGGCGGTAACAAAAGTTCCGACCGTATAGTTACAGCCGCCAAGATAGAAACCTTAGAAACCCTAAAATTTTGCCGCCAGACCAACTATACGGCAGGAACGATGTGTTCCTGCTGTATAGTTGCGTCTGTATAGTTGCATCCAACCACTTAAACGTACGGGGAGGTACCCAAAACATCAAAACATCAATCTTTTTTCTCTCTTCTACCTCCAAACTCTCTCAAAACCTCAAGGGATCTTCACCCCTACTCAATTTCGTTCGAATTCCTCGCGCACAAGTGATCTATGGTATGTTTCTCTTCCGATCCTCCAATTACTTTTCACGAATTCAGCTCTGATCTATTGTTATTATAAATCTAGGATGAGACTTATTTTGAACTATTTGCCATGATTATCTTGCCAAGATTATTATGTTGAGGAGATTCTTTAGTGTGCTATGATGAGGATTATGCTATGACTATTACTATTGGATCAAGAAGTTTATATTTATCTTTCTTATTTATTTTTAGAAGATGAACACGAGGAGCCAGACACGTGCTCTTGTCGCTGCTAGTTCTTCTCGGGCTGCAACTCAGGAACGCATGGGGATTTTGTTCAATAACGAATCCCACCGTGATCGTTTCAACAAGATCAAAAACCGAGAAGTCAAGGCAACCAAGTGGGTTTGCCCTATCACATTGAACCAACTCGGTATTTCTATTGACTTTAATTTACTTTGCAATAGAGTTGGCCTGCAAAACTTTGTAATTCATGATGCACCAACCTATCGTCGATTAACTATGGAATTTCTTAGTTCTTTGAAAAGCACCGTTAAGACATGGCATGGGGAGGATAGAATTTCTTTCCGACTCATGAACAATAATTACTCTCTATCACTTGATGAATGGTGCAATTGTTTTGGTTTACCCAACAATGATCATAATGCTCTGCGTGCAGCTTTTACCGACATGGAACCTTCCCCTGAACTCTGCTATAATAGAATGAGCTTTACTTCTAGAGTCAGTAAAGGGAAGAATATTCAACATCCTGCTATTCGCTATTTGTTCTATGTTATTGCTAACACCCTGCAGACGCGTAATGGGTTTACAAGACTCAATGAGGAGGATATCTTAGTCCTCGCAAAAGCTGCTCTCTACTATGACAACTTGTCACTTCACTTGGGCACAATTCTTGTGCGCTACTTGGAGTACCAATCCAACCAAAGCTAAGGACCAATCACTTGTGGAGGCATCATCACCGTGCTTGACAATGTTCTAGGCATCGACCTAGGTGAGTTACAACCAGTACTAGGTGAGCGATGAAGGAAATATGACCTAGAGGCAATTATAGAAATAATTATATTTCATATGTATCCATGAGTTATTGCAATGTTCCTTGAATATCCATATGAGGCAACTTGTATTGATTGGCAATTATGTGAATTGTTTGTGAAACTCTTTACTTGTATGGTTATCCAAATAGTTGTCCCTAGTCGGAGTTCATGTGAGGATACACGTGAATATTAGACTAGCACATCGATTGGTTGATGACTATGTTTCGCAAGTCATAGACATGGAGATGTCAAACCAATGACGTGGACACATGTTATGAACATGGGGTTGGACTGACCCAACTTGAGACTGGCAATTAGACTTGCAGCTCTCTCTGCACATCGTGTACGTTTTGTCCTTAGACCTGAGATTGTCGCATGTACTTGAGATGTGGATCGACCTACTTTGGGGTTATCAGACGCTACTTCGTAACTAGGTAGTTATAAAGGTAGCTTTCAGGTTTGTCCTAAAGCATGTTGCAAAGCATGGTCAATCAAGATGGGATTTGCCCCTCTCTGCTTGAGAGAGATATCTCTGGGGCCCTCGAGTGATCGGATCTAGAAATGCATGGACGTGCTACATAAGGTTAAGAGTTAACCTAGGAAAGGGATTCTGAATCACAGTATCTAGAAAGGGAGGTTAGCTTGGATCCAGACCAAATATCGTGAGGCAAAGGGAAATACATGTACTAAACCTTGTGATGGTTCGTCCAATATGATCTTTGTATGCGTTTAGGAGTTGACACGTCTTGCTAGAGGCCACTACCAACTATTGACAGAATAAGTGTATTCATGTCATGTCTACACGTATATAAACCTATAGTGTCACACACTTAAGGGGATGAAAGCCTAATAAGGATTGGATCTGAATTAGACCAGGCTTAGGCTACTAATGGGATAATAATGTAGAAGCCCACTATGGATGCCTATATAAGAGAGGGTGGGGCGAGCTGACCAGGGTTCGACCATTCCACCCAGCCGCTACTCCTCACGCTTGTGTTACACGCGCGAACCTAGCAGTCCGGCGTCTGACGCTTCCACCCTGCACGTGTGGACACCTCAGTGGTGCTGCATCTGTGGCACTTGGACGAGCCACGTAAGGGGAGATGCTCGTGGGACGAGGACGAGGAGGAGACGTAGAATATCTGCACTGCCTCGACGCGATTCATCAAGTTCCGCAACTGCGCGTCTAGTGGTAATCCCGTGATCTATGACAATAGTAATCCTGGTTTACGCGGTAGAAATTTTTGTTTTGTGCTAGTGTAGCCTACCCGTATCCCTTCAAGTGACATGTTGGTTTCTCTACTTTGAGGGCTTGTGGAATGCTCACTAGGAGAGGTGGTGTTTATTATCTACATATTGCTGGAGCTGGGCGTATCTACCCCGCTCCTTTGCCTAATGGTCTTTTCTCTATCGAGGAAGGACGTGTGCTTTATGACTTGCAGTTTGAGAAACACCAACCCGAGGAGGAGATTCCGAAAGAGGATGAGGACCAAGAGGAGGAGCAAGAAGTCCACCATCAGGAGGAGCAGCCACCAAACTGTTTTGCTACATATCAAGATTTTCAAGAACTTGGAGGAGCTGTGGAGGGAATGCATGATATCGCCCTAAACCTTCGAGAAACAACAAGTAACCTTTCAACTCAATTTGCGAACTGGAGTTACAACTATTTCCCCACACCGTAGTGATTTGAAGGGCTTGCAAAAGCCAAAGCTTGGGGACGTTTTCTATCTATTTTATATTTTGGTTTTCATTTGGTTTATGTTATTTTCCAGGTTATGCTTTTATTTGAGTTTATAAGCACTCATGTTGGTTTCCCAACACTTTATCTTAGTTATTTTATTTTATTTGAGATTTTCAAGCCGATCTTTGCCGCCAATTTTCTATTCTTTAAATTCCTCTTCTCAAAAACCACAAAAAGATTTCTTCGTTTATCTTTATTTTCCCTCTCCCTTTTTCTTTTCGCCTCGAAGTTCTTGTTGATTTGCAGGAGAGTGATTGACTTCGTGTTTCCAAGAAACAAATAAAAAGGGAAGAGAGAAGTGGAACCAAACATGAGAGGTATGCCTTATGACTCCCACTTTTGAAGTTTGAGAAACCCATGCTATTTAGTAGTAATATTGAGATGTTATATCGGTGGAGTGAGTCTCTATATTGTAGTAAAAATTTGTTTGCATGGGTATTTAATTGGGTATGTTTTGTTCCAGCTCTTGTAGTTAACCAAAGTCTTGCCTAAATTTTTATAAACAATTGAAATAAGAAAAAATCTCACAAATTGAAGACTTGGGTGTTGTAGTGTTTAGTCTTGAAAGCTTATTCCTAGAGACACTCAACACTACATAAAATAATGATTGATTTGATAACTCTCTTTAAAAAGATTTGTTCAATTGAATTAATGTTTAGCGGTTTTTGTGAGCATGCCAAAGTTTGACTTATAAATCATAAGAATGATATAGCTTTATGCGTGTTAAACTTCATGGGATGCCAACAACTCCGCTAGCCTATGAACGATCTTCATAGAGGAAACTCTTAGATTTCGTCTATGAGTTGATTAAACATATGTAGCAGCAATGCTATAATGGGTAAGATTCTTGGCAGTCCTGGGTATCTGTAACATGATGGAATCACTCCTCTAGCTGATATACGTAATCATTATGCAAAAGGAACGAAAACCTTAGTGATGCCACGAGTGTCCATCACAGCCCGATATACTAATAATTTTTTTGGCATGCTCTGAATTACTTAAGAACTGAAATTCTTGAAGGACAATGAATAGAAAAGTAGTGATTGAAAAGTCTTGATTTATTGATGTGGGAGGATTGAGATACTTTAGTATATATGCTTTTCATGACGAACTCTCACCCTCTTAATTCTACATGATTACACTTTATTGTTCAAAGTCAAGATTATGAGTTGATTACATGACATGGAATAAAGTTTACCTTCATGAATCATCCATGCTTACAATAATTTTTCTGCACTATAAGCATTCATGAAACCCATATGATATGCTTGTCATTACTCTATCTATGCTGAAGTTTTTCAGATTAATAAAGTGGAGGAAACATGAGACTACTAATCATGAGTAAGATCATCATCTTGTTATTTTAGTTTAATTGCTGAGTTCCCTTTTGATTTTGGTTTTATTGCTCGAGGACGATCAATTTTAAGCCTGGGGAGGTTGGTGGCTGTGAAATATAGCCATCCACGTCCGCATTCAAACTAGATATTATTCATATATTTGATAAAATATCTCTCTAAAACCCGCCACTAATGCCTAATGATCAAAGGTGTATGCAATCCTTTCTTGCTATTTTTCCCTGCGCAGATGATATGTCGGAAACGTATCTATAATTTTTGATGTTCCATGCTTGTTTAGTATCTACTTTGCTTTGCTTTGTCTACACTTTGAGGTGTTTTTACATGTTTTCTGGTACTAACCTATTAACAAGTTGCCACAGTGCCAGTTGCCTATTTTCTGCTATTTTTGGTTCCAGAAAAGCTAGTAAGGAAATATTCTCGGAATTGGATGGGACAAACGTCAAAGTCAATTACTTTACGTGGGGAACAAGAAGTCCAGAGGGGAGACGGAAAAGCGGGCTAGGGCGCCCACACCCTGCCTAGGGGCGGGGCAGGGCCTGCCCCGCGCCTAGGCAGGGTGTGGGCCCCCTGGCCGCCTCCTCGGCCTCCCCTTCGCCTATAAGAAGCCCCCAATGCCTAAACCCTAAGTACCCGATAAATATTCCACGAAACCTTCTATAGCCGCCATCACCGTCGTCCCTAGATCGGGGGGATCTGAAGTTCTTCCCAGCACCCTGTCAGAAGGGAGATCATCCCGGAAGCCTTCTCTCCGGTATGATGCGTGAGTAGTTCCACCTTGGACTATGGGTCCATGTAGTAGCTAGATGGTTGCATCTCCTCCTTTGTGCTTTCATGTATAGATCTTGTGAGCTCCATTCATGATCAAGATCTAATCTATTTGTACTCATGCATGTTGTGTTTGTGGGGATCCGATGGATATTGAGATTATTATATTGGTTTGATTAATGGTTTTATCTTTATGATTCTATCATGTCTGTGTTGTTTGTGATCTTGCATGCTCTCCGTTGTTAGTAGCTATCTTGGCCAAATAGTTGCTAGTGACTCCAAGAGGGGGTATTTATGCTCGATAGTGAGTTCATGCCTCTAGTTTCCAAGGGAAATGACAGAAATCTGTTCGGTTATAGATGTGTTGTTGCTACTAGGGAGAAACCAACAGTCTCTTGTTCATGAACATGTGGACTATTTACCTTACACACTTTGCTTAAAGCAGTTGTCTGTTGCTTGCAACTTAATACTGGAGGGGGTTCGGATGATAACCTGAAGGTGGACTTCTAGTCATAGATGCAGTTGGATGGCGGTCTATGTATCTTGTTGTATTGCCCAATCGAATCTCATAGGATCTTTCTGACTAGTAATTGAATTGTTATGCCTTGCTCAATTCTTGTCAATTGCCCCGCTATAATTTGTTTATCCTTCATGCCATGTTGTTTATCTAAGGAGAGCACCTTTAGTGAACTATGGACCCCAGTCCAATCTTTACCATTGATACATCTTCCATTGTTACTTGTTTAATTGCTTCAAACCACCATTAACTTCCACACCATATGTTTAATCCTTTGTTACAGCAAACCGGTAAGCTTGACAACCTCACTGATTAGTTGGGACAAAGTCTTGAGTGTGTGTTGTGCAGGTCTCCATGTTGTTTGCAACACATGTGTGACATTTCCTTCCTCCTACTGGTTCGATAACCTCGGTTTCTTACTAAGGGAAGACTTGTTGATGTGCTCATCACACCTTGCTCTTGGGGTTTCCAACGAAGTGCTCCCACGTCAAGCACCAGCATATAATAATGTATGATGATGGGAATCACTACATAAATTCCAAAGATACGAGATTTCCAACATGTCAAAAAAATCAGGAGCCGTGAAGTTAATACTACAAGCTTAACGACCAATTATACGGGCCGCCGCCATATAGTTGCCGCCGTATAGTTGGCACCGAATTTATTATGTCAAACAGAACAACTTTCGTGAAGGGGCCCTATATAAAGCGGCTTCAGGCAACGGGAAACATCTGCTTCTTTTTAACCCCAACTCTCCCTGCTACCAGAAGCCGCCACGCGAGAGGAATATATCTAGATCTAAACCTCTAAACCCTTCTTCACAACCATAGCCATCTTCCACGACTATTTGCTATCAACCTTATGATCTCTATTATAATGTTTATGATAATCGATTTCATCTCTATGTGTGAGTAATTCTCCTTAGGCTAAGGGCTTCGGCCTAGCCATGTAGCTTTTGTGCATGTTATTTATCATAGATGGGATCATGTATTAGTTTGTATGACATGATGACTGTAGTACCATCTCTTGCCTCAATCTAAGGACTTGTCATGTACCCCAAGACCCCGAGGATTTATCCAGGTAAAGGGAGTGTGACTAATGACTGATCTGCAAGATAGGAACCCTAGTGACATAAAGGATAGTACGACTGTATGTGAGGAATTTACTTGGGATTAACGGTGACATCACGATGCATATCATTAGTTCTCTTTCTTCTATAGATGATACTAGTAGCTAATTGCTATAAACGGTTGCGGAGACGATAACAATTATGGATGCACTGCCCATATATAATTATCTTGCTCTAACAATTACATGCATACTTTATTATTATTTATTATTCCCATCTGATGTTTTGCACATCTACTGGTGAAAACCAAAGACCCTAGGACCTCTCTCTCCATCGTCAACAACAACAACACGATCGCAAACTCTTGGTCTGGTGAAAACGCAATAGGAATTCTAAAACTCTCGAAGGTCCGTTTAAGCAATCTCACTTTTCTTTCTGCTTCCTGAGGATTCGATAAACCTAAGTTTACTAGGGAAAAAGAGCTATACTACATCCGTAATCCGGATCGAAGGCATAGGATGCCTCTTTAGATATGACCTGAGCCTGATAATAAATAAAATGCAGCAAAATCAGCTTATCGTGCATAGCACAACTTCAGTTTCAACAAATTGGCTAACTTAAATGCATCAAATTCCCTCTGCATTCTTCATATGTAAAGGAATGGTCGTTCGGATAATAAAACGATTCGCAAATCCCATATAAGTGAGGATTTTATTGTTCCTAACAATTCTTTCTTGGCGCTTAAGCTTGTAATTTGCGAGAACAACTGAATTCATTGACCTAATATACAAGTTTTCCTAAAAAAGTTATTTTAGCGATCCACATGTCGTGCCCTATAGATCTATATACCAATCCCAAGTACCTAGTAAAACATTGTACTTAAGTAGGGGGATGTACCAGCGAATGCGGCGGGGTGACTGGGATATGCACGGCGACAGTGGAAGCAGGTGGCGGGAAAGGGATCTGCATGATGACAGTGGAAGCGAATGCGGTGGGATAGGGAGGTGATGGTGGAAGCAGGTGACGGGATAGGGATCTGCACGACAGCCGTGGAAGCATCATGGCAAGACAAGGATCTTCATGACGAGCTTGATGACGCTGGTCGACGCTCGAACAAGGAGTTAGTGTTGGAACTGGTGGGGATATTTTCGAGTGAAACTATGTGACAAGTGCGGAAACTAGTCTGAATATTTTGCTAAGTGTGGGAGCGGTGAGCTAAGTCTCAAAAATAATTCATACATATATAAACACATGGGAAATACAAACCACCCCGTCAACTGCTACAAACTGGATAATTAGCATAGTAATCCATAATTAGTTAGTATATAATATAGAATCAACTACCCAATCATGCTAATTAAAGGGCATCTAGCCTGGCCATAACCGAGCACATTTTTTTGAAGATATCAGTTAAACTGGTCCTCATCGCATCTATCTTCTCGGCGTGCATCCACTGGAGCTCATGTTTTCCCCCTCAAGCTCATGCTTTGCTTCCTGTGGAAGGAACCGAAATTGGACCCAGTCTTTCTACTTCATGTGGAAGGGACCGAAACTAGACCCACTAGTCAGCGACACAAATTATAACAGTTAGTATGAAGTAGGTTAGAACCACCACACGTGGGTAGGAACGACGCACTAATTTGTGCCCCCTTGAAGTACGACGGCAGTAAAACGTGTCGCTATTCATTGTCGCATTTCACAGCACAATTATATGCCGGTACGTGCTCTGCCATGGCGTAAAAGTTGTCGTCGTGTCAAATGGTGTCGTGAATTCTCATCCGTCAGCTATATTACTTTTGATGGTTCTTTTTGCTTATGCCGCCCGAAAAATCCACCGGGTATGGTGTATTTTGTAGTGTATGGCATCCATTTTACTAGACAAGGAGTCTACTTCTTTAATTGCATTAAATTTTTTATATGGGTTTGGTGCTCTTTCAGTGTGCCATTTACTATGATTTTCTAGCATGTTTTCTAGGATGTCTTTTGCTTCCAGAACAGTTTTACTCATGAATGCTCCCTGCAGCGGAATCTAGCATGCTTCTAGACATATAGTTTAACCCATTATATATAGAAAGAGTCTAAAACAATTCATTTAATCCATGTGATGAGAAAGTCCTAAGCATAATTTTAATTCTTTCCAAGTTGTTGTTGCATGTTCATTATCACTTTGCTTAAAGGATTGGATGATGTTCCTATTTTGTAGGATTTTAATAGGTGGATAATGTTTCTTTATGAAGGCTTCCTTAAGATCATCCCAAGAGTTTATGCTAGCAATTGGTAGTGATAGTATCCATTCTTTAGCTTTGCCTCTAAGTGAGAATGAGAATAGTTTGAGTTTAACAATATCATTTTCCATATTCTTAAATTTTTGCATGTCAAAAATTTCAAAAAATTCATGTAGATGCATAGAAGCATCTTCACTAGCACTTCCTCCAAATTTGTTCTTTAGCAATACGATTAAGTAACCCAGGACTAACTTAAAACTACCAGCTTTGATTTCAGGAGTTGTGATGGGCCTAGCAATGAATTGATCATTAGGAGTAGTGGTGTAATCACAAAGTTTTGTAGTTCTTTCTCCCATGTTCAAATAAAGGCTATACTAATTTTTATGGTTTTTTTGTGTGTTTTAAAGAGAGGTAACAACTAACAAACAAATAAAAGACTAAAACAAGACAACAGAAAATTACTTTGTAAATCTAAAGGAGAAGAAAATCTCATAGTGGTGCAACCTCTCCAAGCTTAGGTGTTTGCAAAGTTGATTGGGCCTTCATGGGATCCCGCACCTCTCTAATGTGGGTACCTTCCCCCAAGGAAGGGAACATGAGAATATATCTTCGTCTCCGCGTGCTCCGGTTATCTCTAACCGATCTCTTTACTTGTCCTATTTACTTTGATGATATCCTTTATGCTTCAAGTATCATGTATCATCCTCTAGGTTTCCCACCTAGTTTTTATCAGGCACATTTATATTCCGCAAAGCCTAAACTTGCAAACAAAAATTGTAGAACCTATTCACCCCCTCTAGGTTAACCATCTCTATCCTTTCACTATCATAGAAATTCCCTAATTCATTGATGGGTATCCAGATCAGGAGCGTAGATTTTCTAATTCCGAGTCGCAGGATCTGAGAAAACACTCCTCCTTTCCTGATATGTCCCAAGGAGGCCAATGCAGGCCGCCCGATCCAGACGCCACCCCTTTCGGGTTGGATGCTCAAGAGTCTCCTAGAAGTGGGTCATCGTTTTGACAATCCTATCGACTTCTATCCTCATCCGCTTAGCCCTGCCCCCATCTCAAGATTCAAGATCCCTTGCTTCCCGATGTCTATCTCGTCTTTCGATTGTCGGGACAATCCCTGGACTCCCTTGACTAGGATAACTCCTTCGACCCGGTATCTTGATGCAAAGGTATCAAGATGGGGAACAACGCCAAACTTGTCGAGTGCGGCGTGCCCGAGAATGATGTTGTATAGGTAATTCATGTCCACCACGTCAAACGTGATCCCTTCCATCCTGGCAAGATATCCATCCCAAAAATTTGCGGGCAACTCTATATGTATGAGGATCTTCACATCCATGCCTCCGAACCCTTAGAACTCCGAGCGAGATATCCCCATGGCTTCGAGTGTTGACGCAAATAAGATGTCAGCTCAGTTGCATGCGTCAATGAATACCCTCCTAACCTCTACCAGTGAGATCTCGGTGATGACAAGGAGTGTGTTGTGGTGTGGCATCTACACCCCTCTTGTGTCTTCTGAACCAAAAGCGACGATTGTGTCTAGCCATCTAGGCTAGTGAGTGTAGGGCATCTCCACCCCTTTAAGGTAGAATAACATAAGAATAAATCTGATAGTTTTTCCTTAAGAATGTGTTTGTATATGAGTTTGTTTTCTTTCAATGGTGTGTTGGTGTTTAAGTGATTCACCCTTTTTTATCTCACCTAGAGATCATAATCTCCTCCCAAGATTAGAGTTTTAGAAAAGGTTATATCGAAGTTTATAGCGCTCAACTTGATGATTTGGGACCAATTCATCAGCTTAAGTGCAACTTTAATCACTTTGACAAGTTTTACCAAAAAGTTTTTAAATTTTTCCAAATTTGCATGCATGAATGTAATGCAGACATCTATTATCTACCCAATTCAAGTCTCTTAAACTACGGGATGTTACATATTGCGGCTTTGAATCACTCGACGATGATGGCGACAATAGGGGAGGACGACCAGCGAAGGTTTGGCTGTGGAGGATGGCGGATCTCATGGTTTTCGACGGAGCCAGTGGGTAGCAATCATATGACGAACCCTAATCTTCTCTCCTGCGCTCTCAACGGAATTGTGGGATTTGGGGGTGATGAGCTTTTTGTGGTATGGCCCACGTGACATAAGTTGGATAGAAATCGATTGGGACCAAGGGAGTAGAATTCGATTGGAATAGGAAAGGACTCATGCTCCTATACACTACCCAATTTTTCTTTCAGGCGTAACTATTCTCGCGGAATTGAACGGCGGTCGTATTTGGTATAGATTCACATATATCTATACATTAAAATATTAAAATACGCATGTAGATAAAAATATAGTACTGTACTAAGTAATTTGGTAGAGCACAGAAGTAGAGCACTGAATCAACATCACCTAATATGTTATTATGTAACCGAGGGAGTAATAAAAAGAACTTGCCATGCCGATGATATTTCGTAGCATTTCCTTTGTTTCCTTTCTTTCTCCGCGCTCATCAATCGAACTATCGTACGAGTGTGACATTCTTTCCCTATCGTACGAGTGTGACATTCTTTCCCCGGAAGATCTCTCCTACCTACGATCTGTGTCTCACTCAACACGCGAACTAGTGCTGTTGATTCGGTGAGCCTACCTACGATCCGGTTGAGTCAGACACAGTCCGCGTGTTGTACTCGCGCGCGTAGGGGCATGGGTGGGGTGGGTGCCGTCGTTTTGAACGCGTAACTGTGGAAGTCGGGAACGGTACCTGGCCGGCTGAGGAGAGTAATTTTTCTCACTGTGGCCACCTCAGGAGCGCACGACTTCTCCTTGGCTTTGGGCTTTGCTCTTGGCTTGAGCACCGCGCAGAGCGCTGTGCATGCAGGCATGCAGCTGCTCAAGCTGCAAAGAGAAGAACGGAGATCGGTCGCAGTGCGCGCCGTGAAACCCGCCAATGGACTCATGTGCGGTAGCAGGGCAGCGAGAGCAGCTTGGTTTGTTCTGCGCCTGAGCGCGTCACATGTACTTGCAGCTGGGTAGATGTACATGCCTTGGATTGGCGAGATTCGTGGCAGCGGCAAGGTGAGGCCCCACTTAACTACTGTGAAGTTTATGAATGTTTTTTTAGGGTCTTTTATTCATGGGTGACGGGAAAAGTCCTTTTTAACTTCTGAGTTCCGGTGCTCCCTTCATATTAGTATAAAAAAATTAAACTATATTTACAAGTTTCAAAACATTGTGAAATAAAATCCTGAAAGTACCTAGTGATGTACCACACAAACGTGCAAAATCTCAATCCGAAATATATTGTATTTTGTGCCAAACAAAAAAATGTTAAATTTTGATTTTTTTTTGTGAGATTTATTGCCATTTGTATTTGCCTAGGCCGAGCGGTACTACTGTTGCGTGCTACAGTCTTTGCGCGCGCTCTCTCTCTTCTGCCCCACCTCGTAGGTCCAGCTAGCACTACCGGCCATGCGCGGTACTACTGCCCGGGCAGGCCGGTAGTCGGCCGGTAGTACCGGGCTGGCTCAGGTGGTCGTTTCTCCTAGGCCGCACTCACCCTACCTGCTTCGCTCGATCGCTGGCCTAGCTGGCCTTGCTCCCATGACGCTTACTGTGTCGCCTGAGCTGGTTCGGGTGTCACCTCGCTCGTGTCTTGGCCTTCGCTCGCCCGCCTAAGGCGCTTGCTCCGCTCCCTTCTTTGCTAGTGGCTCTTTCTCTCGATCGCTTGGCTCGCGTGGTCCTTCTCCTTGGCGCTAGTTTGGTCGGGTCCGGTAGTACCGGCCCAATCTAGTACTACCGGCCGGCTCAGGCTGTTTTAGCCCCAACGGGCAGTTTTGGCTTGGGACCTATTTAAGCTTTTTCCCTTTTTCTTTTTAGCCACTTCTTCCTCCTCATTTCTTCAGGCTTTGCCTATTCTTTGGCATCTCTTCTATCTTGATTTGATTTTTCCTCTCTAATGATTCTTGTCTAAATTTGAGAGGAAGATAGAGGAGACCTAGATTCACATTTTGACCAAACCAAATCATCTCTTTGTGAGTGGTTCTTTGGGATCTAGATCTTAGGGGATTTTGTGTTCCCCTTTGGTTCTTCCTCTCTTGTTCCCCAATTGCTTTAGTAGCTTTGTTCGAACTTGAGAGTGAAGGATTGGAGCATATTTATGGTGTTCTGGCCTTTTGCATTCGGTGCATCGGTTTGAGTTCTCCTCGGAGGATTTAGTTCGTGATATTCATTGAAGCTTGTCCCTCTTGGGTTTCTTGGAACCCTAGACGGTTGTGTGGCCTTTGTGGTGTGTTTTTGGGACTTCCAATTAAGTTTTAGAGTTATCCTCAAGTTTGTGGCCTTGGTGGCGTTCGTTGGGAGCCTCCAATTAAGTTGTGGAGATTGCTCCAATCTTTATACGGGTTTGGAGACCGCCCTCAAGTGTCCCATAGTGGATCGCGTGCTTGGTGCTCGAGAGAATAGGGTGAGACCTCTTATGGTGTGGTGGTCTTAGTACCGCCCACCCCTCCAATGAGATGTACTTCCATGTTGGAAGGAACTCGGTAAAATATTGTCGTCCCCTCGTGCCTCGGTTATCTTTATATCCGAGCTATTTACTTATGCACTTTACATTGCGATAGCCTTCATGCTTAAAGTAATTTATCTTGCTATCATATTGTTGCTTGTCTTAATTAGCATAAGTTGTTGGTGCACATAGGCGAACCTTAGTATATTTGGGCTTTTATGCTTATCAAAACAAATGATAGTTTTATTCTGCAATTGTTATGCCAATCTCGTAAAAGTTTTAAACCTCCTATTCACCCCCCCTCTAGGCGGCATCCATGATCTTTCAACGCCTTCTATGACGACCGCTGGGCCAAGTCGTTGCGGAAAGAAACATTTCTGGTAGTGGGACTCATACTGTGACGAATGGTACCATTCTTCAACAAAGCATGTGTAACATCCCAAAAATGTTGAACAATTATTATCAAATTCCAATCACCAAAATTAGGGTTAACAAAAACTTTTTGCTAATTCAAATCATTATGAATGCATGTGTGTATGTGATGATTGTATGAATGCATGAATGGACTTGTGTGATTGATCTAAATAGAAAGGAATGAATTAAAGATGAAAACAACATCATCTAAAACATTTCCAAGCAGAAACAAATCAAGAGAAAATCAAAAACAAAACAAATAAGCAAATGGTCATTTTTGTCAATCTTGCTCACTAGACCACTTTGAGTGTTTCTAGTCCAAGATTTCAAACAGAAACTTTTCCATTTCTTTTCACCCCTTGCTAGACCAAGTAAAAGTGAATCAAAGCCCACCTTTCAAACTTGTAGAAGCATTGGGCAACTTGATTCAAATCACAGTTCAAAATTGAATCTGATTCATATGTGAAGATCACCATTTCTCAAAACCCAACCAAACCAATTCCACTTGACCAATCCCACTAACCAGAGACTCCCTAGTATGTAAACAACACATCCACAAAGTTCGATTCAAAAATTCAAATTTGAATCTCTTTCGACCATTTCATCAAACACCTTGTAATCACCAAACCAACAAACATCAAACACTATTGTGAGCAGTAAATTTGGCCTAACGTGTTCCCTCTATAGCTCACACTACACCTCAGTAGATGATCTAGCTCAATTAACAAGCTTTAGCACCACTGTGAGCATGCCATAGCCATCAATGGTGAGCATGTCGAGCCTAACTTGCCACCCCATGTCGACAACAAGCTAGGAGAAGCACCAAGCATAGCAAGCATGTATGGGACACTCTCCACTATCCACCGCCACCCCTGTCCAAGCCTCGAGCGCAGCCAGCCCCTGGACCACACAGCCCGAGCATGCCAAGCCTCACTGCGGGCGAGCCGAGAGAGCGCCAGAGCGCCAACCGCGACACACGCCCACAGACCGCACGCCACCCTCGTCGCGTGCGAGCGGGATCGCCAACACCCCAGAAACACCGCGAACATGCCCGTTCGCCGCCGCGTGGACCGTAGACGCCGTGCACAATTAAAATTGTCGTTGGACCTGTCATGGTATTGCCGACGAGTACGCCATGGAGGGGTCCTCACAGTGCGTGTTTAGAGACGTGGGGTAAGGCGAACGGTTGACGGGTACGAGGTAACACAGCTTACCCAGGTTCAGATCCCACGATGGTGGCGGAATCCTACTCCTGCTATAAATCACTATAAGGTCAATACGCCGAGTTACAGAGATAGGTTCGCTGTGCGAGGTTGTATGAATCGATACTAAGTTGTGCCCTAAAGGCTCCCATAGGCCCGACTTATATAGTCGCCAGGTCCTAGGGTTACAGGGAAAAGTCCTAGCGGACAAAGTTACGAGTCCTACACCGCTCATCACTAGTCTTGTGTATCTTGCACTCCAAGGCTCCGGCACGCTGGTGACTCCACCGTAGCCTTCCTTTATCCGCACGGGCCTCCTTCCGATCCACCTAATCGTCAGCCAAAGAGGCCACGGGCCATGCTACCGACTATGGGCCACCCGGATTAGTCGGATAAGAGACATGCTATGAGGATACCCATATAGCATATCCCCAACAGTAGCCCCTGGAGAACTCCAAGATCTTGCGCCGTCTTGCCTCTTCCCGTGAAATGCTCCGTCTAGATGGATGTCGGCAAATCGTCAAGCAATATCTTGTAGTCCTCCTAAAGAACCCTGCAAAGGTTTCTCCGTCTTCTATGAGTAAGTCGGATAAATGCTGAATCTTCCATCGTACTCTTCCGTAGTCGGATTAAATCCGTCCATGCCGGAATCTTCGATGGGACGGCTCATCTACCATGCCAGTTATGACGACGTAGGCTGTAGGTCAGCGACGCCTCGTAACTCACACATGCAGAGAACGCAATCATATCCGATTTTCCCCCGCGAGCAATACGAACCGTTGGCGGCGACGGTTGTAGACATGGCGAAATTACCGCGCACGTTCACGAACACGTCGTCTACGCGGCAACCGTCCGATTAGCTGCATGAATCTTGACGCAGAGTAAGATAAATAGTAACCGTGGGACACTTGCCACTTTTTCACCCCATTCTCTCGCGTCATCATCTTCTTCCTCCAGCCGCACGCCTCCTCGAGCCCTCCGCGGAAAACCTCGAAGAAACCCTAGCCTCTCTCTGCACCAGTCGCATCCTCCCAGTCCTCCATGGCCAGCAGCAGCTCCTCCCCGTCGATGGCGGCGTCGAGCGAAGCCACGGCAAAGCCGGCGAGCTCCGTCGTCGTGCCCCCAGAGGGCCTGGTCATCCCCGCGTCGGCAGTGATTGAAACCACCGGCGGTGACCACAATCTGGCGGCGCTAGAGCCTCTGGAAGAAGAGTCAGACTCACAAGAGGCGATCGGCTCGGACATCACCGATCGCGACATCCAAGAGATGGTCGCCAAGGCTACCTTCCATGACGGAGGGGCTCTTTGGCGGGTGGCGCCGGCCAGCGAGGTGACACCTTCTCCCCAAGCCGGAGAAAAGGTGTACCTCAAGGCTCAGCTGGTACGTGGCGTTTCTCTACCCATCTCCCACTTCTTTCTGTCCGTCTTGAACCACTTCAAAGTCCAACCCCATAACCTCTCCCCCAATAGTATCTTAGTGCTTAGCAACTTCGCGGCACTTTGTGAGGGTTACCTAGGGATTAAGCCTAGGTTAGACTTGTTCGTGTACTTCTTCACCGTCAAACGTGAAGCCGTAAATAGTAGGGAGGAGCTTAGGAACTGCGGCACCATAAGCTTCAAGACTCGACCTGGCCGGCGGTTTCCCGACATCGTCGGCCACGAGTCGTGCAAAAACTGGCAGCGAACGTACTTCTACGGCCCCGACATTCCTTTGGCGGGCCGAGAAGTGACGTACCCGAACTTCGTGGATGGAGCCGCCGCTGAAGTTTCCACATGGAGATCCCATGCCTCCCTTCCCTCCGACCTCAACGCTTCTCTCGCAATAAGGCGGATCGAGTGGTTCGTAGAGACGGGTTTGACCGGCTTGTACCTAGCCATGTGCTGGTTCATCAGGCGAATCCAACCTCTGCAGCACCGCGCGAATTTCATGCACGAGTACATGGGTGATCGAAAGGATACCCTCCGGATCTCCGTGGATAACTTCTCGAGCGACTCCGTCAAGCTCCGTCTGAAGGACATCGTCAAGGTAAAGGATAAGAAGCGCGGCTTCACCATCACCTGCGACATGTACGTAGATGGCAAGTGCCCAAAGGTAGGTATTTATTTTCCGTGTATGACATTGCTCCAGTTTCTCCGTCTTGCTAGTGCCATCTTATCTAAAATGGTGATTTATTACTTAATAGCTTAGCGATCTAGATGAGGACAACCTGGCTGCCCAAATCTACGATCCAAAGATGAAGGAAGTCACGGTCGTGTCCGACGACGATGCCCCGCTGGCGCGAAAGCGGAAGAGCTCCACCTCTAACGCTGCCGACGGAGGCAAGAAGAAGAAGACGGAGGGTGGAGCCTCCAAAAAGAGTACTGCCGCCCTGGAGGCGGAAAAGAAGAAAGCCACCAGGATGTTTGCCAAAGCGCCCCCCCTAGTGTAAGCCTCTCATTCTCCGACATTGTCTTATTTATCTGTCTTATTCCTGTACTTATGCATTTTCACGTTTCACGAAGAAAGCCACAACCAGCCTTAATAAGTCCTCCAAGACTCTTGGGGCATCTAGAAATATCAAAGATATGCTGCATCACGACTCCTCCCCTGCCATCGCCCCTGCTACTCCCGCCATCAAGCCCTCCTCTGCTCCGACAAGCTCTCAAGTCCAGGAGGCACCAGGCCCTTCCGTCATGGAAGTGGATTCTGGCGCCTCTACCGAACTCGCTGTTGTCGGCGAGCAAGCGACGCATGAGAGCGCTGCTCTTCAAATGGATGAAGCTCCAGCTAAGGATGCCATCGGTAGCGGCAATGCGGTGGTGGGAGCTGGTACCTCTGCCGAAGGCGGCGCCTCTACTCCCTAGAAACCCTTCGAGTTCCCGAAGATAGTTTACCCGGCGCTCCTGCCGAGTAACACAACTATGGTTCCTGGAGGAGTGCCGTCATCTCCGACGTGCGGTCTTGAGGACCTACTCTGACAAGCAGATATCTTGCGGGGATATAGCATTTCCTTTGGCAAGCTGCTGGCCGAGAGTGCTACAAACCTTTTGCATTTCGTATGAGTATCCCACTGTAGCCCCCGAGGATGTAGACGGAAAACCATAGGTTTTGCATCTATATGCTCTAAGAGTGACTAAGTTAGAAAGAACTCTCACTGTAGCCCCCAAGCATTTAGATGGAAGAAATTATTCCGACTAGATGCTTTAAGAGTAACATACACAGTGTTCATAATTTTCAGTATTGTAGCCCCCAAGCCCCTAGTTGTAACTGAATTAGTTCCGACTAGATGCTTAAAGAAGAGCTAAGCATATTTATAAGTTAAAAACTCTCGCTGTAGCCCCCGAGCATCTAGGTGGAAAATCTCCGACTAGAGGCTCCAAGCAGACCAAACAACGACCTAAATTTATATTTGTTTCCACAGAAAGAGAACGCTCGGAGGGGCATGGCCAACGACAAGTATCAGAAGATGTGCGCAGATCTTGAAGCCGAAAGGGTAAAACTGCCATCTTGAAGGAACAGATCATCAAAAACAAGAGTCTGTTTTCTTTTTGCGCATTTCTGTCTTACTTTTGTGCCTTCCTTCTTCGAGTACTCACTCTGTACTTTGTTTTCTCTGACATGCAGAGCATGTTGCCAAGGCCAAGGATATTGTAGAGCAGTCCAAGCACATCCAGCAGCTGGACAGCGAGAACAAAATCCTTAAGAAGGAGAGGGAAGAAATGTTGAAGATGCACGAGGATTCCATGAAAGCCCTGCAGGATTCTGCCTCCGCGGAGATCAATCGCTTGAAGGAGGAGCTTGCGGTCTAAAGGATCAGAAGCAAGCTGCTGATGAGCAAAACCTTCGCCATAGCGAGGCGTTTAAGCTCCTCCAACAAGAGAAGGAATCCTTGGCAGACACCGTCTGGCAGGCTAAGGCCAGCATCTTCAGTAAGTGTCCTCCGCCTTGTAGTTCTGTAGTCTGGATACTTAGAGTTTATTGAACTCATGTGATCCTTGTCGGAATTTTCAGCGCCCATGGGTTTGACCCGCTCGCCTCCTTCGGACAAGGAATGCATGGTGCTTGCCGGAAAATTCATCAATACCGCCATCTCCCAAGCCAAGGAGATTGCCAAGCCCCTCCAGATTTATATCAAGGCCTCGGACTCCGTGACGAAGTACTCGGAGATTCTGCGCCGAGCCCCCGAGCGTGTCGCGAGCTGGAAAGCTTCATGCGCATGGGCTGGCGCAAGGATGGTGCTGTCTATGGTGAAGGCACACTATGAAGATGCCGACATTGACACGGTGACCTCTGGTATCCCCTACGTGGATGATGACGGCAAGGAGATTGATCACGAAGCCATCCTGTCATCACTCGCGGGTTATGACACTAGGGTTGCCGAGTTGGTGGACGTTGACGTCTTCGTGCCCAGGAACTTCATCGACAACGTCAACCAAGATTCCTCTAAGTCTCATCATAGCGCAAACGTCGAGGGTGATTCTCCGGCTGGCGATGATGCGGCCTCCAAGTCTCCCGCGCCCAAAGAATGAAAAACACTTTGTAATTTCTGTTTCACCTTTGGAGTGTGCACAGGAAAAACTTGTTGATGTAATCTTAAGGCGGAAAACAATGATTTGTTAAGTATTGCGACTTTAGAACTAATTCCCAGTATGCATATATTTTTTAACCAAGTGCTGGCTTATCCATTACTCTTGTTCTTATGCTTAACTTTTCGTGAGTCGGAAGACTCGTTGTCGGAACCATGCGCTTAGGTGATGATGCCCAATGGCACCGTCAACAACCTGAGCACAAAATCACCGACAATAAGTGTCGAAAGTCACTACTCCAGAATCCACATAAAAACTTAAGCTAACGCCCGTAGGCGGAATTTTCACAAGTGCAATCGCAAGACTTGTGCATAAAGGTTTTATATGATCTAAAAATGAACACTAAAGGAGGTAAAAGACTCAACAATATGAGTGAACCAAAGAGCTTTATTTCATTGATCATATAAGAGGTACACGATTAGATAAAAAATGCTAAGTGTAGAAAGGACGTAGCTGTGCTATGTTCCATGGCCGATCAAGCTCCGGGTAGTCATCATCCGGGTCACGTCGCTTACTCTTATGATCCTCGTTGGGTCTATCCTTGAGTTCACGATTGTCGACAAGGTAGTAAGACCCATTGAGCAGCGCCTTGCTTATGATGAACGGTCCTCCCATGGCGGGGATAATTTGTGTGACTTCTTCTGCTTAAGTCGGAGTACTAAATCCCCCTCTTTAAACGAGCGATGCCGGACGCGGCAACTATGGTAGCTGCGTAGCTTCTGCTGGTAGATGGCGGATCTTTGGCATGCCAAAATGCGCTCCTCGAGAAGGTCCACATCCAGGCGTCTGGATTCTTCAGCGTCATCTTCGTCATAGGCGACAACTCTCGGTGCGTCGTGGAGGATGTCGGAAGGTAGGATGGCTTCTGCTCCATATACCATGAAGTAAGGGGTGTAGCCGGTGGATCTATTGGGTGTGGTTCGTAAACTCCACAGCACATATGGCAATTCTTCCGCCCAGGCTCCAGCTGCTCTGTGTAGCGGTGCCTCAAGACGTGGCTTGATTCCCTGTAGAATTAATCCATTGGCTCGCTCAACTTGACCATTGGATTGTGGGTGTGCCACAGATGCAAGGTCAAGTCGGATGCCTTTGTCCTAGCAATAGGCCTCCACTTCTCCGAGTGACAAGTTGCTTCCGTTGTCGGTGATGATGCTATGTGGGAGACCAAATCTCACCACTAGATCCCGGACAAACCTGAGGGCAGTTGCCCCATCAAGCTTTCTAATGGGTTTGCTTCTATCCATTTGGTGAATTTGTCAACTGCTACCAGCAGATGCGTAAATCCACATGGTGTCGTCTGTAACAGCCCCACCATGTCTAGCCCCCAGACTGCAAACGGCCAAGTTATTGGTATTGTTCACAATTCTTCAGCAGGAACATGTGGTTGTCGGGCATAATATTGGCATCACGTGCATGTCTCAACCAGCTTGTCAGCGTCCACCTTCGCGGTCAGCTAGTAGAATCCTTGCCGGAAGGCTTTCGCGACCAGCGATCGAGGAGCGGCGTGGTGCCCGCAATCTCCGAGATGGATCTCGCGCAGGATTTCCGTACCTTCTAGCTGGGAAACGCACTTTAAGTATACACCACTAGTGCTCCTCTTGTAGAGTTGCCCATTGATTATGGTATAACCCTTTGCTCGTCGTACTATTTGCCATCTTTCGACCTCGTCGTCGGGCAAAGTTCCGTGCTCGAGATACTCCATGAACGGTTTTGTCTAAGCCAGAGGGATCTTTGTCACCATGTTGACAAAAGAGACAACTCTATCCGGGTTGTTGATGTCGGCGCCCTTCACAGATGGTGTGCGTAGATGCTCTAGGAAAACTCCTGGCGAGATTTTCTTGCGCCCTGATCCAAGCTTAGACAGTAGATCAGCCGCCTCGTTTTGCTCCCTAGGAACATACTTGACTTCGTAGCCCAAGAAGCTCTTGGCTATCTCGTCCACTTCGTCGCGATATGCCGCCATCATAGGGTTCCGCGTGTTCCAGGTGCCAGCCACCTGCTGGGCAACCAAGTCGGAATCTCCACAGCAAACTATGCGCTTGATGCCAATATCCTTGGCTACATGTAGTCCGTGAATGAGTGCTTCATACTTCGCCATGTTGTTTGTAGCCTCGAAGTGGATCTGCAGAACATAGTGCAACTTATCTCCTTTTGGTGACTGTAGCAGTACACCAGCACCTGAGCCGTTGAGCAACTTTGATCCGTCAAAGTGCATCACCCAGTACTCTGGTTCGGGCAGCGGAGTAGCATATGGCATCTCCGTCCAATCTGCAATAAAATCCGCCAAAGCTTATGACTTTATAGCGTCGCGTCTCTTGTAGGTGATCTCGAAGGCGGCAAGTTCAATGCCCCACTTCGTGACCCTTCCTGTAGCGTCGCTGTTATTGATAATGTCGGACAGTGGAGTCTTGCTCACTACTGTGATTGGGTGCTCCTGAAAGTAATGCCTCAGCTTCCGAGAAGCGAGGAATACTCCATAAGCTATCTTTTGGTAGTGCGGGTAACGCTGCTTGGACTTCGTCAAGACCTCGCTCACATAGTAAACTGGTCGTTGAACTCCGTGCTCGTAGCCTGGTTCCTTCCGCTCTACCACGACGACGATGCTAATAACCCGGTTGGTTGCCGCCATGTAAATTAACAGGGGCTCTCCAGGCTCGGGTGCTGCAAGGATGGGCGCTGAGGAAAGAATCTCCTTGAGCTGCTTCAATGTTGCATCTGCTTCATCTGTCCATGTGGATTTGCCCGCCTTCTTCAGCAACTTGTACAGCGGCAGGGCCTTCTCTCCAAGTCGGCTAACGAACCGACTAACTGTTGCGATGCAACATGTTAGTCGTTGAATGTCCTTTAGACATGTCGGACGGTTTATGTTTAAGATGGCCTTGATTTTCTCCGGGTTGACCTCGATTTCACGCTGGGAAACGATGAAGCCCAACAATTTGCCGGCTGGAACCCCGAAGACGCACTTCTTAGGGTTGAGCATCATGTTGTATTTCCGGAGATTATCAAAGGTTTCTTTTAAGTCGGAGATTAAGTCGTTTGACTTTTTAGACATCACCGCGATATCGTCCACATAGGCGTGAACGTTCCGACCAATTTGGTCGTGAAGGCAATGTTGCATTGTCCGCTGGTAGGTAGCACCTGCGTTTTTCAGCCCGAAGGGCATCGTGACGTAGCAAAACATGCCGTATGGAGTAGTGAACGAAGTGGCCAATTGGTCCGACTTCCTCATCTTGATCTGGTGGTATCCTGAGTATGCATCAAGAAAACACAAAAGTTCCGAGCCAGCCGTCGAGTCAATGACTTGGTCAATGCGAGGCAAAGCAAACGGATCTTTGGGACATGTTTTGTTCAAGCCGGTGTAATCAACGCACATTCTTAATTCATTGGTTCCCTTTTGGGGGACAAGTACAGGATTGGCCACCCATCGGGTGTGAAGGACTTCTCGGATAAACCCAGCCTTAAGTAACCTAGCTATCTCTTTGCCAATGGCGCGTCTCTTCTCATCTCCAAAGCGCCATAGAGGTTGTTTCACTGGTTTACATTTTGGATCTATGTTTAAGCTGTGCTCGGCGAGTTCCCTAGGTACACCTTTCATGTCGGCAGGTTGCCAGGCAAAGATGTCCCTATTCTCATGGAGGAACTCGACGAGCGCGCTTTCCTATTTGGGATCCAGGTTCGTCCCAATGGCGACGATCTTGGAGGCATCGCCTACCACAAGTTCCACCGGCTTGGTCTCCATGGCGGCCTTGAACGTAGGAGCCGAGTCGGAGATCTGCTTCTTCGACGCGGGCATCTCTGAGTCATTGACCTTGCTCTGGATCTCCTTGAATTCTTCGCTGTAAAGGACAGCTTCTGCAACGGCTGCTTCCTTGATCTTGCAGTCCCTTGCCTTGGTAAAGCTTCCGGATACGATGATGACACTGTTTGGTCCGGGTATCTTGAGTTTGTTGTAGACGAAGCATGGCTTGGCCATGAACGTGTGGAATATGTCGCGGGTGAATATGACGTGGTACACGCTCTTGAAGGGGACCACCTCAAAGGTCATGCGCTCTTGGCGGTAATTATTAACGTCGCCAAAGGCTACCTAAAGCGTAATGCACCCAAGGGACCGAGCCTCCCGACCAGGAACTACGCCATGGAACACGGTGTTGGTCCGCCTTAGGTTTGCCTCCGTCAAGTTCATCTTTTGCAGTGTATCCAGGTACATGATGTTGATGCTGCTTCCACTATCCACCATGCACTTAGTGAACTCCACGCCGTCAATCAATGGGTTGATGACCATGGCGTACTGGTTCTCCGTGGGCACAAGGTCTGGGTGGTCCGTCCTGTCCCAAGTTATTGGAACCTCCGACCAGCGCAGGTATTGGGGAACTGGGGGGAGAGTGGCCATCGGGATCCTCGAGAGGTCTTCTGTCGGACGGTGGGGGTGCCAAGGAAAGTGTGGTAGACTGGGGCCTTCTTTGCGAAGGGGTTCTTGCCCTTGTCGTCGCTCTTGGCGGCGTGCTTGGGGTCAACGTCCTCGTCCATGTCACTTGAATCCTTGGACTCCTCATCCTTCTTCTTCCCCTTGCCCTTGCCTCGCGGTCTGTTCTTCCGACTTCGCTTGTAGCCGGACTCCGGGTCTTCCTTGAGGTCGTTGACGAACTTGCACTATCGATTGGTATGGGTGGCCTTGCCGTTGGCGTCGAGGTGTACGAGGCACGGCATATCGCGGTACTCCTCTTAGGTTTGGGGAACACGGAGCGGCGCCGAGTTGGTTTCACTTCCTCGTTGCTGCCCGCGACCTGCTCCCCTTCCTCGGCCACGTTGTCCGCCTTCTCCTCGTCCTGCAAAAGTCATAGCGACCATGTCGGTAGATTGCTTTTCTTATGGAGCGGTTTTCCGCTTTGTACTGCTGTTCCTCCGAGCTTGGGTTGGAACGGCCGTTGCCGGCAAAGAGCCACGAGCATCGTCGTCGGCAGCTGCGAACTCACTAGCTAACTGAATCATCTGATTCAAGTCAAGCTGATGATTGTACTACAAGCGCTTTAGCTTATGTCGGATCAATGTGCCCCTTTCCAACCCATCAATGAAGGCGGCCATGGCGGTCTGAGCGTGCACTCCTGCGCAGGAATTCTTCATATCCAGCCAGCGGGAGAGGTAGGCGCGAGACGTCTCGTCTTTCTCTTGCACGCACCGCTGTAGATCGCCCACATTGCAGGGACGCTTGTATGTACCCTCAAAGTTCTTGGTGAATGCTTCTTGCATATCCAGCCAGTTGTAGATAGATTTCTCCGGCAAGTCGTCGATCCATTGACGGGCCGTACCCGCCAACATTAACGGGAGGTACTTGACAGCGATGTTGGGGTTGCCTCCGGCAATCTCCACCGCGTTGTCATAGTCCTGCAACCATGTGGCGGGCTTGGCGGTGCTGTCATAGGGTTTGATGGTCTTGTCAATCCGGAAACCTTTGGGGTAAGTTGCGGACCGTATTGCAGGTCCAAAGCAATGTGGTCCCAGGTATGGTCCTTCCCGGGCCTCATGGATCTTGTCGATCCACGAACGTGCATCGTACGGCTCCGGGTTCTTCTTCTTGTTGTCAATAGGGGATGGGCTGCGTGAGCGACGCGGGCCTCTTCCGCCGTGGTGACTGCTTGGCGGCAACGGAGGCGGAGGTGGCGGTGGGTTAGCTTTCTTGCTGTTACCCTCCTGCGACGCCTCACGCCTGTCACGGTTGCTTGTCGAACGCGGAGGGTCGTGGTGTGACCTGCTCTTGTGTCCTTGGTGGCGCTCTTCATCATGACGGGTCTGTGTCGCGTTGTCGTGGATGACGATACCACACTACTTTGGAGGGGGCATATCCGTACGATGGTGAGCCTTGTAATCTTCCTGACGTCGGGGGATCGGGGCGGTGGCGATGGGTGGCGAGGTCGGGCTTTTTCTCCATGGCCGGAGGATATGGGGATAGCATCCTTCCTGTTGCGCGCATCCCTTCGTCTTTGTTCTGATGAACCCGTCTGTGATCCGACATCATGAGGAGATCTGTCCCTTGGCGGTTTGTACTGGCTAGATCGACAGAGCGCTGGGTCAGACTCAAGCCTCTGAGAGGTGGCCTTTTCCTGCTGCTTTACCGCCTTGGCCACTAGGTCATAGACCTGTTCTACTGCCTCAGGCGATCTATCCTGCTCTAGAAGGGTCTTGTCGACGGCGAGGTTAAGGAGTGGGGTGGGCATCACCTGCTTGCCTTTACTATCAATGTATGGCTTGGCCTGTGCCGGCTTCGAGGGATCCCATCCTAGGTTGCGCCGTACACTAGGATCGTTGATGACGCGAGCCAGAGCCTTCTTAGCCTTCTGCTGCTGCAGTAGAGTCTTATACTCGGCCTCCATTGCTCTAGATTTCTCTATGGACTTCTGCGCGTTGACCAAATCTCGATCTAGTTTAGCGCCTTGCTCCACGATGGCTTGCGCCTCCTCCAGCAGCTGCTGGCGCTTCTCGTCAAGCTGAGTCACATTCCGGATATGATCAACGGTTAGTGGCTCGACGAGGAGATTGTCGTACATCACTTTATCAGCTGGAGTGACATGGGCTGCTGCCGACGTGGATGCTGGAGGCGGCAAGTTTGCGGTGTTGTTGTTGCTCAGACTGTGCCGAAGTTCTGCGCTGCTGCCTTTGGGTTAGGCGGAGGAGGCATGACCTTTGCGCGATCATCGTTATCAGCAATTAGTGGCCCCTTCCCCTTTTCCAGCGCCGTAGGCGGAGCTTGCCCGGTTGATCTTCATCCATCGCTGTCCCAATGGTGACGAACACCACTCGAGACATGACGGTGTTATTAGCTTGCTCGTCGCGCGAGTACTCCTCCTCCATCTCCTGCATAGCGGAGTCTAGGTCTTCTAGACTGGAGTCTATTTCCTCTGAATCTGCACTGAAATCAGCATAAAGCGCGTCATGACAGAGTCGGAGGGTGCCAGGACTTCCTCGATGATGGGCGGTGGAGGTGCAATGGCCTCGACGATGACTAGAGGTGGTGGTGCTGCTACGACGATGGCGGCCGGAGGCGGTGGTGGTGGTGGCTGAATCGGAGGGGCTCCGTCAATTAATGAGCCTGAGCTGCCGCTTCGGCCTCCGCGTAGTTGTTGACGGTGTTCACCATGCCTTCGAAGGTAAGGCGTCCTGACGCCTATTGCCGTCTTAGAGAGTGTCAGAGAAGCGTGCCATGGTCCAGTCCTTCCACAAAGTGATAGATAGCATCATCATTGGGGTAGTGGGACAGATCGGCTCGTATACGGAGCCACCTGGCCAGGTAATCGCGGGGGGTTTCGCCCTCTCTCTGAATGCAGCACGCCAGATCGAAGATGGTAAACACGCCGACGAACTTGGATATCTGCTGTCCAGACGCGCGGATAAAGCCAGTGGATTTGTAGTGATCTTCCACCTTTATATCCTGCATGGGGGTAGTTTGGGTGGGTCTTGAATTTTTCCGATCTTTGCCGGCAAACTCCGAGGAGAGATCCGACATCGATCCTTCCGCGAACATATCCTGCCCGTAGGCGGTCCATGCGGGTCTTGATGCTTTCCGATCTTTGCCAGCAAACTCCTAAGAGAGATCCGACATTGATCCTTCCGCGAACGTATCCTGTCCGTAGGCGGTCCGTGCGGGTCTTGATGCTCCTCCGACTTCTAGGGAACTAGTGCCCGAGTCGGTTTCGCCGATGAAGAGGTGGATGTCTCCGATAGGAACGATCGAACATCGCGTAGGGTTTGTCTTCGCCGGGATCCAGAACTCGTCAGGAGAGACGATCGGAACATTGCCGGAGAAGAGAACACGGCCTATGGCTACGGTTTCGCCGATTCCCGCGAAGATCTTGGTCCTCGCCCGCTGAAGAGCCTGAAGCGCCTCTTGCCCCAAGGTGGGCGCCAACTGTCGTGGTATTGCCGACGAGTACGCCATGGAGGGGTCCTCATAGTGCGTGTTTAGAGACATGGGGTAAGGCGGACGGTTGACAGGTACGAGGTGACACAGCTTACCCAGGTTCAGATCCCACGACGGTGGCGGAATCCTACTCCTGCTATAAATCACTATAAGGGCAATACGCCGAGTTACAGAGATAGGTTCGCTGTGCAAGGTTGTATGAATTGATACTAAGTTGTGCCCTAAAGGCTCCCATAGGCCCGACTTATATAGTCGCCAGGTCCTAGGGTTACAGGGAAAAGTCCTAGCCGGACAGGTTACAGAGTCCTACACCGTCTATCACTAGTCTTGTGTATCTTGCACTCCAAGGCTCCGGGTACGCTGGTGACTCCACCGTAGCCTTCCTTTATCCGGCATGGGCCTCCCTTCTGGATCCACCTAACTAGGCCGCCCAGCAGGCCACAGGCCATGCTACCGACTATGGGCCACCCGGGTTAGTCAGATAAGAGACATGCTATGAGGATACCCATATAGCATATCCCCAACAGGACCCGCTCAGAGCACCGCGACGTTCCGACCGTTCCGCACCGCCCCATGCCGCGTGACCTTGGCGTTGAGCGTCGCCAGGGAGCACAGCACCACCCCTATCGTCGCCCATGCCATTAGCCCACTGTGCCGACGACCACGATGAGCTCCACCAGCGCCTGTCGGTCCCCTTTAGGCACTATAAATAGAGGCCAGCCCGGCACGAATTCTTCACACCATCTCACTCCCCTCTCTCTCAGAAGCACCCCACCTCACTCCCGGAGCAACGCGAGCAGAGCATCGCCGGAATTTGGCCGGAGTCTGCCGCTTCTGGAGGAGAAAGGCGCTGTCGATTGGAGCCGCCCCAGGAGGAGTTGTCGTTACCAAGAGGATCACCGTCGTCGACTTCGTCGTTTTCCCCCGTCGCTGACCATCACCTGAGCCCCGGTGAGCCTCCCACGACCCCCACTGGCCACTCTAGGGTTCTGTCTCGCCGGCGTTGCCCGACGTGGATGATTAACCGCAGATATAGGATTAGAGCTTGATCGTGCGGTCCACATCCCCCCATACCGCTTCGCACCCCTCTATCTCACTGGCGAGTGGGGACAACCACTTAACCAGCCTGCGCGCGCTGTGCGTAGTGGGCCAGTCCAGTTAACCTCCCGCGCGACCCAGTAATTCAAATTTAGGTTTATTCTTTTAGTTTCAAACTCAGTTCTCTACCCAGATTCAAAAATCAACCTAGCTCGATTCACTGAACCAAAATGCATGAAACCAATTTTGTTAGAAAGCTACTTGAGTGCTTAATCCAAGCCTGTTCGATTCAATTCATTTGGAATTATAGATCACCTATAGTAAAAATAACAAGGAAGAAGCTTTTCTGCATTCAAACATTTTTCAAAATTCAACCATAAAATATTTTGAGTTGATTCCAACTCTCAAAAATCACATTTTACAAGACCTTTTAGAATATATAAAAATATATAGGTTTACTTGCAGAAATAATGATCAAGTAATAAAAGAATTCCTCATAGGCCATTCTAGTCACTTTATTGAATTAAAATAAAAAGGTTAAACCTTATTAAATTGTGACACCACTTTAAATCACATTCCCAAGTACCGAAATATGTGGTGATGACATGTGTCAACATGATCCCATGTTTTAGTTGGAGAATAATAAATCTTAAGTAGTTTTTCAATGAGTAGAAATTACTTTTCTAAAATGAAGGAAATAAAACTATTTACCTTAATGATTGTAATGCTTGTGATGATATTAGATCATCTAGTGAAAACCCTTGTGTGATAAATAGAAGTAGTTAAGTATTGTTTGGTGATCGTGTACCTCGTATTTATTTATAGACGCTAGTACCGACCAAGGATACGAGGAGGAAGGAGAATACTACGAGGAAGAAGCCGAGGAGAACTTCAACCACTGCTCTGCACAAGGCAAGCTACTATCTAAGCAAGCTAACACTTGCAACTATGAAAGTTAGATAACCTATACAATGCATTAAGCATGCTTGGTTAGATACATTTGATGATACCCAATCCTAGTTTTACTTACAAGCTTAGTATTTTATTTCTTTATCAAAGATTTTATTTGAGTTTACTTGGTGACTTGTAGATATTAGAAGGATAATTGAAGGTAGCATAAAGAGCATAAAACTTGGCCTAAGTTAGATAATATTGATGTCATCCTAAGGCATGAGATTGAACTTAGCTAGTTCACACTTGTTTACCACTCCTCATTAGTATTTACCCCCACTTGTAGATTCTAGTGCTAAGAATAAAAATTGATCAACTTTAGACGAGAATACTTGGTGAAAATGGTTATGAAAACCCTAGAATGATGAGTCATTCTACTAAAATGTTTTATCATGTGTTCTTGAACACCAGATGATTTTGATGATGAAAATGTTAAGGCATGAGCCTTAGCCCTTTATAAAACTGGTGGTTGTCTGGATGTTATACCATTCCAATTTTACCGTACAACCACAATACCCGAAAATTGGGTAGGGCTTGACTAGAAATTTATATACCTTAGTATGGGTTCCCTTGCGGCCAAGGTTTGAGCTGAGGCTATCTTGTGAAGATTGTCCACCTATGCAGTTCCCAAGATGATAGTTTCTCATGGTTGGGAGGCCAAACTCACATGAGAGGTGCCTATACTAGGGCGTGTAACTAAAAGGTTAGGATTGATTATCCGCATACTGAGTATGGTGAATTCAGGATTGTTCCTGACGGATGTATTGAATGTTGTGGTGAAAGTGTACCACCTCTGTAGAGTGTCAAACTATTTGAATAGCCGCGTCCGCGGTTATGGACAGTTGGAGTGGCCATACTGTTCCGTGGCTAGATGTTTTCAAAATGACTGGTGAAATGATTTATGACTTTGACTTGACCACAACAGGGTTGTGATATGAAATTCAAGTTCCCACTTAGGTGTTATAAAACTTTGAACTAGCTTTCTTTGCTTC